>CM061229.1:118330576-118991581 GCA_030844895.1 Ambrosia x helenae | reverse complement strand
GGTGTGACAATACCCGACCCAATTACCCTTTTTTATATTAGAATATGATAACTTATGGCAGAGATTTGTTTAAAATAATAATAAATAATAATAATAATAATAATAATAATAATAATCATACATCATCATCATCATCATATATGGCAAGTCATTAATTATGTTGTCATATTAAATATTTTATTATGTCATATTAGAATTTCTACACGGGACGCTCTCCAACAGGTAATTGCTATATAGATGCCATTTTATAGTTTAGATACTTCTAATTTTATTCACTTTACTTAGATTTCTCAACCCGGGACGCTCCCGGGGTATAAGCTAGTACTTAATATTCAAGAATAAAACTAATAATTCCTAAATCAATGTTTAAGAAACATTAAAAAATGATTTTATGGGTTATTCGGTTCGTTCTTTTTTATATAAAATGCAAAAACGAAACCAAACTGCTAATTTCGGTTTGGTGTTTTTCGTTTCACTTTTCCTTCTTTTTTTGTTGTTCGGTTTTTTTTAAATCGGTTTTTTCGGTTTTTGCTCAACCCTATTACATTACGTAGTGTTTAGTATGTAGAAATGAAATGTGGAATGAAATGAAGTATTGCGATTGAGTGAAAAAGAAAAGAAAAAAGTGTTTAGGTAGCTAAGATAATGAAATCATTTATTACTTCGTCTATTATATTTCATCTAAAAACCCTAAATTCATTATACCTGCCAAACGTTTTTTTTAGTTCATTTTCCTATCAACATTCATCACCAACGGCCACCACCACCACATACCATCGTTGTCACCATCCCCACTACCACCACCCCTAATAGACTAGAGATGCGCTAATTGAGAAAAAAGTAAGCAGAGGTCTTGTTAGGTTGCAAAGTTGTACATAAAAAGCGAAAAACACACGCATGATTATCACGCACAAACGAAAATTACAAACACGAAAAATAAACATGGTTTGGTTTCAATGTAAATCCAACGTCCACAATTGCAACTAGGGTTCTTTGTATTCAGGTGCCCAACAAATACAAGTACATGTATGCTTTTATAAATAGACTAAACAAGGGTTAATAACTTAATGCAATTTGGATGTTTGTCTAATTCGTGTTTTTGTACTCTTCTTAAATATTTAGTAAGAACTATAGCAGACTTGTGTGTAGATCTTCAAACGTGTAAAAGTGTTTGAAATTTTGTTTAATCGTAAATCGGTAGGAACCTTGGTCTCAAAGACCAACATTAAGTCTTCTAAAAGTGATAAGATGCAATGGAAGATTTACCACGATTTCTATATTGACCAACCACTAAGTTTCCTAACCGAGCAAATCACTTTAGATATAAAAACTTGGATAATATCAATTGAAAAAATACTATGAAAATTATTTTTAGTGTTATTTTGTTTATACGTTTTTTAAGTTTTAGTTTATTTTTATTTTATTATTTTAGAATTAGTTTTAAGAAGGGGCAATTACATATACCCCCTATAAACTTGACAAATTACATATATACCCAACCTAAAAATTTATTTACATACATCCCCATCCTAAAACCTAAAAGTGTCAAATATACCAATTTTTATTAAAAATAGATATGAAAATGACTATTATACCCTCTTTTATACTAAAAAATAAAGAAGTAGCTAGCACCTGTTTTTTATTTGAGAAAGTATACGATATAAAGTGTGTTAACGTGAGAAGTAATAAGAAGCCACCAGAGGATGACAAGTGTCCTATTAACCAAACCCCAGTTAACCTAACCAAACTATAATTACTCTTAATATCAGTTTTAACCCAAGGGCATTCCAGACTTTTTTCACACGTAACCGATTACGTGAATCACAGTCGTTATTTTTGTAAACGATATTTTCAAATCAGAATTTAAATTCTAAAAAACACAAACGATCTCACACACACATTACATTTCAATCCAATTACGATTCAAACTCAATTTGATTATCACGATTACAGTTTAATCGATCAATTCATCATGTTTCGGTACGTGTATTCGTAGTTAATTAATCCATTTTTCAATAGTTTTTTGTTTAATTTTTGTTTTTGTTTATCAGATTTAAACTTATCTGTTGAAGAGCAGAGAGTTGCTGCTGAGAATTTGAATGCAGTGCCTGATTATAATGCTTTTCATGGTATGATCATCATCCTCTGTTTTTTAGTAAAAAAAAAAAACATAGACATGTGTTTTGATAGATTTGTTAACATGATGTTTTTATGTGTGTTCAGACTTGATCGAAAACACTAACCAGGACGTTGATATTCATAGTTTGAATCTCATCAACGAAATTCAGAGTTCAAGGTATTTTTTAGTTTTAAACTGTTACTTATATGAATGCGTCTGATGTTATATACGAGTGCGTCTTTTTTTAAAATGTAGTTGATTATTGCTGGTACTTATAATATATGAGTGCGTCTAATTTTATTAAAGAGTGCGTCTGGATTTTGCAAACTTTTATTTTATTAAGTGCATTTGAATTGTCAATAAGTGCGTTTGTTGTTGTTTTTGAAAGTGTTGCAACTGATGTTCCTGTTGATGACCAAGCTAGTAACACATACATCCCTGATGTACCTGATTCTCTCAAACCTGCAAAGGACATGGAGTTTCCTAGTATTGACCATGCACAAGAGTTTTATGCAAAATATGCAAAGGCTGGTGGTTTTTCTATTCGAAAGGGCACGTCAGATGTGCAGAAAGGTCTTCTAAGACTTAGGTACTTTGTATGCTATAAGGAGGGTTTTAAGCCAGTCAAGGTAGTGTGAGAGAGTTCTAACAAAGATGTTAAGTCAAGGAAAAGGCCTTCTATCCGGACTGGATGTCCTGCATGTATTAGGCTAACCTCTGAGGATGGAAAAAATTCAAGGTTTATGGCTTTAATGAAGGTCATAATCATCCTTTTGTTCATGAAAGTGACATTCATTTTCTAGCAGCAGATATGAAGATGACACATACTCAAGAAGAGATTATATGTGGGCTGTCTTCATGGAACATGGGTCTTGTCAAAGCTTTTAACATCATGAAGACTAAGGGACTGTTTGGTAGCCTCTTAATGATCATTCAGAGGCTACCTCTTAATTGTTCATAACCTCTGAATGGTAAGAGGTAACCTTAAGTCTGAATGGTTAAGAGACAACCATTAAGATGTTACCTCTTAACTGTCCATACTTAAAATTACATCTTAACCATTAAGAGACTATGAACCATTCAGATGTAGCCTTTTAATGACCATTCAGAGGCTACCAAACAGCCCCTACCTAAGTATGGAGGTTTTGAGCATGTTGGTGCAACTGCAACTGATTGTAAGAACTTTAAAGGTGGATTAAACACCTTTATTGGTGAGTATGATGCAGATATGATTGTGTCTGGGCTTAGGGATAAGAAGAAGTTCCTGCCATTTTTTTCATTTGAGTATTCTGTGGATCAAAAGAATGCATTAACTGGTTTATTTTGGGCTGATGCTTTATGCAAGAGGAATTATATGGAATTTGGAGATGTGATCTCATTTGATGCAACATTTAACACTAACAAGTATGTTTTAATTTTTACAGGCTTTTGATATTCAAGTTTTACATGTTTATAGCTTTTTTCTGGCATTTTTTTAATTTTTTAATTTTTTTTACAGGTACAAGATGGTGTTTGTGCCATTTACCGGAATTGATAACCATTATTGAAATGTCACACTTGGTGCAGGATTGTTGTCATCTGAGACAACTGAATCATACACATGGCTGTTACAAATCGTTTTCCAAATGTTTTGGGAAGCACCCAAAAGTGGTTGTAACTGATCAAGATGGTGCTATGAAAAATGCAATACAGTTGGTTTTTCAAAATAGCAGACATAGATTGTGTATGTGGCATATCATGAAGAAGGTTTCTGATAAGGTCAGCATGAATTTATGATTTAATTAAAGAGTGCGTCTGTTTACTATATTAGTGCGTTTAAATACTCTGTTTGTTTGGGTATAATTCAGTGAATGCGTCCAAATTTACCTGTTAGTGTGTTTAATAGCTTTTCACACATGTTAATGTTAGTGCTTCTAAATTTGTAACAAATTGCGTTTGTTTTCCATATTGTTTTTATAGGTTGGTAGTGCATTATGCAGTGATGATGAGTTCAAAAGGAGAATCTGTGCAATTGTATGGACAGACTCCATCAGTCCAGAGACATTTGATTTTGAGTGGGGTGTACTTATTGTCGATTTACTGTGACATTCGTAGCCCTTACACTTTGAAACTTTGGCAAGTTTAGTCCTTGTAATTTATTTTGTTTCGCATATTGGTTCTTATTTTTTCTTTGAAACTTGATTATTATAAAATTTCGTTTTATACTCACGCTTAAGTCCGAAATTCGAAATTTATGCTTGAAACGATATTTCTAAACATATTTAGTTGAAAAATAGGGAGAAATAAATTTAGAGTATAAAAATTGTGATTTTAGTCACAACGCACGATACCGCGCAATCTGCGCGCCTATACTATGAAAATTCGCCATTTTTACACTGGATAGCACCTAATATTAACTTGGCTTGTATAATATTATGTCTGGAGTCAAAAATATTATTTTTGGGTGTGTCGGGTATATTAAAACATTAAAGGCCTGTACCACGTTAACTAGTAGTATACTAGCTAATTTACACCTAATACCCACTTAGTAATATATTATTATTAAAAAAATGAATCATCCTACCTATATGTATGTGTGTGGTGAGATTGAGGGCTGCCACAAAGGCCTAGAGTGATGACTCATGATACATGATTTTCATTATAAAACTTTACAACACACTAGTCCATTCATTTTCTCATCACCACTTCAACACTCCACCCTTTCCTTTCCTCCTTGCATGTGCCCCCCTCCCCCTATCCTCTCTCTCTTAGTTTTCCAATGCATCATCTCTAACCTTCTAAAACTTTAAATCATCCAAGTAACATAAAGTATTTGAAGATTTAAGCAAGAATTCTAGGATTTTGAAGCAAGATTCATCCAAGTTTTAACACTTTTCTTTAAGGTAAAAACCCTAACTAATGTTCTTTTTATTTTAATCTTTTCACTTCTAAACTTGGATAATTCACACAACAAAGAGATGATAAAAATGATTTTATAAAAATGAAAGAGAATGGGATGTGTGTGTGGGTGTGGTCGTACGTATGTGTGTGTATATATATATATATATATATATACACACATTCAATTTTAACTCTAGATCAATCATTGTGTAACACCCCAACCGATGGCGGAAACATCGAGGTGTCACGTAGTGACGATTGCTCAATAGCTCATTGTACTAAAGTGTAAATTTGAATACATTGAATTGAATAGTTTATTACATTGAAGGAAATTACAATATACAAAATTCTAAAGTGACAACTAAAACTAAAATACAATAACCCAACATCTAAGTAAAATTCCAAAAGCTTAAAAGTCATCTCAAAGATAACCTGAAACATGTACGAAAATAATTTTGTCAATACAAAATGTATTGGTGAGCATACCCTGTTTGAATACATATAGTAGAAAAGTGTTTCGCAATTCACGTGTTGTATACTGTTTGCAATTATGTAATAATAATATCCGTTAAAAACCAACCCTATGTAAAGAAAGGAAATATATATAGTATGCGCTAGTAGTAATGAAATACATAGCAATGACAAGGACTCTCAACAGAGTCACAAGGGTATATACCATAGTACTATTCATTGAAATGCCAGGCCCTCAAAGGTTAATGATTTTGACAAGTCATAGACACACAAATTAACATAAAGCAAACACACATGAGAATTGAATTTAGTAAAAGAAATAGAAACTTGATAGTACGTACATGAGTCACCCCAAAATAGTAAAACGGTAAAAAGGGGGAAAGATATACTCACAGTTTGCGAAAGCGATCAATAATCCAACTTAAGCGGTCGTGAGTTAAGTAATGGGAATTCTGAGGAATTCGACCTATAATGTGTAAGAATACTAATAAGGAAGTGTCTAAAAAGTCTAAGGTAACTAGGGTCTAAGGCATTAGGGTTTGCTAAGTCGATTTGGGGAATTAGAGTTTTTATGATAAGTCGAATTACTATAAAAGTTGTATATTAAAAATAATATACTAAAGTTTGTAATTAGGATTTAGGTAATATAATTATTACCAATTAAATATTTAGGTCAACATATGTTTAAATAATTAATACAAAATAATTTAGTTAATTACTTCAACTAATTATTGTAAATAAATACAATAATCATAAATGTTGAAATAAATACTTATGAGTTACACAATGATCCCACAAATTGTAATTAAGATTTTCAAACATAGAATTATTTCTATTTTATAGAAAAAGTATTTATCAAATAGATATTTAATAATATAAATATATATATAATTAATTATGTCTAATTAAACATAATTAAGTCTAAAAATACAAGACATGATCCAAAAATGCTATTTTTATAGAAAATGGATGATTTATGATGTAAATTAATGAAAATATTTTTCTCATAACTTTTCTCATTTTATTTGCATTTAAAACATATTTAATGAGTTTAAATAGTGTTTTAATGACTTAAAAATAGTAAAAAAAAAACAAAAATAACCATTTTCTGAGAAATTAAATTTTATTTCAGTTTATTATACATAGAAATAAATCTCTAGAAAAATTGAGGTTAAAATCATTTAAAATAAATTTTTAATCAATTAATTATGATTAAAACAATTTAAATCAAGAAAAATATGAAAATAATGTATTTTCTAGAAAATAAAAATATGATAATTTTCTTTAGGGTGTCAAGATGTTTTCCTTAAATTTTCATAATTTTTGGAGTAAAAATGAATTTTCTAAGAATATTATAAGGTTATAGCTAATATAGATATAATTATTGATAACATAAATAAATAAATAAAATAACCAAATAAAGATAAAAAGAAGCAAAAATTTATGGTTCTAGGAGCGCTCGAACTTGAGCAGCTCGCTTGACAACCACCACACACAACCACTAGACCAAAGACTTGTTATGTTAATTTCTTGGAAGTTAAATGTTTTTAACTATAATTCTAAATGCATCTTCTTCCCCAAAATACTAGCATAAACCCTAACCCTAATCCCTATATCAATCAACCCCGATTCAACAAGATTAAGTAACTGAACCATAGGGGTTTTTTATAGGGATGAATGAGGAACAAAACGACATATAAAAGTAGGACTCACAAGGTGTAACTTGGTCGCAAATTAGGCTTCAAGAGCCGAACCTAATTTCACCAATTGAAAGCATGCGCTCGAACGGGTTTGTAACGAGGTTTCTCCAATACGTACGGAGCTTCAAACATGCTTAGTGATAGCCGAACGCGGAGATGATCGAAGAAAAAGAAGCATATTTTAGTTATTCAGGATGATCTAGATGGTGATGATATTATTTAGACAAAAAAAAATGTTTTCACTTCTATTGGTTCATTTGATTGTTTAGATTTATAGGGAAAAAAAACTTGCTTCATATAGTTATCAATTCATTTGTAACCGAAGATGACCACTTGTGATTGTTTTGATATATACATTTATCACAATTTATTTTAATACCATAACATTCAATTTGACAATTCATATTCACGTTTACTAATTTAAGTGCATATTAAATTTTCTTTATAAGAAAATAAGTCAATTTAAGTTTACACTCCATAAATTAAAATATGGTTCATTCATTTGTATCATATTAAGAAAACATATTAATAGAGAGAAAAAAAATACAACGATTTAGTATAACTCAAAATGTCATTAACTTGAGAAAAACGAAAGAACTGAATTTAAAATACTCGAGGACAAAAGTTGTAATATTGATAGTTTAAAAGGGGCGGATGTCACACATTGCATGTAAGATCTAATCCATGATTAACAAGATCCAAGTTACTAAACATGATTTTTAGAAGGTAAAATGATTGGATTTTGATTTATAAGAAAATGGATAATTTTTGGACCTAAAAATGCCTAAATTATGAGCTTTAATGGGAGATTTTGAAAGAAAATATGAGGTCTGATTGTTCATACTAAAAATCACCTAAAATACCATCAAATAACTTATTTTGACCAAAAAATTTGAGTATTGGTTCAAAAGCTAGATTTTGGCGAAGTCCGGTACAAAACTATGTAGTAAAAAGGCGAAAAAACGACCTAATTTGTATAAATTTCAGATCTTATTTAAAACAGCTCTTAAAAGTGTATTTTTGAAATAAAAACATATAATTAAGGTATGTTTAAAATACTACATGTTTTTACAAGTCACACGAATTGGAATTTTGAGAAATTGCCAAAGTATCGCCTAAAACCGACAAGTTGTGTAACTAGGTGTCTTGTTACCTTAACACCTTAGACTTTTAAGACATATCCTTCATTAGCATTTTTATATATATATAGGTTGAGTTCTTCGGAATTCTTAAGCCTTTACGACGAACTTTCTCGGAATTTACACTTAGCGAAACTGTGAGTATATCTTTCCCCCTTTTCATGTTTTACACTTTTGGGGTGACTCATGTACGCTTATTACTTCACTTACTTAATCATGCTTTAGTCTATATTCACAATTGCAATTCTTGTATGTGTTTTACTTGTTGATCGCTGATAGTGTGTACTTATGACCTTAATCATTAACCCGGTGTTGGCCTAGCATAGCAATAAATAGTACTTGACTATTGTTATGTGTAAACTACTTGCTTTGTCACATACTATATATAATCATACTATTGGGCGACTACTATACATTTATACTAGATATCCCATTATTCTTGGATATCATTTCTACTCTAAAGGATTGATTTTGGGTGACATTTGTACATAACTTGAACACTAAATTGTAGACAGTATAACACGTGAATTGCGAAACTCTTTTCCTACTATATTTATTCAAACAGGGTATGCTCACCAATACATTTTGTATTGACAAAATTATTTTCGTACATGTTTCAAGTTATTTTGAGATGCATTCTTTAAGCTTTCGGATTTATATATAGATTTTGATTCATTGTATTCTAATCTAGCTGGCATTTAGAATCGTTGTATTTCATTTCAATGTAGCAAACTATTTAATCAATGTATCAATATTTACACTTTTAGTCCATGAGCTATTGAACAATCGTCACTAGGTGGCACCTCGATGTTTCCGCCATCGGTCGGGGTGTTACAATTACAAGCTAAATGATAACGATTGGTTGACGGATATGTTTAATATGGGGTCAATGTGGATTCCTGCCTTTTACCGGGATGAACCTATGTCTGGGCTGATGAGGACAACATCAAGATCCGAGAGTAAGAATCATTTTTTTTGCCAAGTGGCAAATTCTCAGTTGACTCTTGTTGAGTTTTTCAACCACTTTGAAACGTCCCTTGAGGTTAGAGATTCAATCGCATGAAGAATGACCATGATTCTAGACATACCGTTCCTGATCTTTGGACTACGAACCCTATCGAGGAAGAGGCTGCTAAAATATTTACACGGACTATCTTCTTTGATATTCAAGAAGAAATATATGCCACTTATGAAGGATTAATAAGTGTTCATATGCAGAGGGCTGATGAAGAAGGTTTTTTAAAGATTTTTGTTGATGATCCACAAGCATATGGTCAAGGCTTTGTTGAGGTAATTTTTTTTGTTTTAATTATTAGTGCGTTTAAATTAGTTATGAGTGCGTCCAAAAATCTTCAGTATAAATTTTGGTTTTTTAAATATTTAATGCGTCTGAACCTACTTATGAGTGCGTCCAAAGTCACCAGTATAATTTTTTACCTTTTTTTACAGGTTCTGTTCAAAAAGGAAATTGTTGATGGTGTTGACGATATGACTACATTATGCTCATGTAGGAAGTTCGAGCAGTACAGGTTGCTGTGTAGGCATATTTTTTATATATTAAGGTTGATGAAAGTTTATAGATTCCCGAAAAGATACATTCTGAGGAGGTGGATAAAAGATGTTGTTCCAAATGAAATCAAGTATTCATTTACAAGACCAAAGAAGCCAGACGTATTGCACGGGAGATAGTTTTGGGTGGTGAATATCTTGCAAACTCTCTAATTGCAGATTTATCCGAGTTAACTTTGGTTAATAATAAAATCAAAGAGATGGCTAAGAAGGTTGATGAGGGCAGGTTTAAGAGACCTAGTCATCAGAATAAGCATGATAGGTATGCTTCTCTTCTTGGTTATGAGAAACCATCAAATGTTGAACCCACCATTCGACTTCCGAATGGTATCAAGAATAAAGGTCGTGGCAAGCAGAAGCGCATAAAGTCTAGCAAGGAAAAGCAGGTTAGTCGATCCGGCAAAAGGAAGAGGAAATGTGCAATATGCGGAGAGAATGGCCATGATCGACGAAAACATGCGAAGGAAGGTGTTTCAACAGAGCCGCAAGGTGAACAAGATGATCATATTGTGGAAGATGACATTGATGATAATGAAGACATTGATTTAGAAGTTTCTGATGATGATCAGGAGTTGTCTTAGAAAGTTGCAGTGGACATCGTAATTTTTAGACATGAGTGCGTCTGAATTTCTTACAAATGCGTCTGATTCATGGTTTTTTATTTTAGGTAATTTTTATTTTTAATATGTGTGCGTCTGTTTATAACATGAATGCGTCTAAATATAATCAAATCAGTGTTTCCAAAATAGTTAACAAGTGCATATATTTTCATTAATTTTTTAAAGTCCATACATGTAACATCGCGAATTTCCCCTAATTTTTTTTGATAAAAAGAATGTATTGTTTTAAACAATATATGTTTTAAATACCTTAAACTAATAATTATTTGTATCTCGACACTTTTGTACGTTTTAAAAATATTTCGAGTCACTTTCGGGCTTATATAATCTTATTATGAATTTAGAATAATATAGTTTTAGGGAAATAATTGCCAAAAAAAAAAAAATTGTGTGGACCGGGACTCGAACCCACGTCCACAGCCAACCAACACACAGTGACAACCAACTGAGCCAACTATCATCTTGTGTAGTATTTCAGAAGAAAATAAACTTAACGCATTCCTTAAATTGATTAGTCAAAGTCTTAGTCAAACAGTCAAAGTCTTAGTCAAATAGTCAATTCATCATAAAACCTTACTTTATGGTGTTGACCAATTTTAATGGCTAATTGACTCCAAAACTAGTATAAAAACCCACCTATGACCCATTATACTTTGCACCTCTAAATCGATTGTTTCAATCCGATTAAACTTTCCCTCATACCTTTCTTCTATAGTCTATTACTTCTACAATTGAAGCTTTGATTATAAGCTCTTGTAATTGGCGAATTGGAAGCTTGATATTCTTTCTTTTTCGTTTTCTTCAATTTGGACTAGCTACGTTGTTGAGTCTTTGGAATTCGCCTCGCATACATTCACAACACATTATTCTATTTTTTCACGAGACATAACATTTTGCTAAGGTGAGTTTTACATAGCCCATTTTCTATTTATCACCATTTTTGGGGTGAAACATGTTACAACATTCTATATGCAATTCAATCATCAAAGTGTCTATGTGTTTTTCTATGTTGCATTATGTCTTGAACATGACTAGGGTAAGCACAATTCTAGCATAATCATTAACATTGATCAGCCGACGGTATACAATGATAGATCTATTGGACTGACAATCCCACCCGGATACGTGCCTCCTACAAAGGTAGCGTGGGTGTTTGTTATCGCATAACATATTCGAGTGAACCATGAGCGTATGGGATGTACCACATTATAACAGTCACAAGGGTTGATTATGCACTCGATTTACTTCTAGTATGTTTTCACATATGGACTAGACTTGTCATGACACTTGAATTGTACAACATTTTTATTCGATTATCAAAACCTATGTAATTCTCACCAACTTTTGTTGACCCAAAATATTTTCAAACTTAACATGTTTCAGGTTATAGCTTGCTTGAAGATTAGAGTTATTGCTTGAAGATGCGTAGCTAGTATTTTTCATTTTGATGTACAAAATTCTTAGAACAATTGTATGTAATTTATTTAAATCATTTATTGAAATTTATTATTTACCATGAGCTACTGAACAATCATCAATACGTGACATCCCGATGTTTCCGCCATCGGTTGGGGTGTTACAATACATGTGACACCACCACCATTACACCACTACTACAACCACCAACACTATTACCACAATCACTACCATCACTACTACCACTACCACCACCACCATTTAAACCTAAAAAAAAACCACTTAAACCAGAAAAAAAAAACAAAAACATATACAAACAACCATCACAAAAAACCACCATAAAACCACCACCATCAGTTGCCACCCAAGATTACATCCCTTGCCTTTTGTTTGGATTCCATGTTTTTCAGGATGCATGCTTGTATGTTGCTAAGTGATTCACAAATGAGGTTGTCAAAAGAAGCCTGAGTATGTAGATGATCAATAGCTGCATCTGTGAACGGTGTCTTCTCCTCCTTCATCAGCTTCTCTATGAGATCCAGGTTCTTCATATACTGCGTCTGAATCTCATTTTGTGCAGAATGGATTACACAAGATGATTTGATGTCATCCCTAACCTCTGAAATGCAGTCAACCATTACAACTGTTTTGACCTGAAGGTTGTTTATTGCTTCAATGTGATTTTCAGCCATTTTTTTGTTGTGTTTTTAGTTGTATCAGTATGTTTAGATGATAGTGTTTATATAGACTAAAAATAGAAAGTTAATTAGGTGGTAGTTGAATATTGAATTTCAACATTTATCTAAATTTATTATTAGCAATCAAATCATAGCTAATACACAGTAAGATTTTTTTAGTTTTTTAGCAATTAAATAAACAAAAAGAGTTTTACTGATTATTTTATACAATTAATAAGATATGCAACTTGCATATGTTAATCATTACTTCTACAATTTTATAAAAGTGTACATAACCTGTTTTCATTTTGTTTTATAAGTGCGTCCAAAACATGATATTGAATGCGTCTGAATTTACAGTGAGTGCGTCTGTTTATGTAATTTTTACCCAGTATTTAATGACTTGTTTAGACGCACCTTATAATACATGAGTGCGTCTGTTTACGTATTCAAGTGTTCTTAATCTGAATCTTTTTTAAATCCATTTTTTTTCTGTAATTGTAAGTATATTTCTTAAAGTTGTTTGTTTTTTTGTTATTATATGCGTTTGATTGTGTTTTTGAATACAATTAATGTGATTTTAAACCATCGAATGCAATGCTCTGTTTTTATTTTTTCTGCAAATCAGTAACTGTTTATGATTCAAATCAATGTTTTTTGATTGTTTGATGATTCGGAACATTTAATCGGTTTCAATTATTTGTTTAATTGTTGAAATAATTTTGTTTTGATGTTACGTTTCGATCAATTGTTGAATCCCTGTTGTTACGATTTTCTGGAAATTAAAACGCGTTTTCCCTAAATTACCCCTGGTTAGCTTAACTGAAGTATGATTAGGGTTGTTAATTACCATCTTGCCACCGCCTAAATCCAATGGCTCAGGATGCGTCTTACGCTTCTTATGTTAAGACACTTTATACGTTATCTCTTCCCTTTTTATTTATATTAATTCTTCCAACATTGAGAGCATTCACATTTGGTCCACCAAATGTATGTGAGTGTGTCCTAAAATTATATGGAGTGGGTATTAGTAGTTGTGAGTGGATGAGAGAGAAAATATTTGGTAAAGCACTATTCACCTCTATATTTGGGAGGACATGTTCACCCCTATAAATATTTTAATATTTTTGTAAGTGGTTATGAGTAAGGAAAGTAAAAATGTAATGATAAAAGTATGAAAAATATTATTTGTTTAAGAATGAGAGATAAAATTTTAGGGTGAAATAGTGCTTTTTAGTGTAATTTGAAGAAGGGAATTTGATAGAGCTGATGAGAATGCTCTGATAACATGAAACCTCTACTACTCAACAAAACATCTACAAAGGAGATCGAATATTCCTTGTTCATATTCATATCATCTAAACAAAATACAATCCTCCTCATTCTGTTTCAAAATCCAAAAAATTACATAATCAAAATCACTAAAAAAATAAAAAACACATAACCTAATATTGTTTAATTAGTAAATTTGTAACAAACTCTCTCAAATGTTGAAGATTAATATTTAAGCTTGAAGATCAGTTTTCTTAAAAATAGCATATCTAACCCTACTCAGATCTTGTTCTTTCAACGTCCGCACAATTCCTTCGTAATCATTTCGTGAGAAACTCATGTGACGGAATCCGGTGACGACGTCTTTGCCACCGATTCTGACGTCATATACCAGTGCAGCACACTAACCGACAACAATGACGTCGTGGCTCCAATCTTCGATCAGAAACAATATCAAATGAATGCACCTGAACTCGTCGGTTAGTTCTATAGGATGGTTGGTAGGGAGGAGAGTAATCATTCGTCTTCGCTGAAGGAGGAAGAAAAACAAAACGAATTGATTCTGGCTTTTTTTTTTTTTCTTTTTTTAGTTTAAAAGGACATTTTTGTCATTTTCATTAATGATGGGGATATATGTAATTTAAATTTTAGGTCGGGTATATATGTAATTATGGTTGAAAATAGGGGGATATATGTAATTTTTCCTTAAGCATGTGTTGTTTTTATAACTTTTAATATACGATATTTTATAAAATTTTGAGTATGATTTTTATCTACGTACCGTTATATATATTTTTAAACAGGATTGTGAGTATCAAGGTAAAAGTAATCAATGCATAAATGTACATGTTATAAAAAATGCCTCACATTTAGTTTTTTTAGATTGAATTACAAGTTTTGTTCTTTGACTTTATTTGTAAAATGCCCTTTATGTTTAAAATTGATTATTCTTGTACTTTATCTATCAAAATCATGCACGTTATGTCCTTCATGCCTTACTCAGTTAGTTTTCTCCATTAAATCATGTCATGTGACCTGCGCATGAGGGTAGTATTGTAATTTTACCTTCCATCTCCTACTCTTTCTCACTTCTCCCACTTACCACTACCATCCACACTATACCACCGCCTGCCGTCACCGCCCACCATCTTCCATCGCCTTCCCCTTTGTCTTTCTCATCTTTGCTCTAGTCACCACCAAAAACCACCATCCTCCTCTAGTCATCATCTTGCTCTAGTCATCATCTCCCCTTTGTTTTTCTTTGTATTTTTAAGTTAAAACAATATAAATATATAAAAAAAGTCACCCTTAACCCCACTCAATCTTCTCTCTCTTGTATAATCGAAGTATTATCTGGGTTTTTTCATTCTTCCTCAAGAAGAATCCCCCTAATTCACATCAAAATCATATTCAGTTAGAAGCTTGGTTTAAAAAAACGCGCTTCGCACAAAAGCGACGAGGTCTAAGCGCATCGTGCAAAGCGTAAAAAGCGTGAGATTTTCATACCCGAAGTGCACACTAATTATATAATTTTTTTATATATCCCATGAAGTTTTAGCTTCATTTACCTAAAATATAGCTATAAATAAGGTTTTTATGTGATTTTACCTATATGTACAAGCCAAAAACACCAAGGTACAACATTTTTATGCATAAAAATACATGGTGTACATGAGACGCATACCTCAGGGTCAAAAGCGACTGAAATTTTACCAAAAAAACGCATGAGGCGCGCGCCTTTGGGAAATTGGGTAGGCACAAAGCCCTGAAGCGCCCTAGGCTGCGCCTTGCACCTAGGCGCGTCTTTTAAAACCCAAGTTAGAAGCATAAATAAAAACATATTTCAATAAGAGATCAAATGCTTGGTTGTTGCTTCCAAATATTTAACTTCCTAATTCACATCTACCCACGACCACACTACCAACATTCTCTTCAATACTTCCGGCCACCCTGTCCTCGACGACAGAATCCGGCCATCACCGCCATTCGTATCCCTCTACTATTGCCACCCAAACCAACCAACCATCCTCATTTTGCCCTTACCCCTTATCTTGACGTGACCTAACCATCGCCCCTTAGCAAACCGCAACTCTCTCTTTCAGATCTGAGACCGTTTTGGTGATTCAGAATCTCTAGCAAATCGACCTAAAAAACAAAATCAAGTGTTAGTTGCATTTTTAGGCACGTTTTATATTAGTTTATCACCCACTTTAAACCACATATCATGCATTTATCATGTAACTTAACCATTATTTTGTTCAACACTTGTTTTGGTGGAATGGAATCTACTTTGGTTTGTTTTTGGTTGATTTTGTAGGTGTGGAGAATTGAAAGAGGCAATGGCGAGCATTGACGAGACGAGGCCGCAATTTACTTAGACTTTACTGGCGTTCTTAAAAGAAGTTTAGGCCACAAACAACATGGAAAGAAGTATAGGGGGCTGAATTAAAAGAATTTAAAATAAAATAAAAATAATCGTATCTGCACTTGAAACGTTTTTTGTATAATTGGTTAATCTGTATCCCTGAGGACACGAACCTTACTTTCACTCATACTAGTAGGTTTATTATATATTTATTTGCTGGATTTGACACCCAACATCAAGCGGTGATGATTTTGATTGCGTGGGATGAAGATGGAGAGGTAAAAGACTATAATTAGTAAATCATCATCGAATCAGGGCATAAACAGAGATAGAGAGATAAAGCAAGTGATGGAGAGAGGTGTTGCTGTAGAATGGGGCGGTGGTGTCATCGGTCTGCGTCGCCGGTGAACTTGGATGCGTACGGTGGTGAGTTTTGCAGGGGGATGAAGGCGGAGATAAAGGTTGGGGTATGTGTATGTAGGGCAAGGATTAATAGAAAACCTTTAAAAATTTGAGGAAACTCTAATAACCCTTAGAAAAACCTACTTCCCAAGCTTTTTTTTTGTTTGAAAATTTTAGGACATGTAATATAAATGTTTTTAAAAGTTTTTAGCCGAAAAAATAAAAAAAGTGCCAATCGTTTTTTCTTTAATAAATAAGTTTTGAATCATAACATATGTTACGATGCAAAACTTATTTAATTAAAAATAAACGAACGACACTTCTTTGATTTTTTTGGCTCAAAACTCTTAAAAACATGTATATTAAATGCCCTAAAATTTTTAAATAAAAAAACCTCGGGAAGTAGGTTTTCTAGGGTTTACTCAAAAAACATGGGTTTTCTACTGATACTTAGCTTGTGTGTATATTATATATATATATATATATATATATATATATGCATACATATTAATTTTTAAATTTATTTTTGTTTTATTTATTAACATATTTTAAATAAAAATGATAAAAAGACTAAACTACCCCTTAACTGATCAGATTTAACGAAGAAAAGTAACCGAGTTAGGCATAAAAGACATAACGTGCATGATTTTGATAGATAAAGTAGAAGACCAATCAATTTTAAACTTAAAGAGCATTCTTTATAATCGGGTATAAATCTAAAGAACAAAACTTGTAATTCAGTATTTTTTTTATATAAATTGACGATTTTTCTCATTTCGTTATTCTAATAATATAATGTAATGATTTACTAAATTACGAATATACCGTTACGATATGCTTGCTTTTTTCTATGCTTTGATAAAAGTTTTGATCAGAATCGAACGGGTCAAATATAATTGATGTTTTCTGTTATTTACAATGACAAGTTAAACCAATACCGTCCAAACAACTTTGGTAATGGTACCAGCATTCGCGAGGGTATCTATTTTGCACGTTAGGGTATAGCAAGTGCCGGTACTATATCGGTATCGTGAAGAACTAAGCTGATTCCGTCCCAACATTATCCGTACGTTACCGTTACCCATATTTGTGTTTATAGTTTTTGATCGACGCGAAACATGGATTAATTTTTTTTTTGAACGGAAAAAAACTTTTATTAAACCACGAGGCTACTAGCAAGAAACTAGCGGCACCATACACTCAACCTCCCAAAGGCGTAACACCAAACAACAAAAAACATAAAACAGACGGCCTTACACCACTAAATAACACCTAAAATTTATGACACCTAACTTATTTTACAAAGAACACCACTGTCACCCACGGATACCGACCAAATTCTCAAACCAACCTAAGGGGGGACGGGGTGCTACCGGATTTGGTCACGGGTACCCTACTACCAGCACGGTAACACCGCCGCCACCGATGCTGGTAGTGGATCCGTGAACCAAATCCTGGTTGTAGTTAACGGATGTAAACCCGTGAGTTTAAATAAATTATTGTTTCTTTCTATGCCACCTTTTTCCTAACTATCATCAACACCACCACTGTTATCAGGCACCGAGCTTCAACCAGATTTTCCGTCATCAATTTGATCTTCGATGGCGGCGTGGTCATCTGGGTAATGGAGACAAATTACGTAAATATATGAAAGTAAACATTTGGATGAAGAGATGAAGAGTCTGGAAGAAGAAGAAGAGATGAAGAGAAGAGTCCGAAAAAAGAAGAAAATGATTTGGTGTGTTGTGTTGTGTTGTGAGTGGCGTTTATATATTATTATTATTATTAATATTATTATTATTATTATTTTATTTTTATTTTTTTTAATTTTACATATCCTTTGATACTTTCATTTCAGAACAAAGAAAATTTCATCAAGATAATGGGCATGCGGGCAACAGTTGCGCCGCCACCCTTTTCTGAATAGCAAATCCTAATCTATTATTATTATTGTTATTATTATTATTATTATTTGGGAAAATAATTGATTGTTGGGTAAATAATTAGTGAAGTGCTGCCTTCAAAAAACGGTTTCAGTGAAATGAATTAGTAAAGTGACGTGACAATATAGGATTAGTTTAAATTAGTGAAGTTGAAAATGTTTCATTGAAACACCCCGCCCCCTAACAAAATTCCATTGGTTACTATACGGTCTTAGTTAGTGGGCCCTTTAAGCAAAGCAAGTCTAATGTATTACCTGCCGGAAATCGTGGTTATTTTCTTCCATTTTTTTTTAACTTAATATGCGTCGAAAACGGTAGTTGGTCTTTGCCGTATATTGGTATAAAATTCTTATTTAGGTCTATTTAATTAGTTGACTTGTTTTTATTGGAAAAAAAAAAAAAAAACTGTTGATTAGTTTTTCGAATTATACTCGTTCGTGTGTAAACCCGAAATATCTTTTCTAATATAAATAAATACAGCTATATTCAAATAGTTTAGGTTGAAAATGTTTTATCATGTTTTACTAATTAAAATCATCTTAATTACTTAGACCCCGTAGTGGGGCTTTATTTTTCGAAATTTTGCAAAAATAGCGCCCCCAACATCAGAACAGGGGGGCGCCATTTTATAAAAAGTGGGTTGGGCTTTATATTTATAACGCCGGTGCTTAAAAACTCAACCAATCAAAACTTGCCATGTGGCAAGTTCAAGTATATATATATATATATATATATATATTTTTTTAATAATACTAATAATAAACATAATAATAATAATAATTTAAACATAAAATTATATTAAATAAAATAATAAAATTTCAAATTTTCCCCTCAAACCGTTTGAAATTCAAAATTTCCCCCCCAAACGTTTTAAATTTCAAATTTTGAATTTCAAACGTTTCCCTCCAAACGGTCATATTTCTAACCCTATAAATACAACACCAAATCTGATTTTTCAGTCACACCTCCAATTCCTCATCCTCAAAACAATGAATAACATGGGTGCTGGTTTTCAAGCAGGAGCTGCCGGACCGTCTAATATCCGGCAGTACTCTCGCCGGGGCCGGGGACGGGGCCGCCCCCAGAGACTACCATTCACCTCATCTCCTCCTCCTACTGCTGCACAACCTCCTCTTTCTCCTCCTCCTCCTCCACAACATTGGTTATATCCCCCTCCTCCTGCTGCTGCACAACCAACCTTTCCTCCTCCTCAAGCCGATGATGACTGGACGGATGAGGAAATGGAGCCGACCTACCCCTCCTCGTGAGTACTACTACTTCCCCTCGGATGCGAGATCCGATGGACGGGATAGCTCACGTTCCGTCTCACCCGAGTACATCACCCTCCCTGGGGAATGGGACAACTACTCTCCATAGTGGAGAAAATTAGGATTAATAAGTAATTTAGGAATATTAGTTGTAATTTTTTTTAATTAAGTAATTTAGGAAGTGTGTGACTTTTTTTTTAATATTAGTTGTAATTTTTTTTAATATCAGTTGTGTGTTTTTAATATTTAGTTGTGTGTTTTTATTATTATTTGTAATTTTTTATATTTATTTGTCTTTTATTTTAATTATTTTGAATTTAAAGATTAAAAAAAATCAACCAATCACAATCAGGGGCTTTATAAATAAAGTCCCACCACTTCACTTCTTTTTCAGTTTCTCTCTCCACACTGACTCAGCAGCCACGTGGACCAATCAGGAAGAGGGCTTTATAAATAAAGCCCCCACTACGCATGGTCTTATAGCTTAATTACAGATAAAATTATGTCTAACTCCAAGAGCCCAAGAACACATTGGTTTCAGACAAGAAACACGAGACTATGAACTATCACAAACAACTAATGTGAGAGAGGGGGAGAGTGGAAGTTGATCCATGACTTTAATAGGGATGACAATCGAACCCGATCGATAATCTTGAACTCGACACATTTGAGACGATATGGAGTCGGGTAATCGGTTATGGGAATGGATATGTGATTATTATTATTATTATTATTATTATTATTTTTTGCGGGTTTGGGAGGGATTTACAGGATCTTGTGATATACCCTTTACCCGATCATCGATTACCTGAAAATATATACTCGTTTACCCGATTATATACACGATATCAATATCTTAATATAAATTCATATCATATGTGCCTACAATTAAGAATATATATAAATAATAATAAATAATTATTTATTTATGTTTAATAAGCAAAGGCTAAGAAAAGGATATATAATGCATGACTTCCAAAGGATATAAGACATTAGTTGACATTGAAGAATGGCACAGAGTCATAGTCATAGTCATTGGCGTGCCATTCACTTCTCTCCCTCTAGCTTTGCCCGCTACTTTCCTTAGTCCTTACACTCACATGCATATATATACTTACATATATTGTTATATAATATAACCACCTACATGTATGTACTTTAAAAGGTTTTTATAGTTAAAAAAGTACCAAGCCTCCAAAACCATTGTCATATCATGGCCTTTACTTGTACAAAAACTCTATGCAAGAAGCTCTTCTTCATTCTCTTATTGGCAACCCTTGTTGTCAACCCAAGCTATTCGATCAGTCGGGCCGCCATGACAACAATGACACCAGGGCTACACCGAAGAAAGCCCGATGGTACTGGCTCATGGGGTCAGCTCGAGACACTGTCTAGTATGCTGCCTAAAGGGCAACATGTGCCTCCTTCTGCTCCTTCAAAGAGACACAACTCAATGATCAATTCTACACCTCATAACTAAATAGTTTAATTAAAAAGAGCTGATCTTTTTCACTTATAACCAAGGTATACAAGTTTTGACAACAATTAAATTCACACAATTCGAATTTATTGTCATTAAAATTACTACAACGCAAGATGTTTCCTTGTTTTTTTTTTTTCTTCTTTTTAATATATGTAAGACCAAATAGTCACTAGTGGGAGGATAGTTATAATTGATTATACTGTATAGATAAAGATTTCCTTGGTCAATATAGAATTAAGGAAACAAACTTGTATGCTTTATTTGAATGTCATATATTATATTTATTTATTAATGAAATTATAATTAAAATTTATCCACTTGCATTTTATCTTCCGGCCTGTAATTTAACTCTTTATTGTTGCGCGTGTGATAATATTTGTGAAAATTATTAGAATAGACAAGTTGACCGTTAACGTTAACGAAATAGGCATGAATATTTTAGCCCTTGTCAAAATAGACAAGAACAAAAAAAGCCAATTTGAATAGTGTCCATGGGTTAGATAGTCTACCCAAACTCATGATGAAATACAATGGTGGTCTACATGAAAACCAATACAAAAAACACGTGTAAAGCGAAGACCAAATAGTCGTATAATGAAAAAAGCGTAGGCTAAATAGTCGCCAAACTAAAAAAGCATGGACTAAGTAGCAAGTGGCTAAGAACTGAAGGCTAAATCCTAGCCGTGGGATATTTAGCTTTCGTTTGACATGTGTCTGTATCTGGTTAGATATTATGTGGATCCCTTACTATGGGGGCTTTTTTCTCTAGTCTTACCATGCGATCCTATTTGGCATTTTCATAATTACCATTAATTTTCATATAATATTTTAAAAATATCTAAATAAGGTTATTATTTTTATTAGATAATATTTAAGTATATCTAAAATGTAGATGTAGATGAAATTCAACGCAACTATTTGCATAAGTCATCAATAGACTTGACCAGCCTATCAACTAGCATATTCAACGGGTGTACGAAAATTATTATTTGGCTTTCTAGGAAAAAAATCAAATGAATCCTAAGAACCTAGAGGGTGTCAACAACTAACTAAGGATTTAGGGATGCCCCTTGACCAAGGTAACTCCGGTTCATGGAATGTATATCGTTCCGGTGGCTATTAGTAAGCCATGCACATTCGGCGGCTAACCTAATTAGTAATTACCATTAACCTCAATCATATATGTCATATTAATTCCTAAGTATATAAAGTTAGTGTGTTGTTTGTATTGATTTTAAGATCAAGCTATTTTTTCACTGTAAATTGTATTAGATCTAATAGCATACTCTTTTTGGATGGGATGTAGATTCCGGAATAATAATATTGATAAATAAATATAAGCAAGGAGTAGTTGGTAAATATACACACAAATAGGCTATTATACAAAGTATTCTTAACGTACAAAGCGTGAGAAGGATTCTTAGCCACGGATTAGGGTTAGAAACTAGCGGTGACATGATCGTAATATCTAAACATGATTAATGTTCAGTTAAATAGTCGAAGGGTAATTTAGACAAATTACAATAATCCATTGATTTTTTTAATTAAGCCGCCCAAATCTCATTAATTCTTGAGAACGATTACATTTACAGACAATCGATGGATTTGCAATTCTCATTTCATAACAAGCGATCAGTCGTTTTGCTCTGAAATATACTCTTTTTTTTAACAAAAAAAAAAAAAAAAAAAAAAACAGAGCATATACTGATGTTGAAAAAAAAAACTCCAAAATAAAAGAATAATCATCTAAACGTAAATGAATAAGATGAAATGTATAAACATGCGTCATCGTTGCAAAAAAACTTTTATGAACGCATGTATGCTCTGTTTTCAAACGAAAAACGGAACATGGTTACTAAACAGAGCTAAAAAAACTAAAAAAACGCACCCATAAAACAAACTCATAAAAACAATAAACGCACCCATAAAATCATAAAACACACCCATAAATCATAAAACGCACACATAAAATTATAAAACGCACCCATAAAAATTATAAAACGCACCTTCATCTTTCAAAGACAGAACCACAAAATAAAGCACTCAAAGACCTGCACCTATAAAACGCACTCGTAAAAACAAAAAACGCATGCTGCCTTGATCGTTATTTTTCTGTAATCACCCATAAAATCATAAAACACACCTTCATATTCATATTCTTATTGATCATCAAAAATCTTTTTCTTCCTCATTCTTTTCACTATCTCAATGATCGTTGTTTTCCAGTAAACAAATATAATCAGCATATAAAACTAAATCACTCATGGGATCAACACTCATTATCAATCGCGAACAAACGTTATAAAAATGAATGAAAAAACAGAGCATCACATGATTATCGAAATCTAATTTTGAATCAATAGCAGTTATGTTTAAATCTGCAAAAACATGATAAATTTTTTTTTGAAACTATTGTTAATTACTGGAATGTCGTAAATTTCTTCAATCAAATATGATTACGTCGTAATTAAATTAAATATTGCTATGTTTGATTCTACTAGTAGGGTACCCGCGCGATGCAGCGGAGAACACAAACACTTCTAAGGGTGTCTATGATCTGGTTCAATTTGATTATTAGCCTCAATTGAAACTAAAACCAAAGTCATGAGTTAATCGATCTTATTAAACAATCGGTTACTTGGTTCGGTTTATATGGTTAGAATTTTGGTTTTTAGTCCGGTTAGTTAATTTTGGTTAATAACAAAAACCAAACTTTGGCTAATTTTTTTTTTTTTTTTTTGCCTAAAAGTACATGAAACAGAGGTATAAATACATGCAATAAAGGTATAAACGCTAAAAATATATGAATATATGAATGGTTCTGTTTCGATTTGGTGGATTTTGGTGAACTAAGGGCAGACGGGGCGCTACCAGAATTGGGCATGGGTACCTCACTACCACCACGGTAACACCGCCACCACTTGTACTGGTAGGGGTCCCGTGAACAAAAAACGGGTTCTATCTAACGGACTGGTAACAAGCCATATTTATTGCAACGGTCAATTTTTATAATATATTTTATTACTTTTTGACCGTTTGAATTTATTTAATATGAAACGGTAATAAAGATTTCAGTGAAGTAATTCAGTTAAGTGCTGCCTACAAAAAAATGAATCAATGAAGTAAATCAGTGAAGTGATGTGTCAGAGCAGGATTGGTTAAGATTAGTGAAGGAAAAAAAACTATGGTAGTACCCCTTGTGCCCTAAGTGTACAAAAAACGATAACCTATTTTAAGTTAATTCGGTTTTGATTGCTTTTGGTTAAGTTCTTCTGTTTTTTGTTTGACTTTAGTCAATGTTCAATTATTACTCACCCCTAGATATCTACACTACATATAGTATATTTGATAAAGTTATTTTAAGATACCCAAAAGTTAAGAGTTAAATTTTGTTTATTTAAACAGCAGTTACACATTTCCTTTTATTTTAAGTTAACTGGCAACTACCCATACGAATTGTAAATGACCATAATTTCTCATATGGTAATACTTTAAAAAACTATATTATAAAAAAACAGCCATTTTATTGTTTATAATTTGAGTATAGTATAACAATTCTTTTAATTAAAAATGTTGATATGTTATGTGATTAACAATATCTATGAGTGAAAAATAAATAAATCTTTAACCGCACCAAAAATTGATATGTTATGTGATTAACAGTATCCGTTGCTGAAAATTAACCAAAAATTAACTAAAACCGAGTTAACCTAATATCGGTTTTTTGTACCCAAAGTTAACCAAAATTAACAAACCGAAACTGAAACATACATATATTTATATCTTTTTATACATCCATTTCATGTATTTATATTTCCATTTCATGTACTTCTAAGCAAAAATTGTAACCAAAGTTTGGTTTCGGTTATTAATCAAAATTAACTAAACCGAACTAAAAATGATAATGTAACCAAATAGACTGAACCAATTAAGCGATTGGTTAATAAGATCGATAAACTGATAATGTCAATTTTTGTTTCGGGTGAGACTAATAACCGTACTGAACCAAATTGAACCATGCACCATTATAAGTGTTTGTGTTCCCTACTACACTGCACGGGCACACTGTTATGAATATATGAATGGTTCCGTTTCAGTTTGACTTATTTCAGATAACTAAGGGTACAAAAAGAAAACGATAACCGATTGTAAGTTAAATCAGATGTTGGATAATTCAATTTTCAATTGATTTTGTTCAATTTTGTTTGTGTTTTGGTCGGGCTTCGGTGAACGGCTTAGTTATTGCTCACCCCTAGACATTAAAACAAATAGCAATACTATACTCAAATTAAAAATAATAAAATGCTCATCATTATGATGCATTATTTTTTATAAAACTATAAACATATGAAAAAAAATATGACTATTTAAACATAATAGGGGGATAGTGAAGGGATAGGGAGCCTAATCCGATAGGAGGCGTCCCTATCCCCATAAACAGGATCCTCGCACCAAGCCATGGCGCAAGGATCCACCTGCGCGCGAACAACACAACAAGCAGCATAGCGCGCTAAGGCAGCTGATAAGCAGCGAGCTACATCTGATAAGCGTGTATGGCCACGCGCGGAATCTTCCCTTAACACTTTTAGTACGAGGTACAGAAGATAACAAAAGGAAGATTCACAAGGATTTGTGTCAGAGCACACGCGAACAAGAGAAGGACATGTGGCAGATAGTACAACTACCAAACGGCTCTACTGTACCCATGCTGCCATCCACAGTAACCAACAGACATACCTTGCCAACTGTCAGGCGTCACATCAGACGCCGATGGCAGCCCCAGCCACTGCAGCAAGGACAACATCACTGGTCACCACCCAGAACCTGCCACGTGTCCACCTATAACAAGGACCACACTGTAGCATGATGTCATCAACAGTATCTGGCCGTTTCCCGCCATTTTCAGGAGGAACATGGACTTGGGCCTTGACTGGGCCCAAGCTGACGACATGTCTCATGGGCCTCTTCCTTCGGCCCACAACTATGCCTATAAATAGGGACATACTTCTTCTTGTAAAGGCATTAAGAAATCAACCATTGTAACCCATACCACTTGTAATATCTCTCTCATAATAATATCCCGGCAGTTACAGTGGACGTAGGTCGTTTCCGACCGAACCATTTATATCTCGTGTTTACACACATCTTGCACACATTCTCCACACTCACTAAATCACTTTACGGGTTAACCAACGAGGTTTGGGTAAAGGATTAATCCTGACGTAACGTAAGTATAAAACCACACGGGGATTAGTCGTAATCACCGTGATACTTATTGTTTCTTCATTGGCGCCATCCAACGGTTAGAACAGCTTTAGTCACTCATCTTTTAACCCACCCATGGCTGAACCCAACCCTAACACTTCTGTCCTTAACCAAACCGGGGACGTCGATGCTCAATCCCCGAAAACCAAACCACACCACACACTGTCGTAAAAAAACCCACTTCACATCTCGAGCAGCCTGATCTCGAGATTCGTGATCTAGGCTCGGACGATGACAGTGACGGCGGTTCTGAGGAAGACCCAGACCAGTGGCTCCTTCGTCAGAACGCCAAAAGCGCTGCAATATACCAACGCAAACTCTTGCAACAAGCCAAAAAGAAGGGTAAAGCCCTCACTTATGATACCCCATCAAAAAAAGGGTACAAAAGGAAAGACCCGGCCACTCATGGTGATGGTCGCAGCGGGGAACTCGGCGGAGACGCCAGGGTTCTGGGCAGCGCGAAGTCACGTGATGAACCGGATGGCTATGAGTCGTCTAGCAGCGACTCCGACCACAACGGAAAGAAACATAGTCACCGTTCACGTCATAACGATGAGGACGATGACTTGGTCAAGCCATTCAGGCCAAAAGCTTTTGCTGAGAAATCAAAGTTTGTCGCTCGTATAGCGACAGCCAAAATCCTAAGGAAAGCTAAGCTTCCTAGCAGCATCGGTAGATACGATGGCCTGCGTGACCCGGATGACCATGTGCATGACTTTGAGTGTGCAGGTATGTCGGTAGACTGGCCCGTCCAGGTCTGGTGCCATTTGTTTGCCCAGACTTTAACCGGCGCGGCCAGGGTCTGGTTTGACAACCTCCCCGCGGGGAGCGTTAAGGACTTCGACGACCTCACTGACAAATTTGGTAACCACTTTTCACACTTGCGTAAGCACAAGAAAGACAAGGAACATATTTTGTTATGCCGTCGATATGATCATGAATCCATCAAGGATTTTATAGTTCAATTCAACAAGGAGGCCTTGCAAATAGGCTGTGGGGAAGAACTTACCCGGGCAACATTCATACACAACGTGCGCAGCCCAGAGCTAATGAAGTGCCTTACAGGCAAAGACGGTTTTCCGGAGTCCTGGGATGAACTCATCCACTCCGCGAAAATATATGCCTCCTCTGAAAAATCTTTCAACCAGATGCACGACTTCCAACCGCAACACCATAATAATAATAGTAATAAACACAAGAACAAGTCTGTTTGGAGCCGCATCTCGGGCACCGCCGACGAGGGAAAGTACTCCCCCGCGGGCGATGCCCGCCAACTCATCAATAACAAGCAATCGCGGGACCAACGTCGACACTCAAAGAAAAACCACGATTGGACCCCGCTAACAAAGACACCATCCCAGTTCCTGAAAACAGAGCAGGTCACGTTAAAGGAAGCCAACCCCCTGGGGAAACGAAGGAACGTGGACCGAAGCAAGTTCTGTAAGTATCACAATGACTTCGGTCACCTCACAGACAACTGTTATAGCCTGAAGATGGAGATTGAGGCCGTGCTGAAATCGAGACAGCTTGGTCACTTGGTAAAGAACGTCCACCGCACTGGCAAGGGTAACGCGGCCGACGAAAATCAAGGGGAGGGGTCGTGAAAGAAAATCCGTGACCTCAACACTCATGCCGCCACACTCATCCCTCGTCATCACTGCAACGTGACTAAGCGTGGCAAAAACACCCAGCACGGCAAGCGCACCCGTCTACAACCACTTGATGACTCATGGAAGGAGGCCGATGTCCTCATGCCAAAAGTCAGAGGCGGCGCCTCCTGCACCACCCCACTAGTCATAACCGCAATCTTCGGACATTACCGCACGCGGAACATGTTCTTAGACGGCGGCAACAACATAGATATCATGTACGAGCAATGTTTCCAACAGCTGGATGCGGAAGACAAAGCGAAGCTCGTACCAGTCAATGAGCCAATCTCAGGTTTCATTCATGAGACCATCATGCCGCGGGGCATGCTCTCCTTACCAATCACATGGTCCAATGGCACCCACGAGCGCACGGAGATATGTGACTTTATGGTTTTGCCAGCCACCTCCAATCATGATATTCTCTTGGGTCGGGAAGGCATCGCGCGCTTTAACGCCAAAGCTTCAACGGCGCACGCGATGGTCGGCTTTCCAACCAAGACAGGTATTGCCTTCATCAGAGCCAACAAAGACTGCCACACCATTGAAACCGCCAAGCCTCCAAAAATGGTCAAAACAAATGCCCGCACTGAGCTGGAAAAATGGGCGCTAAACCCTAAATTTCCGGAGCAAATGGTGGTCATTGGCCATGAAATCTCCGAAACCATACGCAATCACTTGAAACAGCTTTTGATCAGCAACATGGATGTCTTCGCGTGGCAACGAGCGGACATGGTCGGTGTTCCCCGCGAAATAGCGGAACACAGGCTCAACGTCTACCGCTCCGTAGAACCCATAGTGCAAAAGAAGCGCAGTATGGGCTCGAAGAAAACAAAGGCCATGAACGAACAAGTCACCGAGCTGCTCAACGCGGGCATCCTTCGCCCTATCAGATACCAAACCTGGGTGGCTAATCCTGTCATGGTCGCCATAGCTAATGGAGGCTGGCGCATGTGCGTCGATTACAAGGATATCAACAAGGCGTGTCCCAAAGACTGCTACCCTCTGCCAGAAATTGATCTAAAGGTGGATTCCCTCGCCCCGTATCAGTTCAAATGCTTCTTGGACGCATACAAAGGTTACCACCAGATCCAGATGGCTAAAGAAGATGAAGATAAAACGGCGTTCCGCACAGACGCGGGCATTTTCTGTTACACTAAGACGCCTTTCGGTCTGAAAAACGCGGGTGCCACATACCAACGCCTTATGGACACGGCCTTCATTAATGAAATCGGTGTACGACTTAAGGTGTACGTAGATGACCTGGTAATCAAGAGCAAGGAAGAAAGCGACATGCTTCGAGACATCCAACAAACGTTCAATCAATTACGCAAGGTGCGCATGAAGTTGAACCCGAGCAAATGTTCATTCGGGATGGAAGAAGGCAAATTTCTGGGCGTTATTGTAACGCGGGATGGTTTCCGCGCCAACCCAGAAAAAGTACAAGCTATCGAGAGAATGCCTTCCCCCGCTTCCGTCAAAGAAGTACAGACATTGATGGGCCGCCTCGTGGCCCTAAACCGATTCCTGTCCAACTACGCTTCAAAGTCGTTCCCATTCGTGGACACTTTGAAGAACTGTTTAAAAAAGAGCAACTTCCGCTGGACCCCAGAAGCGGAATCAGCATTCCAGGCAATAAGCAGTGCCTAATGAACCTCCCGACGCTAACATCGCCGCTTCCTAAAGAACCACTCACACTTTACCTCTCCGTCACGGAGCGGGCAATAGGCGCAGTCCTAATGGTTGACCGCAAAGGCGTGCAAACACCAATTACTACATCAGCCGCACGCTGTTAGATGCGGAAACAAGGTACACAATAATGGAAAAGCTGGTTCTCACCCTCATTCACGCATCTCGAAGACTGCGCAGGTTCTTTCAGGGCCACCCGATAAATGTCCTCACGGATTATCGGATAAACGACATACTTGCAAAGCCCGAGCTGTCGGGTCGACTAGCGAAGTGGGCCATCGAGCTGGGGGAACACACGATTAATTACAAGCCCCGGCCTGCTATTAAAGGCCAGGTCCTCGCAGATTTCGCCGCGGAGATACCAACAGACCAAGTCCAAGAATGCAAAGCAGAAGAATCATCTGCTCCGGTACACGATCCGTCGCAAAAATGGTCCCTATACACGGACGGGGCCTCTAATGACGACGGCGCCAGCGCGGGATTACGCCTCATCAGCCGAGATAAACACGAGTTCACGTACGCCATCCGCCTCGATTTTAAAAGCACAAACAACGAGGCGGAATACGAAGCGTTGCTGGCAGGCCTTCGCATTGCGGAAAAAATGGGGGCCAGGCACGTGGAGGCACACGTCGACTCACTGCTTGTCGCGCGACAGATCAATGGATCGTATGACGCAAAGGATGAAATCATGGCCCTGTACCTGGAGCAGGCCAAGCAACTAATGCGACGGTTCGACTCATGCACCGTCGAACACAAACGGCGCAGTGAAAACAAGCCAGCCGATGCGCTGAGTAAAATGGCATCCACAGTCTTTGCACATATGGCCAAAGAGGTACGAGTCGAGGTCCTTGAAAAACCATCTGTTCCGCCGCGACAAGTCAATGTCATGCAAACAGGCAACGCGTCCTGGATGACCCCAATCAAAGCCTTCTTATCCTCCGGCATCCTGCCTGATGACAAGTCAGAGGCCCGGAAGATCCAACACAAGGCTTTGCAATACCAACTCATAGACGGTACCCTGTACCGCCGATCTTACCTAGGGCCGCTGCTACGCTGTGTAGACTCCGCAGACGCCTCCCTCCTCCTCAGAGACATACACGAGGGAACATGCGGGCTACACGCCGGCCCAAGGATGGTAGTAGCGAAATTGATGAACGCAGGGTACTATTGGCCGGGCATGCACGTGGACGCGGTCAACGAGTTGCGCAAATGCGACAGTTGCCAGCACCACGCTCCGAACACCTTGCGCCCCAAGAACAACTTGGTGCCCGTTACAGCGGCGTGGCCGTTTCAGAAATGGGCTATCGATTTGGTCGGACCATTCTCAACGGCCCCGGGTAACGTCAAATACTTAATCGTCACCATCGACTACTTCACCAAGTTGGTCGAGGTAGAGCCTCTAGCCAAGATCGACGGCGCGCACGTCAAGAAATTCCTCTGGGAGTTCATTATCTGCCGATTCGGCCTGCCGATGCAACTGGTCAGCGACAACGGCACACAATTCGAAGACCAATCTCTCCAAGAATGGTTGGCTCAAATGGGTGTAAAACAAATATTCACGTCAGTTGCGCATCCACAGGGTAATGGTCAAGTGGAAAGGGCCAATCGCACAATCGTCGAAGGCATCAAGTCAAGGCTCGGAACCAAAAGGACAGGGTGGGTAGACGAATTACCACACGTTTTATGGGGCAACCGCACCCTCGCAAAAACAAGCAACGGTGAAACGCCGTTCAGCTTAACATATGGTTCCGAGGCGGTGATTCCCGCAGAAATAACTTGCCCTACCGCGAGAGTATTGATGGCCGAAACAACGGACAATGACAAAGAACTCCGCATGAACCTTGATCTACTGGAGGAACGCCGCGATCTTGCGGCAATAAAAGAAGCCAGATACAAAACTCAGCTGGAACAATACTACAACAAGCGCGTCAAAGAACTCACGTTCAAGATCGGAGACTACGTTTTCCGCAACAACGAAGCTTCTAACGCTGAAAAGCCCGGGAAACTAGCTCCAACTTGGGAAGGTCCATACAAAATACAAGAAGTGTTAGGCAAAGGTGCCTACGCGTTGGAAAGACTGGACGGTACCCCCATCCCGCGATCTTGGAACGGCGCACAGTTGCGACGCTGTTATTTGTAAACTTGTAACATGGCTACACATGCCATACTATCAATGAAAAAGTTTAATATATCTGTGTTTCTACTTGTTTTTTCCGCGCCAGGGTCTTCAAGACTTAGGCAAAATCCTGTCAGACCAGAACTGCGGACCAATGTAGTAAAGTGAGCCTTCAAGACGCGCCTCGGGCACGTCGGGCTTATGCATCTTACACTTGGACAACGCGTGATGGTCTTCAAGACAGATTTACTTGTCGGACCTATCAGCCCGCATAGCTTGTGTGCGCGCATAATCCCTTGTCTTCTAGAGCTGATACACAGCTCGGACAAGAGGAACGCGCGCCACACAAAACGCGGCCAAAGGTCTTCTAGGCAAGGCTTCTACGCGCCTAACTCGGACTCAATGGCACAAGTCGCGCTCCGCTACAGTCTTCAAGGAAAAAGTACAACACTTAGATGCCAGACTGTCTAGCCTAGCGCGCGCCCTAACTTATACTTACAAACCGGGTGACGACTTGGTTAAATAAGTAAGGTTAGAGCGAGAACAAACACGATATAACAAATTGATAATTTCATTAAATGAAGGGACTTAAAAACCCTTTATATTTACAAGCAAGTTACAACGGAAAATACAAATACAGCGCCTACTCGCCATGCGCTCCGGAAGTGCTCCCGCCAGAAGCCCTCGCTAACTCGTCAGATTTGTCGATGAAGTACTTCAGGGCAGCAGGGGGATCCGCGTTGTTATTACAATCAGCAATCACCTGGAGAATAGGGAAGTCAACCTTCTCAAACCTGACCAACTCCGCCTCATACTCCTCCTTCAGCGGCTTCCCATAGTGTTCGGCGTCCTCAATTCGCCCATCATTCTAAGCATGCAAGAAACCATCTGCATAACCCTCGCCGTACCCAAAATCCTGGGCGGCGACGGCAATGGCGACAACTTGATCGCCTAGCTTGGGCTCCTACCAGAACCTTTTAAAGACCAAGAGGGAAGGCAAAAAGTTAGCAAATCAATTGCAAAAAACAAGTATCAACAACAAAGAAAGCACAAAAGCTTACCCCATTCATTCCATCCGTCATTAGCCAATGGATGGAATTCTGCATTTGGGTCTGGGCAGAGACCGCTTCCTCCAATAAGTGTTGGGCCGCCTGGCATTCCTTGACGGCCGCAACACGCGCTTGATCAGAAGAGTCAAGGTCCCGCTCCAGATCTTCCTTAGCATTAAGGATCTGGATCCTCTTCTGCTCAAGAAAAGAGACGCGCTCAGTAGCTGCAACAAGAGCAGCATCCTTGGATTCAAGTTCCTTGCGCATCTCCACATACTTAGCGGTCCTTTCAGTGAGGGCCTTGCTTTTCTCTTCAAATTTGCAGGTCACCGCCCGCCTCTCCTCCTGCGCCTCGGCCAGAGTCTCCTTCAAACGCATTGTTTCGTCATTAGATTTCTTCCAAGACTCTGACCATCGGCGCCTCTCTGCAGCAGCATCCACCTCAAGTTTCGCCACCTTGGCTTCGGCTTCATGAGCACGGCGGCGATATTTTGAAATCTCTGCCTTGAAGGAAGCCTCCTTCTCAGCAAGGCCTGCCTTCTCCGCCTCCAATAGCTCAATATCTCGCCGGACCGCCGCATCACGGCGGCGAAGCGAATCCATCAAGGACAGTTGAGTCGCCTGGTTTACACATAGAGAAGATATGAGATCAGGACGACTCAACAAATCCTGGTGAGTGCGCTCATAGGGAGGCACCACCTCGCTAACAAATTCAAGGGCAGCCAGGGAGTTTGAAAACAAGGTATTCTCCCTGATCGCCTAGCGAGGGCGCCAGATGGCGTCACCACCAGCCCAGCAGGAACCATCGTAAGTTCCCGATGGCTCCCCACCAACCCTAGAAGACTCACGCCGAGTTTGGCGTGAGCCCTCGCCAGCACCAGCAGCGCCTTGCTCTAAAAGCGCCCTCTCGAACCCATCAGATTCGTGGGTCATTTCTTGGGCCTCAGTAGCAGCGTGCTCACTCTCCTCGCCCTCCCTTAGCAGCCGCGCCTTCTCTTCCGGAAACTGCTGCTCTTGGGGCGAAGACGCTCTGCCTCCGCCCGCTTTTCTGCCTCAGCCTTTCGTTTGGCCTCATTGGCAGTAGCAACCTTTGCAGCCTCAGCCCTCCGAAGGGCTTCATCGACTTCCGCCTGCTTCCTCGTAGCAGCGGCTATCTTCTCAGCCTCAGCCTTTTGAAGGGCTTCATCGGCTTCCACCTGCTTTCTCGCCGCTTCTTGCTCCTTCCAGAGCCTCTCCTCCTCTACCCTAGCCGCCTCCGCAGATGGAGACGTAGGAGGAGGAGTAGGGATGAGGTTGGGCATCACTGGCAAAGGAAAGCAAAATATGTTAAAGGAAATTCGAGGATAAAGAACTCGACAAGACAATAAAGCGTTGCTTACTAGGAGTTTTCTTCTTTATCAGCTTCTGAAACAGAGGCTGTCGAGTGGGGGCATCGCTAATCCCCACAGAAAAACTACGGCGCTCCCTCCTTGATCCCCAGCAACGAAGGCGGATTTCTGCTTCCCAGCATCCTCAACAACTGTCTCCGGAGCCACCACTGTGTCAGGGATTTGGGTAACACCCTCATTCCCCCCCTCGCCAGTCAATGCAGGAGACACCTCTTTCACAGCAGCCGCGCTGCTAGCCACGGCGCTGTCTGGACGCGCCTTCTTCCTCCTCTCCAACTGAGAGGACTCAGCCTCATCTTCATCGTCCGAAGGCGGCCCATCCTTCCGGCGTCGGCGTCACTTCACAACCTCTCCTACTGAAACGGAAGAACCCGAGTCAGAAAGAGCAACCTTTGCTCGATACCTATGTTTCCGCGGAGCGTGTTTTCAACGTCCACGCCCCGCGGATGGGTTCATGTGCGGGATAATCTCTACTGAAGAATCAGTAGAGTCATCTCCGAAAATGCTAGTGACGAAGGGATCCAAAGACTCACCGGTTGTGTAGTAGGGTTTCGGCGCGCTGGAGAGGTCAGGGTAATAGAAGCGGTCAACAAACTCCTCCAAACAGGAAGTTTGACCCTCCGCCACCGGCCTCCACTTAATGCCCTTCTCCTCGCGGGCGGCGTAAAATTGGAACTTGTTCACACCTGCAACAATAAACAGTCAGAAAAATTGCACAAAAATCTAGAGGAAAAAGAAAGTACTTACCCTCTAATGCAATGTAGGGTTCTTTGCCTGCGCGGATACCAAGGCGGCTCATCCCCAGAAGGAAAAAGATACCCTCTGTAAAATTCTTGAACTCCAACTTGGTGGCGTTGGAGGTGAGGGTAATAAACCAAGCCTGCTTCTTGTAGTCTTTCGGCACAACCATGTCAGCCACGCGCTGCCCGTCCCCAATAACCTTCCAGGGGAGACTAATGGGGATCACCCCCCTCTTAACAAAGAAATTTTTTTCCTTCGCCCAATGCAAGGACTTAGGATTATTGGTGGCCATTGGCGGCACCCTCGGACGCGGCTTGAACGAGAACCACATCTCGTCTCGCGCCATAAAGTAGAAGACATTGAACCGTTCAACGGTTGGCTCAATGTCCAAGGCGCGGCAGTATGCCTCGAAGTGAACTAACCTCAGAAGCCCGAAGGCGGTTAGTTGTGTAGGCCCAACGCCGTAAGCCACCATAGTGTCAATCTGAAAACGGGTACACGGCAAGCGAAACCCACACTTAGTAAAGTGGGCTTCATATAAGGCCAGCCGACCACTCCCCGCGGAGAGAACAGTGATAGTCGGAGATGGAAGGGTAGGCTCCCACTCTGGCAGAATATTATACATGGTGCAAAACTGAGTAAAAGACTCCTGACTCCATACACAATACATGTTGGACATCAGCTTCCTCTCCTTTATCTTGCCATGTTCGACAACCACCTCTTCCTCCACAACCTCCTCCACAGCCGGCTCCACCCTAATATCCTCGGCGAACTTCCAATGAAGAGGAAGAAAGAACACACAAACACAAAGAAAAAGAAGGCAGAATGTTGAAGTTTCAACAATGAATCTCCAAGATCAAGAAGATCTATGGAGATTAAACGGAAACTTCAAAGAAGACGGTGGCCGGAAAAATTGAGAGAAGAAAGAAAGAAAGAAATACAAAGAAGATTATGGGAATGTAACCGTTCACATAAGCCTCAACGAGACTTATATACCCATTGCATTAATGGCAGTGGGACCCACGAACTATGACTCAACCGTCACGCCCTTTCAAATTCAAAGGGCAAGATGACGCCATGTGTCAACTCTGTCAACAGACGGACCAGATCGTAAGTGGGAGACAGCTTTCTGATGAACACGCGCCGGATGAACGACACGTGTCAACAGATCTCACACTTTAAACAAATTGGGCGCGTTGAAGCACACGCGCCTGACAGGGAGCACGTGCCTACCAACACGTGGCATAATCTGAACCACGAAGACAGAACGTCAGGCGCGTGACGTCACACTCGCCTGACGCCAGACGAAAGGTTGGAAACCGCAACAATGATGTGACATGTCTCAGTCTGCACGCCAGACAACAACCTGACACGTCAACAACCATTAAACTTCCATCAGAAGGAACTGATCATTCGACCTCCAGGCGCATTAACTTCAAGTTATGAGAGACAAATTGAATGCCAATGATTTGAAATTTATTACAACTTCAGACCTGCATTAATCACCAGCAAGCATTCAATTCCACAGCGCAAATCTGACGTAAAAATACAAAAGACGTTCCCCGCCCAACTCCTGCACAGGTATGGCGGAACACGCCCTTCCCAGCGTCAATCTGACGTAAAATTACAAAAGACGCTCCCCGCCCAACTCGTGCACAGGTACGGCGGAACACGTTCTTCCCGGCGTCAATTTGACGTAAAAACGAAAAAGACGTTCCCCGCCAAGCTTTTCAACAACCCATGGCAGGGCACGTCCAATAAATTGCAAGAATCACGAGCAGATGAGCCCTCATCCGCGACTACATACTTTGAGTCTAGCGCTCCACCTTCTCGCCAACGAGCAGGAGAAGCCCTAGACTAGGGGGACTTGAAGGGATAGGGAGCCTAATCCGATAGGAGGCGTCCCTATCCCCCATAAACAGGATCCTCGCACCAAGCCATGGCGCAAGGATCCACCTGCGCACGAACAACACAACAAGCAGCATAGCGCGCTAAGGCAGCTGATAAGCAGCGAGCTACATCTGATAAGCGCGTATGGCCAAGCGCGGAATCTTCCCTTAACACTTTTAGTACGAGGTACAGAAGATAACAAAAGGAAGATTCACAAGGATTTGTGTCAGAGCACACGCGAACAAGAGAAGGACATGTGGCAGATAGTACAACTACCAAACGGCTCTACTGTACCCATGCTGCCATCCACAGTAACCAACAGACATACCTTGCCAACTGTCAGGCGTCACATCAGACGCCGATGGCAGCCCCAGCCACTGCAGCAAGGACAACATCACTGGTCACCACCCAGAACCTGCCACGTGTCCACCTATAACAAGGACCACACTGTAGCATGATGTCATCAACAGTATCTGGCCGTTTCCCGCCATTTTCAGGAGGAATATGGACTTGGGCCTTGACTGGGCCCAAGCTGACGACATGTCTCATGGGCCTCTTCCTTCGGCCCACAACTATGCCTATAAATAGGGACATACTTCTTCTTGTAAAGGCATTCAGAAATCAACCATTGTAACCCATACCACTTATAATATCTCTCTCATAATAATATCTCGGCAGTTACAGTGGACGTAGGTCGTTTCCGACCGAACCACTTATATCTCGTGTTTACACACATCTTGCACACATTCTCCACACTCACTAAATCACTTTACAGGTTAACCAACGAGGTTTGGGTAAAGGATTAATCCTGACGTAACGTAAGTATAAAACCACACGGGGATTAGTCGTAATCACCGTGATACTTATTGTTTCTTCAAATAGTTTGCTTAAAATAAGGAATATAAGTTAATTATAATTTAATTAAGCAAAAGTGAGTAAAGTTTAAGGGATTAAAATGTAAGTAAGATGAGGTATCAAAGTGTAAAAGTGGTTACTGAATGACTATTTTACCCTCATTTTAGGGTTGTTAATAAAAATAAAGTTCTTAACTTTTGGGTATCTTAAACTACCTTGCCTCATGCATTATAATATAGTATAGATATTTAAATCAAAGGTTGAAGAAACAAAATGTCTAAACTACCCATGTAATCAACCAGAATTGAGTTTATTAAACCTAACTATGGTTTACATGTGTCATTATTTATTATGTGGCTTCCTGCACTTTTTATGTTAAGGTACCTTGTACCCAATACTTTTTACCATTTATTTATAATTTAAAAATTACCAAGTTGGTTTAAATTTTGAACAATTAAGTGCTTATGGTAACTATGAAAAAAGTGGTTAGATATCAAACCTGCTTCTCTTAATTCAATTAAAGGGGTGTTTATGATTGCATTTTGAAATGGATTTTTAGATTATTGCGTTTTGAAAACGCAAATAATCAATTTTTAGTGTTTGGGGTTGAGTTTTGAAATGAATTTTTAGGCTACCAAAACGCAATAATCTAAAAGCAGCCCCTCATGCTTTTTTCAAAACGCAGAAACTGTTTTGAAAAATTAATCATAAACACCCTCTAAGTATAGGTCTAAAATTAGCAGTTTGAACTGGTTACCAATCTCCATTTGCCTAAGCTATGTTTTGTTGTGATAGCGTGCTGCTAGTTTTTTCCTATTTTATGATTTTTTTTTTTTTTTTAAATAAAAGTTGAGCGGTTGATATTTAGCGGCTAGGGTTGGCCCAATAGGCTTATAATTAAGAAAAAAAAAAAGATTATATACAATATATGTAATCTTTGTTGACACCCAAGTCTTGGTTATGTTTAATTGTTAAAAAAATCAAGCCTAAAAGAAAAACAGAAAATGGACCAAGAAATGAAATAAGGTCCAAATCATATTTGAATAATTTCCCAACTTAGAAGTTAGAACATGATTGTTGAATCAAAAGTAACCCCTTACATATAGCATAAATAACAGACTTCTGGGAGTAGCTATTTAGGTACTTTGTAAACCCAATCGTCAAATCGGTTACCAATTCCTAGCCCGATGATTATTCCATTCTCCGCTATGCAATACATACCGGCCACCAAGGCACCAAGTTAGGCTACTTACTATTTCTTTATTGAATATGTATATACTATACAAGTATTTGCGTTTGGGATTTCACTCTAGAATTCTCTGATCACTTTTGCAAGTTTGCAATTTCGATTGAGTTTGTCAGTCCCAAGCCTGGGGTAAAGGCATGTTTATATTTAAATGGGCTCTGACTTTTTAATTCACTTATATTTCCAAAAACGTTGGGCCGACCCTTTAATAAAAAGGGTATTGCTCACACAAAAGAATACGGGTATGGTGACATTGTAAAAGTAAAACAATACGCAAATGACATATTAACCACCATCAAATACCACACTAGTCGATGCTATAAAAAGACTCATTAATATGATAAACTTAAACCGTTAAAAGCCCGAACAAAAGATGAAAGCCCAATAGTCATTTGTTGGGCTTAAACCCAACCATTCAGGATAATTTCAAAGTTCCTGAACTTGTTTGCATGGGCTCAATATCTAACTAGTGGAATGCCCGCACGTTGCCGCGGGTATGTATTTTTATCCACATTTTAAATTGCCAAAACTTTATACACCATACTATCATTTATCCAATCCGATCCGTGCTTGATTTTTATTTGCAACATTTAGTTAAACACATGAACCAAAAAGCCTTTAGCCTACTGGTTACAAAGTGTTAAATAAGGCTTAGCCTTTTCTTGTGGTGATAATTCAAATTCCATTGGTAACAAAAAGTTGATCCATTAAAAAAAAGTTACATGAATTAATCTATTACTTGGTAATGGTTCTAGGTAACAAAAAGTTAATACATGAATTAAATGTATTGAATGGTGCAATTGATTTGTATTAGTGACTTGTACATAAGGGCATAGATGGAAGAAAATGGTAAAAATTAGAGATTTATGCATGAGACATTTTGTATGCCATCTTAAAATGACGGTGAAATTACCTTCATACCCATCTCTCCTCCTTAATAAGGTAAAATAGAGATAATGACTTTTATTCAGATATCCAGATAGAGGATAGAAATTATTTTCGTTTGAACTTTGACGTTAAATGCACGATAACACCTAAAAAAAGTTGAAACCCTTACGCCAGGTGTACCTTCACACCAAAGGTGTTAACGGTGACGTGGCATTTTAACTTTTATTATACACAACTCCCTTCCCATGTTAAGGGACATTAAGTTGGCACTAAGTTAACATGTTAACATGACTTAAAAGAGAGAAAGTTAAGGGATGAGGTAGAGTTAAGGGGGCGTTAAACCATTTCATTTAAGTGAGCTAATGTGAAAAAAGACAAAATGAAGGATGTGAAATCTAGGTGGAGTTAAAGATGGTTAGAGTATACCCCATGACCATCAAAATCAACCTACAAGTAGGGGCGATTCTTTTAAAGGGCGGCTGACCCCCCCCCCCCCCCCCCGAATTTTCGCTCAGAAGTTCCGATTATATAGTATTCGTATAGAAATTTTTTAGTATATATGGTTTCGACCCCCGAAACTAGTGACTTCCGACCCCCCGAAGTTTCAGGCCAAGATTCGTCACTGCCTATACAAGTAGTAACGTTCGTGAATACTCAACAAGAGTGCATGATTATAGAAATTAGAAAGAATATAATAAAGAAAGCTCTTTTAAATCGAAAACAATGGTAGACCTCAACTTAACGCCTAGTTCTAGATTCTCTCTCAAAACTAATTACTTCCATCCTGAGCAATTTACTACTGTAAATAAAAAAAAACCAAATTCAGTTTGTGCATAATCGCACTCAGACTTCATATTAACGACGAAAACGTTCGAATCCTGCATCAATGTTTTCCAAATTATTATTAAAGTTGTTCTTTTTCCGATTCTTCTTTTTGAAGAACTATTGATGTTTCTTATTTTTTTTAAAATTCAATAATTTTAATATCTCATATAATGATATTAATAACATTCACAATTAACATCCCGCTGTAACACACGGGTATACATCATCTTGTTAACGACGAAAACAAGAAACAACGAGTCAACGAAGAAGAATAAAGTTGGTCGTGTTTGCAATCATGGAGAATACCGAAGATGATTGCAGCTTTGGTAAGACTTAATCCAATCTGACCCGTGCTCCTTTTTTATAATGGCCCGAACTTCTTCTTTCAGTTTCTTATTTACAATGTACTCATTTCAACACATTAAAAATAGTACTAGACCCAAATAAACCCAAGAATTTGTAAATTTATGTTCAAAGTCCAAAATAACTCAAGTTCAAGGAGTTTCGGCAAATATTGTGTGATAAGTTTGTTGGATATATATTATGTCCGATGTAATTAAAAGTCGAGATCAACGTAGCCCGACCCGGTACGATCCGAAGAGTTACATGTTGGTACACAAATCAGACAAGTTCACATGTAGGTGGATTATTATTTATGAAATAATAATTGTTTTAAGGAGTATTAAGATATTTAACAAGGGGCTTAATGTAAGTTATTGTTTTATAAAAGGAGGGTTAAGGAGTAAACCCTAAAACACACTTTTATAAAAACAACAAGCTCTTGCCTCCTCCTCTTGCTAATTTGCGGCCGCCACCTAAGAAGAAAGGGCCGCCGCCTCTTTTTCTTTTGGTCCGGCCAACAACCACCACAAGCCGCCGCCTTCCTCTTGCAAGTGTTGCTTCCCGGTTGGTTCGTGCATGGTGTGAGCTTCCTACTAGCGAGGATTCGTTGTAACCCGCGTGTTACAATTCCGGTGTAGTCGTCAAAGGTTGATTACTAAACCCCCTATGGTTGTTTATATTATTTATTTGTTTATACGCGTTTAACTGAGATCCTGATTGGGAATAATTTATTAATCGGATTAATAAAATTAATTACATATTTATATATATAAATCAGCCAACATTATATATTGTATATAATCGATTTATTAATAAATATAATCCGCTTCCGCTGTGTATACGATACCATGATTCCCAACTGTGACATCCGTCATTTTTTTTTTTTTCCATTATATATATATATATACATATATTTTTTTTTTACAATAATAATAATAATAATAATAAATATAATAATAATAATAATCATATTTTTTTTCCTAACACTTGAAACCCATTACCAAACCTAAGCCCAACACACACCAACCTTCTCTTCTCTTCCCTAGCCCACTCCCTTTTCTTTCATGCTGGAAGCCCACCAGACAACCATCCGGCCCAATAGCAGACTGGCCCAAGCCCACCTCCTTTTGCCCCCTATCTGTTAGAAAAAAAAAAAAATAAAACAAAACGCCTCTGCCCGGATTCGAACCGGAGCAGATGGCCGGGTCAGACACAACCACATACACAACCAACTGGGCTAGACCTCAATCTTGTTATAAACCCAACTCGAGTTATATAAAATACCTTCGTTGCCCTCTTCTTCCCTGTTACCCGGCTTCCACAAACAGACCCGGTCCTCCATCCAGACCCGACCCACGTTTCAGTCAATACCCGGTCTACTTTCTATAGATTTTGACCCCAATTTTGGTAAAAAACTTTATCCCGGTTGACCGATAAACAATCCCCTACCGTCTTGACCGTGATTTAAGCCTAAAATCACGCAAATTTGAACACATACGCGTATACCTTTGACTAGCATTTAATCTCTCTATTTCAGCCAACACCCTATAAATTGAAACCTCTCAGTAAGCCTAAAAACACCGAACAACAAACCCCTACCCTCAATTCTTCGTTTACTTCACCAAATCTCCAAATTCAAAGATGGTTGACTTTTCGTTTGACTCGCTTAATCAAGTCTTGTACTCTCTGTAAGTTAATTTTAATTATGCGTATCCGTTTGTCTTGAACCAGGGAACAAAAGCCCCATATTAGTTTTGATAATTTGCATCGAATTATAGCTAGGGTTCATATGGTGTTGATGGGGATGATGACCAATTCACATATGATATATATTTTTAAAAACTCAAACCCTCACAGATATGTTATCCAGATCAGATGGTTAAGGCCTTACACCTAAGGACATGAACCGGCCAAATGGCCTGGGTTCGAGTCCCATAGGGTGCATTTTTTGTGTATTTCATTTTTATATATATTCTTTTGCATTATTAATGTATATTACATATAAAATAGTTATTATGATATGTAAATTCTACAAAAATTATTTTAAGTTTATAAAACTATAAACATTCCCGAAATGATTTTTAATTCTGAAAAATCATTTATTTATTATTTTTAATTGATTTTTGTTATTTCAATCATAAATAAATCATAATAAATTCATTTTTCATTATTTTTACATCAAAATTTCACATAAATTATTATTAATCATTTAGAACAGAAATATAAATTTTAAACTTATAATTCTTTAATTTTAATATTTTTTAAATATTAAAGTTAACTTTTGACAATTTGTTATAAATAGAATTAATATTCTATTTTAAAGAAAATAATTTTATAAAAATTATTTTTATACTTTAAACATATTATTGTGACCATCTTAGATTTAAATTTCATAAAAAGATTTTTGGTTATTTATTTACTAAATTTCTCTCAATTGGCGAATATTTTTAATATTAATCAAACGAGCAATCATCCCCAATTCGAAGCCCTAGGAATACATGTAGCCTAGAGTTATTTCACTCACACATTATTAATTACTTTAGGTTAATCATTTGGGAGAAATCTCAAGTTCATATTTCGTTGTCCAGTCCAAATTCAAGTTACTACGTGAACAGTGAGTATTACTTATCCCCTTTTTCGCTTTTACAATTTTTGGGGTGATTCATGCACAACTATACAAAGCTTCCATATTCATTTACACATACATTTTTATTCATTTACAATTCATATACGTGTCTTGTTTATCTTTGTGCTTATGCTTGAACATGAACGTAGCTTACATACAAAATCATACATTTAGACATAACTTATGTTATGGTGCTCTTTACACTCAGACGTAACTTATGTTACGGTGCTCATTTAGACATAACTTTGTGTTATGGTGCTCTTTTAGACTCACACGTGTTGAGGTGTTCATTATCAATTACATTGTACAACTTTACATGTGATCTTTGTCTTGTTTGGTTACTTGCGTGTTTACATAATGCCTTGGTGATGCTAGACACATGAATTGTACTACTTTTCAAAACTTATACTATATGTACAAAACTAAGTAGTACTCACCAACATCATATGTTGACAAAATTATTTTCGTGCATGTTTCAGGATGAGCTGCTTGACGCTTCACATAGGACTTTGGACTTAGATTAAATCAATCAATTATCTTTATTTGTTGTCTTGTATTTAATTTCACATGTTGTAAAACAATATTCAATGATAATATATTTACATTTTAGTACCATGAGCTTGTGAACAATCGTCACTACGTGGCACCTCGATGATTCCGCCATCGGTTGGGGTGTTACAGATTGGTATCAGAGCCATGGTTATAGGGAACTAGGTTACTAGATGAAATAGGCCTAGACTATAACCAAACTTTCATGCATAATATTTCCTAAGTTGCCTTACCCTCATTTCCCTCTACTTTCCTTCTTCTATCTCTCCCTTCTTCTCTCTCTCTCCATTCTCCTCATCTTTCATCATGGTGCATAGAGATGGTGTTCCACAAGAGTAGAAAGTCTATATCATTATGGAACAGGGACAGTACCTTTTCATGAAGACACTCTTAGGCATAATGCCTACTCTTACTTTACTCCTTCGAAGTTGTTGAACTTTAATGAGTGTGATAAGGACACGTGCAATCTGGAAGGGTGGACGCCTGTACACTGGGTTTTCTGGCATAGGCAAGCATAGCGCATAAATCCATTTACGGACCTGTTATGCTTACCTGGGGATTCCTGGAGTGAGTGTCCACTTATAGGCTAAAGCACGTCTTCTTTGATCACCATTGGGTTCAATTCCTTTGAAAAGTCAACGTTCTTGTTGGGCTTTACAGCTAGACAAGGGCACTCCAAGCATTTTATACAAGCTTTTTTCAATAATACTCTCTCGGTTCATATACAATATCTTGTATTTTACGATTTTCATATATTGCTTACAAGTTCATACTTTCATAACCATCTATGGATTTCACAATCACACTTCACCTTACCCTCTTAGCCACTTTTTTTAAATATTCAACACCCTACCCAAATCATATTATTTCTTTTCTCCACATGTTATTTATTTTAAAAAAAACTATAACCTCATACTTTAGCACAAACTAAAGATTTCTAAAACTAGTTGTATTACCTAGCAACTTTACAAAGTACATATTTTCCTCGAACTTAAATTGATTTATTTATTGACGTAACAAACGATTTTCTATATAGTGTTTTAAACTATTACAAAGCCTATTTAGCTTGTACTATTTAACAACTTTTGCCTTATGTACAAAACCAAATTTTGAAAATATTTATTTTTTTTGGTATAATATCTAGTCTCTAGATTCTCCATCAACACTCACCCATTTTCAACTTGTTCAAATTTTTACAATATTTGGCATATACCACAATCATTTTTCTTATACACTTGATTATAACCTTTGATCCAAACCCCAAAATTTACACTGCTATATAATCTCCTTACTATAAAATAAACTCTTTATCAACTATCTTCACATTCACTATCGCTCACAACCTTGATTCTGCTTCAGGATTTTTCATCATCCTCTCAAGAACTAAATTCATATCCTTCACCTTCTCACACGTGAGCTAGTTACCCATGATAATCAAACTACTAAAAACCTGATACTTGATTCTACAGGATTGTCCCAAAACATCATTGTTTATGAAACTTGATTTCCCCTTAATTTGACTATTCACTGGACATTTAATTATTCTTGATACTCGTGTTTTCATTTTCTTGATCTTACTATCATTTTGTACCCAATTATGACATACTCATAGGTATATAACATCTAGAGATTTCCTTGCATACTATTGGTAATCTATCATATTGGTTACGTTTATTTTAATCGTACACTTACATTTATTTGAAACGTTTAGACTTAATACTTGATCTTACAGAGCTTTTCTAAGAAAACATCATTGCTTAATATATGAAACTTGATTTTTCCTTTAACTTGACTATTCATTATTCATGATACTCGTAAACATTTAAATTATTCATGATAACACTTACACTTAATGGTTGTAGTACTTACAAACTTGCTTGCACAAACATGCTATCAATTTGCAATCTATGTGAATAATAATTGCTGCACTTAATAGAGGTCATCACGCCTTTTTCAACAGTCGGGAGAGGCCCTACAACCTGCTCCACGACTGGTGAAGGCTATACTCAACGATTGGTAGAGGTCACTATGCCTTTTCAAACAGTCGGGAGAGGCCCTACAACCTGCTCCACGACTGGTGGAGGCTATCGAACCTGCTCAACAATCGGTGGGATCATAGAAGGACATAAAACCCTAATGTAAGGTAAATTGATGATTCCGGTCCGGAACGTAATCATGAATTTACAGGTGCGTTAGGGTAGTGTGAAATTCTATTAGAGTTTTTGGTAGGCATCCAGTACGGTTTCAAAGTATCAAAGGTGTGGTGGGTTAGCTGCGGTACACCCTGTATACAAACACTAATGATGCATTGAAGGTGAGACTGGGAGTCGAATCAGGAACAAACTCTGTTTACTTGGTAGTTCATCTAGTCTTTTTATAGTCATCAACTCATGCATTTATTTTAGGAGTCCTAAAACTTGAAGTAGTGATTTACTAGATTCTTACTCTCTTTACCCTTTCGAGACGGACCTAATCCAATCCTTAACTCACATCTATCACACCTCATATCCAAATCATTTGAATTTTCTAAACCACAGTTATCTTAATTTTTACCCAAGCATCCATAACCCTATGTTTCTAATAACTTCGGGACGAAGTTTCTAAAAGTAGGGGATGCTGTGACATCCGTCATTTTTTTTTTTTTCCATTATATATATATATATACATATATTTTTTTTTTACAATAATAATAATAATAATAATAAATATAATAATAATAATAATCATATTTTTTTTCCTAACACTTGAAACCCATTACCAAACCTAAGCCCAACACACACCAACCTTCTCTTCTCTTCCCTAGCCCACTCCCTTTTCTTTCATGCTGGAAGCCCACCAGACAACCATCCGGCCCAATAGCAGACTGGCCCAAGCCCACCTCCTTTTGCCCCCTATCTGTTAGAAAAAAAAAAAAAATAAAACAAAACGCCTCTGCCCGGATTCGAACCGGAGCAGATGGCCGGGTCAGACACAACCACATACACAACCAACTGGGCTAGACCTCAATCTTGTTATAAACCCAACTCGAGTTATATAAAATACCTTCGTTGCCCTCTTCTTCCCTGTTACCCGGCTTCCACAAACAGACCCGGTCCTCCATCCAGACCCGACCCACGTTTCAGTCAATACCCGGTCTACTTTCTATAGATTTTGACCCCAATTTTGGTAAAAACTTTATCCCGGTTGACCGATAAACAATCCCCTACCGTCTTGACCGTGATTTAAGCCTAAAATCACGCAAATTTGAACACATACGCGTATACCTTTGACTAGCATTTAATCTCTCTATTTCAGCCAACACCCTATAAATTGAAACCTCTCAGTAAGCCTAAAAACACCGAACAACAAACCCCTACCCTCAATTCTTCGTTTACTTCACCAAATCTCCAAATTCAAAGATGGTTGACTTTTCGTTTGACTCGCTTAATCAAGTCTTGTACTCTCTGTAAGTTAATTTTAATTATGCGTATCCGTTTGTCTTGAACCAGGGAACAAAAGCCCCATATTAGTTTTGATAATTTGCATCGAATTATAGCTAGGGTTCATATGGTGTTGATGGGGATGATGACCAATTCACATATGATATATATTTTTAAAAACTCAAACCCTCACAGATATGTTATCCAGATCAGATGGTTAAGGCCTTACACCTAAGGACATGAACCGGCCAAATGGCCTGGGTTCGAGTCCCATAGGGTGCATTTTTTGTGTATTTCATTTTTATATATATTCTTTTGCATTATTAATGTATATTACATATAAAATAGTTATATGATATGTAAATTCTACAAAAATTATTTTAAGTTTATAAAACTATAAACATTCCCGAAATGATTTTTAATTCTGAAAAATCATTTATTTATTATTTTTAATTGATTTTTGTTATTTCAATCATAAATAAATCATAATAAATTCATTTTTCATTATTTTTACATCAAAATTTCACATAAATTATTATTAATCATTTAGAACAGAAATATAAATTTTAAACTTATAATTCTTTAATTTTAATATTTTTTAAATATTAAAGTTAACTTTTGACAATTTGTTATAAATAGAATTAATATTCTATTTTAAAGAAAATAATTTTATAAAAATTATTTTTATACTTTAAACATATTATTGTGACCATCTTAGATTTAAATTTCATAAAAAGATTTTTGGTTATTTATTTACTAAATTTCTCTCAATTGGCGAATATTTTTAATATTAATCAAACGAGCAATCATCCCCAATTCGAAGCCCTAGGAATACATGTAGCCTAGAGTTATTTCACTCACACATTATTAATTACTTTAGGTTAATCATTTGGGAGAAATCTCAAGTTCATATTTCGTTGTCCAGTCCAAATTCAAGTTACTACGTGAACAGTGAGTATTACTTATCCCCTTTTTCGCTTTTACAATTTTTGGGGTGATTCATGCACAACTATACAAAGCTTCCATATTCATTTACACATACATTTTTATTCATTTACAATTCATATACGTGTCTTGTTTATCTTTGTGCTTATGCTTGAACATGAACGTAGCTTACATACAAAATCATACATTTAGACATAACTTATGTTATGGTGCTCTTTACACTCAGACGTAACTTATGTTACGGTGCTCATTTAGACATAACTTTGTGTTATGGTGCTCTTTTAGACTCACACGTGTTGAGGTGTTCATTATCAATTACATTGTACAACTTTACATGTGATCTTTGTCTTGTTTGGTTACTTGCGTGTTTACATAATGCCTTGGTGATGCTAGACACATGAATTGTACTACTTTTCAAAACTTATACTATATGTACAAAACTAAGTAGTACTCACCAACATCATATGTTGACAAAATTATTTTCGTGCATGTTTCAGGATGAGCTGCTTGACGCTTCACATAGGACTTTGGACTTAGATTAAATCAATCAATTATCTTTATTTGTTGTCTTGTATTTAATTTCACATGTTGTAAAACAATATTCAATGATAATATATTTACATTTTAGTACCATGAGCTTGTGAACAATCGTCACTACGTGGCACCTCGATGATTCCGCCATCGGTTGGGGTGTTACACCAACAGTGGTATCAGAGCCACTGTTGTTCATGGATTGTGATGTGAATCGAGCCCTAGGTATTTGACCCTTGTCATGGTTGTGTTTGTGATGGTTTTATTTTTTTTATTGATTTGTATTTTATTACGGATATTGGATCCGGTGTAATATATAGGATTAGAATAGATTTGATTTTATTGTATTTTTAAATTTTTATTGTAATCCTTCAAGTACAAGATCAAGACGAAGATAAAAATGCGAACTGTTTCCATGAAGATAGAGATCTCAGGTCAAGTGGGAGCTATCAAAATAGTTTTGAAACCCTTTTTGACTAGTTCGTTTTGTTTCTGGCTAAAACGAAACGGGCGACCTATTAGGGGCTCGATTTGTTTATTTTATTGTTATGTTTTGTGGTTGTGTTTTATTTATTGTAAATAATCGAGATAACCCAAAATAAATAAAAAAATTTCACAATCATAGCAACGGTTTTATTAAAACAAGTTTTATAAAACCGAAAAGCATATTTAATAAAAGAGTTTTATTAATATTAAAACAACTCCATTCGCTATAAAACGACCAACATAGTTTAAATAGGGTATTTAAAACTATACCGTGTCGAGTGTTGAAAGGAGTTTCAATTATCACGAAAATAAAATTGGATTTTATAAACTATTGTATAACTCGCATCATGCTACGAGTTATTCAAAATATTTATGGTAAATATTAAAATAAATCCCAATTTTAAATTGATGTTTTATGCCACCCTTAACGAGTTAACACTTCATTCTAAATCGAACCCAAATGTTAGTGCTGACCCTGCATCTGGGCGTTGATCATGAGTGAAGGTAATCATCGCGTTTCCTGTGTAACATAGGCCGGTGTTACAGTTAACAGTATAGGACCAAACATCGCTTGTTTGGCAAGTGGGCATAGTTGGGGTTAAACATACATCGCTCTTAGCGATAACCCCAAATGGAGAGTTGTGTAGTGGACACAATTAACAATCGTTGTTTACCTACCTAATCGTGCCAGTGGACAGTGCTAAGCCAGTTCACTGTGTATTGACGAATCGGGGTCTCATCCTAATTAATTTTGCCTTTTGGGTCATAAAATAATTAGGATATTTAAAACATAAAATACTAATAAGTTAATCTTGAACTTTGTAGATGTCAGCTGAAAACAATTCCGCCTCCCAATTCTCTCTTAAGTCCATCTTAGAGAAGGACAAACTAAACCACTCCAACTTCATGGACTGGCACCGCAACTTGAAAATTGTTCTCAAGGCGGAGAACAAGTTGTATGTTCTTGAAACGCCAGTTAGCACTCAAGTGCTAAAAATGAAGGCATATGTTGATCACTTGGCTCGTCTGGAATTCCCATTGAGCAATGAGTTAACTGGGGATATTATCCTAAATTCATTGCCCAAGTCATATGACCAGTTCATTATGAACTACAATATGAACGGGATGGAAAAGACACTTGCAGAACTGCATCAGATGCTCAAAACTGCTGAGGTGAACATACCTAGCAAGACTGCACCAGTGCTAGTGATCAAGGAGGGTCAAGTTAAGAAACCTAACACCAAGAAAATGGGCAATCAGAGCAAAGGCAAATCTGTTGCCAATAAGAAACCTCAGAAAGATACCAAATGTTTTCATTGTGATGAAACTGGGCACTGGAAGAGGAACTGTGCTAAGTATTTAGCTGAGCTGAAGCAAGCTAAGGCTTAAGGAGGAGAGTCCTCAAGTATATATGTTATTGAAATCTTTGTTTTTCCTAGCAAAACATGGGTGTTTGACACAGGATGTGGTTTCCACATTTGTAATGTTTTGCAAGGACTAAGAAAGATTAGAAAGCTGAAACAAGACGATTTGGAGGTCCATGTTGGCAATGGACAAAGAGTTGTTGTGAAGGCTATAGGAGAATGTGTTCTCTTACTTACTTCTGGTTTAGAACTTGTTTTGATCAATGTTTATTACATTTCTAGTGTGACTAGAAATATTGTTTCAGTTTCAGCTTTGCGTGGACAAGGTTTTAATTATCGTTTCAATGGTGAATTTATTTCTGCTTATTTTAACGATGTGTTTTACTTTGATGCAAAACCCAACCCAACCAAACAATGGGATCTATGAGATAGAAATCCAAAACGATAACATATTATGCAATATCTCCCATAAACGTAATAAGTTGGACTTTAATGATACGTATATGTGGCATTGTAGACTTGGTCACATTAGCGAGAATCGTGTTAAACAACTCAAGACCGCAGGAATCCTGGATTCCAAGGGTTCAGAGTCGTTTGGAAAATGCGAATCATGCTTGAGTGGAAAGTTAACAAAAGCACATTTTTCAAATGTTGGAGAAAAGGCTAATGATCTGTTACGACTTGTACATACAGATGTATGTGGTCCATTCAGAACAATGTCAAGACATGGAGAAAGATACTTTGTTACATTTACTGATGATTTCAGTAGATATGGTTATGTTTATCTTATGAAGCATAAACATGAAACTCTTGAAAAGTTCAAGGAGTACCAAAACGAAGTAGAAAATCAGCTAAATAGAACTATTAAGATGTTTTGATCAGATCGAGGTGGTGAATATCTTAGTCAGGAGTTCATCGACCATCTAAAGGATTGTGGAATAGTTTCACAACTCACTCCACCTGGAACACCACAACATAATGGTGTGTCTGAGCGGAGAAATCGAACTCTATTGGATATGATTCGATCAATGATGTGTCGAACAAACCTTCCAAAATCCTTTTGGAGTTATGCTTTGGAAACTGCCGTAAGACTTGTGAATATAGCTCCAACAAAGAAGGTTGACAAAACGCCTTATGAGATATGGCATGGAAAGACATCTCATGTATCCTATCTTAAAGTCTAGGGATGTAATGCTTATGTCACTCTAGAATCTTCGGATAAACTAGATCCCAGAGGCGAAAAAGTGGTTTTCGTCGGATACACTAAAAAGATCGGTTACTTATTCTACCACCCCATTGAAAATAGGATTTTCACTAAACGCAGAGGCACTTTCTTGGAGGAAGAGCTTCTGGCGCGAGGGATTGGATATAACCATGTGGATCTTGAAGAAATTCAAGAATCACAAGTGACTGAACCAGCTGTTTAGACAGAACCAGAAGTAATCGATCAAGTTGTTGAAGTTGAGCCTGAGAGGACTCAAGAAACAACAGAAACACCAAGTGTTCGAAAAGGTATTAGGGATCGTCGTGCACCTGTAAGGTATGACGATATCTTCATGATTGATGAAGCTGAGCCTGCTACTTACAAAGCTGCAATCTTGGATTCGGAATCTAAGAAATGGCAAGAAGCTATGAGTGCAGAGATGCAATCCATGTATGATAACCAAGTCTGGGATTTGGTTGATCTTCCTGTCGAATGTCGGACTATAGGAAACAAATGGATCTTTAAGAAGAAGACTGACATGGATGGGAATGTGCAAACCTACAAAGCAAGGCTTGTAGCGAAAGGTTTTACTCAGACTCAAGGAATTGATTATGAGGAAACTTTCTCGCCAGTAGCCATGCTTAAGTCTATTAGAATTCTACTTGCCATTGCTGCATATTATGACTATGAGATATGGCAAATGGATGTCAAAACCGTGTTCCTTAATGGACACTTATTGGAAGATGTCTATATGGTTCAACCTGAAGGTTTTGTCGATCCAAAGAATCCTAATAAGGTGTGCAAGCTGAATAAATCCATCTATGGATTAAAGCAAGCATCTCGCAGCTGGAATCTCCGTTTTGATCAGAAAATCAAAGAGTTTGGTTTTATCAAGAATGAAGATGAACCGTGTGTTTACAAGAAATCTAGTGGGAGCTATATCATTTTTCTTATACTGTATGTAGATGACATACTAATCATTGGAAACAATATCCCTATGCTTAAAGATGTTAAGACCTGGTTGGGTAAATGTTTCGCAATGAAAGATCTTGGTGAAGCCGCTTATATTCTGGGAATAAAGATTTATAGAGATAGATCAAAGCGGTTATTGGGTTTGAGTCAAAGTACATATATTGATAAGGTCTTATGACGCTTCTCAATGCAAAACTCAAAAAGGGGGCTCTTGCCCATGGCACATGGAACGATTCTTAATAACAAGCAGTGTGCAAACACTGAAGAGGAAAAGAAGAAGATGGAAGGTGTTCCATATGCTTCTGCGATTGGTTCCATCATGTATGCCATGTTATGTACTAGACCTGATGTCTCGTATGCTCTTAGCATGACAAGTAGATATCAACAGAATCCAGGAGAGAGTCATTAGGCTGCAGTGAAGAACATTATTAAGTACTTGAGAAGGACTAAGGACATGTTCTTAATATATGGAGGACTGGATGAGGAGCTGTCAGTTAAGTGTTATACTGATGCAAGCTTCCAGACTGATCGTGATGATTCAAGGTCACAAACGGGATATGTTTTCATTCTGAATGGTGGGGCTGTAACTTGGAACAGCTTTAAGCAAAGTGTGGTTGCTTAATCCACCTGTGAATCAGAATACAATGCTGCATCGGATGCTGCAAAGGAGGCTGCCTAGATGAAGAAGTTCATTGGTGATCTCGATGTTATGCCTAGCATAAAGAAACCAATCGAGATACTGTGTGACAACACTGGTGCCATTGCTCTTGCAAAGGAACCAAGGTCACATCAGACTACAAGGCATATACTCAGAAAGTTCAACTATATTAGAGAAATAGTAGAGCGTGGAGACGTCGTGACGAACAAAGTTCATACATATCTAAATTTGGCTGACCCCTTTACTAAGCCTTTATCTCAAGCTAAACATGAGGAGCATGCTGGAAATATAGGGCTTAGAGTTGTTAGACAATGGGCATGATCTGTAATTAGTATTGGTGTTTTATTTTGAACTATGACAGTTATGTTGAATGTTTATTTGAATTAATGGGTTAAATACAAATTTAAATATTTATTAACTGTGTTCATTATTTGTATGTTTAAATCCTTGAATAAGAGTATTCTAAATGTCCGTAGTCGATCAAATTACATGGGAATGAATTTTAATGTAAGACTATTGTGAATTGGGATGGTTGTATTCATGAGATGAATAGCTCAAGGGTTTGAGGATCATAATTCACAGATATCATTAGGGAATGATATTGGATGTAACTCGCTTCAAAACGATCTCCATGGATCTGTGTCATGAGATGTTTTGATATTGATATGTTCAATCTGTCCTTTTTCCTAAGGCACATATTAAACTACATTGATCAAGGACTATCTTTGATGTTATCTTACACTATCCTGAAACATGGGTAGCAATAAGGGTAGCGTTGGGAGAAATCCGAGATTAAGTGGGAGTTGTATGACGCTGATGGAATTCTGTACTTCTATAGGATTAGAAGTCTAGACATTCTGGCGCCCTCGTAAAACTCAAACTGGTATAAACGCGTGGCCACGCTCGGACTAAGGTAGTTCGTTAGACCACTTTGAATTAGAGACGAGAATATAGAATGGTTGATCACTATATAAGAATGAATGATCCAGGTCTTATGATCAACGGATGTCTATACAGAAGGGACTTATTGATAGAATTATCAGGGCTATAGTATTTGGTTAAGTAAAGCGTTACTTGAACTCAAAGAACTAGTTGGCGACTGTAAAGTGTCATACTGGTTTAGGTGCAGTGCGATGCAGCTAGGCGTCCAACTCTGCGCACGTTGAATCATTTAATTAAAATCGTCCAAGTGGGAGATTGTTGGATATATATTATGTCCGATGTAATTAAAAGTCGAGATCAACGTAGCCCGACCCGGTACAATCCGAAGAGTTACACGTTGGTACACAAATCAGACAAGTTCACATGTAGGTGGATTATTATTTATGAAATAATAATTGTTTTAGGCTTGAGGGACTTAATATTAATAAGATTAATATTAAGGAGTATTAATATATTTAACAAGGGGGCTTAATGTAAGTTATTGTTTTATAAAAGGAGGGTTAAGGAGTAAACCCTAAAACACACTTTTATAAAAACAACAAGCTCTTGCCTCCTCCTCTTGCTAATTTGCGGCCGCCACCTAAGAAGAAAGGGCCGCCGCCTCTTTTTCTTTTGGTCCGGCCAACAACCACCACAAGCCGCTGCCTTCCTCTTGCAAGTGTTGCTTCCCGGTTGGTTCGTGCACGATGTGAGCTTCCAACTAGCGAGGATTCGTTGTAACCCGCATGTTACAATTCCGGTGTAGTCGTCAAAGGTTGATTACTAAACCCCCTATGGTTGTTTATATTATTTATTTGTTTATACGCGTTTAACTGAGATCCTGATTGGGAATAATTTATTAATCGGATTAATAAAATTAATTACATATTTATATATATAAATCGGCCAACATTATATATTGTATATAATCCGTTTTCGTTAAATAAAATTAACCGCTTCCGCTGTGTATACGATACCATGATTCCCAACAAAGTTATGACATAGGGTCAATCCGGTGCAGATTCCGGATCAGATAAATACCGAATGATTACTATTTCGCCCGGAAGAACGAACTGACCAAAAATAACCTAATAAAATAAAATAAGGAGAGAATTACACAGATTGTCCTTTAGTTATTACTCAAATTGCATCCTATGTCCTTTTTGAAATTTTTTCACTCCTTATGTCCTTATGTCCTTGGTTTTATACAGTTGTTACACCCTTTGTCCTTTAGACCAAATCCAGTTAAAAATCTCAGTTAAATTGGTCACGTGCCCCTCACGTGAGGGGCAAATCTGTCAATTCACCCTCATTAAAGGACAATTTGTGTAATAATAATAATAATAATAATAATAATAATAATAATAATAAAACCAAAATGTTCAGTTTTATACACTATGAAAGTCACACCACTAGCTTTAATTAACAAAATCAATCTCCAAAATGTTCAATTCTTGATCCGATCTTCTTCTTCTTGATCCGATCTTCAGTTCTTCACCCAATCACCAAAACCCTATTTCAAGATTCTTGGGTCTTGCCCAAAACCCATCAAGATTCAATCTTTCTTAACCAAATCACCAAACCCTTATCTCAATAACATCACCAAACCGTTCAAAAATCAAACTAATTACCCAAGAATCTTGCTTCCCCTGTTCCTCAGTTTGACCACCGCTTACATCACCACCGCCTCCCTCCAACCCTCCGCCTACCTCACCACCGGCTCCCTCCCCACCTGAAAACCCACCTCCACCTACCTCACCACCGGCTCCATCCCCTCACCCTGAAACCCCACCTTCTGCTCCCTCCCCTCACCCTGAAACCCCATCGTTACAACTGAGTTGGCGGCACTTTAATAAATAAAAACGATCATCTCTATCTCCATCTCCATTCCACTGATCCAACAACCAAACCCCAACTCTCATAAAAACGATCATCTCCATCTCCTCATAATAATCCAGGTACCTTCAATTATCCATTTAAATCTTGAGCGAATTGATAATAAAACTGCTGAATGAAGTGATGAATTAATTTTAAAGGGATGAAATTGGAACGGATTTGAGGATGGATTTGTGATTTGGCTTTATGTGAGAATTGGGGGATTTGGAAGAAAACCTAGATCTGGAGAGGTGATTGATGATTTGGGTTTATACGTTTTAATGAGGGTGAATTGACATATTTGCCCCTCACATGAAGGGCACATGACCAACTTAACCTAGATTTTTAACCGGGTTTGGTCTAAAGGACAGAGGGTGTAATAACCGTATAAAACCAAGGACATAAGGAGTGAAAAATTTCCAAAAAGGACATAGGATGCAATTTGAGTAATAACTAAAGGACAATCTGTGTAATTCTCTCTAAAATAAGATAAATGGTAAAACCGAAAGGACAATGTTAAAAGAATATAAATTTGTATAATTCAAACACATGATAATGATTGAGTCGGTCTAATAATGTGTACTTACTTTCTGTTTAAGTATTTGGGCTTTCAGGTTGTGGGCTTATCTTATAAGTCTTGGATAACTAAAGGTCCAACTCATTACAGCTCATTACGATTGTGTTTTCTATGGGTGGTCCAGATTTGTTTATAAGAAGATCAACGGCTGAGGACTTAGATCACACGGATCGTGCTCATTCATATAAATTGCCTGTTTCAGCTTATTTTGTCATTATTCATATTATTTTTTCTTTCTTTGTCTCTGTCTTCTAGGGTTTCCTGTATCGTCTCTCTTTGTATCATCTCTTATAGTCTGTAAGTCTGTATCGTTGATTTGTTCTTATCAAGATCGTCTGTTGATCTTATCAATCAGCAGAAGATCTAAGTCTTGTACTTTGTTATCGATTCTCAGTGATTTGCTGAGAATCTAGGGTTTGGTTGGGTACTATTTTTGGGTTGGTTTAATAATAGATTTTGTCACCGTTTTGTCGCTTATTCTTTGTTGTGTGGTTGTGATTATATTGTTATCTAGTTTGGATTCATACTTTCTGACAAACAATAACTGACACAGATAGACCGATGGACATTAGTAAAAGGCGGTTGTGCCCAATGGACACATCCGTAACAGTAATTTAGCCCATCAAAATATAATATTATAATGCTAAGGCCATACCCGGATCAACCATGTCACTGTTCCAATCGCCTTTGTGATGACTTGCAATTAATGCGATGACATTTAAGACGACTATAAATACCGCTCCAACCTGGTTGGTGAAGACAAAATTACACACATTAACTCCGTTCGGAAGTAGCTCTGCTTCCGAAGAGTACCATTCATCCCACACACTTCTAATACCACAACAATAAGAACCAAAAACAAACAAACAAAAAAACATTTTGTTAGCACACACATTAGTAGTTTGGTTAACCCAAAGATTGATCCAGATTCTAATATAAAAGTTTTGAGTTCATTTGGTGATTAATTTTACGAGACACTCACGTTAAGAGAACTGTTAGGAAAGAAGGTACACAAGTTATAATATTCTTTTTGGAAAAGATTTAAAATAGTAGTTTATAAAAAAAAAATTCATAACTCTATTAAATACTCATACATTCAAAGACCCGGTGTTAGACCATGTGTAATGGTAAGGTGAAAATTTCAAGCCTCATGGGGCATTAATTGATACGTGAAATGTGGGGGTTATTAAGGGATTCCAATCATTATCCAAGGCTTTTCATTGGTCCCTTCCATTATGACCACACCGTGCTTTTTTTTCCCGGAGATAAAAAAGGGGACGGTGGATTTGGGCAAAAAAGCCCCAAATCCCTTATACCACTAAATATAGTCTTATGAAAAGAATCTTTTTTACGTTCTGTCATTTTTGCATACCATGTCTGCGACGGTTCCCCAAAATTTGTTCCCTTTTAACCTTTTGCTTGCCGTGAGGATTTGTGTGAATGTCTATTCATGTAGATCTATCTGCCGTTTAACAAAAATTGTAGTACACACACAAAAAATATCAACACACATAACTTTTTGTTGATATTGACATTACCAACTACTACAACATTTTTATTTACACTCTCACTCTCACTCTCACTCAATACTCATCCCCCATATGTCTACTAGACCAAACCTTTCTTCTTCCCTGATCCTCCTTCACCCTTTCTTCTTCCCTGAAACTCCCTTCCAACGCCGGCAATGTCCCCTTCCCTGAAACTCTCTTCCACCGCCCCTACTGTTCTCCTCTCCCTTCCATGAGCCCATCTGTTCCCAACCTCACCACCATCTGTTCCCAACCTCACCACCATCTGTTCCCTGAATCCATCCGTCCCTAACCTCTCCATCATCTGAACCGATCATAACCTCCCAACCTTGAAACTGCCACCGTAGTAACCACCCCTCCTTAAACCTCCAAACCTACTTTCTGGTCCACCGTACATAACCTTCCAACCCCCTGCAACGGTCAGATTTCAAACCCCAATCGTCCCCTCCGTTCCCGCTCCTTCCTAATCGCCCCCTTCCAAGCTCATTTAAACCTAATCGCCCTTCCTATCCATCATTTGTGCCAATCGCCCCTAACCCCACACCCTACTCGCATGCTATACCTTAATCGCCCTTCACTCCCCAATCGCTTGCTCTACCTATTCGCTCTTCACTTCCCAATCACATCCTCGTTTAGAGCTGTCTTATTTATATTAATTATAGTAATAATAATAATTATAATATTTATATTAATAGTTAGTAAGTTTGACTTTCTATGAAGTTAGTTTGACAATATTGTCTTGGAAAAGTTATCCATCAACGAATTAAAAAAAAATAATAATAATAATAATAATAATAATAATAAAAATAATAGTAGAAAGAAAACTCTCTCTATGAGGAACCGAGCCGACGCCGACTTCCGGCGATCCAATTTCAACCGGGGGCAAACTGATCCTAGACCAATTACAACCTTTTTCATTTCTAATCTGCCTAGAGGGGTGACTGATTCTCTTCTTTGGAAAGCTTTCCAACCACATGGGGTCGTTAAGGATGCGTACGTAGCTAGAAAGACTGATGCACGGGGGAACTGGTTTGGGTTTATTAGATACTTGGGTGTTAAGAATGTCAATGAGGTGCTTAAAAATATGAATACCGTTAAGATATTCGAAGCAAAGGTGGGGGTATCGGTGGCCAAATTCGGGAAGGATCATCGGAGGGTGTTTCAGCCGGTGCAACCGGTGTTCCAACAGAAGGTGCAGCAAGAAACGACGGCGAAGTATGTTCCAGTTGGTAAAGGAACAGGTATGTCTTTTAGGGAGGCGACTACGGGTGTACCAGACCCTCCATCGTCTTCTTCAAAGGTGTTGGTGGTAGATGAAAGGGGAGCAATGTATCCGGAACATTGCATCATGAGAACTGTTATTGGGGAGGCATTTGACGTCAAGGCGATAGACGAGATTAAAGATATGATGAAGACCGGAGGCTATGTAGAGAGTCCGGTAAGTCTTGTTGGTGGTTTGAAGGTGATGCTGGTGTTTAGGGATAAACGTACGGCCATAGACTTTATCAACAGGAAGGATGAGTTATGGGGGAAGCTCCTTGCTTCTGCGGTATTATGGGACGGGAGTTCTTTGGAGTTTGAAAGGATTGTGTGCTTGAAGGTTCAAGGAATGCCGCTGCAGCTTCGTGAGGTGAACTTTTTCAATCGGGTTGGGCAACTCTTTGGGAAGGTAGTTAAGGAATCCAATTTTTCATGGCTAGCGATTAACAACATGGAAGGGAAAGTGTGGGTTAGTGTGAAGTTGGGCAGGCGTATTGATGAGGAGATTACGGTGGTATGGAATGGTGTTTCGACACAGGTATGGGTTGTGGAGGTTGAAGACCCACTTGTTCATGATATGATTGGGAAAATGAATTCCGGTGGTGCGTTTACGTCTCCGGGATCTGAAGGTTCGGTGGATAAGGAAGATGATCTTGAGGATGGGGAATTCCGGGTGGTTAGTGATATGGTTGTCTCACCGGTCAGACATACGCCGGAACAGAAGACGGATCGACGAGGGAATGAAGAGCCGGTGGCTGTGCATGTGCATGGGGAAGATGAGGGTCATAGGGAATGCCAGGAGTCTCTTGGGGGGAATGTCGATGCATTAAATGGTGGGATAAAGCAGGTGGGCCCAGGGTCTAGTAATAATACTATAGACCTTAACCGAACGTGCAATTGTTTCTCGGTGGGCCAAGGGGATTCTTTGGAAAAGTCTAAAAGATCCAGGAAGCGGCCCAGATGCTCTCGAAGCCCAACTTATGTTGGAGGTGGATTGGGCCCAGATAGAAACGGGCCTGATCTATCCAAACCTTCTTTTTTAGACCGTATGAATGGGGATGTTAATTCTGATAGGGGAAGTTTCAGTAATACAGATTCGGTGGGGGAAACTCTAGCTGGTGACTCGCAAGTTATTCCTCCTGTGGCGATAATTGATGGGGACGGGACTGAAAATGGGTTGAATAATGATAATAATAATAATATCACTAATAATATTTCTGGGGCAAATAACATTTCCAATAATGATAATAATATATCCAATAATGATAATAATATCACCTATAATGATAATATTAATCACCCTCAAGTGGGCGATCCGGCTGGTAGTGTGTTGAAGACTGAGGCCCGGCTCACTGTACAGGCTGGACTGGTTATTGGTGTGGATCTGGAAGGGTTCGGTGGTCAAGTGGAGGATTTGATTAATGGCGAGGGTGCGGTCACAGGTTTCCAATGAATTTCTTAAGCATCAATTTAAGGGGGGTTAGGGATGATAGGAAGACATCCTGGATTAGAGGTTTAAAAACAAGTCATGGTGCACATTTTGTTGGGGTGCAGGAATCGAAGCTAGGGATAGGTACGTTTTTTCAATTCAATAGTTTATGGGGTAGATCGATTTTCAGTATGGAGCAGGTGTTTGCTGAAGGACGGTCTGGTGGCATTATCAGTATATGGGATCCGTCTGTTTTTCAGGTAACTTCTGTTGTTAAGAGTAGACATTTTCTTATAACATCTGGGGTCCTGGTAGCTACTGGGGATATGCTCAATATTGGGAATGTGTATGCGCCGAATGATCCTGGTGCTAGACGTAGATTATGGAATGATTTGATTGATGTGAAAAATGCTCGGGTGGGTTTTTGGGTGTTTCTTGGGGACTTCAATGATGTGAGATGTCAACAGGAAAGGAAGAATACGGATTTTGTAGTGTTGAATGCTGAGTTTTTTAATGACTTTATTAGGAGGGCGGATTTGCATGAATACAATATGGGGGGTCTAAAATTCACATACATGTCGGATAATGGGGAGAAAATGAGTAAACTAGATAGGTATTTGGTATGTAGTGATTTTATGTCTAGATGGGGGGAAGCTTCAGTTACGGCACTGTCTAGGTTTGCGTCTGACCATAGCCCGATTATCTTATCAGTGACGCCATCAGATTTCGGGCATATTCCATTCCGCTTCTTTAACTCATGGTTGGAGATTCCCGGGTTTGTTGATTATGTGATTGATCTTTGTGATGGTTTTTCGTTTTCTGGTCCGTCTGACCTTGCTATCATCACAAAATTGAAGTTTCTTAAGAAAAGAATTAAGGAGTGGATTGGGCTGGAAAGGGTGATATTGTCGGGCGATTATGAACGTAAGCGGAAGGAGGTTGAAAAGTTAGATTCTTTGGCGGAAGCTAGGGATTTGTCGGCCCAGGAAATTGATATGCGAGCTAGTGCTCGGGCCTTTATTTTGGAATTTGATAGGCGGAAGCATATGGATCTTAAACAAAAGGCTAGGGTTAGATGGGCTATTGATGGTGATGAAAACTCCAAGTTTTTTCATGGGGTCATTAATTCAAACGTGTCAAACAAAAGGATTCATGGTTTGGTGGATGATGGTGAGTGGATTACTAATCCTACGTTTATTAAGGATAGTGCTTATGTGTTTTTTGAAGATAAATTTCGGGAGCCTATGACTGTTAGGCCCAAGATAGTGTGTCCCCATTTGAAGAAGGTTTCGGATGCTGATGCGAATATTCTGTGTCAACCTTTTTCGTTGCGTGAGATTAAGGATGCGGTGTGGGATTGTGCAGGTGATAAGGCTCCGGGCCCTGATGGATTCAATTTTAAGTTTCTTAAAAGGTGTTGGACTGGATTCCAAGATGACTTCGTCCGTTTGTTTGATGATTTTTTTAACAGGGCTGAACTGGGGCCGGGTTGTGCTCCATCCTTTATTTCTCTAATCCCGAAAAAGAGTGATCCGGTGGGATTCCAGGATTACAGGCCCATTAGTTTGATTGGATGTGTCAATAAGGTGCTTTCGAAGGTTCTAGTGGCTAGGCTCAAGCCGATTATCGGGGATTTAATCTCCCCCGAGCAGTCAGCTTTCCTTGCCGGTAGAAATATCACGGACGGTCCACTTATGTTAAATGAAGTGGTGGGGTGGATGAAGAAGATGAAGCGTCAAGGGATGATTTTTAAGGTAGATATTGAGAAGGCTTATGACTCCTTGAATTGGGAGTTCTTGGAATCTATTATGTTGCAAATGAATTTCCCGATTAGGTGGTGTGAGTGGGTGATGGCTATCGTTAGGTCGGCTAGAGCCTCGGTTTTAGTTAATGGTTCACCGACCAATGAGTTTGTATGTAGTCGTGGCCTTAGACAAGGCGATCCCCTTTCGCCATTTTTGTTTTTACTGGCGATGGAGGCTTTTTCAGGAGTTATGCGGAGGGCGACGGAGGTCGGTCTATTTAGAGGATTGGTATGCGGTCCGGGTGGGCTTACTTTATCGCATCTACTTTATGCCGATGATGTTGTATTTCTAGGGGAATGGTCTGTTGCAAACGCTAAAAATTTGAGGCGGATCCTTAGATGCTTTTATTTAGTGTCGGGGTTAAAGGCCAACCTTGGGAAATGCAGTGTTTTCGGCTTGGGGGTGGAGGTTGATGAGGTCCAGCATATGGCTAGCGTTTTATTGTGTAGAGCTGGTACCTATCCGTTCATTTATCTTGGCCTTCAGGTTGGGGCTAATATGAATCTTAGTAAGAATTGGAAGCCTGTGGTGGATTCGTTTAGAAATAAGTTGTCATTATGGAAGGCGAAGACTCTTTCTTTTGGTGGACGGGTGACTTTGATCAAATCTGTTCTCAATGCTTTACCGACGTATTACTTTTCATTATTCAAAGCTCCCGTGATGGTTATTGAGGAATTGGATAAATTGAGGAGGATTTTCTTTTGGGGTGGTTCGGAAGAAAAAGCTAAAATGAATTGGGTTGCTTGGCAAAGGGTTAGTGCTCCGGTTGAACTTGGTGGTCTCGGTTTCGGCTCGCTTCAGGATGCTAATTTATCTATGCTAGCTAAGTGGTGGTGGCGATTCAAAATAGACTCTACCGCGCTATGGAGGAAGGTTATTTGGGCTATACATAGCTCGTCCAGGGATTGGAACCCGATTCCTGCTAAGTTATCGGTTCCCGGTCCCTGGAAGCAGGTTCATTCTTCTGTTCAGTTCGTTAAAACACTTGGGGTGGATGTGGGTTGGGCTCTACATGGGGTAGTGGGTGATGGGTTGGGTGTTTTCTTCTGGCTTGACTGCTGGATCACGGATTCGCCGCTGGCAGTCGTGTTTCCAGCTTTGTTTGCGCTAGAAAGGAACAAGTTTGTGTGTGTTGCTGACCGGGTTCTGCAGTTGGGTTCGGGGTGGGGCTGGGACTGGAAACGGGTTAATTTTACAGCTGCTGAACAGGCCGAACTCAATCAGTTTCTGCACTGTTTTGTTGCTCCGGTTCTGCAGCAGGTTTCGGATCGTTGGATTTGGTCTTTAGGCAGCTGCGGATCCTATTCGGTGGCTGAGTTCAAACAGAAGTTGCACTCTTTCAGGTTTCAGGAAGCACCTTTTGTGGTTAAGAAGAACTCTTGGGTTCCTAGGAAGGCGTTGATACTTGCTTGGAGGGCGGAATTGGATCGGTTACCGTCTAAGTGCGCGCTAAGCCGTAGAAACATACCTATTGGATCGGATATGTGTCTTTTTTGTGGTGATTTTGCCGAGTCAACAGATCATCTGTTTATATCTTGCGCGTTATCTCAAATGCTTTGGCAATTAGTGGCGCAATGGTGTAAAGTTAGTGTTCCCTTTATTTTTCACTTCAAGGATTTACTCGAGCTACATTATCATATTGGTGGTTCAATGAAGAAAAAGAAGGCGTTCTATGCGGTGGTCCTAACTACAATTTGGTGTATTTGGAAACATAGAAACGAAGCGGTCTTTAATCAATCTCAAGTCTCACTTCAAAAGCTTCTTGGTGATATCAAGTCTCTTAGTTTTTTCTGGGTCAAATCAAGGGCCGGTTATCCGTCTTTGAATTGGAATATGTGGTGTAATTTTAATTTCTCTAGTATCGGTTGGTAGCTTAGTTGTATTTGGTGTATATGCCTGTCTGTACGGTGTATTGCTAGTATCCCGCTAGCTTTGGTGGAATATATTTTGTTGATCGTTCGAAAAAAAACTACAACATTTTTATTTTAACATACGTTTTCTACTTTTATCATATTGCTTTAAAGTTGTAACTATAAAAACACATCAAAAAATTAATAAAATTAAGAGTTTAAAAACTTTTAGAATATAAATCACTAAAACAATATATTTTAACAATTAGACTATAATTTTTTTTTTTTTTTTTTTTTTTTAAGTTAAATTGCAATTTCATTCCAGGACAAAGAAAATTACATTAAGATAGCGGGCAGGCGGGCAACAAGCTGCGCCGCCACCCCTTTCTGGATAGCAAATCCTAATCTACTAAAAACATAACCATGTCCACCCGGAGCCGAGACACTACTGTGAATAACCCGCTGGACCCTGGTCAGGAAACGGGTAGCCTCCGGTGCCAATGAGCCAAAGGTGTCAAAAGCCAAAGGTACAAAAACGTGTTGGTTCTCCTCGCAGGCTTTAGCATGTTTTTCTACCTTCTTTGCCTCTGCTTTTCGGACCGCTTGCCCTGCAACAAAGCCACTATCCCTCAACCCAACTAGGGGAGATACACCCGTCAGGTCAACACAAGCATGCTTCCCCCCGGACCACCCAAAGACAAGGAGATCTGCTGGTCGTAGGGTGGATCTCCCTTCTGCTGGATCCGAGAGGAAGTTTACAGGGGCCTCCTTCTTGGCTGAGATCCCAGCCCGTCTTAAAATGTCCCACAGAATGTCTCGAACCCAATCATGCCGATATTTAAAACCGGGCAACTCCTTACAATGAACCGCGTGTTCCCCGTATTCATCCAGGCAGGCCTTACGGCACATCGGACAGATGTCATCCTCCTGGTACATTGGGATCATCAGACGATATTTAAGAATGGCCCTGTATTCAATAGCGGACATGCTTTGGCCAAAACCTTCGATCGGGATGACAGTTAGGAAATCTTGGGCGTGGGGGGTTTGCAGGCATTCAATAACTGCCCTCTGACGGGGGACAGACCAAAAACTTCACCCAGGTTCTGAGCGATTTTGCCATAAAGGGCATTCGCCAAAGTTTTCTGAGGCTTTGGGGGGGCGGTGTCCTTGTTAGAAAAACCGCCGATATCAAAACCTGGGAGATAGTCATTTAGCTTTTCGAGGGCCTGCACGTAGTCCAAGTCTGCGCCGAAAACCCCGCTATTTCGTAGGATGTGGTCTTGAAGATTCCAGGACTGAGCCCGTGACGCCACAAACGCATACATGCCGACATCCTTCGCAGAGAGGAGCCCTAATCCTCCCACACACATCGGCAAAGACGCCATTCGCCATTGTAGGTCACCAAAGAAAGGCCCCCCACATACCACTATGTCTTCAATGGCTTCCCGTAAACCCTTGTCAAAACATGATACTGCTTCATCCATCATGGAGGGTTGGCAGGTCCGTAACCCAAAAAGCAACTTAGCAACCCCCATACATGACCTGAGCAGGAGGAGTTCACTCTGGGGATCCCTAAGGCAGGGCAAGAGTTGCATGAGTTCAACAGCGCGCGATGCCCTCCGCTTTGCCAATCCGCGGATAAAATAAGGGTCACGGCTAACAGCCCCTCCGAGGAGCTTCACCCCTTTTTCTGGCCTACCAATCCCGCTGGGAAAAAGCCCCTCCTGAAGTTTCACCCCATTACAAGACGGCCAAAAAACCTCTGTTTTCTTAATATTAAGCTGAAGCCCCAAGGATGGCCCCTCTAGCCGGATAATGTCTAAGGCCAAAAAACCACAAAATTTAAATAAAATTTAAATAATGTGATTGTTTTTAGATAACAGAGTGCCAAAAATTTAAATAAAAACCACAAAATATGTTGAGAACTGTGAAAATTGCATAATGAATTTGTACGTGTTGTTTTAAATGTGATACATTTCATGCTTGATACCTTGATATTTGTAGGAATTAGGGTTCATAATTTTATTAAATTAATAATAAAATAAGTATAATAACAATACTCTTGTTATTCTTAAGAAATATAAAAGTACATAAACGTATACAAAACTAAAAAAAAAAATAAAGATACAAAATAAATGTACCTCTAGTGATTCAAGCAATTTCAATATCATCATCTTCTACTAAACGTCTCTGCAAGAATAAAGAAATCATTGACGGTTTTTAGTTGAGGATCGTGTTTGACACGGGGCCCTTAAAACAGATTCCGCGCCTCCTCTCAGACGGTCTGTTTCCCAGGGTACAACAACCGGAACAGTAGTCGTACTGCCGGAGATGGTCTTGAGCCCGAGATTACACCATGTAATTTGTGTTCGTAAAATTAGGAAAAGGAAAGTTGTATGTGGACTTGAGAGTACTCCTCTCAATTTGGAGATAATGTTTCTAGTGAAAATGAGATTCTCTAATCTCATGTTTTAAAATATGAGCCAAGACATCATATTTATATCCACATTGTGCTGAAACATATTTACTATTAATATCGTAATTAATCAGGATAATCAATTCTGTAATAAACGATATTAATTTGTAATGAATGGATTAAAGTCGCTTTAAGTGGTCAACCTGAAACTTACGTTTTGTTTATGACACGAGTTGAAACAGTCTTTTCTAACAACCCGGGACTGTGTAGAAACTGACGCACCAGCCCGCGTTCGTATGTTGCGCGCAGAACATGATGACGCGCGCTGACCAGGGCGCTAGGCACTACCTGGTCATGCGCGCACTATAGTCCCTGCGCACATAACGCTATGTCATCCGTGGATGACGACTCGTATCACATGGAACCCGCCACGCGAATGTCACGTGCGCAGACCTGAATGCCATCTGGTCCTGCGCGCCACTTGTAGTTACGGTTTACGTCAACCTTCCGCCATGTACCAGACCCCGCGCACGAGGTCAAAAATACAAAGGCGGCTCTCAAGCGATGCGAAGTGCAAAGTGCGCCAACAAAGCGCCACATTGTGCCCATCGCCCACACCACGCGCGCGCGTGAAGCACGTGTTTGGCTCATGCTAAACAATATACAAGGAGTGCTCCTCCTTATAAACCACTTTATGTTTTGTCATCCCACCAATGTGGGACAAAGTTAATCCATTTTCTCATCTTTTGTTGTTCCAACCTACAACTTTCAAGCTTCGATATCTCATTCATCTTAGCTATATTTTGGACGTGGTTTGGTTCGTTGTGATGCTCTCACAATATAGTTCACAAACCCGGAAATAATTATTTATATAACACATATATAAATATATTTATTTGAGTCCAAAATTAGTGAAAAATCAATTTCACTGCTATTTTTTCAACAATCCCCCACATGAATGGAGATCGATTAAAACACACAAATTCCGATGTAACCTCGACGGTTGAGTCTTGCATAGGATAGGTGGGTGTAAGCCTTTGAACCTTCCCTTGTGAAGCATACTTAGCTTACTAACTTTCAGTGTGAACTTGATGTCTTTGAACTGAAGGTTGTTTGTGTAAACGACAATATACGTTCACACAAGACTCCCCCTAGCCTGGCCATCCCCTCATTATCGTGTCCAATAATGGTCCTGGAACACTTTCCTGGTTCTGCGGGAGCTCTAGAAATTGTGCCCCACAATTTCATTCGAAGCGACCACACTTTTCTCCAACATAGGTGTTCTTAAATCATTAAAAGCATTATAGTGTACTATGATTTACACTAATCATCAAACCATATATTATGCTTAACCTCTCAACAATGTCACTGGATATTATAGGAATGGACTAGGATGTAATTAAACATCCTTTTGTAGTTTAGGGGATATGTATATAACCATATATACTAGCTTTATACAACAACAACAACAACAACCACCTTACCCAGTAAATCCCACAAAATAGCACAGCTAAGAGTAGGGTCTGGGGAGGGTGGGATGTAGGCAAACCTTACCCCTATCCTTGCGGATAGAGAGGCTGCTTCCAGAGAGACCCCCGGCTCGGCAACACAGAAAACGACCAGTAAACTACACTAAAAAACTAATAAAGAGATACTACAATTATATAAACATTGGAAGTGTCATGTATTAGGACAAAGGTATGTATGCCATATAAACAATAAAACCCATATAGAAAACATAGCAGGTGTCGTGCATTAAAACAAAGGTAGACATGCAATAAAAGCGGCACAACCCAATATACTAGCTTTATATATAAACATATATCTTAGCCATGCCCCCACAGTGATTGCTCGTCGGTTCATGATTAAGTTGTCCTATTGAACCTAGATCTTGGGATCTCCAGTCAACTAGGTTAGGTTTCCCTCATGTCCCTTTTCTTTCACGGGCTTTAGTCTCATTCCATACAACTTCATCTCTTATCAACCATCAGGTTGTTGGATCCATCTTGCATTGAGATAAGTTGTTCTAACGTGTTCTTGACTCGCTGGTCAATTTGCCATCTTGTCAATTCGTAAGACTTATAACATGGGATCTAAACATAGATCTAGTAGGATAGGTAGGTGTTACCCTTTGAACCTTCCTTTTCGTCTTTAGAATGACATGAAACTCAATTCATGGCTAAACACGTTTCCATGCCTTTGGTGATGTGATTTAAAGTTAGCTAGACTTTGAATCTTACCAATTGGTATTTGAGTCCAATCAACTCGATTGACTGACTCCATTTTCAAATGCAAGCCACCCCCACATTTAAGTGTTATTGGATAATATCCAATGGGGTGATGAAAGGTTCTCCCTTTCGTATGAAGTTTGAGAAAACTTCTCAATACCATTTTTACATCCCCTACGGGTTGTTTCTTACATGGCTCTTCCCCCCACATTGCTTGCACTTTGAATGTTTCATTAACAAGAATTAGTCTAGCATGCTTTAGACTCCAATACTCTAGCATGTGAACAGAAGATGCATCATTCTGAATCTTCACAGCCTTAAGAGATAACACACTATCTCTTTCAAACATTCACGTCTTAGTTTGACACAATAATGAAATTTTGTTTTACCACTCCAAAACCTCTGTTTTAGGAATGTGTCAAAACCATAGTTAATTTCATCTATTAAGATCAAAACTCATTTTGCCTTTAATCTCCAAGGCTTCACCATTGACTCTTAAGAACTTAAACATAAGTCTCAATCTAAGTCACTTTGATGAACATATTCATCATCAACGAGATGAACAATCCTAGTATAAAATCACTAAAGTCTTGAGACAAAGTCAATTAGATTGACACTCAAAAACATAGCATTCACATATGCGCCTAAAGTGATTTACACATTTCCATGTTGTTTTGTTTAAACCATGTATTGGGGAAGTCTCCCAAAATTAAAGACAAATCCTCCACATAGGTCAAACAACATTGATGGTTGTAGAAACATCTACACATCCATCACTATTGTAATGTCTTACAATAAATTTACAATCTTAACATATATTTCTTTCATATGTTATAGTCATCGAAAATTCACAACTGTGTATTTCCATGTTGATGCTCTCAACATTAGACGACATACCTCGTTTTCGTGTATTTAATCTCAATACACTTGCCACGTTCGTCATGATTCGTTCATCATGTTGTACGTTTGATGTTTGGTGTGTGACTTATTGCATAAGTCATGATCACAACCCGCTCATTGTGTTCTTGCAAGACACTCGTTGCATAACCCGATAAATAAATATCCTTATTAAATCCGTCGAAGGTAAATCATCAAAGAAAAAAAATATCATCATTAATTTCCTTTTACGTTTATCGTTTATTATATTTTAAATCACCTGATTATTAAAAAAAATATAAACGATAATCCAAAATATTTATAATACATTACATATATATTTTAATGGATTCATAAGGATATATAAACATCAAATCTCAAAGTGTTATTCTCTTCAACACTTTATATGTCAACGAAATAATCACAATTATATCGTCTTGTGGCATGTTTCGAGGTACTCCCTCAATAAGACAATTGTCCAAAACAACAAAGTTGTTTATAAGTAACTACTCACAAGTAGTCGAACAAGTAAATATGTCAAAACAACTTCAGGTTGTTTTCCTTTACATAGTCTCTCAAGACTATTATATGGTTCAAGACATGATACTTGCCATACGAGTATCGAACCATTGCAAAGTCATGTTTTATTCTTTTAAAACATTTCTCGTTTTTGCATCTGTTTTAAAAAAACTATATATGTTTATGCTTTGATTACAAATCAAGACCATAAACTTGAAAATAGTTTGTTATTTAAAACCGTATCTAACTCGCTCGTTAGACAATAAATGGTTAGAAATCACCTTATTTAGTATATCATAGTTAACCCGATTCTAACTCGCTCGTTAGAAAATAAACGATTATAAATCGTGTATATATGGTTTTTATGATAAATCTTTTCTAATTCGCTCATTAGAAACTATACGCGTACCAAATATTAAAAATATCCGGTTTCAATAACTAACCATTTCTAACATACTTGTTAGAATACAAACGATTATGCTAATCGTTATATGGTGTTTTGGTTATATAACTAAACCGTTTCTAACACGCTTGTTAGAAATAAACGATTACCAAAATCGTTTCACAACTAATTGGTTTATATATATATATATATATATATATATATATATATACAACCATTTCTAACACACCCGTTAGAAATAAACGATTACAAGACCGTTTAACATTTTATTGGCTCATATATAAATATAATAAGTCATTTCTAACACGCTCGTTAGAAAATTAAATGTCTAGCTTGTTCGTTTTTACAAAAGCATCAATTTCTAACACTCTCGTTAGAAAAAAATATAAGTTTAAAATTAACTTATGATTTTGTAAATACTTATTTCTAATACGCTCATTAGAAATGTTTGATGACACATTATTCTTTCAATGTCGTCAATTCTAACACGCTCGTTAGATATACATGTTTCAAAACTTGTTTACATAACTAATTTCTAATACGTCCATTAGAAATCTAAATGTTCTCAACATTTTGAAACTAATTATATTTTTCTAAAATAATTACTTTCTAACACGCTCGTTAGAAAATACGCATGTTTTAAGCATTATTATTTACGAAAAAAAATATTTTCCAACTCGCTCGTTAGGAAAATAAAGGTTATAAAACTTATTATTTTAGAATAATTGTAATATCTAACATGTTTTTAGAAATTATACATGTTTTGAAACTTATTATTTTACAAAAAAAAAAATAATTATTATTTCTAACACGCTCGTTAGAAATAAACATGTTTCAACACATTGGATAACAAACACTATTTCTCCAAATAATGATCTCTAACACGCTTGTTAGATCGAAAAAAGTATACCAAACATTTCTATATGGGTTGCCAAACTATTTTCTAATACGCTCATTAGAAAATATTTTGCTAAGATTAATCTCTAACACGCTCGTTAGATATAACCTCTAGCAAATATTTTTCATGGGTTGAAAAATATTACGTCTTTTCTAATACGCTCATTAGAAAATTAGTACTTGAAAAACGTCTAAATACATGTTAATATTTGTTAAAACTTCGGATTATCTAAACCCGACACAAAAAACCCATGAAACCGAAAACTTGAATAAAAACTTTTCGTTTTGTAAACACGGTATTTCGGATTAAAGATTGTACTCCAATCATACATATTAATCCGATTTGTACTACAGATATATTAAATTTCCCAAAAATATTTTTAAGATTTTAACAAAATCCCAATTAATATTTTTATACTTTCGTGAACCCAAAAATCCTTTAATAAGAAGGTTTTTAGATTGTATCGACAATCTACACGAAAGTCTGTTTTAAGATTGTAGGAATTAGGGTTCATAATTTTATTAAATTAATAATAAAATAAGTATATAATAACAATACTCTTGTTATTCTTAAGAAATATAAAAGTACATAACCGTATACAAAACTAAATAAAAAAAATAAAGATACAAAATAAATGTACCTCTAGTGATTCAAGCAATTTCAATATCATCATCTTCTACTAAACGTCTCTGCAAGAATAAAGAAATCATTGACGGTTTTTGGTTGAGGATCGTGTTTGACACGGGGCCCTTAAAACAGATTCCGCGCCTCCTCTCAGACGGTCTATTTCCCAGGGTACAACAACCGGAACAGTAGTCGTACTGCCGGAGATGGTCTTGAGCCCGAGATTACACCATGTAATTTGTGTTCGTAAAATTAGGAAAAGGAAAGTTGTATGTGGACTTGAGAGTACTCCTCTCAATTTGGAGATAATGTTTCTAGTGAAAATGAGATTCTCTAATCTCATGTTTTAAAATATGAGCCAAGACCTCATATTTATATCCACATTGTGCTGAAACATATTTACTATTAATATCGTAATTAATCAGGATAATCGATTCTGTAATAAACGATATTAATTTGTAATGAATGGATTAAAGTCGCTTTAAGTGGTCAACCTGAAACTTACGTTTTGTTTATGACACGAGTTGAAACAGTCTTTTCTAACAACCCGAGACTGTGTAGGAACTGACGCACCAGCCCGCGTTCGTATGTTGCGCGCAGAACATGATGACGCGCGCTGACCAGGGCGCTAGGCACTACCTGGTCATGCGCGCACTATAGTCCCTGCGCACATAACACTATGTCATCCGTGGATGACGACTCGTATCACATGGAACCCGCCACGCAAACGTCACGTGCGCAGACCTGAGTGCCATCTGGTCCTGCGCGTCACTTGTAGTTACGGTTTACGTCAACCTTCCGCCATGTACCAGACCCCGCGCACAAAGTCAAAAATACAAAGGCGGCTCTCAAGCGATGCGAAGTGCAAAGTGCGCCAACAAAGCGCCACATTGTGCCCATCGCCCACACCACGCGCGCGCGTGAAGCACGTGTTTGGCTCATGCTAAACAATATACAAGGAGTGCTCCTCCTTATAAACCACTTTATGTTTTGTCATCCCACCAATGTGGGACAAACTTAATCCATTTTCTCATCTTTTGTTATTCCAACCTACAACTTTCAAGCTTCGATATCTCATTCATCTTAGCTCTATTTTGGACGTGGTTTGGTTCGTTGTGATGCTCTCACAATATAGTTCACAAACCCGGAAATAATTATTTATATAACACATATATAAATATATTTATTTGAGTCCAAAATTAGTGAAAAATCAATTTCACTACTATTTTTCCAACAATATTTATGTAGTCTTCTATATTTATGTCTCTCATCACCAATTAAAAATGTATTATGTGGTTCTTGTAGTTTTCAACATTATACTATGTCTTAACAAAAGCATTCATCTTACATGCTCCTATTGTTGGGATAGCTAACCCCAAAAATTGTTATGATTTCAATTTATTATTACATATTATTTTTGTTTGTCGATTTTAAAACATATCATATATCGTTGTTGCAAAAATGTTACATCATTTAATATCAATTCTCTTAAACTTTCATTTAAAGAATCTACAATTAAACCAGGGCGAAGACGCGGGAGCCAAGCCGGAATCCTGGACAAACTTTTGTTTTTATAGAATTTTAATGTAACTAAGGCGTTTTATGATGGGTGATGTTAACTGTTAAGTGCGACTAACAGCTTGCTAATCGTGGTCTGTAAATACTGTGGTATTGTTCAATACATCTTGCCGTTAAAAAAAAAACCTTCAAAGAATATGAATAATTACAATTTCTAACTTTTTTTCTTCCTCTATTTTTCCCACACTCGTTGCCTTCGTTAAAATGTCTTTTTATAGACACACACGTGCAAAAATTTAAAGATTATGATAGAGTACTGGTATATATGTTCTACTTATTTTGTCTAATCCTTTAAAATTATGATAAACGATGATAACATATGTTCGACCTCTTTTTTCTTCTCATATATCTTTCTTATTCTGTCAAGTGCTATTATCTTTATATAAGATTCTAAGATAAGTGTCTAGAAAAAAAATAAAAATAAAAATAAAACAGCACACATTTTACCCGGTTTTTATTACACTTGTTCGAAGCAATGTTTTAAAAACCAGTTTATACCGGCCGGTTGAACCGCTTATACCGCTTCTTAGTGTCCTGGGCGGCACGAATCCGTCTGGTAATTTGATGAAACGGTAAATGATTTAAACCACCGGTAAATTCCGGTATACCGGTACAAGTGAGAGAACATGAACCGGTTTCTCAAAAATAAGGTTGCTTGGTTATATATGTTACTTATCTTACGTAATTTTAGTATAATTTTATAATTTATTGGTAACTAAACTTCTTAATAAAAATGTAGAAAATGAAAATAGTTATACTTTTGTTGATGAGGTTGGCAATGATAATTAATTTTATCTTTTAAGTGATCATGAACTTGATGCTTTGATAGTCAATCTGGTTAAACCACCCGATTCAACCGGTTGAACCATTTTTAAGTTCAATCCGATATGGTTAAAAAAACCGGTTTTTAAAACATTGGTTCGAAGTATAAATAAAATTAGGTAACTTTTGATCTTTCTAAAATTCCTTTTGAATTATTTAATCAGTGTCTGATTTGACTTTAGTAACAATGGGCTCATAATTATGAACCCATTAAACGTCGTATTGATATTTCTACCTGAAAACCATTATAAGTTTGTTCTAGAAAATCAAGACAAGAAAACGAAGTTGGTCCATACATGTCCAACCGATTAATCAATAATGCTTTGGTGGTCTCACTGCTTTCTTTTGTACCATTATATCATTTGAGTTAATTCTAGGAAAAAAAGATCCGTAATCCCATAATAACTTTTGTTACTTAATAAAAACAATATTTGTTATTTTAACATTAAATTTAAGCTTTTAGCATATTAAAGGCATATAATTATTTAAATTTGGTATAGTTAGAATAATTGAAATAGTGGTAAATGCCTATTATATACATGGGCATGATATAAGGTAATAAGGATAACGTGCATATTCTTTCAGTATGAGAGTTTTAAGAAACTTCAACTTGTTAGGTGAGTAAAAGAGTTTATAGGACATCAACCTAACAAATTTCTATACAGTAACACTGAATGTAACTCGTGTTTATCATTAATTTTATAGGGTTGCTCATGATTTTCATGACATAAATTTCACAAAGTTAAGGATTAGTTAAAATATAAATTAATAAACTATCTTAATTACGAGAATAAAAAACGAATCCTATTTTTTTTTAAAGTAAACTTCATTCAAAAACGCCACAAGAAGTCCTCAAAGCGAAGACCCAAGGGCTCTAAACCGACATTACAAAATGTTTAAAGGAGAAGTACACCAAACGTTCCATTCTATTTTTTTTCATTTTTGATCTATTGCGAATCCAAAAATACGAAGTTGTTTTAATGATCTCCACGACTTCAATTGGTCTCCGTCTTTTACCTTCGAAGCTTCTCTTATTCCTCTCGTTCCAAATCGCCCACATAGTAGTAATAATAATCTCCTAATTTTATTAATGAAAATATATCTGTAAAATCTCTTAATTAATATCAATCTTAGTGCTTTTAATAAATCATATGGTAATTTAGTGGTATCGTGTGACTCTAAAAAATTGTGGGCTCAAATTCTTGCAAATTAAAAGTTAGATGATATTTAAGTATAAAAAATGTTGTTTAAAAAAAGTTGTATGATTAATAAATATGAAGCATAAAGCAAACAAATATACCTTCTTGATCTGTTTATGAAAAAAAAAACGAACAGTAGAGTATATAAATACATTAAATAATTAATTATAGATAGGATTAAAACTCTAAAACTTGATTATATGTCCACAAACACCGGATTTTGAGGCAAGCGTGCGTTGCCACACTCACTTCCAAATGAATGTAAGGAAACATGTGAATATATGATGATGATTAAAGTAGTCAATGATCACCCAATTTTACATCACACAAACACCCATTATTCAGACCTTCTAATTCACGGTGTCAACTATAAAAATGATTATAATCGGTGAAAACAAATTAAGTATTTTCTTCATAAAGTTTAAAAGATCTTATTTTGTAATCTTATTACGAGACTTTTGATTAGTGAATTTTGAAATTCTATGATCTGATATCCTAAAGTGGCTAATTGGAACATGATTTTTGTTAGCCTACCCGTAATGGAGGGGTGAAGGGGAGTTTTTTTTCCATTCAAGCCCCCACACAGCCCACACGGGCTATTTTCTTCAGAAAATGGTTTTGGCGTGGAAAATTTCATGCAATGGGATTTGTATTTGATCGGGGGACCAATCAAAATGAGGCATTTAGAGTGGAGGGCGTGGAAAGTCACTTCCACTAAACCTAACCTTAAAGGGTCACCCCCTCTTTTAAACGACATTAAATCAACATTGTTAGAACAATAAATAGAAACCACAATTAAAGGGTGTCCCTTTTTTTTTTTTTTTTTTTTTTTTGAAAAGAGAACTTCATTAAAAACAGACTCAGGAGGACCTCAAAGCAAGGACCTACGAGCCAAGACGACAAAAAACATCAATCCAAAGGGTACATACACCATTTTTTCCAATCGATAGATTTCCATCTAGATCTATTTCTAATCCAAAAATAAGCCGTCGACTTGATAAACTCCACCAAAACGTTCGGGTGTCGCTATTTGTTATTGAAAATACGATTGTTCCGTTCCATCCATAAAACCCAAAACGTGGTATAGACAATACCGCGAAGCACTATCTTCTTGTCTTTAGCAAAGTTTTGAGATTCCGGCATGCGTATAAGATCCTTGACTTCAAAAGCAAAACTATGAGGCAGACGACACCAAGCTTCCAACCTAAACCAAATCTGCTGAGAATACGGGCAACCGGTGAAAAGATGCAACGAAGTCTCTATGTCTTCATTACAAAGGGAGCAAGCTGTATGTTGGATGTTGACCCCCCTAATAAGCAATTCCGCAACAGTTGGAAGACGATTAAGAGCGGCTCTCCAAACCAAAATTTTGCACTTTAGCGGAACCCATCCCTTCCATTTGATAGCCGAAGAAACATGTACGTTGTTGTCTGCGATTAACTGCATTGCCGAAGAAATAGAGAACCGACCGGCTAAATCAGGTTTCCACTTCCACGAGTCTTCGCCACCCTTCCACGTGAACTCATGAATATCACTTAAAAGCTGAAACAGCTCCATGATTTCTGCATAAGTATTCGGATTGATTCGCCAATTCCAAACCATCGTCTTAGAGCCATTTGTGTAAGTAATACGATCCGAGACCGTAACCCATTTAGACTTTTCAAGTCTAAAAAGGTTTGGGTAAACTACCCGGAGAGGGGTATCGTGCAACCAAGAATCGGTCCAAAAGAAAACAGTAGAACCATCACCCACCTCGGCCGAAAACATAGAGTTCAGGGGCTGACCAGTGTTTGTAGACCTGGTACCGATCTTAGTTATCCCTTTCCACGTACTGCTTGAAGATTTGTTACAAGGAAGTAACGTCCATGGTCTACTAGCCCCGTGACAACCCATAATGACCTTCTTCCATAAACTATTTTTTTCACTTTTAAATCTCCAAGACCATTTTAATAAAAGTGCATCGTTCACCTCTTGGAGTTTAGACACTCCCAAGCCTCCATTTTTTTTTCGGCAAAGTGACAATATCCCATGCCACCCACGGTATCTTTTTTTCATCACTAGATCCCGCCCAAAGAAAACGTCGCATAATAGCTTCCATAGATTGAATCACGGCTTTCGGCGCTTCATAAAGTGACAAGTAATACACCGGTAAGCTTTCTAGCACTGATTTTATAAGAACTAGACGACCACCTATGGAGAGATGTTTCGCCTTCTAGTATTTGATTTTCGATTTTAGTATATTTATTTCTTAGTTATAAATGGGATACGTCTCGGGTGTTAGAGCACTCGCATACCATCCTCCATCCCCATCCAACAAATTACACTAAAAATTATTATGTTTTTTTTTCTCAATTTTAATTAAATAATATTTTTTATACTTTTATAATTACTTTCTCTCTCTGTTCATCCACTCACAACCGCTTTCAAAACCATTAGAAAATAAATACTGACAAATGAACAATAATATTTTCTCTCTTCTCCACTCACAACCTTTAAAATCACTTTTTAAAATATGGGGATACATTCACAAATATTTGGTAGACGAGTTGTGAATGCTCTTATATAGTTTTAGTCAGATAACACTATAAAACATACTAATATATCCATTAGAAATTACATAATAAAATTTTGCTGGTATATGATGTGTATGAGATTAGGTGATATCCGTCCCATTTGCCCGATATATATACCCCGACCTTTGTAGTTTTAAAACTTATTTTTTAGTATAGTCTACTAACGATTCATTCTAATAGTTTCTTTATGCGCGAATTTTTTTCATATGTGTTTGATAATATTATTTATGTTGGGACGATAAGCTCACAAATAAACTCACAAAAATACCGCAAGCTGATTCTTATTATTCACTGAATTTAAAGGTACATACAAACTGAATAAGGAAACTACAATTTATAGAAGAAGAGTATAAACGGCTCTGTAACAACCGGCAAAAATAAGGTAATTCCGTACTGATTAATTAATATATGATTAACGTAATTAAATGCAATTATGTGTGATTTAATTATCAAGGCCTTAGGAGATAGCAATTTCCAAATAGTGCATAGGAATGCATACGTTTAATGGTAAAACATGATTGGATCATGTGCGAATAAACTATCCGGTATGGACGTTGGCAATTACCCGGTAACAATTAAATAAACGAAAAGGATCCCGGACACCCAGGATATAAAATAAAGGGTATTTTCATAAAATATAATGAGTTTTGGAACTCCAAAACCATAAGTGAAATCGTCTTGTACAAATCTCCCGGTAACGAATAAAATGCGCGTACCGCACCCGATACGCGTATAACTCATAATTTCACCCGGCAAAGGCCTAAATAACCAATCAACGCTTAAATTAGACTATATTTAAGGGTTATTAAAGGTATTTTCAATGTCCGGATAACGCGTGATTAAAACCCGAAAAATACCCGAACGACACCCGAACGACGGGGGATTAAACATAACAAACAATGGGTAAATATTTGAAGTTGTGGACCCCACTTAAACCCATCAAAGGGCCGGCCTACATGGCCAAAATAACATCCATGCTTGTGTTTATAATTATTATCTAAAGCCTAAGATAAAGCATGCATATGTATAAGACAAAAGATGTAAGAAAAACATTAGTACAAAAGTAACCACCTCCTTGTCCCCCTTGTGTAAATTTTCGGCCAAGGGCCACAAGAATCCAAGACACAACCTAAACATATCATTACACTAGTGTACACTTGCATGTGTGAGGTCTTGTATAAAGATTATGAGAGATCATAAGATTTAACCAAGATTTGCAAGCAATCTTCCCCATCCATACATACATACACGGCACATTATACACACACACATATCATATCTTTCAAAAATCCCAAGTACACAACTCAATCCTCCATAAGATTTCTTGAATCTTTGGAATGATTACATGTGGTAAGGCTTTATAAACATGTGTTAGAGACTTGGAGCATCAAAGCAAACTCTTCTTCTTCTTTCCTTTCCTTGGCCGTGAGTTTCCTACCATCCACACACATATTTCTTTCAAGTTTTTACATCTCCAAATCACTTAAAACAATCCATCATCCAAACCCCTATTGTGTGTTTCAAGCTTGGAGCTTAACCATTGAGGAAGAACACATTAAACCCCTCTCAAAATCAAAGGTTTTGTCTTCCCTAGCCTTGTGCTAGTAGTAAGCTTCTTAACCTTGTTTTTGATTATTATTATTCATGTATGTGTTCTTAGAAGCAAGTTGTACATGAAGGGTTTAAAAGGTGGTTTGAACATAATCTTTAATAGGTTTTACATGTGTAAAATGGATGATTAAAGATATGTAATTAAATCATGGATTTGATGATGATAAAGTAATAATCTTGAAAATATATAAAGTTTACACTTAAACTTAGTAGGATGGTGATTTGGTTAAGAATGTGAAATGAACTTGAATATGTTAAAAAGTAACTTTAAATCATCTTATTATGATCATCTAAGGTATAATGTATGGTGGAACATGTTAGAGGTTCAAGAATAAAGAAGATGAAAAATTAATGTTACTTACTTAGAAGAATGATATTTTGTTAAAATGAGCAAATACATAAAACACACATACAAGTAGTCTTCCATATGGAATATAAGACTAACAAAAGTGTTTTGATACAAAAATAACTTAACAATAAAAAGTTGAATCTTCAAAGTCTACTATTTTGAGTGAAAAATGTTAACTTTGGAAGTTAGAGTGGAAAAATGCAACTTTTGAAAGTTAAGGGACTAATCTTGTAACTTTGAAAGTTAGAGGACTAAAATGGATATTTTAGAAACTATTAGTCCAAAAATGCAAGTATGGAAAGTTTGGTGTCAAAAATGTAAGTAATAAATTTCTAAGGATGATTTTGGTAAATACTAGTAGATATACTTGGGTATTTTTGTATAAAAGTATATTTTTGAAAGTTATAAAAATATGGATTATATTAACATAAGGATTTTTATAAAATAGAGATTTTATAAAAATATCAAACAAACTTGAGAAACTTATACAAAAATGAATACTTTTATATAAATGGGAATATAAAAGTGTTGGAAACATTTTTGTAGTTAAGTTGACAAGTTGGGTTAAAAATACATAAGTATTTTAAACCATCCAAGTAACTTGTGTTAAGAGGAAGAAATATGGATAATATTTCTATAAAACACATGTTGGGAAAAACTTGGAAAAATTAATTAATCGAGTTAAGATATCGAAATAAGACGCGTTAACGAACCGCACACGGACGAATCATGAGAAAAATGCCATTGCGGCAAGATAGGAAAATATATATTTTTAAGAAGTAAAATATATATATACATTATGGGTGAAAACTAATAAACACTTTCCTAAGTGTTGGAGGAATTATTCGTGGGAGAAAAACACATGACATAAACAAATAAGACGTTAAACAAACGTATATACTTAACAAGAAAAATTACACATTTATATATACGTACGCTCGTCTCGGCAAAATTCTAGTATATCTACTTAATGGGAAAGTAGATATGTGGGAAGGAAAGCCGCGACGAGAAGACAAAGATATATATATGTGTATGCCGTACCAACGAGATCCTAGTATATTTATTTGAATGGGAAAATAAATATACGGTATGGTGAGTTGAATCGGGCGTTAAGAATATACAATCGAACGACAAGATCTTAGTATATTTGTTTAAATGGGAAAACAAATGTGCGGCAAAGTGAGTCGGGTCGAGTGTTGAAATATATATTATATCGAGCGATGCGATCTTAAGTATAATTATTTAAATGGGAAAATAATTATATGTTAAGTGACGTCGAGTCGATGATAATAAGATACAAGTTAAGGAAATATTAACAAGAGTAATATATGACTTGTAACACAAAGGGTAATGTAACGCCAACGAAACCTAGGATACGCGCTTAATTAAACGGGGCTTGGAATAACTTGTGGTCGGGAGTTGGGTGTACAACTTGCCAAGGCACATGCACTATAGGAATAGTGACTTATACGTCTAGGACGTTTGTAGGTGCGAGACCATCTTTGCTATCTGCCTAGTAAGCCAGACAGAGTTTCAGGTGAGTTTCACGGCCCCATTTTAAACTATTTTTACGTTTTTCAGGGGAAAGATATGTTAGGGAAAATGTATGACGGGTTTATTACTTGAGGTGTTGTAACACCCCAACCGATGGCGGAAACATCGGGATGTCACGTATTGATGATTGTTCAGTAGCTCATGATAAATAATAAATTTCAATAAATGATTTAAATAAATTACATACAATTGTTCTAAGAATTTGTACATCAAAATGAAAATAACAAGCTACGCATCTTCAAGCATTAACTCTAATCTTCGAGCATGTTATAACCTGAAACATGTTAAGTTTGAAAATATTTTGGGTCAACAAAAGTTGGTGAGAATTACATAGGTTTTGATAATCGAATATAAAATGTTGTGCAATTCATGTGTCATGTTAATCTAGCCCATATGTGAGAACATATTAGAAATAAATCGAGTGCATAATCAACCCTGTTGACTGTTATAAAATGATACATACCATACACTTATGGTCCCAATGAATATGTTATGCGATAACAAACACCCACGTAACCTTTGTAGGAGGCACGTATCCGGGTGGGATTGTCAGTCCAATAGATCTATCAATGTATACCGTCGGCTGATCAATGTTAATGATTATGCTAGAATGGTGCTTACTCTAATCATGCTCAAGACATAATGCAACATAGAAAACACATAGACACATTGATGATTGAATTGCAATGATAATGTTATAACATGTTTCACCCCAAAAATGGTGATAAATAAAAGGGGCTATGTAAAACTCACCTGAAATTCACCGTGTAGGTACTAGCAAAACAAAAGTCTGAACTTGAATTAATTGAGCATCTTGTATCCTATTACAAATAAATGATGCCTTAAAGTCTAGTGCAAATAAGCGTGTTTCGTTTCTTGGTTGTAAAGATAGTTGATTCAACCACCTAGACTCGTATTGTAAAACAATACATGTCTTAATGTGTATAACTTAACGAACCGATAATAACTTGGTTTGGTTTCACAAAATATATTCGTATGTGTAGTTATTCGAAGTAATTACTTTAACATATTATGTCTTGACTTGAAGTTATTGTTAAAAACACATTTTGGGATAAAGAATTTATATTTGCGTAGCTTGAGTCGAACGTTAATTCGCTTCGTAGTTGGATAGTATGTGTGTGTACATATATTATGATTTATGATGAAATAATATTTGGATTAAATCTATTAGTAAAATGTAGCTTTATTTATACGGAACTATCTAAGCGTCAGATATGTTCCTTATATTTTATAAAAATTTGGGCAGAGTCTCCTCTGTTTTTGTAAGAAACCAGACAACTCAAGTTGTCTATATTTTCCCAAAACATCAATTGTACAATTATACGACACATAGTTGACTAAGCTTTTAGACACGACAATTGATTAACTCATTAAACTATAACAAACAAGAATTTTGCGCTCGACAAGTAATGCTTATGTATGCATATAGTTCGACATTTGAGCGTTCTAGTACTAGTATTTATTATTAACAAAATCCAAGCTTATTAATAAAGGTAAGTTTTGTTATAATTCGGCTCGGTTCGTTTAAGTGCTCGTAATTTATATATTCATATACAATGTACTACAAAACAAAAAAATAAAATAACTAAACAAGAGTCGCGACGCGTTATACCTTCCCGATATTTATTCGCAAAGCGAAAGCAATCTGCCCGAGGTTCCGTGTTGACCAAGTCTGACCCGAATATGGACCGCTGTTGACCAGAGTTGACCGGATCTGGAACCATTTGTCCGAAAGACCTGGATCCGTTTCTGGAAACAGATCACCATTCCGCCTCGCCTAGAACTAGAGCTGACCAACTTTGACTGTTGACGAGATTGACCAGCTTTGACCTGTGACTAAAGTTTACCAGATCTGTGCGTTTGACTTCTGTTGACCAACCGATGTTGACTGCGTTTCACCATTTTGATTCGTGTTCCCAAGATCTAATCTTATCCGAACGGCTTGGACTGAAAACGAAAGACGAGCCCTGACCAAGACTTACACTCGACATCACCTCAATCAATCCAGTTGCTTCCCTCGTCATTGTGACCATCATCCGTTGTCGTATAGGGACCGAATCAGTCATCCCCAAGACCGTGACTATATCCGGTTATGGTAACAGATCTGGACTGACCCGTTCCCTGTTGAATCAGCTGAAAAGGGATCCGAACATCAAAGTACACAAGAATGAACTCACCATCAACGAATCATCCGCGAACCAGACTTGTGCTTCTGTATTGTTGCCGATGCTCTAGAGGGAATGGGAAGCTTGTCAGCGGCGGCGGCCGCTACATCTAAAGTGAGAGGGAACAGGGGTGTTGAGTGAGATGGAGAGATGAGAGGAGGATGTAGGAGGTGCAAACCGTGGCTCTCTTGGTGGCCGATTATTCCACGCAGAAACCCAACCCCTGGTTCGTTTCTTTCTCCCCAAAACCCATGACGCGAGTCAATGGTTAAGGCTTGGTTCTGGTCCGGTGGTGACCCTAGCTCAGCGGTGATTGGTAGCAGGTTATGGTGACTCGAGTGGAGGTGGTTGTTGGCGGCTCAGTGGTGGTGGGTCTGGTGGCTGCCGCAAGTCTGAGAAAAAGAGGGAGAAGAAGATGAATATTATAGGGTTAGGGTTTGATTAAGAAGATGAAGATAAAGGTGAAGAGAAAGATATGTTATATAGGTAAGGTTTTGTAGGTGGGTTAGGTGGGAAGTTATTACTTAAAAGAACTAGTTACCGACTCGGGTCACGTTTATGGATTTTACTCGTTTAAATGCTAGATGATTATTTCACGAGTTATATTTGTTTTGATCAAGTTAAAACGAGTATTTGGACTATATTTTAGTTATACGTATACATTTTATCGCATTTTATTTACCATGAGCAGTTATTGTTTCTAATAATTATAACGACAAAAACATATATGTTTTATAAGTTAATGTCGTGTAAGAACGTATTATTTGCTAACGAGATATTAGTGTTAACGAATTAAAAATCGTTTTATGAATAATTAGATAAATAAAATTATTATTTTATTATTCGGGAAACGCTGGGCGTTACAGTCTCCCCTACTTTAGGAAACTTCGTCCCGAAGTTATAAAAAAAACATAGAGTTGAGGGTGATTGGATAGAAATTAGGACAACTGTGGTTTGAAAAATTTGGGTTAGGGCACAACATGAATATATAAGTAATAGAATAATATATATCGAATAATTTGGGTAAGAGTTTTGAAATCGCAAGGAGGATAAGGATCTTAAGTTTTAGGAATCCTAAAAGTAGTGCATGAGTTAATGGACTATAGAAAGACTAAATGGACTACCAGGTAACTAGAGTTCGAAATTTGTTATTTACCGAAAACCTTGATAGAATTTCACACTACCTTAACGTACCTGTAAATTCATGATTACGTTCCGGACCGCAATCACCAATTTACCTTACATTAGGGTTTTGTGTCCTTCTATGACTCTAAACACACATGTAAGTAATGCAAAATAACATTGTGATTGAATCTGTGTATCAATGAGTCTAATAAATTTTTGTATCAATTTACATGTATAATATATCCAAAGATGAGTCCAACTGTTGAGCTGGATAAAGACTTCTACCAGTCAGTGAGTAGGAACCTCTACCGATTGTTGAGCAGGTTATTAGGTACTCTACTAACTGTTGAGCAAGTACTTCATCCTCTACTAGTTGTTTGATTAAGTGTAACAATTGTTTTTGGCTTAGCACATGAGTTGCAATTTGATAATACATACATGTAAGCAAGTTGGTAAATGCATCAAGTATCAAGTATAGCATGCGAGCTGCAATAGAGTTGCCCTAGGCAAGGTTAATGACTTTAGATGTGTTTATAGCAAATAGTTTATTTTCCATACTTCCAAATATCATGAATAATCAAATGTTCAGGTAGATAATCAAATCCTCATGTATAACTAATATTCAAGTTTTGATGCAATGAACAATTAGGTTTTCAATAGTGTGGTTATCGTGGAGATTAAGTTCATGTTCGAGGAGGTAAAGGATGTGAATTTGGATTTTGAGAGATGATGAAAACTCAAAGTATAATCAAAGTTGTAAAAAAAAATGGTGAACGCGTAAATGGTTGATAAAGGGATTAATTTATAGGGTTTCAAAAAGACGCAAGTAATAAGGTGATCATGCAGAATAATCGCGGGGTTTGAACAAATAGTTAGATACAAGCGTATGAGAAAACATGATTGCGGTGTTTGCCAAAAATTTGTAATAGTTCGAACAAGTTTAAAATAAGTATGTATCAATGGAAAAAAAATTGTAGAGTAAATTTTGTTCCTGTGGATGAAAAGACTTTATTTTCTAAATTGGTTTCGTATATAAAACAAAAGTCATTAAATTGTACAACTAAATTGATTTAGATCAAAATATTTCGATGAGTCATAGGTTTTAAACACGATGTCGGATTTCAAAAATCAAGAATTTGTTCAGACGTTTCGTATAATAGGCTTCGAGTAATACATAAAAGAAGTCATTCTTAATAGATTAAAACATTTTTATCGTAAATCATTTGTTACGTCAATAAATTGTTACATAAACATTTGGAATTTAGAAAATAGTTTTTTTTTTTTTTTTTTTTTTTTTTTTTTTTTTTTTGTGAAAATAAAAGACTCTTTGACAAAATATCTATTTGCTATAGTTTGTGAAATCCTCAGGTGATGAATTTTTTTTTTTTTGAGAAAATTTAGTACTCTTCAGTGTTGGTGTTAAAATATCTCCTATAAACAGGTTATGAGATTATAGTTTGAACAAGGATGTTAAAATCTTGAACATGATGAAATTTTATGGTTGAGGATGCCTTTAAAAAAAAATGTAAGAAGGAGGTTTAAAATAAAATTGGCCCGAATGTAATGTAATATGATTTAAGAAGTAGAATATGCAATATGTTGTAAAGAGAAATATACGATTTGGATTGGATGTTGGAAATGATTAAACAAGCGGGTAATATTACAAGTTTGTAAAATGAAATATGATTTTGAGATCCACAAATGGTTCATGGATTTTAGACTAACGAGGGGATTATATGAGAGAGAAAATAGATTTGAATTGCGAAAATTTTGAGATTTAAATCTTGTGATTTAAATGAGAGGGAGATGATATAAATGGAAATGAAACACAAAGATTGTAGATATTTAACCACGAATAAACGAAAATGTTGGCTTATCAAACTGATCAGATCTAAGTCCAAGGAATTTGCTCTAATAATCTAGAAGTACGTTAGGATTGTAGCAAATAAGTGAAAGAGGGTAGGCAAGACTAAGTTAGGCTAAGAATAAGGATGAGGATAGAGATAGAGATAAGGATAAGGTCGCAAGTAGGGTTACAAGTAATAGAAGCAAGTACTGTTTTAAATCCTATGGTTATAGACTAGATTATTTTTCTAATAACCTAATTCCCTATAACCATGGCTCTGATACCAATCTGTAACACCCCAACCGATGGCGGAAACATCGGGATGTCACGTATTGATGATTGTTCAGTAGCTCATGATAAATAATAAATTTCAATAAATGATTTAAATAAATTACATACAATTGTTCTAAGAATTTGTACATCAAAATGAAAATAACAAGCTACGCATCTTCAAGCATTAACTCTAATCTTCGAGCATGTTATAACCTGAAACATGTTAAGTTTGAAAATATTTTGGGTCAACAAAAGTTGGTGAGAATTACATAGGTTTTGATAATCGAATATAAAATGTTGTGCAATTCATGTGTCATGTTAATCTAGCCCATATGTGAGAACATATTAGAAATAAATCGAGTGCATAATCAACCCTGTTGACTGTTATAAAATGATACATACCATACACTTATGGTCCCAATGAATATGTTATGCGATAACAAACACCCACGTAACCTTTGTAGGAGGCACGTATCCGGGTGGGATTGTCAGTCCAATAGATCTATCAATGTATACCGTCGGCTGATCAATGTTAATGATTATGCTAGAATGGTGCTTACTCTAATCATGCTCAAGACATAATGCAACATAGAAAACACATAGACACATTGATGATTGAATTGCAATGATAATGTTATAACATGTTTCACCCCAAAAATGGTGATAAATAAAAGGGGCTATGTAAAACTCACCTGAAATTCACCGTGTAGGTACTAGCAAAACAAAAGTCTGAACTTGAATTAATTGAGCATCTTGTATCCTATTACAAATAAATGATGCCTTAAAGTCTAGTGCAAATAAGCGTGTTTCGTTTCTTGGTTGTAAAGATAGTTGATTCAACCACCTAGACTCGTATTGTAAAACAATACATGTCTTAATGTGTATAACTTAACGAACCGATAATAACTTGGTTTGGTTTCACAAAATATATTCGTATGTGTAGTTATTCGAAGTAATTACTTTAACATATTATGTCTTGACTTGAAGTTATTGTTAAAAACACATTTTGGGATAAAGAATTTATATTTGCGTAGCTTGAGTCGAACGTTAATTCGCTTCGTAGTTGGATAGTATGTGTGTGTACATATATTATGATTTATGATGAAATAATATTTGGATTAAATCTATTAGTAAAATGTAGCTTTATTTATACGGAACTATCTAAGCGTCAGATATGTTCCTTATATTTTATAAAAATTTGGGCAGAGTCTCCTCTGTTTTTGTAAGAAACCAGACAACTCAAGTTGTCTATATTTTCCCAAAACATCAATTGTACAATTATACGACACATAGTTGACTAAGCTTTTAGACACGACAATTGATTAACTCATTAAACTATAACAAACAAGAATTTTGCGCTCGACAAGTAATGCTTATGTATGCATATAGTTCGACATTTGAGCGTTCTAGTACTAGTATTTATTATTAACAAAATCCAAGCTTATTAATAAAGGTAAGTTTTGTTATAATTCGGCTCGGTTCGTTTAAGTGCTCGTAATTTATATATTCATATACAATGTACTACAAAACAAAAAAATAAAATAACTAAACAAGAGTCGCGACGCGTTATACCTTCCCGATATTTATTCGCAAAGCGAAAGCAATCTGCCCGAGGTTCCGTGTTGACCAAGTCTGACCCGAATATGGACCGCTGTTGACCAGAGTTGACCGGATCTGGAACCATTTGTCCGAAAGACCTGGATCCGTTTCTGGAAACAGATCACCATTCCGCCTCGCCTAGAACTAGAGCTGACCAACTTTGACTGTTGACGAGATTGACCAGCTTTGACCTGTGACTAAAGTTTACCAGATCTGTGCGTTTGACTTCTGTTGACCAACCGATGTTGACTGCGTTTCACCATTTTGATTCGTGTTCCCAAGATCTAATCTTATCCGAACGGCTTGGACTGAAAACGAAAGACGAGCCCTGACCAAGACTTACACTCGACATCACCTCAATCAATCCAGTTGCTTCCCTCGTCATTGTGACCATCATCCGTTGTCGTATAGGGACCGAATCAGTCATCCCCAAGACCGTGACTATATCCGGTTATGGTAACAGATCTGGACTGACCCGTTCCCTGTTGAATCAGCTGAAAAGGGATCCGAACATCAAAGTACACAAGAATGAACTCACCATCAACGAATCATCCGCGAACCAGACTTGTGCTTCTGTATTGTTGCCGATGCTCTAGAGGGAATGGGAAGCTTGTCAGCGGCGGCGGCCGCTACATCTAAAGTGAGAGGGAACAGGGGTGTTGAGTGAGATGGAGAGATGAGAGGAGGATGTAGGAGGTGCAAACCGTGGCTCTCTTGGTGGCCGATTATTCCACGCAGAAACCCAACCCCTGGTTCGTTTCTTTCTCCCCAAAACCCATGACGCGAGTCAATGGTTAAGGCTTGGTTCTGGTCCGGTGGTGACCCTAGCTCAGCGGTGATTGGTAGCAGGTTATGGTGACTCGAGTGGAGGTGGTTGTTGGCGGCTCAGTGGTGGTGGGTCTGGTGGCTGCCGCAAGTCTGAGAAAAAGAGGGAGAAGAAGATGAATATTATAGGGTTAGGGTTTGATTAAGAAGATGAAGATAAAGGTGAAGAGAAAGATATGTTATATAGGTAAGGTTTTGTAGGTGGGTTAGGTGGGAAGTTATTACTTAAAAGAACTAGTTACCGACTCGGGTCACGTTTATGGATTTTACTCGTTTAAATGCTAGATGATTATTTCACGAGTTATATTTGTTTTGATCAAGTTAAAACGAGTATTTGGACTATATTTTAGTTATACGTATACATTTTATCGCATTTTATTTACCATGAGCAGTTATTGTTTCTAATAATTATAACGACAAAAACATATATGTTTTATAAGTTAATGTCGTGTAAGAACGTATTATTTGCTAACGAGATATTAGTGTTAACGAATTAAAAATCGTTTTATGAATAATTAGATAAATAAAATTATTATTTTATTATTCGGGAAACGCTGGGCGTTACAGGTGTGACCGCCACTCGGGGTTGAGTCCTCGCCTCTATAATCATTTGTTCAGGGAAATGAAACCGGTGGAATATTTGAATAGTACTATTGGTGCCTGACAAGGCCCACCCCTAATCGATAGCGTCGATTATGCATTAGGTTATGCCTGGGGTGCATATATTCTGAACTTAAGTCGTGGGAAACCGAGTAACGACTTGGAGCGGGGCATATTTATTTTATACGTCTTGGTTTGATTATAGTCTCAAGTAGATTTATAGGAATTTGCAACTCCTATATATTGTCATAACATGGTATTTCCCAAGTATTCAAGTTTTGGAAACTAAAAACCTGTGAACTCACCAATATATCTATATTGACGAAACTTTTAAACATATCTTTCAGGTAATTAGATGAAGGAGAACCGGGCAAGCTGGGTCGAGGAATCCTCCAATGCGGCGTCAAAACTTTTGCGGGGTTTCACCTTTATTTCCCAAGGCATTTGGGATATATTTGAGAAACCTCTATGAATGTTTTAAAAACAATTTACTTTTTTGTAATATTTGAACAAGATTTGACGTCATAATAAATGACCCATTTTCTTAAATTACTTGTGTTTAGCAATAACCTTGACTTTATGCTTTGAACCGTCGCGCCACGTGTTTCCGCCATTGTCGTGGTGTGACAGAAGGTGGTATCAGAGCCAAGGTTATAGCGAACTAGAGTATTTTCTTTAAAAAAAAACTAGACTATAACCGGATTTGGTTCAAAAAGATAAAGTTTTCAAAAAAAAAATATACATAGTTGCTAAATGCAAATAAAGTAATTTTTCAAGAAGCATTGGGCATAAGGAGATTCCGACCAAGCTAGCCATGGGTATCGTTACGCATTAACGTAGTATTAGAGGTTAGAAAGGATACTGATAATGTACGCCTTAACTATCTAATTTAAATTAATTCATATATATACATGTACGGTTCTTTTGCCAGGATGTCGGACGCTGGTAGCATAGCGCCCAGTTACGATAGCAGCATTCAGATCATCCCCGCACCACCGCCTGAGCCAGTCGAGCTGGTAGTACTTGATGCGGAAGACGACGACGTGGAGATGGACGTCGCGGGAGGTTCAGATGACGATTCGGACGAGACGGATCCTAGCGAGGATCCTGACTGGGCACCTGTAGGGGACGACGCACCCGCCGTGGTCGACGCGCCGCTACCTATTGTACCGGCCGCACCTTTAGCCCCACGCCCCATCCGAGCTATCAGGGACTTCCCTGAAGGCTGTGCCGGACCGTCCCGGCCGATCCCAGCCCAGTCGGAGACAGTAGAGTCTCCGTTCGACAGACAGGCTCACGCTGAGCATGAGCCAACACCTGTACCACACATCCACATCCCTCCAGGCATGAGACTCATGCCGATCTCCCGTGGGAGGAACGGGTGGATATCTGATGACTCTGACGACGAGTCTGTAGCTTCGGTTGAGCACATGTTGGTACCCGAGATCCCAGCTGTTCAGGAGGAGCCAGTGGCTCCAATGATAGAGGACGCACCTGCTGACCCCGTAGCCCCACCAGCACCACTTGAGCCCGCACCTCAGGAGGGGCCATCCTTAGCAGCACATGTACTTGAGGGTAGCCCCGCCGATAGCTCTGAGCTACGCAGGGCAGGTATGGCAGCCTTTGCCACCGCGAGCCCTCCCACCCCCACTGTTGTGGTATCCACTCCAGAGTGGGCCACCGTTTCGGAACCTCTAGTAGCCCCATTAGCCGAGCTTATACCACCACCCCCAGTAGCCATGACTTTACCGATCCCCACCTTCCCAGCATGACACCTGCACCGTATCCTCTAGGTGCAGGGGACCCTTACATGATGCCACCCCACTTTACCCTCAGACCACCAGGTTTTACCCCGTTACTACCACACATACCGATACCAGCCCCCTTTGGGCCATTCCCATCAGCACACCCAGATATACCCGGACCATCCCAGCCACCTAGGATGACACCCTTGTCTGGACCAGCATGGTCCACTGCCATCACCTTAGAGCGGGACTTTCAGACTCTCGCTGATACGGTGCAGCGCACCGTAACACAGGTAGAGCAGCAGACCCGTCTGATGTGGACGAGGATGATAGATGCACGGGATGCGTTGGCACATTATGCGAAGGAGTTACTGAGCCTGGACGCTCAGTGTGGTATTACAGGGGATGCGCATTTTGCGCATCGACAGTTCTTGTATGAGCGTATCATGACGATCAGCATGACGATCAGTACGCATGCACCGCAGTACCAGTATCCGCCACCACCGCCACAGTAGGATGTATCAGGGATGCACGGAAGAATCACCAGCTTATGTACATAGTAGCAGCAGTATGGTAGTACAGCACGGGTTATGACACTCGTCTGCATTTTGCCTAGCCGTACGGGTATTACGGCACATGATATGATGTTTTATTTATTTCAAAAACAATGTATTGTATGAGAGATGTATTCTCCATTTTGTTATTATGAACAAGCATTGTACTAGCATTATTGAAATTAATGAAAAATCTTATTATTATGGTGAAATATGTTGTTGTCTATGATTATTATTGCTTACTCCATATGTTGTGGTTTGTGTATTTGTGTGGTGATGTTGTGTTGATTACTATTTATTTTTGTATGATGTGTTGGTATGTTGTGTGATGACATGGGTTGATTATTGTGTTCATATTCTAGTTTGTTATTTATGCTTTATATTGTATAAATATTTGCCAAATTAACCTTTGATAATTATTATTGAAGAAAATGGCACCAGCCACTAGAAGCAATAGCGGAGCAGACGGACTGCCCGCAACACCAGCCGAACTTGAGACCATGATATCTGAACGCATAGCCCGCGCGATCGCGGAGCACGAAGCTGCTCGCTCCGAACGATCACGTGATTTGACTGGGAGTGACCGACAAGAAACTTCCCCCACTGGTAAGAAGTTGAAAATAATTGGTAAAGCGATGGGAGAATATCCTAAAACTCCTATCCCATAATAACATACAACTTTATTAATGCAGAAACGGCCTCGCGAGAGCGTGGCTGCACCTTCAAAGCCTTCCTAGACTGCAAGCCGCTCAATTTCAACGGCACGGAAGGATCAGTTGGCCTGGTCAAGTGGTTTGAAAAGACCGAGGCAGTTATTCGTATCAGTGGGTGTACCCCACGTCAGTCGGTTATGTACTCCACCAACCTGTTCTTGGACCAAGCACTGACGTGGTGGAATGGACAAGTCCAGTCATTAGGCGATGACACTGCTTACTCCCTGTCATGGACAGAACTGAAGGAACTTATGATTGCTGAGTACCGCCCGGCAAGCGAGGTACAGAAACTGGAGACTGAATTCTGGAACCTCACTATGATGGGAGCGGACGTTACTGGTTACACGTCTCGATTCCATGATCTTGCCAGATTGGTGCCACGGTTGGTCACCCCTGAAAACAACAAGATTGAGCGTTATTTGTTCGGCTTAGCACCGCAAATACGCAGAATGGTCACTGCTTCTAAACCTACGACTGATGTGTGTAAATGTATATATATAAAAATAACACAAGCTTTAATTAAAACGACTCACCTAAAAACTACACACGCACGGCAAGTGTACCGGTCGCAAAGCAGTAAACAGATAAGACCGAGTATCGAACCCAAAGACGCGAATGCAACTCTAGATCACAACCTATACCGAATACTAGCCTAAATAAATATAAACTTAAATGGGGGGTATTTTAAACTACTAATTATAAACTTAAAAGAAACTAAATATAAATAAAATAACTTTAGTTGCTTATAGGAACAAGGAACTTGGAGAAATCGGATAGGAAGAAGGCTGGTTACTTAGGTAAAATCCCTAGACACTAGCAATAATTTCTGAATCTGGTAATTAACTTGAGACCCTATTCTTATCTAATAAACCTCCTGTCAAAGATAGCTCACTAGACTCAAGGCGGGACAAGTGTAGAAATGCTAAGATGGATCCGGATCGCCCTAGCGTACCAAAATCCCATAGAAATCAGATTAAAACCTCTCCTGGATTAAAACCCTCAAACCATGAAGCAGACTTAAACTCTACTGAAGAAAACCTAGGAAAACTCTAAACACGGACAAGTAGCGACTCCCGCCCTAGCGCTTGCCAACTACCGAACAATGCCTAGTTAGTTACCTAGCAATCTCGAGTTAGATTTCTCACCCTCAAGAATGGACTGCACGTTTTAGTTAATTTATTATATTAGTTTGTTGTATTTGTGTCGTACTCCAACTCCAAATACTAGCACGCTAACCTAAGTTGACGAACTAGATTGATTTCAAGACCTAGGGGGTATCTCTACATGCCTAGCTCCACAAAACTAATAAACAAACCTCAAATAAAATTAACACCAATACACATATATCAAATCCTACAATAAAATTTAAGTCATGTAGTTCTACACATCAAAATTAAAAACCAAAAATCATTAAAAACTGCATAAAACGTGTCTAGTTCATAAACCTAAGCAACCATAAAAGTTTTAGTTCATAATCTTTATAAACATCACAAAATAAATAAAAATAGTTTTAACCATGTCTATAAAAATAATAAACGAAAACTAAACCTAACCCAAGGCTCGTTGGCTATTGATCTTTAACGTGTCCGTGGCCTTTTCTCCTTCCGTGCTCGTTCGCTCGTCACCGTAGTTGGTGCGTCTACTTTTTGTCTTTCTGTGCGACTCCAACTGCTGTGTAATTGGAATTGTGAAATTGAATGTCGAATGATTTTTTCTTCTATGTGTGCGATTGATAATGAATGAAATAAATATTTTATGTTGAATGAATTGTGTATTGTATTTTTCAATCAATATTCACGTGGAATGAATATTCATTCAAATCCCTATTAGCCGTCCAAGAAAAAATATATGCACCGACTTCTTTTTTTTTTTTTTTTTTTTTTTTTTTTTTGTTTAGGTTTTGGCTTGGGCTTCGGCCCAAGCTTACAACCTTTATTATTATTATTATTATTATTATTATTATTATTATTATTATTATTATTATTATTATTATTATTATTATTATAACTCCGTGCTTTAGGCTTCGGGTGTTCTTGGCTTGACCAAAGTTCATCGTTTGCGCTCCAACGTCCACACGAACACCTACCAAAATATAAAATAAATAAATAAGTACTAAAAATTAATAAAAATCTATACAATGACAAAAATAGGCCAACAAACGAACACACGTCTAAAATTACTAAAAACTATATACAAAAGACTAATTATGACTCAAAATACATAGGAAAATAGATGTGTTTTACGACACATCAAACATCTCCACACTTAAACCTTTTTCGTCCCTGAAAAAGAATTATGCTATGGAATCACAGTTAGGTTTACATCCAGTTTCAAAACATAGGTTACTTAATTAATAATCTACTAACGTATTGATTGCGATTGCAGGTATATTGATCCTCTTAAACCCACACCGGTTTCCAAGCCCCTTTTTATTTATGTTAAGTTCATGTTGATTAGTCTATCTAGGGTCTCACTCGAAGGAAACCACAGTTCCTCCTAATCCCGCCTCAAGCTTATGAAGCTAAAGGAACGACCAATTGATCATTTCCCAACCGCCTTGTGTAGAAAATCAAGAGAATTTAAAATCACTTTTTTTTTTTTTTTTTTTTTTTTGCATACTTAACTCAGGGGGTGTGACAAATCCAAGTCGCTATCCCAGTGGCCAGGCACCTTAAGCTTCAGCATTTTTTTTTTTCATCTCAGCATACTTAACTCAGAGGGTGTGACCAATCCAAGTCGCTATCCCAGTGGCCAGGCACCTTAAGCTTCAGCATTTTTGCTTTGATTTCTAATTTTTTTTTAAGTGATTAGAAATTCTAGCGGTTTTCTACTTATAACGGTGCTTCTTATACTATTTTTGGCGGTTTCGGTCTCCCCGTTTCTCCTAGATGCGAACCCGCAAAATAGCCTAACATAATTAATTTATTCTTTTCAAAGGAAACCTTTCTACCGGCCGAGCCTACCCACATATCCCAAATCAGACACGTTTTCAATCAATTTTAATCTCTTATTATACATACTATTTGAAAACCGGACACCTAACTTTACCTATCATTTTCCATATTTTATATAATGCAAACTTCAAAATCAGCGACTTTTTTTTTTTTTTTTTTTTTTGACTTAAAATGACTTTATATACAAACTAAACGACAGTTTCTCATCCCCACACTTAAATTCTACATTGCCCTCAATGTAGGAATAGAAAACGACTCAAAATAAAAAATAAATTCCGAATACAAAATAAAAAAACGAGGGCAAATTGAAAAGGACTTAGCTGGTTAATTTTTCTTTGTAAGCTCTAGTCCAATCCAGCTCGATCGTATAGCATTTTGGTCGCGATCGGCTCTGACACACTGGTAAACTCTGGGCTTGCCTTGACAAATGATAAACAGCTCTGGAATCACCCGAATGGAGATTGAGTACGGGCGGTGCAATCCAAACCTGCGCAAAACAAAACAAACAAAACCCGAGCATAATACCGAACCACACAAAAATAAAAAGACTCAAACTACTAACTTAGACTCAAAATATAACAACAAACAAGAAGACGTACCTGCTTGGCAAAATGGCGGTGAATGGTGGTAGAACCAAATGGGTAGAGAAAAAAAATTATGATTCTCACTCAACGTGAAGGACACTGGTGATCACAACACGCGTTGCAAGCGAAAAAAAAATATAACTTTCCGGGGTAATAGCTGGTCGCATGAGGCGAACAGGTCAGCCCAGGCTCTCCGCATTACGCGAAGAACCTTTTTTCACAGAAAGTTGATTTTTTTTTTAAGAAAAAATCTCTTTTATTACCCAAACCTTTACCAAAACTCCCAGTCATAAAATATATATAAAGATAATACATGGGACCCGCTCATTGTGAAATTTCCTTTACCTAAGCAAACACGCAAACTTGCAAACAGACTCAAAGACACAAAAAAATAAAAAATAAAAACCTATAAACCACTACCGATTGACAGACCACAAATAAAAAAAATGAAAAGCTAGAAAAAAAATAGGTATAAATATAAATTTACAAACTCTACAGAGCCTCCCCACACTTAAACTTAATCAGGGGGCTTCTCTTTTATCTGGACCCGATCCAACCCATTTAATTCCACCCGGTCCATATTATTTAGAAAAATTACATTAGTGGAATTTAAAAATATTTTATCGAATTTAAATGGGTCGGGCCACCAATATTTAAATTTACCTGGACCAAACCTGATTCTTGGCATGTAATGAGGGGACTTGTTATCTCTACAACTCCAGACCCTCACCCTGTGTCGGTCCAGGTGCCTCTTCGCCTTCTCCCGTGGTGGTGGCCATGGTGGTGGCACTAGTAGCAGTGTAATATCCAATGCCTGCACGGGCCGGCTGTGGTGTTCTTCTTCTTCCACCACTGCTTCTTTCTCATCTTCCTTGTTTGGTGACACTTGTTCAAAATCTTTGTCCACTTCTGGAGCTGTCAAATCAACCAACTCGTCACCAAACTCTGCTTCTCCATCAGCTGCTTCTTCAAGCAGGTCAGTGGTGTCTTCCTCTTCCACCACTTCTTCCTCAAACAGCCAGCCTGTGGATTCTGAAAAATCCATATCTTCCTCAGCCTCCCCTATCTTCTCCATCATGGCCTTCCTATGCGCGTCCCAGGCTATCCTTTCTATCTCCTCATCATCACTCCAGACATCTGCCTCCCAAGGGTATGCTACTGAACTAGAGATCTGGCAAGGCTGCTCATCCTGTTGAACCGGAGGTGGGACTAAGGCGTCCATTATGGTCTCTGGCTCTAACCCTGAATCCTGCAAAATATCATCCTCACAAGACAAGTGTAAAGAATCATATGGGTCAGTTAAATCATGCACAGAATCAGATGAGTAAGGACAAACAGTTTCAGCAACGGGCCTAATGCAATCAGGTAATGTAAATGTTACCATCTCGTCTGGGTCATCATTTGTGAAATAAACCTGCTGAACTGGAGGTGGGACTTCAACGTCCATTATGGTCTTCAGTTCATCCACCCGAGCCTCTAGCCTTTTAAGTGCCGCATCTTGTTCCCTCAAAGAGTCGGTGCGCTTGGATAGCAAAGAATCGATATCCTCGAGCATGATCTGTTGTTTAGCAACTAAGGCGGCAAAATCGGGTCTAGTGTGAGACGAGACATCCCGATAATCGGGATGTGGATACAAATGTTGGCTAGGTGGATACTCTGACGAGCTCCCACCATGCCTATCCTCATACATCTCAGCTTGTAGATAATCATGCCGACTTTTTCTTCTATCTAGTGACTCAGATGTTGCAGGGTTAAACCACCGGTTTGCCTGTGGGTATGAAGGCTGGTATGACTGATATGGCTGCGGCTGCAAATACTCGTTAGCATAATAATCCGTGGAATACCCCGATGAATATGAATGAGGGCATCTTATGGTAAAATGGGGTCCTCCGCAGATCTCGCACATGATTAAAAAAATATATATATTAAGAATAAAAACAAATAAAAAATAAAAAATAATAATTACAGGAAAAAAAAACAAAAACTATTTACAAATTAAAAGACCAGACAAACGGTTTGGGAAGTTATCCAGAATGCCAATTGCGTCCCCGGCAGCGGCGCCAAAAACTTGATGTGTGTAAATGTATATATATAAAAATAACACAAGCTTTAATTAAAACGACTCACCTAAAAACTACACACGCACGACAAGTGTACCGGTCGCAAAGCAGTAAACAGATAAGACCGAGTATCGAACCCAAAGACGCGAATGCAACTCTAGATCACAACCTATACCGAATACTAGCCTAAATAAATATAAACTTAAATGGGGGGTATTTTAAACTACTAATTATAAACTTAAAAGAAACTAAATATAAATAAAATAACTTTAGTTGCTTATAGGAACAAGGAACTTGGAGAAATCGGATAGGAAGAAGGCTGGTTACTTAGGTAAAATCCCTAGACACTAGCAATAATTTCTGAATCTGGTAATTAACTTGAGACCCTATTCTTATCTAATAAACCTCCTGTCAAAGATAGCTCACTAGACTCAAGGCGGGACAAGTGTAGAAATGCTAAGATGGATCCGGATCGCCCTAGCGTACCAAAATCCCATAGAAATCAGATTAAAACCTCTCCTGGATTAAAACCCTCAAACCATGAAGCAGACTTAAACTCTACTGAAGAAAACCTAGGAAAACTCTAAACACGGACAAGTAGCGACTCCCGCCCTAACGCTTGCCAACTACCGAACAATGCCTAGTTAGTTACCTAGCAATCTCGAGTTAGATTTCTCACCCTCAAGAATGGACTGCACGTTTTAGTTAATTTATTATATTAGTTTGTTATATTTGTGTCGTACTCCAACTCCAAATACTAGCACGCTAACCTAAGTTGACGAACTAGATTGATTTCAAGACCTAGGGGGTATCTCTACATGCCTAGCTCCACAAAACTAATAAACAAACCTCAAATAAAATTAACACCAATACACATATATCAAATCCTACAATAAAATTTAAGTCATGTAGTTCTACACATCAAAATTAAAAACCAAAAATCATTAAAAACTGCATAAAACGTGTCTAGTTCATAAACCTAAGCAACCATAAAAGTTTTAGTTCATAATCTTTATAAACATCACAAAATAAATAAAAATAGTTTTAACCATGTCTATAAAAATAATAAACGAAAACTAAACCTAACCCAAGGCTCGTTGGCTATTGATCTTTAACGTGTCCGTAGCCTTTTCTCCTTCCGTGCTCGTTCGCTCGTCACCGTAGTTGGTGCGTCTACTTTTTGTCTTTCTGTGCGACTCCAACTGCTGTGTAATTGGAATTGTGAAATTGAATGTCGAATGATTTTTTCTTCTATGTGTGCGATTGATAATGAATGAAATAAATATTTTATGTTGAATGAATTGTGTATTGTATTTTTCAATCAATATTCACGTCGAATGAATATTCATTCAAATCCCTATTAGCCGTCCAAGAAAAAATATATGCACCGACTTTTTTTTTTTTTTTTTTTTTTTGTTTAGGTTTTGGCTTGGGCTTCGGCCCAAGCTTACAACCTTTTTTTTTATTATTATTATTATTATTATTATTATTATTATTATTATTATTATTATTATTATTATTATTATAACTCCGTGCTTTAGGCTTCGGGTGTTCTTGGCTTGACCAAAGTTCATCGTTTGCGCTCCAACGTCCACACGAACACCTACCAAAATATAAAATAAATAAATAAGTACTAAAAATTAATAAAAATCTATACAATGACAAAAATAGGCCAACAAACGAACACACGTCTAAAACTACTAAAACTATATACAAAAGACTAATTATGACTCAAAATACATAGGAAAATAGATGTGTTTTACGACACATCAACGACCATGCGCGCAGCCATTGATCTTGCGCTAAGCCTCACCGAAGATGCTATACGCATGGGCACACTGATCCGACAAGTTTTGGGATTAAAAATTTCTGAGGCAAGCAGTGTAGAAGCCAAGAATCAGGGATCAAACTCAGCTGTTGTGTCGAACGACCAGGGTAACAAGCCAAGGTTTGGGAAAAGGAAGCGGGATGAAGGAAAAAGGGACCGAGCGTCGGGTAGCTCAAACAAGAAGGGAAAAGGATATGTCGCCACGGGACGTGGTAATGGTAACAAACAGGGAAACCAGGGAAGAAACAATGGGTTAACTTGTGGGAAGTGCCACCGCACAGGGCACAAGACTGAAGAATGCCGTTCTGGAGCACCGAAGAATGGAGGGGCTAGACCATGCTTCGCATGCGGGTCACTAGATCATTGGAAAAAGGATTGCCCCAAGATCAACAACCAGGCCCGCGGGCGGGCATTTGTGATTGGAACCGGTGATGCACGACAAGACCCCAACGTGGTCACTGGTACGTTTCCTCTTAATGGTCATTATGCCTCTGTATTATTTGATACCGGTGCTGACTTTAGCTTCGTATCCATTGAGTTTAAAAGGCTACTTGGATTAAAAACTAGCAAACTAGATACACCCTACTCTATAGAACTGGCTAATGGTAAAACTATTGAAACGAGAGAAGTAGCGAGGGATTGTAAATTAGAACTCTGTGGGCACGAGTTTGGGATTGATCTTTTGCCGGTCGTATTGGGAAGTTTTGACATCGTTGTCGGCATGGACTGGTTGTCCGCGCACCGTGCCATTGTGGTTTGCAACGATAAAGTTATTCAAGTCCCCCTCGCAAGCGGTGAAACTCTCTCAATTCAAGGGGAAAGACACGGGACGCCACTAAGGATTATTTCGAGCATGAAGGCTCGTAAGTGTCTAAGAAAAGGGCTTGTCGCATTCTTGGCACACGTAGTGGACAAGAAGGCCGACGAGCGAAAGTTAGAAGACATTCCAGTAGCTAGAGATTTTCCGGATGTATTTCCAGAGGATTTGCCGGGGTTGCCACCACCTCGACAAGTCGAGTTCCGCATCGACCTCGTTCCCGGAGCTGCTCCTGTGGCACGATCGCCATACCGCCTAGCTCCATCAGAGATGCAGGAACTGTCCAGCCAACTACAGGAATTGTTGGACAAAGGTTTTATAAGACCGAGTTTCTCACCTTGGGGAGCTCCCGTCTTATTTGTGAAGAAGAAGGATGGCACATTTCGCATGTGCATCGACTATCGAGAGCTGAACAAGCTAACCATCAAGAATCGTTATCCTCTCCCCAGGATCGACGATTTATTTGATCAGCTCCAAGGTTCCAGCTATTACTCCAAGATCGATTTGAGGTCAGGCTATCACCAGTTGCGTATACAAGAAGAAGATGTAACAAAAACGGCCTTCAGAACCCGGTATGGACACTATGAATTTTTGGTAATGCCGTTCGGCTTAACCAACGCACCAGCGGTTTTCATGGACCTAATGAACTGCGTGTGTAAGCCATACCTGGATAAATTCGTCATTGTCTTCATTGACGATATTTTGATCTATTCACGCACCAAAGAAGACCACGAGAATCACCTTCGATTAATTCTTGAAGTATTACGCAAAGAGAAGCTCTACGCTAAATTCTCGAAGTGTGACTTTTGGATTCGGGAAGTTCACTTTTTAGGCCACGTGGTAAACGAGAAGGGCATACACGTCGATCCCGCCAAGATCGAGGCAATTAAAAATTGGGAAGCCCCTCGAACTCCTACCGAAGTACGACAATTTCTAGGCCTTGCGGGTTATTACAGAAGGTTCATCGAGAACTTTTCAAAGATAGCACAAGCTTTAACCATGTTAACCCAAAAGGATAAGAAATTTGAGTGGACGGAAAAGCAAGAGGCAGCATTCCAGTTACTAAAAGACAAGTTATGTGGCGCTCCGATACTATCACTTCCAGATGGTACGGAAGACTTTGTGGTTTACTGTGATGCCTCGCATCAAGGTTTGGGTTGCGTACTGATGCAGCGAGAAAAAGTAATAGCATATGCTTCCAGGCAACTGAAAATCCATGAGAAGAACTACACTACACACGATTTGGAATTAGGTGCAGTGGTGTTCGCTCTCAAGATATGGAGGCACTATTTGTACGGAACCAAGTGCACGATTTTCACTGATCATAAGAGTTTGCAACACATCTTTGATCAGAAGGATTTAAACATGCGACAACGGCGATGGGTCGAATTATTAAACGATTACGATTGTGAGATAAAGTACCATCCGGTAAGGCAAACGTTGTAGCCGACGCCTTGAGCCGCAAAGAACGGGTTAAACCATTGCGTGTTCGAGCTTTGGGTCTGACTATCCACACGAATCTGACTGAACGAATTCGTGAAGCTCAAGTTAACGCCCTTAAACCCGAGAATGTCAAAGGTGAAAGGTTACGAAAGATGGTTGATTCACTGGAACCAAAAGCGGACCAGACACTGTATTTCATGAATAGAATTTGGGTCCCAGTATATGGTGGATTGCGTGAGCTAGTATTGGCCGAAGCTCACAGTTCTAGATATTCGGTTCACCCGGGTGCGGACAAGATGTTCCACGATTTGAAGGAACTTTATTGGTGGCCGAATTTCAAAAGGGATATAGCAGCCTATGTTGCGCGATGTTTGACTTGCGCAAAGGTCAAGGCTGAGCACCAGAGACCTTCCGGTTTGCTCCAGCAACCAGAAATACCAGAATGGAAATGGGAACGAATTACCATGGATTTCATTACCAAGTTACCTAAGACAACAAGCGGCCATGACACGATCTGGGTAATCGTTGATCGATTGACAAAATCTGCACACTTCCTTCCGATTCGTGAAACGGACAAGTTGGAGAAACTGACCCGTTTGTACATTAAGGAAGTGGTATCTAAACACGGTGTACCTGTTTCTATCATCTCCGATCGGGATAGTCGTTTCACTTCCAGATTTTGGGAAAGTTTAAATGAAGCCCTCGGTACTCGCCTTGACATGAGTACCGCATATCACCCCCAAACGGATGGTCAAAGTGAACGAACCATCCAGACCTTGGAGGATATGTTGCGGGCATGCGCGATTGATTTCGGAGGTAATTGGGATACGCACTTGCCATTGGTAGAATTTTCTTACAACAACAGTTATCATACGAGCGTTCAAGCCGCACCGTTTGAAGCTCTATATGGACGCAAGTGCCGATCGCCATTATGTTGGGCGGAAGTTGGAGAAAAACAACTCACCGGGCCCGAAATTGTTCAAGAGACCACGGATAAGGTCTTTTTGATAAAGGAACGCCTCAAAGCGGCCCGTGACCGCCAGAAAAGCTATGCTGATATGAGGCGAAAGCCTTTAGAGTTTCAAGTCGGAGACAGAGTCCTACTGAAAGTGTCACCTTGGAAAGGTGTCACGCGCTTTGGAAAGCGCGGAAAGCTGAACCCGCGATACATTGGACCGTTCGAAGTCTTGTCCAGGGTAGGCACAGTGGCATACAAGCTCAAGTTGCCTCAAGAGCTTAGTGGAATACACGACACGTTTCACGTGTCAAATTTGAAAAAGTGCCTATCCGACGAAACTCTCATCATTCCAGCCGACGAAATCCAGATTGACGACAAGTTACATTTTGTTGAAGAACCAATCGAGGTAACCAATTGGAAGGTCCAAAAACTTAGGCGCAGCAAGATCAGATTGGCCAAAGTGCGCTGGATTGCCAAGCGTGGACCGGAGTTCACGTGGGAAAGGCTGGACCGGATGAAGCAAAAATACCCCGCCCTATTCGAGAAGAAACCAGTACCGGAGAACTCGAAATGAATTCCGGGACGGAATTCTCTTAACGGGGGGGAGAATGTAACAACCGGCAAAAATAAGGTAATTCCGTACTGATTAATTAATATATGATTAACGTAATTAAATGCAATTATGTGTGATTTAATTATCAAGGCCTTAGGAGATAGCAATTTCCAAATAGTGCATAGGAATGCATACGTTTAATGGTAAAACATGATTGGATCATGTGCGAATAAACTATCCGGTATGGACGTTGGCAATTACCCGGTAACAATTAAATAAACGAAAAGGATCCCGGACACCCAGGATATAAAATAAAGGGTATTTTCATAAAATATAATGAGTTTTGGAACTCCAAAACCATAAGTGAAATCGTCTTGTACAAATCTCCCGGTAACGAATAAAATGCGCGTACCGCACCCGATACGCGTATAACTCATAATTTCACCCGGCAAAGGCCTAAATAACCAATCAACGCTTAAATTAGACTATATTTAAGGGTTATTAAAGGTATTTTCAATGTCCGGATAACGCGTGATTAAAACCCGAAAAATACCCGAACGACACCCGAACGACGGGGGATTAAACATAACAAACAATGGGTAAATATTTGAAGTTGTGGACCCCACTTAAACCCATCAAAGGGCCGGCCTACATGGCCAAAATAACATCCATGCTTGTGTTTATAATTATTATCTAAAGCCTAAGATAAAGCATGCATATGTATAAGACAAAAGATGTAAGAAAAACATTAGTACAAAAGTAACCACCTCCTTGTCCCCCTTGTGTAAATTTTCGGCCAAGGGCCACAAGAATCCAAGACACAACCTAAACATATCATTACACTAGTGTACACTTGCATGTGTGAGGTCTTGTATAAAGATTATGAGAGATCATAAGATTTAACCAAGATTTGCAAGCAATCTTCCCCATCCATACATACATACACGGCACATTATACACACACACATATCATATCTTTCAAAAATCCAAGTACACAACTCAATCCTCCATAAGATTTCTTGAATCTTTGGAATGATTACATGTGGTAAGGCTTTATAAACATGTGTTAGAGACTTGGAGCATCAAAGCAAACTCTTCTTCTTCTTTCCTTTCCTTGGCCGTGAGTTTCCTACCATCCACACACATATTTCTTTCAAGTTTTTACATCTCCAAATCACTTAAAACAATCCATCATCCAAACCCCTATTGTGTGTTTCAAGCTTGGAGCTTAACCATTGAGGAAGAACACACTAAACCCCTCTCAAAATCAAAGGTTTTGTCTTCCCTAGCCTTGTGCTAGTAGTAAGCTTCTTAACCTTGTTTTTGATTATTATTATTCATGTATGTGTTCTTAGAAGCAAGTTGTACATGAAGGGTTTAAAAGGTGGTTTGAACATAATCTTTAATAGGTTTTACATGTGTAAAATGGATGATTAAAGATATGTAATTAAATCATGGATTTGATGATGATAAAGTAATAATCTTGAAAATATATAAAGTTTACACTTAAACTTAGTAGGATGGTGATTTGGTTAAGAATGTGAAATGAACTTGAATATGTTAAAAAGTAACTTTAAATCATCTTATTATGATCATCTAAGGTATAATGTATGGTGGAACATGTTAGAGGTTCAAGAATAAAGAAGATGAAAAATTAATGTTACTTACTTAGAAGAATGATATTTTGTTAAAATGAGCAAATACATAAAACACACATACAAGTAGTCTTCCATATGGAATATAAGACTAACAAAAGTGTTTTGATACAAAAATAACTTAACAATAAAAAGTTGAATCTTCAAAGTCTACTATTTTGAGTGAAAAATGTTAACTTTGGAAGTTAGAGTGGAAAAATGCAACTTTTGAAAGTTAAGGGACTAATCTTGTAACTTTGAAAGTTAGAGGACTAAAATGGATATTTTAGAAACTATTAGTCCAAAAATGCAAGTATGGAAAGTTTGGTGTCAAAAATGTAAGTAATAAATTTCTAAGGATGATTTTGGTAAATACTAGTAGATATACTTGGGTATTTTTGTATAAAAGTATATTTTTGAAAGTTATAAAAATATGGATTATATTAACATAAGGATTTTTATAAAATAGAGATTTTATAAAAATATCAAACAAACTTGAGAAACTTATACAAAAATGAATACTTTTATATAAATGGGAATATAAAAGTGTTGGAAACATTTTTGTAGTTAAGTTGACAAGTTGGGTTAAAAATACATAAGTATTTTAAACCATCCAAGTAACTTGTGTTAAGAGGAAGAAATATGGATAATATTTCTATAAAACACATGTTGGGAAAAACTTGGAAAAATTAATTAATCGAGTTAAGATATCGAAATAAGACGCGTTAACGAACCGCACACGGACGAATCATGAGAAAAATGCCATTGCGGCAAGATAGGAAAATATATATTTTTAAGAAGTAAAATATATATATACATTATGGGTGAAAACTAATAAACACTTTCCTAAGTGTTGGAGGAATTATTCGTGGGAGAAAAACACATGACATAAACAAATAAGACGTTAAACAAACGTATATACTTAACAAGAAAAATTACACATTTATATATACGTACGCTCGTCTCGGCAAAATTCTAGTATATCTACTTAATGGGAAAGTAGATATGTGGGAAGGAAAGCCGCGACGAGAAGACAAAGATATATATATGTGTATGCCGTACCAACGAGATCCTAGTATATTTATTTGAATGGGAAAATAAATATACGGTATGGTGAGTTGAATCGGGCGTTAAGAATATACAATCGAACGACAAGATCTTAGTATATTTGTTTAAATGGGAAAACAAATGTGCGGCAAAGTGAGTCGGGTCGAGTGTTGAAATATATATTATATCGAGTGATGCGATCTTAAGTATAATTATTTAAATGGGAAAATAATTATATGTTAAGTGACGTCGAGTCGATGATAATAAGATACAAGTTAAGGAAATATTAACAAGAGTAATATATGACTTGTAACACAAAGGGTAATGTAACGCCAACGAAACCTAGGATACGCGCTTAATTAAACGGGGCTTGGAATAACTTGTGGTCGGGAGTTGGGTGTACAACTTGCCAAGGCACATGCACTATAGGAATAGTGACTTATACGTCTAGGACGTTTGTAGGTGCGAGACCATCTTTGCTATCTGCCTAGTAAGCCAGACAGAGTTTCAGGTGAGTTTCACGGCCCCATTTTAAACTATTTTTACGTTTTTCAGGGGAAAGATATGTTAGGGAAAATGTATGACGGGTTTATTACTTGAGGTGTGACCGCCACTCGGGGTTGAGTCCTCGCCTCTATAATCATTTGTTCAGGGAAATGAAACCGGTGGAATATTTGAATAGTACTATTGGTGCCTGACAAGGCCCACCCCTAATCGATAGCGTCGATTATGCATTAGGTTATGCCTGGGGTGCATATATTCTGAACTTAAGTCGTGGGAAACCGAGTAACGACTTGGAGCGGGGCATATTTATTTTATACGTCTTGTTTTATTATAGTCTCAAGTAGATTTATAGGAATTTGCAACTCCTATATATTGTCATAACATGGTATTTCCCAAGTATTCAAGTTTTGGAAACTAAAAACCTGTGAACTCACCAATATATCTATATTGACGAAACTTTTAAACATATCTTTCAGGTAATTAGATGAAGGAGAACCGGGAAAGCTGGGTCGAGGAATCCTCCAATGCGGCGTCAAAACTTTTGCGGGGTTTCACCTTTATTTCCCAAGGCATTTGGGATATATTTGAGAAACCTCTATGAATGTCTTAAAAACAATTTACTTTTTTGTAATATTTGAACAAGATTTGACGTCATAATAAATGACCCATTTTCTTAAATTACTTGTGTTTAGCAATAACCTTGACTTTATGCTTTGAACCGTCGCGCCACGTGTTTCCGCCATTGTCGTGGTGTGACAGGCTCTTCTGAAAACTAGAACAAAAATCAACAGAAAAGACTAACAAACTTATTCAAATAACTTTGAACTACTTCACAAGACAAGTAGGATTATTAACGAAGAATCAGCAAAGTCATGCACGTGCATGCAACAGCCACATTAAGTTTGAATCATTCTTCATCACCCCCCTTGATTCAAACTCCATAACTCCAAGAAAATGTCTGAGATTAGAAAACCTTTCACGACTCAAAGCTTTAGTCAACATATTAGCTAACTGTTCATGAGTATTACAAAATTCCAATGAAATTTGATCTTGAGTAACCATGTCCCTTATAAAATGATACTTCAATTCAATATGTTTGGCCCTGCTGTGCATAACTGGATTCTTACTTAAACTGATTGCTGACTTATTATCACAATACAGTACTGTTGCATTGTCTTGTTTCAATCCAAGTTCCTCTAACACTCTCCTTATCTACACAGCCTGACATGCAGCAGCAGTTGCTACAACATACTCAGCGTTAGTGCTGGAAAGGGCCACTATATGCTGTTTCTTAGAACTCCAAGTGATTAACCCACTTCCCAACATAAACACATTGGCTGAGATACTCTTCCTATCATCCACACAGTTGCCCCAATCACTATCAGTGTATCCAACCAATTCAACCTTCTTCTGTACCAACTACCAAATTGTGCAGTACCGATTTACATATCTTAAAATCTTTTTAGCTGCTCCCCAATGGACCTTAGATGGAACTTGCATAAACCTAGATACAATGGCCACTGAATAGGCAAGATCAGGTCTAGAATGAGTGAGATAAATGAGACCACCAACCAGACTTTTGTACCAATGCTCATCAACTTTATCAGCTTGGTCTTCAACTTGAAAATTTTCATTCATACTTATAAGAACATTTTCAGGATTACACTCAGCCCTTCCAAAATTTTTAAGTAGATTTCTTGCATACTTCTCCTGAGATAAAAATATTCCACTTCTTGTTTGCTTAATCTCCAAACCAAGAAAGAACTTTAACAGGCCCATATTAGTCATTTTAAACTAATCTTTCATCATTTGCTTGAATCCTGCAATTAACTTTGGACAAGTGCTAGTACAGATTATGTCATCAACATACAAACACACATATATCATATGATTATCTTCAAACTGATTAACATATAAAGTAGGCTTATTGTTACTTCTCTTGTACCCATGCTTAATAAAGTGACCATCTATCTTTGAATACCATGCTCTTGGGGCCTGCTTAAGGCCATACAAGGCCTTCCTTAACTTGTAAACTTTGTCCTCCTGTCGTGCTATCTCAAAACCTTCTGGCTGTTGTACATAAATGTCTTCAATCAGGTCTCCATTTAGGAAAGCTGACTTCACATCGAGTTGATGGAGTTGCCACCTAAGCTGTGCTGCAACTGCAATGATGATCTGAATGGTTTCAAACCTTGCCACATGGGCAAAGGTTTCCTGGTAGTCAAGTACTTGTTGCTGAGAGTAACCCTTGGCTACCAACCTGGTCTTGTGTCTTAAAACTTCCCGATTTGGTCCAATTTTTGTCTTGAACAGCCACTTTAGGCCAACTAAATTTCTTCCTGTTGGTAACTTGACCAGACTCCATGTATTGTTCTTCTCAATGGATTGAATATCCTCCTTCATTGTTGCTCTCCATTCTGCCTTTGAAGCTGCCTCAACATAACTAATTGGATCTGCAATATTCAAAGCAAATTGACAAACAGTAGGGTCATCATCATCATGAATGGTATGGGTCTCATAATTAGCAGTCACTTTCTTAGCCTTTGAATAAATGTCACTCAAAGACTTAAGCACATGAGATGGTGAGTCTTGTTCAGATGATTCTTGTACACTTGAGGACTTAAGCTACTACTACTAGTTTCATTCTGACTTGTTTCTTTTAGTACACATTGAGTGTCATCAGCTTTATCATAACCAATTGGAAAAGGATCCACATAGTTAGCTTCATACACTTGTTTGCTTGCCTTGTCTTCCCATTCCCATTTTGATTCCTCTCTTATCTTAACATCTCTTATAGTAAAGATCTTCTTGCTAGATGGATTATACAGCCTATATCCACCAGTTTCATTAATTTAACCAATAAAGATAGATGGACTAGCCCTGTCATCTAGTTTTCTTCTCCCTTGTGATGGTGTTATAGCATAAGCCAAACTCCCAAACACCCTGAGATGATAAACCTTTGGTTTGTACCCATACCAATCCTAATATGGTGTATTATTATTCACTGCTTCGGTGAAAGCAATGTTAATAAGATACACAGTAGTGGACACACCTTCTGCCTAAAAATAGTTTTGAAGTTGTTTTTGTTTTATCATACTTCTAGTTAAACCTATCACAGTCCTATTTTTCCTCTCCACAACTCCATTGTGCTGAGGAGTATAAGGAGGTGTAAGTTCCGTTTTAATACCAAGTGACTCACAGTACTGATTAAACTCAGTAGAACATAATTCATCTCCACTATCTGTTTTTAAGACTTTAATTGGACACTCAGCATCCTTTTCAACCATAGCTTTAACAACTTAAATTTGCCAAAAACTTATGATTTATGTTTGATGAAATAGACCCAACAGAATCTTGTAAAGTCATCCACAAACAACAAATTAATCGTCTGAACTTCCTCCTAAACTTGACACTTGCATAGGACCACATACATCAGCATACACTAACTCAAGTTTCTTTTTGGCCCTCCATAGTTTTGAGTTAAAAGGTGATGCTGCTTGTTTACTAAATGTGCACCCATTGCACACACCAAATGCTTTAATCCGTGGAATACCCACCACCATTCTATTACCATGTAATACTTTTAATGCATTAGAGTTATAATGGCCATACCTCATGTGCCATAGGTTTGACACTTCATCAACAACAAGAGTAGTTTTACAGTATCCACTAGATCAGGACTAGATGCATCAAAAAGGAACATGTCGTTGATTGCTATCATCACAGTCTTGATAGTAGTTCCTGAACTTTTGTTTTTGATCAAACATTTGCCATCATCAAATAGTAGGGAATACCCCTTTCTCATCAACTGACCAACACTAAGAAGGTTGTATTCTAAACTTGGAGCATAATAGACATCATCAAGCAACATGTACCCTCTATTCTTTAGATCTATCTTGATAGTTCCTTTGGCCTTAACTAATAGTGCCTTTTTGTCCCCCCAATCTAACAGTCAGCTTGAATGAGTCATCCATGTTAGTAAAACTGTCCTTGTTTCCAGTCATATGATTGGAACAACCAGAGTCTAGAAACCAAAGACATGTGGATCGAGCATGAGTACCTGCATCAGTCATTAAAGCATACCGATTAATGGGTATGGACATCATAAACAAATGTTGTTCTTCAGATGTGTTATCATCTTCCTATCCATCATTTTTAGCAACATTCAGATGGCCTTCTTTATTATTGTATGAGCAATCTTTTTTAATATGACCAAACCTATTGCATAGGTGACATTGTAGTCCTCTATTTCTTTCACCAAATCTGCCTCTACTTCTTCTTCTTGTACCACCTTGTGGGCTCCTAGAAGTGTCATGAAACACCTGCAAAGCCTGCTCACCAGATTCCTCCACCTTGTCATGTCCACGACTATTGATTCTTTCTTCTTTGTGACTGTAGTGAGCCCATAATCTTGACTGGTGAGAGATTTGATAGATCATATGATACCTCAATGGATGGTACAACATAATCAAATTTTGGGGTGAGGCTTCTAAGTATTTTTTTTTTTCAACCACTGTTTGATCAGTGATCTTTTCTCCATAGGACCTTTGCTGACTCACAATTCCCATAACTCTTGAGAAGTAATCTCCAATGGATTCGTTGTCTTTCATGCTCAGATTCTCAAAGTCCCTTATAAGACCTTGGAGTTTTACTGCTTTGACTTGTGTATCTCCCGGGAACACCATCTTCAATACTTCCCAGGTTTCTTTGGCTGAGGCTGCAGCTGTAATTCTGGAAAATAATTGATCATGCACGACCTGTTGAATAAAAGGCATGGCATGAGCATCCTTCTTTCTGCCGGATCTTACCATGGCTTGATTAGTATCGGTTTCATTCACTATATTTTCCACCAGATCCCACAGATCACGCGATCTTAGGATAGTTTTCAATCGAATGCTCTGGTACTCATACCCTTCTCCCTTAAAGACAAGGATTGGGGTAGGAGCCATGGGTAGAGCATTAATTTGTTCAACCATGAGTGAAGAGATTGCAGTGGTTTTTTCAGCGATGAATTGTATATAGCACTCACCGGGCTCTGATACCACTATGTTGGAATGATAAGCTCACAAATAAACTCACAAAAGAATAAACAATAATACTGCAAGCTGATTCTTATTATTCATTGAATTGAAAGGTTCATACAAACTGAATAAGGAAACTACAATTTATAGAAGAAGAGTATAAACGGCTCTCCTGAAAACTAGAGCAAAAACCAACAGAAAAGACTAACAAACTTATTCAAATAACTTTGAACTACTTCACCAGATAAGTAGGATTTTTAACGAAGAATCAGCAAAGTCATGCATGTGCATGCAACGTCCACATTAAGTTTGAATCATTCTTCATCAAGTTATATTTTTTATGATATTAAGTGTTAACTTATATTTTGAGATTCATATCATCATAAAGTTATTAGATATTTTAAACTTTTTATAGTGATAATAGTATGTATGGAATTAATCATATGTTTAATTTACTATAGTTATTAAGAACATAAAGTTATAAATATTAGAATGGTAAGAAGAAAAAATGTAATTTGAAATCCCTGCAAGTGTTTTAAGAATTAGTGGGTATATCCAATACCTACGAGCAAAGTTGTAAAAGACGCTAGGCGCTAGACAGGCGGTGGTTAAGATTGGGTAAAATGAGAAAAAGTGAATAACGTAGCACCTTGGAGTTAAAGAGGTTTTAAAGAGTACCCCCAAAGCCTAAGTTCTAATAATTAATCAAATTATGGTAAATTAACAACTACTAACTATTAATATATTATCCAAACCAACCAAAGTTATATTTTCCTAATATAAAAAAAAATAAGTTGAGTAACAACCGATGAGTGGCTGAGCATTTGTTCATCTCATGTATGGTAGCGACGGGGTGTGGATGGCGATTGGAGGTTGGTATCGGGTACCTCCGATTTATGCATTCTCGTGTAGGGATTTGCTTTTAATTTTTAAAAGTATGTGTTAATGGGGAAAGATGAGGAAGAAGATTATTCATGGTGACGTTGTGGTGCATCTAGAAAGCAAGGAACGAGAAGATTTTCAGAGCTAAGGATCATAAAGTTGCGTGGATTATTGCCAAAGTGAAGTCGATTGCATTTTTTGGGTTTACACACAGAACAAAGTATAAAAATATAGAACGGAAGGATTGGTGTAATTATCCATTGTATATGATGTAAGTGGCTGGTTTGGTGCTTGTCATCCTTGCCTTGAGGGTGGCTTGACGGGTTTTTTTTTTTTTTTTTTTTTATTTGAAAGTTAAAGTTAAAAAAAACGTTGAGTGGTTGAGTAGTAATTCAATTCCCCTTCCTTTTAATATAAAATATAAGAAAACTATCTGACAATATCACTACATCCATTCTTTATCCTTATACTATATCGACATATTTTTAAACGGAAACCAAAGTGGACTCTTATATTTATGAAAAAGTAAAGCAAAACCACATATTATTATGGATAACAAGTGAGATGTGCGAGAGTTTTAAAAACAGCGAGATAAATTTATGAAATAGCTAGTGATTTTTAGATTATATGAATAAGGATAAAGAATGGATGTTAATGCTCTAAACAAGCAATTGGAGGTTGAAAATGGGCTGTGTGGAGGTCTTAGCGACAGTAGTAGTAGTAGACAACCACTGCCTAGAGTGTGAATAGAAGCGGAAAGCCGGGTGAGACGATGTTTCGTTTGTCGGCAGGTCGTAGTGGTGATGTGTGGGATGGGGTACGGTGGGGGGGGGGGGGGGGGGGTAGGTTTTGAGTTGACACTTGGGCTTAATTTTAATGACTTTAATTTAGATTAGCTTATTTAGTTCTAATTAAGCTTAATTTAGGTGAATTTATTGAGTTGTTTATTTATTTTTAACAAGTTAAAATTTACAAGCCATTCCAGGGTCATAATTTTTTTTTCCTTGTTCATATGGCGGCGCAGCTTGTTGCCCGCCTGCCCGCTATCTTAATGTAATTTTCTTTGTCCTGGAATGAACGAATCGAAAATCATTAAAAAAAAAAATATGGTTAATGGTCACAAAAACTTTTCATGTGTGTTATTGTAAAAAAAAAAAAACGATACTAGCCTCTAAATCTCTAGATTTGTTGTACAATTGTACATATAAAAAACATCTAAGTAATCAGCCGCACCCCTAGCTCAAAGGTTTAGCCCGTCCCTAAAATCATGCCTCGGTTTGTTCAATCAGCAAGTTAGCGCAACACACATTGGTTTACTAACGAAGTCATTCGAAGACATTGCTCAAAACTTTTACATACGGACATTTTTACATGTTTTTTATGACTTTAGGATGAAGGGTGTAGAAGTGGAGCGCATGGTCACGACAAGGCTGAGGTGAAAGCTAATGTGGCGCCTCTATAATCAGTGCAAACACCGCCACATGTTGTCTCATAGTGAGGAAAGTAAGCAACGATCGGATGTCTCTCTCGAATTGGAGATTTGGAGCGGACACAAAGGACCGAGATGGAGGAGGATATTGCACCAACATCGTGAACCATACGAGACAAACGGGGAGCGCTACTGACCAAATGTCCTACCCACACCCGCCACCCTTAGGCTATTAGGTGTGGTGTATACCTCCCCCAACTCCCCCAAATTTCACATCAACGCCACGTCATTTCCCCTTCACATCCCCCAAACCAAGGAAATTGTTTCCCCTTCTTCCCCTTTCAATATTTTATTAATTTTTAAGAGGAAAAAGGACAAAAAATAAACCACAAAAGATGCTCGGAGAGGTAAAGGAGTTTTCCCCCCAATTCACCGATTTTGTTTAAGGGGGAAGGGGTTCCCTTGGGGGAATATGGACACATCAGCACACCGAATTTATCCCCAAAGACCATACCATTCAGCCTTATATGCATTCACCATTTCACCCTATAATAACCCCATGTATCGTACATATAGTAGTTGAGAAAGAAAAATAAACAGTACGTAGATGGCGACATATTCACATTCACCCGTTAGCCATTTACTTATTTTACCTTTTTATTCAGTTAACGATAAAATATAACATGTTAACACAAAAATATTTCCTTTTTTACCAAGAATATAATATACTTAAGTGAAAAGTCAGTGAATCAAGTCAAAACACAAACTCAAAACAGTAAAATAAATGAACCTTCAGGTTGTAAACTTAACGGATTTCAGCTTATAAACACTTGAATATGAAACTGATCATAATCTACAATATGTATATATATGTTTTATGTTTATTCAACAATTAGCCACAGAGAATACAACAATCCTCATTTTTTTTCCTTATTCTTTTAATTAAAATTAATATTCTCACTTTTAAAATTGGATCTTGATTAATCACTTACTTTAAACTTTTCGTTTGTAGTTCGAAAATATTCCAATCTTTCATATTTTGTCACAACTTAATATTACAAAATAAATATTTTTTCAAATCTAGGGTGTATATATTTAATTTCTAAAATCTAGATATATATTAATTAGCCCAAAATTAAAGAGAACTACATTTTTCTAAGAACATGTAGTACCAAATCTAATTGATATATCTTAAAGCCCAAGACTTACATGAACTGAAAATATTCAAATATCCAAATCTCAAACTCTAATAAGATAAATACTTAGTTCTGGTCCTAGATTGCTATCTGGATTCATCATGTAAAATGCTTCAGAATCTTTTGACCCCACAACCCTCTCAAACCTTGCTCGCATATACATCAACTCTCCTTCACCACCACCACCGCCTCCTCCGTCGCCGTCAGGTAACACTCCGGCGCCCATAGTAATGGGACCAACAGAATTGAACACTTTCCATTCATCCGGCCCACACTCACGTCTCATTGCATAACCACTTTTCTTTCCATTACAATATGTCCTCCAAAGTGGCTCATCCAACAGCTTAAAACCCTTTTTCTCACTCTTTTTATCGCATTCCAACGCGATCCGAACCTGGCCCGACGCCATTTCCCGGACCAGGAAGCTGGTCGGGGTAGCTAGCTCGACTAGAAAAGTCGGGCCAAGCTTCGGGTCCTCTTGGAATGCGACGTGGACATGTCCACGTCTGTATCCAAAAAGGGTGCCCATTATGGTTCTGGTCTTTCCCAGACCAGAACTTGACCGGCTCTTATGGAAAGTAAAAGCCGAACGAAGTTTAGAAACCGATACGAATATCGGTTTTTTTCTCCTGGGTGCCACTTTTGGCACTTGGGGTCCAAGGTGGTCGTCAAGATTGACGTCCTCCTCGGTGACAACATATGCAAGTGATGATGAATGGAAATTTAGGGTTTCTTCTTCATTATCTTCATCTTCAACCTTCTTTTTCCAATGGAAGTATCTTCTTGAGAAGGAGAAGGAAGAATCTTGAGGGGTTTTGGCAGCCATGATTGACCTCATCTTTAGAAATAAAAGGGGTGTGAAAGAAAATGATACAACTTGTGAAAAGATTTTGGTTTTTTTCTCCTTCTTTAAAAGGGGTTTGGTTTGTGACACTCATAGGAGAAAGTACTGACAAAAGATGGTGAGCAGTCCCCACCAAACTATTGAAACACTCTGGTTTTACTATTAGGGCTGTTTGAAGTTGTGTTTTTTTTAATGACATAAATAAAATAAGGCAAGACTTATTTACACCTCCTTTTAATTTATTTGCACCAGCCTCTGTGGCTTGCAGAGACCTCTGCGAGTCACAGAGGCTTCTCTGTGGCTTGCAGAGACCTCTGCGAGCCGCAGAGGTCTGTGTCAATCATTACCTATCATTGCCAATCATTGACTTATGCCTCTGCGGGCTGCAGAGGCCTCTGCGAGCCGTAGAATATCACTTTAATACTTTACTACTTTTACCTTCGCTTTGGTTGTTTTTTTTTTTTTTTTTGAGAACGGCCAACAAAATTTTTAATAAAATAACGCTAACAAGATGACACTTTTAGTTTTTAGTCATTAGTCACCGGGTTCGGTTCCACGCTATAGTCACCCGCTTCGTGTGCGTATCGTGGAGCGCTTGGAGGCACGTAACATGACTCTGGTTCTTCTACATACTCCTCGTTTAAATCGGGCAGCTGTGGCTGTTCATTTAAATCCGGCAACGCTGCTTTCCCAGATATAACCTCTGGCTCACCACGCTCACTATCGCTTTCCGGGACGCAACATACGTCAAACCATTCACCCGAAGACATTGTGTTATGAACTGGTTGGTCGGATGGTATTTTCGCCAGAGAAATTTCGGAACCGTCGGAGAAAAAATTTTGAAATTTTGATGTTTGGACTGAAAATCGTGCATGGTTGATGGTTTAAAGTGCTGATAGAAAACTCTGCGGCTCGCAGAGGTCTCTATGGGTCGCAGAGGTATTTAAATGTTCTCACCAACCAGATCTCTGTGGCCCGCAGAGGTCTCTGCGGCTCGCAGAGGGATTATTTGGCCAGAATTGTCAGTCTGATACTCGGATACCTCGTACTTTCTAACCCTATATGACCTCTGCGGCTCACAGAGACCTCTACGGGCCACAGAGCTCACTGACAAAAGCTGTTTTGCAGCCTGGACATTGAATGTTCTGTGGGCACCCACCTCTGCGGCTCGCAGAGGGCTCTGCGAGCCATAGAAAGGTTAGGGTTTTGAGGCTCTGACACCTCTGCGGCTCGCAGAGGCCTCTGCGAGCCGTATAGGGTTGCTGTTTTCTAGGCTCTGACACCTCTGCGGCTCACAGAGGCCTCTGCGAGCCACAGAGACCTGTGAAACCCTAAAAAACCCTAAGGTGTAAATAACATCACCCAATAATATAAGGGACATGGCACAACCACAAATGATCATGGGTACTGTAATACCAGTACGGTAACACCGCCTACGATGGTGCTGGTAGTGGATCCATGGAGGGTTTTCATGAGATTGTTAACAGATAGGTACGTACAGAGTTTGTCTCTCTCCCTTTTGTCTTTTTCTATATTTTATTTCCGGTGGAGTGCTGCCTTCAAAAAACTGTTTTAGTAAACTGAATCAATGATGTGACAGTGTAGGATTGATATAAATTAGTGAAGTTGAAAAAAAAAACTAAGTGAAGTGCCCCGTCCCCTAATGTTGAAATAAAACACTAAAACAGATATAAATGTAGCGTTTAAGATGAAATATACAGTGAAATAAAAATAGTATATCAAATGGATTTTGATTATCAGGTAATTTTAAAAAATAGTGACCAAGTTTGATAAATATTGAACAAATATCATGCAAATGATTTATTATTTTCCCTAGTAATTTAGCTTTCATTAAATATTCAAACCAAAATAATTAGAATTAATGAGGCAATCCTTTGAGTTGAAGTTTTTCCTGTTTTAACATTATCACCATAAATACTAATCTTTTATTTATAAAGGGACTTAGGACTAACGTTATTAAAATGTGTAAAATATTGTTCCCATCCAAGAGACAGTTAGTGTAAATTACACATGGATTAGAGTTCTATTAGAAAAACCTATTTAATTTTTTTAAGACAAAAATAGATTATATATAGATATGAATATGTTTTAATAAGGCCCTGTCTATTCACACATCCACCTCGCTCCTTTCACCTCTCGTGATTCAGAGCGTCGCGTTTTAAAATACAAACTTAGTAGCCTTTGATAGGTCCTTGGGATTGGTGTTGGTTTGGGGGGGGGGGGGGTGGTTGGTTGTGTTTTTAGATGCGTCAATTATAAAGTTTTTTAATAAAAAGTTATAAAATATTTTTTTGCAAATTATTGTTCAAACTAAACATTCATCCCAAAGAGCTCTCAACTATAAATATAGAAACAAAACTTTCATCTTTGATACCATTCTTTCTACAGATGGCACAACTTTTCATATGGGAATTGAAATTATGTATGTGATTCCTTATTTAGCAAGCTTAATATTAATATATTCTATTTAGATCGGGATAAAAGGCTCGATAACTTATTCAAGCTTAAATTTAATACATTTCTTTTATCAACATCTTTGAGAACACTAGTGGGGAACCCGCGCGTTGCCGCGGAGTCAATAATATAAGGCGGGAATATAATTCAAACCTTAATATGAATAAAAAAAATAATGTAGAAGTTATATGTATGTATGCATGTATGTGTGTATCCTCTATTTTTTTAGGACTTTCAACCCCTACTTGTTAAAGATTTGCAACTAATTGAAAAAGACAATTGCTTTTCAACATTACTACTTATTTGGATAGGGAGGATTATACAAGTTGTATTAGTAATAAAAAAAATAATGTAGAAGTTATATGTATGTATGCATGTATGTGTGTATCCTCTATTTTTTTAGGACTTTCAACCCCTACTTGTTAAAGATTTGCAACTAATTGAAAAAGACAATTGCTTTTCAACATTACTACTTATTTGGATAGGGAGGATTATACAAGTTGTATTAGTGACTTATAATGTGCCATCAAATATTGTACATAGGGGCACAATAGGAAGAAAATGGTAAAAGTTAGGGATTTATGCTTGTGCCTCTTGATATGCCATCTTAAAATGGTTGTGAAATTACTATCCTAGCCATCTCTCCTCCTTAATAAGATAACATAGATAAAAGCTAAATTACATTTGAAAAGGCTCGGTCTATTGTTCACAAATTTTAAACGACTATATAAATTCTAAATGTCTAATTATTGTTATTAATTAATATGCATCAAATTATAAAATAAGCTTTTGAGCGATTTTGTTATTTAGTAGTCCACTTATTATTTTAACATTTTATAATAATTCTAAACAAACGTTCAAATACATTATACACATTCGAAACAAACATTGAAATAGATATAAGCATTCGAAACAAACATCATATAAACAAAAGATCAACTGCATTAATATATAACAATCAGTTTGTACATACAAAATATAAAATACAACTGAAATCTAATACAAACTAAGATACACAACTGATCATTAGCTGGATGTGGTGGTGACTGTGGGAATGGTAACTCATCTAACCCCACAACCACCCGTAACTCCCGCAACGTCTGCACCACTCAATCCATTGAACGCTCGTTCCGCCGAAGGCGACGATCAAATTCATGAGCGACCAACCATACAGGATGAGGCAGGTCTTCATATACGTGTTGTGGGTACTGCTGAGGCTACGGCGACGGAGGTGGTGGGGGCTCAACGTCGACTGGATGTTGCTGCTGTTGTTGCTGGAATCCCGACTACATATGGGGAGGCGCTGGTACTCCAAACTCAACCTCCAAGAATATAGGGATGTCCTGCGGCAACGACAACAACTCGGGGATGAAAATCTGGTGGTCCCGCGTTCGGAACCGAAGACCAATGCCAGGGAACGTGCGCGTGAGCCGCATGCTCTGCACATTAGCAGCAACCAATGTAGTCGCTGGGATAGCCGGGGCTAGAGGGAGTCCTTATCCGGAGCGAGGCTCAGTAACCGTGTGATAACGGTGACGTAAGCCCCACCGTACAGAGTGTCGCGAGTGTGTTGATGATATGCTAAGGCAAAGTACTCCGCCAAGCACTCATGTAACGCGCACGTCCTGCCACATAGTGAACAATACAAAAAAAAAGGTTAGACATGTTGACATTATCCCGTCTAAAGTGGCGTGGAACGACGAACGACGCGATGATCCGGTGTAGGTAGCAATAGAGAGGATCAATGATCGCGTTAGCCTTTCCCCATGGCCCGCCAAAGGGTGCCCAGGCTATAAACCTTCAAAAACTGACAAGGTTCTGCCTGTCCAGCTCTGTGACCCCTTATGTGTACATCTCCGTACAAATCTCATGATGACGGTACAACCCTGAGTGCACCGATAACGATCAATATAATATCGAACGCATGAAATGAGGTTAAATAAGCAATCTTCCTGGATCAAAGCGCGACGCTTAGGGTTCACGAGAGATAACTTTATCAGGCTTTATCAGACTGGTATGACCAATTAGTCAAACCTCGTACTCAAAGTGTTGCGCTTTGGCCAAAGCGCGGCGCTTTGTAGTACGAGATTTGATTGATTGGACTTAAAGTCTGATAAAGTGTGGAGTAAACTGTCATTTTGGCCCCTGAGGTTTGGCCCAAAATGCAACTTTAACCTTTTTTTAACGACGTTAAATAAGTGTGGAAGATGGTTAAAATAGGTTTTTAAAAGGTTTACCCTGAAATGTCAAAAATGTCCCTGACCTTAACTGACTTATTTAACGTCATTAAAAAAAAAGGGCCAAATGGCACCAAAATGAAACCACAGGGCTCCAGTGATAAAAAAATATTTCTTGCTAAAGTGACATTTTGGGCCAAAAATCAGGAGCCATAATGACAGTTTACTCTAAAGTGTGACTAAGTTGTCTCTCGTGAACCCTGAGCGCCGCGCTTTGTCTAAAGCGCGACGCTTTGAGACGGTGAAAATAATTTTCAAAGGTTGGAAATACAAGCACCTTTTAATAAGGGGGATAATTGACGGAGACAGTTTTGGTATACATGACGTACAACTTTCATATTCGAGGGTGAGAGTTGAAAGAAATAGTTGTTGGCTTGCATTGGAAAACACGACCGATTTCATGCTAACAGCCAAAGTATGTTACTCCATTTGTGGCTAACTTTCTTCTTTTACAACATAATGTTTTGTACAACAATTTATCTTTAATATGTATGTGTAGAGTGTAGACACAATATTTGTACCCAAAGGATATTCAATCACGTAAAAGTTGAAATAAAAAACATGGTCGACATGTTCACTTGGGTAAACTGGCTTTTTACCCGATTCTAGCTCAGCCACAAATGCTACCATGTTTATTACGGATAGACGGTGTAGCCTGTTGCCCGTATGCCTGCTATTTTGATATAATTTTTGTTTTTATGGAATGAAAAAGAGATTTTAATGTTTAAACAGATTAAGAATTTTCCTGAAATTAAAGTTTTTATTGTTGGTAGGGTGTATTTTCGAGTCGATTATGGGATGTTTGGCACATCAGGCGAGTAGGACTGAAAAGAGGCGATTAGTCTGGGAACAAAGACGATTAAGGTCCTAATCGCCCCTCCTACTCGTGTGATAGGTTTCTACTCACCCCTTGGGCCCTGGACGAGTAGGACAGGGTATAAAAGCCTCCAATCATTGCCCTAATCATTCAGCTGTCACATCACACATTCCCCAAGCACCCTGCCCTAGGTTCTAAGGTCTGAGATTGTTTTGTAACACCTGTGCTCTGTTTTTCAATCAATACAACATTTGAACCGATTATTTGTGTGTGTTGATATCTCGTTTATCTTAGTTTCATATCGTTTTTGTTGTCCGAACAACGTTTAGTGGATTCCGCACTCTAAACGTTGAAGCTTGTGATTGTCGGGTTGTCCGAAATCGATCCTTCAATTTATATGGTATGTGTATACTTTAAGTAGAGTAAACTACAATTTTAATCCATGTGGTTTGTCAAAAATAAATAACACCTTTAGTCAAATAGTTTATTTATTACACTTAAAATCCAATAGTTTTATGGTTTATCTAAATTTCAGTCCACATCACTAACATTGTTATTATAGTTTTGTTAATTAATGTGAAATGATGCCAATGATCTCCAGCCCAGCTGGTTTGAGGTAGGGTGGGTTTTTCCTTAGGGGTTCTTATCCTGGAGGTATGTCACAGGTTTGATCCATGCACACCACAAAAAATTCCCCGTGACGGTTTAAACTTAGGCAAGGAGGACATCGATGTGTGGGTAGAGATTCGAACTTAAGACCGCTAGTTTAGAGTTGTACAATGATTTCCACTGAACTAAGCCTTTCAAAAAAAAAAAAAAAAATTAATGTGAAATGATAACATTGCCCTTGGACTCAAATTGTTATTAAAACAAAATGATTTAGGTACTATAATGACCATAAACACCAATGCCCCATCCTTATAACCACCACCATCACCGTAAACACCCACCATCGCCGTCGCTCACCACCAAGAGACTACCATCGTCTCTAGGTCTTCTGCGTATGAATCCACTGGTTTAAATCAAACATGTGTGATTTCATTTGCTTAGGGCATGTTTGGATAAACTTATTTGAGGCAAAAAGGACTTTTTTGTTAAAAGGACTTATTAACTTATGACTTTTTAAAAAAGAGTTTTTAAAAAAGTGTTTGGATTAGCTTATGTGGTGGGGAAAAACAATAAGTTGATAAGTTAGTTTGTAAAAAAGTGTTTGGTTTAACTTATTTAGGTAAAATGACCAAAAAGGGTATAAGGAGGGAATGTGTAAGGATATAATAAGGGCATGTAGGTAAATAACCATCAATAAGTTATAAGGAGGTTCAAAAAGTCACTCCTCCCTTACTTTTCAAAAACAACTTATCATAGGCTTACAAAAAGTTAAAACAAAAAGTCCTTTTTATTTTGCCAAACACTTTTTGTAACTTATTAACTTTTTGGAAAAGTTATAAGTTATAAGGAGGTGGAAATAAGGAGAGCCAAACATGCTCTTAATCTGTCCAAGTGCAATCTTCACAGTAGGTAAACACTTAAAATCGTACAAAAGGGATACAACCACTACCAAATTTATATGTTAATGACTGTGCAAGATGCTACCGCCATTAATTTTCAGGAAGTAGGAACCTAATTTACTCCATCGTTGTCCCTGTTGCGCCGCCCGCTGGTGTGTATACAGAGGTTGAAATATTGGAAATTTGTGACCCCCAAGCTACCAGTAACTCGTTATCCTTTAAAAGGCAATTTTAGCAGTTAACCTAGGTAAGTCACCTGCTCAATCTTCAGTGACTTCGTCTTAATTTCCATAGATTGTTAATTCTACCCCAGTTAATGTCCTTACTCTGATGAAAACTCTAAGCTTTGACTAGGATAGGGACATGGAGAAGGGGAATCAGTGGGTACGAATTACTCCTAAATGAGGTGGTGTGATGATGATAAGTTGTGATGGTGATGATGGTCATTTTATTTTATTAACCATTTGAGTTTAGGGGTAATATCGCCATTTCACATTAATTTAACATAAATATACTAATAATGTTTTTTTTTAAAGCAAATTTCATTAAAAAACGCCACAACGGTCCTCAAAGAAAGGGCCCCCGGGCAACAAACACCTTACATCACATTTAAAGGAAAACTACACCATTGTTTCCAATCGACATTTTTAAATCTAGTTCTATGGCGAAACCAAAAGAAGGAAGTGAGTTTGATACGCTCCAAAACTTCGACCGGTCTACTAGACTTGTGGGAAAAAATTCTCTCGTTCCTTTCGATCCATATAATCCATAAACTTGTATAGATAATGCCGCGGAGAATGAACCTCTTTGCAGTCGGTAATGATTGAACCTCATCAGCTTTAACGACATCCATAACGTCAAATGCAAACATAGGGCTTAAACGGCACCATGTGGTAATCCTGCTCCATATTTCCGAAGAGAAGAGACAGCCCGTGAACATATGGGAAGTTGTTTCCGGATCAGTATGACAGAGAATGCAGTACGTCTGCTGCAAGTTAACTCCTCTTTTCATCAGCTCGGTACAGGTAGGAAGACGATTTCGAACAGCGCGCCAAACCATCACCTTACACTTAAGCGGGACCCAGACCTTCCAATCAATACTTGGGTACGAAGCCGAGTAACAGGTACTGTATAAGAGCTTCTTAGCAGACCTGACCGTAAATCGGCTGCTAGAATCGCCTGTCCAACTCCATCTATCTTGACCTCCCTGCCACTGATATTCAAAAATATCTTCCAGCAGCTGGAAAAATTCCGAAACCTCCTCTGCTGTGGCCGGTTCAGACCTCCAACCCCAATTAGCCATTAAAATGCCATTATCCCTCTTTATCCGGGTACTCACAGCGACCCATTTGTTGCTTTCAAGTCTGAATAGATTAGGGAATATGTTTTTTAGAGGCAGTCCCCGTAACCAAGTATCACACCAAAACGAAATGGACGCTCCATCACCCACAGACCCAACAAAATAGTTGTTCAGCGGACGATCATGCGGCATCCTTTTGTCTCCCAATTTGACTATGTTCTTCCAGGTTCTACTAGCTGTGGAGGAACATGGCAGAGAACGCCATGTGCGAGACGACCCGTTGCACGCTATGATAACCTTCTTCCATAACGTATTATTCTCGTTTTTAAAACGCCAAAACCATTTCAGAAGGAGGGCTTCATTCACATGTTGTAAATTAGAGACGCCTAGGCCGCCATCTGCTTTGGAAGTTGTAATGATATCCCAAGCTACCCAAGCGATCTTCCTGTCACTACTAGTACCAGCCCAAAGGAAGTGTCTCATAGCGGCTTCGATTTTTTCAATGATTGATTTGGGAGCTTTATATAACGATAAGTAATAAATTGGCAAGCTTTCAAGCACCGATTTTATGAGGATGAGGCGACCACCAATGGATAAACATCTTGCTTTCCAAGAAGCAAGCCTATTTTGTACAACATCGAGAACCGGTTGCCAATTACAAACCCGAGACATCGAAGCTCCCACTTGAATGCCAAGATAAACAAAGGGAAAAAGACCCCTTCGGCACCCCAAAACTTCCATCATCTCATCCACCTCCTCGTTAGCGGTACCAATCCCATAAAGGTTTGACTTAGAAATATTGATACGGAGACCTGAACAAAGGTGGAATATACGAAGAATCCTGGCCGTGCTTTGAAGGTTTGATTTAGACCACTCTCCTAAAATAAGAGCATCATCTGCATAAAAAAGGTGAGTGACATCTGAATCAATAACTGTTAACCGAATACCTTTAAGGTCCCCTAACTCTTTTGCTTTATTAAGCAAACAAGATAACGCCTCCATAACTAAAAGGAAAAGAAAAGGGGAGATAGGATCACCCTGGCGCAACCCCTTTTCACAATTAAATTCAAAAGTTGGGGAGCCATTGACAAGAACTGAAGCTCTACTCGAAACAAGGATGCCTTTAATCCACATACACCAAATAGAGGGAAAGCCCATTTGCTCCATAATCGACACTAAGAAATTCCAGTTGACATTATCATAAGCCTTCTCGAAATCGATCTTTAGGATGAAAGCCTTTCTTCTTTTTTTCTTGATCCATTCAATTAATTCATTTACCACAAGCGGCCCATCGAGGATAAAACGGTCAGAAATAAATGCTGATTGGGAATCAGAAATAATTTTACCCATGACCTTTTTAAGGCGATTTGCAAGTATTTTAGAAACCACCTTGCTAATCATCCCTATTAAGGTTATAGGTCTATAATCTCTAAGGCCCAATGGTGTTTTAACCTTCGGAATCAAAGTTATGAACGAAGAAGCGCACCCCGGGCTAATAGAACCGGTAACGAAAATACTAATAATGTTAGTGGTGTGGTGTAACAACCCATTTACTGATTAGATTAGGATTGGACAAACACACCTTAACACACGATAAACGTGACAATAAGTTCTTTTCATAAACAGATTTAATGATTCAAGATTTTAGTCAAACTAAAGTTAAGACAACAAACATGACCAAAGTTAAGTTATCTACATGATCTAGTAGTTTTTTTTACAATCCCAAAATAACGGAGGAGTAAGTTTGATTCAACAAAAAAGTTGGCGGAAGCGTTCAAAATTTAGCGCATTAGGTTCTTGAGTTGTCCATGATCATCTTCCGGATTTCCCATTCACAATACCTAAGGTTTTCCACATAATAAACAAGTAAGGTTGGGTAACGAGTTGCAATGAATAGGTAAAAATCTCTTTGGTTAAGAAGATCACAAAATTTTGAGCCAAAAGGCCAAGTACATGGCCCCTTGACTTACTCGTCGTAGGCTACAGCTGCCAGACCGTAGCCTACGGTTTGGTTGTTGATGTTGTTGTGCTGTGTAGGGGGCCGTCGTAAGCTATGGGTTCTCTTACGGGTCTTAATAACCCCAAACCATCCATTTCAATATCCTTGGGATAATCCCACAATTCCCCTTACGAACACCCATTACCCACTTTGACCCGTTAAGATTTGATTAGAGAGTAATCTCCTACGCTTACATTTGAAGTTTTTACTTTCTATTCAAAAAGAGCATTAATACCTCTACTCAAGACTCGACTTATTTGACACAACTAAGCGTAGCGATCTACATGCCTTCCTAACTTGAGGCTCATTGAACGCCTACTCACGACATCAAGTATTATCAAAACTACTAAGAACTAATAAGGCTCCCTCTCCTCATAATTGGGCCAATGAACTACCACACTCATCTAAACTTGGTGATAGTATGGTTTTGCCTTATCACCCTACCGTTGTGGCGATGCCTCGTGTCCATGGCCACGTGTGCCAATTCTCTTGGCCTAATTCGCCTGGTCCGAATGAAAGGTTTAAAGATTTCGACATTCTTCCGAATGCCCAACACAACGAGAGGGAACAACTTGTTTATATTCATACATGCAACTAACTTATAGCACAATATATCGTCAATATGAAATTTTGAAGTCATAATTGGAATTATCTTACTCGTGCCCCTTGAGTTTCAACTCATTGCTCGAGCTAGTTCCTGACGTTTCTTGCTTGACACCTAGATGCGTTCGCATAGACATTTAGGCATCGATCGTTAGTCACGATTCCAAACAACCATACATGTTTATCAATAATATGCTTATGTTAACTATATCAATAAGCCTCTTAATGAAGTCGAGCTTCATTGTGACGTTTTAATAAACACATAGTGGGCAATGTTTTGTAAGCTTTATTTAATGGCCATTTAGACCATGGGGATCCTACCCATAAACCTCAAGGTTCGCATCACATGATCATCATCAATTTCATCAAAATTTCCCCAATTAAAGGCTTCTTTTTTTTGAACGATCAACAAAATTATTCATTCCACCGAGCTAGCGGGAAACTAGCTATACACCGTACAATATTAAAACACCCATTACACATGATAATCAAAATCACCACCCTATGCTAGACAAATTAAAGCTACACCATGTATTCCAACTAATTGAATGTTGTTTCGCCCGAGCCTTGACCCAAAACAAGCTAAGAGATTTGATATCACCTAGAACTTTGGATAGATGAGCTTGCTTTTGGTCAAAAATTATTTCGTTCCTATGCTTCCATATACACCAAAGAGTCGTGAGACAGATTGCGTTGATAGCTTTCTTCCTTTTGGTCGATCCACCCGCTTGAGAATGAAGCTGCAGGATGTCTTTGACATGAAAAAGTATTATCAAACCAAGTTTACACCATTGTCCAACCAATTGCCACAGTGTTTGCACAAAATCACACGATAAGAATAAATGTTCCGAAGTTTCAGCCGCATCGCCACAGAAAGGACACACGTCACTGCCGATGTTAATGTTCCGATTCAAAAGAGCGCTTCTAGTTGGTAGTCTATCTAACTCAGCTCGCCATGCTAAAATCACCACTTTTTTTGGTACCCACGGATTCCATTCCAAGACAAACAGTGGCTGCTCGAATCTGATTGAATGCAGGATCTTCTTGACACAGCCCACCGAGTAGCAGCATTCGTCCCCAACCCCCCAAACCCACCTGTCTGCATTGTCTGTCAGTTCTGGAACAGCGACCAGCGATGAAAGCGTCTGCAACTCAGCAAGTTCCACAGCTGAAAGATAAGGCCGCTTCCAATGCATGTTATTTTGTCAAGAATCGTTGACTTTATTTTAAACCCACAAAACCCACCAAGTTCATAACATGAACTTCAAATATTTTCCCATTTAAGGTTAATATTTTTCATGAATCATTCAAGATTAATTCATATTAAGGCTTTCCTATCCTAGAGTTACCTTCCATGGCTAACAATTCATCAAAAGAGATAATCCTAAATGTAACACACATCTTATAATAACCATCATTACCCGTTGATTAACACAAAATAATATTTTTAACACTTATGCCAAAATGAGAGTTTACAAAAAGCATTTCAAAGTTTTGGTTTAGATAATGTAAACGAAACATCAATGCTTATGATGCTAGCATTTACAAGTCTCGAAACCTAACATTCATGTTCATTACATCTAAAAATTTTAGTTTTATGTCTTGCGAAGCGTAAATGAGATCAAGTGTCTGAATACCCCAAAAGCTAGCTCCGTCATCCAAACCGCACCTCCAAACCTAAGTTTGGCCAGTAAAAATTCATTAATATAGCCTTTAGTAAGGTCGTATGATAATCTACATGCTTGAACGAGTAGTGCACAACCAAATACCACTAAAAATTCGACTTTGGAACCTTTGAAGATTCCCGCTGTAGGCTACGGGTCTCAAACCGTAGCATACGGTCCTTTATTTTTTTTTTGTTGAAGCAACCGTAGGCTACGGTTGCCTACCGTAGCCTACGGTAGGGTCCTTCGGCCCCTATTCATCATACTAGCCATAACTTACGGCCTGGGCCTCCGGAAAATTATTAAAAAACTTGCTTTTTGTCATGTTTTATGCCCCAATTCATGACTGCAAATTTCACACAACTTAATACCATACCTGGTTATTGTAAGAACCTAGTTATGACACATATAATGTGTAAATACAATTACCCAACAATCACTTTAGATCAATATTTCAAATCCTGGTTGTAGTTAACGGGTGTGAACCCGTGATTTTAAATAAAATATTGTTTCTTTCTATGCCACATTTTTCTCAACTATCATCATCACCACCACTGTTACCCGGGCCAGCAACCATTGTTGAATGATAAAGATCTTTAAAGGTTAAAACTTTAACACATAAAGAAGCAGAAAATGTGTTGGTAGATCCGGAAGAAGAAGAGAAGAAGAGTCTGGAAGAAGAAAAGAAGAGATAAAGAGAAGAAGAGAAGAAAACAATTAGGATTTGGTGTGTAGTGTTGTTGTTGTTATTTATTATTATTATTATTATTATTATTATTATTATTATGTGTGAAAATAATTGATTGTTGGGTAAAGAATCAGTGGAGTGTTGTCTTAAAAAAAATGTTTCAGTTAAGTGAATCAGTGAAGTGATGTAACAGTGTAAGATTGATAAACATCAGTAAAGTGAAATTTTTTTCCGTAGAGCGCCCCTTCCCTGAAAAACCAACCGAGAAGAATGTGAAAGTGGAGAAACTAGAATGTCAAAAAGGTAGTGTTTAATCATGACTAGTAACATCGAGCCAACAAGTTTTGGCCACAAAGGGTTTTCTCTTTCTTTCCTAAGTTGAATTTTACAAACCAAAAGCTGAGTGCCACATGCTACAACTTGTTATAGCCTTTTTATCAAATAAAATAGGTACACACGATAAGATATTATTGATTATGTGGCTTAAAAAGTTTATAATTTCAAATTCTTTTGTGGTTAATTATTCTTTTTATAAGTAGAGTGTGACGTATGATACAATAATAAAATGTGATGAAGAAATATGATGAAGAGGAAAAAATAACGAAAATAAATCTTCATATTACTCTATATATTAATTACCAACTGACGGCGCAATAGTATTCTTTTCAACTTCTCATTTCAGCAACAAATGTCTCAAACCTTTTCAACCGCAAAAAAAGCCACCTCTTTGTGCCTCCTTCTTTACCATAGTCACATAGTTCGCGGTACGATCCGGTACGGATTGTGAAACGGGAACGCGATTCGCTAGGTCTCTAAAATTCGGTACGAGCGGGGGTATGTTCATTTCGGATCGTTTCGGTACGATGTACATATAAACTATAAATAACCTCCATTTACAACATAAAAAATATATAAATATATTAAAGAAGCACAACTCTTAATGAAATAAGAAAAAAAAAACAAATAAATAAAGTTTTAGGTTAAAATTGATAAAGCAAAAACATTAGGGTGTAAGTGTGTAACTTAACAAATGGTAATATAATAGGTTAAAAATACAAAGAAAAAGCAGCCGTCAGACTTCATCTTCATTGTGCTGCTCAGACTTCATTGTTGTTCTTCATTATCTTCACAGGTAAGCTTCAATTTCTACATCTTCATCTCCATCCTTAAGCATAAACCTTGGATTTCATGTTTTCAACATGAATCGAATGCTTTGCGACTTGGGTTTCCCAAATAAACGTTGCAAACTTGGAACGTCAATTTCAAGTACCGAATCACGATCCCGAGCGAACCTGGAACACGTTCGTACCGCGATTCGGTACGAGCGACCCAAATCGAAGATCGTGGCACCTCTAGCGAACTATGTGACTATGTTCTTTACACTCAACCTCCTCTCTTTCTCTCTCTCTCTCTCCACAGGTTTTTTTTCCTTCTTATGTTGCATTGCTTTCCACCTGTCACCCACCGTAACCTTGTAGCTACCACCGGCCAACCTAGACGCTTCTGGATGTGACACCAAACCATCACCATCGAAGAAGCCGAACAAGATTTTTGTTGATTAGGGATGAGATCCGTTCGTCTGAACCCTTGCCACCATCAATCCCGGCCATCTATGTCGTAGGTGCCGCCGCTGAAAATTTCTCATCGGCGCTCTTGCATCCGTGCCACAACAGCTGACGAAACACCGTCGTCTTCATCACCGGTTCGTGATCTTGATTAGTTTTTGTTTCAATAGTACCGCTTTTGTTTTTTTTCGTTTTGTCTTTTTCTGTGAGGTGTAACCTTACTAACATACCAGTTCTTTATAAAAGAAAGAATTTGACACAAAAATGAAGTGATTGAAATTAATAATATCCCTGTATTTTTTATGCTTATTTAAATAATTTCATTATTTAAATGTATGTTTACACGCGAAAGGTTGTTATTTAAATGGTAGTGGGATTTCGATCATGTGCGTTTTGGCGCCATTGTCAGTAGCGGTTTGTTTCGTTACAGTATTGGTACGATGCCGGTGCTCAATACAGAAACAAAAAAAGATACATAGATGAAAAACCATAAGATGAATAATGGTGTGTGCTCGAATAATACCAACACAAGTACTGATGGTATACGGTTAGATTTAGTTTGGTTCGTCATGACACAAGTAGGAATATTGAGAAAACCATAAAAAGTATTCCAGTGTTAATACCGATGTTTGAATGATATTGGTTCGGCTCGTCACAATAAAAAACAGAAAAATCAAGTATATTTGATGTGTCCACTTTTGAATTATACTTTTGACGAAATGTAAATAAATATAACATGTCACATTATTTTATTGACATCACGAAAACAATAAAAAAACCTAACTAAACTAAAACAATAAAAAACTAATTAAAGGTTGAGGTGACTTGATGATGTATATGTTTGTGTTTCGATGACTTGCATATTACTATTCGCAACTCGCTTTTGAGTAATATTTATATTAAAACGTATATAAAAACAAACATTTCTTAGCGATAAAATCAAACATTTTTTAGTAATGTCTCGACTCTGGGGGAGGGGGGGTTTGTTTTCAGTAGACTATGGTTCGCCATACAAAAAGGGGTGGCGGCGCAACTTGTTGCCCGTCTGCCTGTTATTTTGATGTGATTTTCGCTTTTATGGAATGAAATATTAAAAGGTTATAAAAGAAAAAAAAATCTTAAAACTAATGACACAATAAAATATATATCTTACTTTAAAATAATTAAGTATGTTACTAATAATGTTGATGATAATTTATAACATCACACATTTTTTATTGTCTTTGATAAAAGAAAAAAAAGGTACACTATTCTTTAGGGATGAACATTAGACCTCTCTCAGTCTTCCCGCAATATTGAATTTTCGGAATATAATAGATGCCATAATCAATATATATATATATACTAGATTATACTCCGAGAGCGTCCCGTGTTGAGAAATTTAATATGATACATCAATTTTACATATGAAATAGACTGATGTATAACTCTAATATTAATATCTAACATAAAACAAATTAACAATGTACAACTTCAATGTTAACACCTAACCTAAAAGAATGTAGAACTTTAATGTAACTCTAATATTAACACCTATCCTAAAGACTAAACAAATGTACAACTCTAACATACTAATATTGATACCTAACTTAAAACAACGTATAACTCTATTAACCTATTCGGCTCTGGTTGAAAAAAATTCATATTTGCTGATTTAAACATAATTAGTGACTTGTCTATACATGATTAATGATTTACCTGAACACTTTGTGTTTTTTTCCTGTATGAACAAAACTCCACAAAAAAATTTCTCCGTTTTTTATATAACACTATGGTACGCGTTGGAAAGATAATAAAACACTCGTTAATTTGGTGTATTTTTTTCTTAAAAAATCTCGTATATTAAAGATATTAACGTTTAAAAATTATGGGAGGAAACATGAGGGTGAAAAATCCAATTTTGTTTTTAAATTATTTTTTCCCTAAAATATCTCAATGCCACATGGGATGACACATGGCACACTCAAAGAAGAGAATGCCTATTTGAGTGTCATGTCATTAAATGACTTTGGTTTATTATATGTATAGATTTGTTTGGAAGGTGATTTTTTATGTTGTGGCAGAGTTAATCACAACCCCCCAGAAGGGGATCCCCTAGCCACTCTACAATTGTCAGACTATGTTGTCTTAACCGGGTCCACGATGACGGGAGAGTGGCCGGCCCACAAGCGAGTCGAGGCTGCGCATAAGAGGCACTAAGGGCATGTTTGGATAAACTTATTTGAGGCAAAAATGACTTTTTGTTAAAAGGACTTATTAACTTATGACTTTTTAAAAAGAAGTTTTTAGAAAAATGTTTGGATTAGCTTATGTGGTAGGGAAAAACAATAAGTTGATAAGTTAGTTTGTAAAAAAGTGTTTGGTTTAACTTATTTAGGTAAAATGACAAAAAAGGGTATAAGGAGGGAAGGTGTAAGGATATAATAAGGGCATGTAGGTAAATAATCATCAAATAAGTTATAAGGAGGTTCAAAAAGTCACTCCTCCTTTACTTTTCCAAAACAACTTATCATAGGCAAACAAAAAGTTAAAACAAAAAGTCTTTTTCCTTTTGCCAAACACTTTTTGCAACTTATTAACTTTTTGGAAAAGTTATAAGTTATAAGGAGGTGGAAATAAGGAGAGCCAAACATGCTCTAAGGCTTCCATCCGAAAAATTTCCCGCCACCTGCCACTTGACAGATGTTGCACCCTTCACAAGAGGTAAGCCTCTCTGGAGTAAATGACGGTAATAGAAAACCGGGGGACCATCAGAATCAAACCTGGCCCCTCCAAAGAGGGTAAGCTCAACCATCACTTGTCAAAATATCCAACCATAAATGTTGAAAGTGGGAATTAAACCCTTGATCACCTAAATGAACATAAGTAGGGCTGGCAAATCATGTCTTAGCAGGTTAAATAGGTCTCTGACGACGTGAACAACACAAGTTCCAAACATTAACACGACTTGTTTAACTACTTTATATTCCATGTTTATAACACAGTTATACGTTTTATGTACCAAAAAAGAGAAATTATGGATATTTGTCTCTTAATTCGAATTATTTTTAAAAAAGGAAAAAATGGCATAGTGAAATTTTTAGTTAACAGGTCTTATTGTGTCTTATAAATGTTACCCATTGCCAGCTCTAAACATAAGGCATCTCTACCACTCCACCACTATCGAAGGATGACACTTTATGTTATATTATATTTGATTAATTGGTCACCAATCCCACCAATAGTAACCAAAAACTTATAAATTCATAGATCTGAAAACAAAACACTGATATTTATGAGATAGATGTTACTAAGGTCGAATGTCAAGAAAGCCAAAAAGCAATCGTCTTCAACCAGGGAGTGGATTGGTGTAACACCCCAATCGATGGCGGAAACATCGAGATGTCACGTATGAATGATTGGCAAGTAGCTCATGGTAATACATAAGTTTAAATAATCCTTTATTTCATTACAATATTTTTTTTTCCTTGAAATCATTAATTCATTCAAACAAAATACGAAAGTTACATCATAATAGCAGGTAGACGGGCAACAAGCTGCGCTGCCACCCCTTTTTGAATTGCAAACCCTAGTCTACTAAAGACAAAACCTTGCCCCCCTGGGGATGAAACATTGCTGTGGACGACCCGTTGGGCCCAGGTCAAGAAACGAATAGCTTCTGGTGCCAGGGAGCCAAAAGTGTCGAAGGCCAGAGGGATAAAGACATGTTGGTTATCTGCACAAGCTTTAGCGTGTTTATCTACTTTCTTTGATTCCGCCTTTCTTGATGCTTGCCCAACTACGAACCCTGTGTCCCTTAACCCAACCAGCGGAGATACCCCGGTGAGGTCCACACAGGCATGTTTCCCCCTCTCCCAACCAAAGACAAGCAGATCTGCGGGTCGCAGGGTAGATCTCCCTTCCGTGGGGTCTGTGAGGAAGTTTACAGGGGCCTCCTTTTTGGCAGAGATCCCAACTCTTCTCAAGATATCCCACAAAACGTCCCTCACCCAGTCATGCTGATATTTGAAACCAGGGAGCTCCTTGCAATGAATTGCATGCTCCCCGTATTTATCCATGCACGTTTTACGGCAGATGGGGCATTTTTCGTCTTCCGGGTACATAGGGATCATCAATCTGTACTTGAGTATAGCCCTGTACTCTACTGCAGACATGCATTGGCCCAAACCCTCAATGTAACATTACGCAATTATACTTGTACGTTATTACGTTATTAATAAAAACGTCAAGTTCCAGTATTAATGTGTGCAATTAATTATTTTTATTAATTTTGTTGCATTTTGGAAACCCTAATACCATATTAATTATCTATATATATAATTATATCATGGAAAAACATTTTAAAAAAAAAGGTGCTTGGGCCGGGAATCGAACCCGCGCCCAAGCCGGTTCAAACAAACACACACACTAACCAGTTGATCTAGCATACATCATTGTTTCAAACCCGGTTTGTTATAATTATAAACACTAGTTGTAAAACCCTCACAGTTGACTTGGAAAGTCAATTGTGATACAACGACTTGCCAAAATCATCACATAAACTCGTGATTTGTCTATAATTGGCAACACTACACGATTACCGGCCTGTTATGACTCAGACCCACATCAATCAACATTCAATTGTTGCCTTTTTGATCCACAACGCGTACTACAATCAATTCGGGGTCAACTCTTGCCAATTCGAATACCGAAGCCATAACACTATAAATTGAACCCCTCTGAATGATCACAACTCGCCATTACATCTCTCTCAATCCCCAATTCTTCACAATGATCCTCTGTTCTTGATAATTATATCGCGTTTGACTTTTTTAAGCTGACCGAGCGATCGTATTCATAACAGCATTGTAAGTATAATTTTTTTAGTGGGTTTTCATCATCGGCATCCACACATCAATAGCCCTAAGGTTAATTGGGCTATTGATGTGTGAATCAAACGATTGGAAAATTAGGGCTCGTGGGTTTGATTTTGGGGATAAACATGATTCAGCTTATAATATTTATTTTAAATCAAACGGAAATAAACACAACCACTGGTCTAGACCAAGTGGTTGTGTCTGTTGCTGTCTTCCTGAGCCACCCGGGTTCGAGTCCCGCTATGGCATACTTTTCTTTATTTTTTTCGTTTTTAAACAAACAAATCTAAATAATTATATATAATACATATAAATTTTATAAATTCATTTTTAATTATTAAAACTCTGTTATAAATCCTAAAAAAATTATTTTAAGCTAATCTGATGTAAAAGTTTCACTCACAATTTTTAGTTTTCAAAAATTAATTTATTTAATATATATAATAATTAAATCAATTTTATTCTATTATATTTATAAAATTCCATTAAAATATCAAAACAATTTTATAAATTTGCACAAAAATTATTCTGAGTTTATATAATGATAAACTTTTCTGAAATGATTTTTAATTCTGAAAAATCATTTATTTAATATTTTAATCAATTTTTGTTAGTTTTAATCATAATTAAATCATAATAAATTCAATTTTTAATATTTTTGCATCAAAATTTTATACAAATTATTTCTGAATATTTAGAACAGAAATATAAATTTTAAACTAATAATTCTTTAATTTTAGTATTTTTAAATATTAAAGTTAAATCTTGATAATTTGTTATAAATAGAATTAATATTCTATTTTAAAGAAAATAATTTTGTAAAAATTATTTTTATACTTTAAACATATTTTTGTGATCATCTTAAATTTAAATTTTATAAAAAGATTATTGTCTATTGATTTCTAAATTTCTCTCAAATTATCAAACATTTTTTTTATATTAATTCAACAAACATTTATCCCCAATACGAAGCCCTAGAACATATACATTTGTAGACTAGATAGACTTAGACATATTTATTACCTTATTATAGGGTGATATTTGGCATTGTTTGGGCAACACCACTATTCAATCTTTTCAAGAAGTATAACATTTTGCTAAGGTGAGTTTTACATAGCCCCTTTTTATTTATCACCATTTTTGGGGTAAAACATGTTACAAAATCATTTATGCAATTCAATCATCAATGTGTCTATGTGTTATTCTATGTTGCATTATGTCTTGAACATGACTAGGGTAAGCACAATTCTAGCATAATCATTAACATTGATCAGCCGACGGTATACATTGATAGATCTATTGGACTGACAATCCCACCCGGATACGTGCCTCCTACAAAGCTAGCGTGGGTGTTTGTTATCGCATAACATATTCGAGTGAACCATGAGCGTATGGGATGTACCACATTATAACAGTCACAAGGGTTGATTATGCACTCGATTTATTTCTAGTATGTTTTCACATATGGACTAGATTGCCATGACACATGAATTGCACAACATTTTTATTCGATTATCAAAACCTATGTAATTCTCACCAACTTTTGTTGACCCAAAAATATTTTCAAAATTAACATGTTTCAGATAACAATGAAGCTGAGGCTTGAGTTTGCATATGGATTATACATGAAGTTATTATTTGGAGCTATTTGAAGTTTTGTTATTTGATATTATGTATTGAATTTCTAGACAATCATTTCACTTATGGATTTATTATGTTTGAATAAATTATTTAAAATTTAATTTATACCATGTGCTACTGAAACAATCATCAATACGTAACATCCCGATGTTTCCGCCATCGGTTGGGGTGTTACAGATTGGTATCAGAGCCTTGGTTATAGGGAATTAGGTTATTAGAAAATAATCTAGACTATAACCTTAGGAACTTAAACAGTACTTGCTCCTCTTACTTGTAACCCTAATTGCTTCCCTAATCCTATCCTTATCCTTTACCTTATATAACCCTAAGCCTACATATGACCTACTCTTATTCGTCTGCTGCAATCCTGATCCACCATTAGATTAATAGGACAAAATCCTCAGGTTTAACCTGAACCTCCTTGAGATCTCGTCGAAGTTCTAAATTTTAATAACGAACACGTGCAATCTGGAAGGGTGAACGCCTGTATTCTGAGTCTTCTGTCTAGGCTGGCATTGCGCATATATCCCAATCAGACGAGGGACCCGGATGCCTACCTGGGAATTCTCGGGATGAGTGTTCACTTATAGGCTAAAGCATGTCTTCATATGTTATTAGAATTTAGAATCTTTGATAAGTCAACGTTTTCGTTTATTCGTTTTAATTAATGAATAAATGATTACATTCCTTATATAATCTCATTCATTTCATTGTGTCTATTACAGATCATGCCTCCACGTCGCAGCACTCGCAACAGCAATGGTGAGAACCACGATGAAGGTGGTGACAACCATAACCATAACCACGGTCCTAACCACAACAACAATGTTGTCGATGCCCAACTGGCTGCGATCATTTCTCAACAAATGGCGCAGCAAATCGCAACTCTGGTTCCCAATTTGCTAGCACAAGTCATCCAAATGAACGGCAACGGGAACGGTATCGGCAACGGGAACGGTAACGGCAATGGTAATGGAAATGGAAACCACAACGGGAATGGAAATGGTCTCCCAGCCTGTACCCTTAAGCACTTCAATTCTTGTCACCCTCCAAAGTTTAGTGGTGAAGAAGAAGCTACAGGACTCCTCCAATGGTTTGAGGGTATTGAGAATACCTTCATCAACAGTGAATGCCCCGACAACTTCAAGGTTCGTTACGCCATGAGTGTTCTCCACAAATGAGCACTCACTTGGTGGAATGAGGAGAAGCGCACCCGTGGGGCCAAAGTTGCTCTTGCTATGACATGGGACCAAGTCAAGGAGGTCATGAAGGAAGAGTTTTGTCCTCGCAACGAGGTTAAGAAGCTTGAAGATGAGTTCCACACCCTAGCTCAAGATAGTGGGGAAAACCTTGCCTACAACACCCGCTTTCACGAGCTTAGCTTATTGTTGCCTCATAAAGTCACTCCCCTGCCGGTAGCCATCGAGAAGTACATCGGTGGTCTGCCCATGAAAATCCAGGACACCGTTTGGGGAAGAAATCCAGCAACTTTGGAAGAAGCCAAATGCCTCGCGGCCACTCTTACTGATAATCACGTGAAGAACGGTACTCTCTTCCGCAAGGGCACTAAGAAGACGGTTGCCAAAGACACTCCTCAGCCCGCGATTGAAGTCAAGCCTGAGACCTCAAGCAACAAGAAGCGTAAGGCTAGGAACTACATGGTTGCTACTACCCCACCTGCGGCACAAAACCCAGCCAAGAAACCATACACCGGACCTCACCCCTTGTGCAATACTTGCAAATACCACCATCCAGCACAGGTGCCATGTCGCTTTTGTACTAAGTGTCAAAGGTATGGTCACCTTGTGAACATCTGCCGAGCCCCTCCTGCTGCCCAAAACAACAATGCCCCAGCTCCTAACCAACAAAACAACCGGCCTGCTCGTGGTCAGTGCTACGAGTGTGGCAGCCCTGATCACTATATCAACAATTGCCCCAATCGTAACCAAAACCATAACCAGAACCAAAACCGTAACCAAAACCAAAACCAGAACCGCAACCAGAACCAAGGTGCTCAAGGTCGTGCCAACAATCTCAATGCTAACCAGGCTCGTGACAACAACGAAGTGGTGAATGGTACGTTCCTCATTAATAACCACTATGCATCCATATTGTTTGATTCGGGAGCTGATAAGTCATTTGTGTCACTGAAGTTTGAACCTTTACTTAACTCACCCCAAACTAATCTAGAGGAACCTTTAGTGGTAGAGGTAGCTAATGGGAAGTCTATTTCGATCGACTCTATTATTCGTAACTGCGTGTTGAACCTCGACGATCATACTTTCTCTATCGATCTCATCCCCATGCATCTTGGAAGTTTTGATGTTATAGTAGGCATGGACTGGTTGTCAACCCATCGTGTCGAAATTCTGTGCTTTGAGAAAGTCATACGCATTCCTCTCGAATCTGGTGAGATTTTGAAGATCTATGGTGAGAAGCCCTGTGGCGAGCTTAAGCTCATGTCTTGTACTACTGCCCAAAAGTACTTATGAAAGGGGTATACAGCCTTCTTAGCTAACGTGATAGAGAAGAAGGACAAAGGCAAAAGTATCCAAGACATTCCAATTATTCGAGACTATCCTGAAGTCTTCCCAGAAGATTTACCTGGTTTGCCTCCTGCTCGACAAGTGGAATTTAGAATTGATCTTGTTCCTGGTGCTAATCCTGTCGCTAAAGCTCCTTATCGTCTTGCACCCTCTGAGATGCAAGAACTTGCCAGTCAATTACAGGAACTTTCTGATAAAGGGTTCATTCGCCCTAGTTCTTCTCTATGGGGAGCCCCTGTCTTGTTTGTTAAGAAGAAGGATGGTTCTCTTAGAATGTGTATTGACTACCGTGAACTCAACAAACTCACCATCAAGAATCGTTATCCACTGCCTAGGATTGACGATCTTTTCGATCAACTTCAAGGAGCATCCCACTTCTCGAAGATTGATCTTCGATCTGGTTATCATCAGCTTAGAGTCCACGAGGAAGATATTCCCAAGACAGCCTTTCGTACTAATTATGGTCACTATGAATTCATGGTCATGCCTTTTGGATTGACCAACGCTCCCGCAGTATTTATGGATTTGATGAATCGGGTTTGTAGACCCTACCTCGACAAATTCGTGATTGTCTTCATCGATGATATTTTGATTTACTCTAAATCAAAATCCGATCACGAGCAACATCTTCACTCCATCTTGGGTCTCCTAAAGAAAGAACAACTGTATGCCAAGTTCTCAAAATGTGAATTTTGGCTTAAGGAAGTTCAATTTTTGGGACATGTCATTGATATGAACGGAATTCATGTTGATCCTGCAAAGATCGAAGCTGTGAAGAACTGGAGTGTTCCTAAAACTCCAACTGAAGTTCGTTCTTTCCTTGGTTTGGCTGGTTATTATCGTCGATTCATCGCCAACTTCTCTAAGATCGTTGTTCCTCTCACTACCTTAACTCACAAGGGTAAACCCTATGAGTGGGGACCAAAGCAAGAGGAAGCATTTGAAACTCTTAAGCTGAAACTCTGTGAAGCTCCTATCTTGTCCCTACCTGATGGTAATGATGATTTCGTGGTCTATTGTGATGCATCAAACCAAGGTCTTGGTTGTGTTCTCATGCAACGAGGAAAGGTTATTGCTTATGCATCTAGACAGCTCAAGACTCACGAAAAGAATTATACCACCCATGATCTTGAATTGGGCGCTGTTGTCTTTGCTCTCAAGATTTGGAGACATTATCTTTATGGGACCAAATGTGTGGTGTTCACGGACCACAAAAGTCTCCAACATGTCTTCGACCAGAAAAATCTTAACATGAGGCAACGACGTTGGGTTGAGTTACTTAACGACTATGATTGCGAAATTCGCTACCATCCTGGCAAGGCGAATGTTGTGGCTGACGCACTTCGTAAAGAGCATATCAAACTTCAATGTGTGAGAGTTCGTACTGATCTTCAGGATCGCATTCTTCAGGCTCAACATACATTAGTCACCCAAGGTAACATGTACGATGAAATGTCTTGTGGTGCTGAGACTCAACTTGAAACCAAACCTGATGGGCTACTCTATTTTCTTAACCGACTTTGGATTCCCGACCGTGATGATCTTCGTACCTTTCTCATGAACGAGACTCATAAGTCTCGTTATTCTATTCATCCTGGAGCTGACAAGATGTACCAAGATCTCCGTTATTCTTATTGGTGGCCTGGTTTGAAGAAAGATATTGCTCTTTTCGTTGCAAAATGCCTCACTTGTTCAAAGGTCAAGGCTGAACACCAACGACCATCTGGTATGCTCGAACAACCAGAAATCCCTGTATGGAAATGGGAGAGCATAGCTATGGACTTCATCACCAAACTCCCTCGTACACCCAAGGGTTTTGACAGTATTTGGGTAATCGTCGATCGTTTGACCAAGTCAGCCCACTTCTTACCTATTCGTGAGAAGTATTCTGTAGAAAGGTTGGCAAAGATGTACGGAAGTGAAATCGTATGTCGTCATGGTATACCTTTGGACATTATCTCAGATCGTGATGGTCGTTTCACCTCTCACTTTTGGGATTCTTTGCAAGATGCTTTGGGTACCAAGTTGAACCTGAGTACTGCTTATCACCCTCAAACAGATGGTCAGACTGAACGGACCATCCAAACACTTGAGGATATGCTCAGGGCATGTGTCATCGATTTTGGTGGCGCATGGGATTCTCATCTCCCTTTGGTTGAGTTTTCATACAACAACAGTTATCACGCCAGCATTAACATGGCTCCATTCGAGGCACTCTATGGTCGTAAATGTCGTTCACCTGTCTGTTGGATCGAGGTTGGTGAAGCCCGTATCACAGGACCTGAACTAATCCAGGAAACCACAGACAAAATCCAACTCATTCAGGATAATCTTCTCAAGGCTAGAAGTCGTCAGAAGAGTTATGCTGATAAACGTCGTAAACCCTTGGAATTTCAAGTTGGGGACCTTGTACTACTTAAGGTATCCCCTTGGAAAGGAGTAATTCGTTTCGGTAGAAAGGGAAAACTAGCTCCTCGATACGTAGGCCCCTTCAAAATTCTTGACAGAGTTGGTAAGGTGGCTTACAAACTTGATCTTCCACCTGAGCTAAGCAATGTTCACCCGACCTTCCATGTTTCGAATCTCAAGAAATGCTTAGCAGATGAGAACCTTCATGTTCCTCTTGAGGATGTGCAAATTGATGAAAGCATGCACATTATTGAGAAACCCGTTGAGATTGTTGATACTGGAGTCAAGAAACTCAAGCGCAGTCGCATTCCGATTGTTAAGGTTCGTTGGGAATCTAAACGAGGCCCAGAGTTCACTTGGGAACGTAAAGACCAGATGAAGTCTAAGTACCCACATCTTTTTCCACCAGACTCTCCAACTCCAACTTCGGGACGAAGTTCCTAAAAGTAGGGGAGACTGTACCATTACGCAATTATACTTGTACGTTATTACGTTATTAATAAAAACGTCAAGTTCCAGTATTAATGTGTGCAATTAATTATTTTTATTAATTTTGTTGCATTTTGGAAACCCTAATACCATATTAATTATCTATATATATAATTATATCATGGAAAAACATTTTAAAAAAAAGGTGCTTGGGCCGGGAATCGAACCCGCGCCCAAGCCGGTTCAAACAAACACACACACACTAACCAGTTGATCTAGCATACATCATTGTTTCAAACCCGGTTTGTTATAATTATAACACTAGTTGTAAAACCCTCACAGTTGACTTGGAAAGTCAACTGTGATACAACGACTTGCCAAAATCATCACATAAACTCGTGATTTGTCTATAATTGGCAACACTACACGATTACCGGCCTGTTATGACTCAGACCCACATCAATCAACATCCAATTGTTGCCTTTTTGATCCACAACGCGTACTACAATCAATTCGGGGTCAACTCTTGCCAATTCGAATACCGAAGCCATAATACTATAAATTGAACCCCTCTGAATGATCACAACTCGCCATTACATCTCTCTCAATCCCCAATTCTTCACAATGATCCTCTGTTCTTGATAATTATATCATGTTTGACTTTTTTAAGTTGACCGAGCGATCGTATTCATAACAGCATTGTAAGTATAATTTTTTTAGTGGGTTTTGATCATCGGCATCCACACATCAATAGCCCTAAGGTTAATTGGGCTATTGATGTGTGAATCAAACGATTGGAAAATTAGGGCTCGTGGGTTTGATTTTGGGGATAAACATGATTCAGCTTATAATATTTATTTTAAATCAAACGGAAATAAACACAACCACTGGTCTAGACCAAGTGGTTGTGTCTGTTGTTGTCTTCCTGAGCCACCCGGGTTCGAGTCCCGGCTATGGCATACTTTTCTTTTTTTTTTCGTTTTTAAACAAACAAATCTAAATAATTATATATAATACATATAAATTTTATAAATTCATTTTTAATTATTAAAACTCTGTTATAAATCCTAAAAAAATTATTTTAAGCTAATCTGATGTAAAAGTTTCACTCACAATTTTTAGTTTTCAAAAATTAATTTATTTAATATATATAATAATTAAATCAATTTTATTCTATTATATTTATAAAATTCCATTAAAATATCACAACAATTTTATAAATTTGCAGAAAAATTATTCTGAGTTTATATAATGATAAACTTTTCTGAAATGATTTTTAATTCTGAAAAATCATTTATTTAATATTTTTAATCAATTTTTGTTAGTTTTAATCATAATTAAATCATAATAAATTCAATTTTTAATATTTTTGCATCAAAATTTTATACAAATTATTTCTGAATATTTAGAACAGAAATATAAATTTTAAACTAATAATTCTTTAATTTTAGTATTTTTAAATATTAAAGTTAAATCTTGATAATTTGTTATAAATAGAATTAATATTCTATTTTAAAGAAAATAATTTTGTAAAAATTATTTTTATACTTTAAACATATTTTTGTGATCATCTTAAATTTAAATTTTATAAAAAGATTATTGTCTATTGATTTCTAAATTTCTCTCAAATTATCAAACATTTTTTTTATATTAATTCAACAAACATTTATCTCCAATACGAAGCCCTAGAACATATACATTTGTAGACTAGATAGACTTAGACATATTTATTACCTTATTATAGGGTGATATTTGGCATTGTTTGGGCAACACCACTATTCAATCTTTTCAAGAAGTATAACATTTTGCTAAGGTGAGTTTTACATAGCCCTTTTTTATTTATCACCATTTTTGGGGTGAAACATGTTACAACATCATCTATGCAATTCAATCATCAATGTGTCTATGTGTTATTCTATGTTGCATTATGTCTTGAACATGACTAGGGTAAGCACAATTCTAGCATAATCATTAACATTGATCAGCCGACGGTATACATTGATAGATCTATTGGACTGACAATCCCACCCGGATACGTGCCTCCTACAAAGGTAGCGTGGGTGTTTGTTATCGCATAACATATTCGAGTGAACCATGAGCGTATGGGATGTACCACATTATAACAGTCACAAGGGTTGATTATGCACTCGATTTATTTCTAGTATGTTTTCACATATGGACTAGATTGCCATTACACATGAATTGCACAACATTTTTATTCGATTATCAAAACCTATGTAATTCTCACCAACTTTTGTTGACCCAAAAATATTTTCAAAATTAACATGTTTCAGGTAACAATGAAGCTGAGGCTTGAGTTTGCATATGGATTATACATGAAGTTATTATTTGGAGCTATTTGAAGTTTTGTTATTTGATATTATGTATTGAATTTCTAGACAATCATTTCACTTATGGATTTATTATGTTTGAATAAATTATTTAAAATTTAATTTATACCATGTGCTACTGAAACAATCATCAATACGTAACATCCCGATGTTTCCGCCATCGGTTGGGGTGTTACACTCAATCGGGATAACGGTCAAAAAATCCTGAGCATGAGGCCCCTTTAGGCATTCAATCACCGCCTTCTGGCGAGTGGACAACTCAAAAACTTCTCCCAGGCTCTGAGCAGTTTTGCTAAAAAGAGCATTCGCCAAAGTTTTTTGTGGCTTTGGGGGGGCGGTGTCCTTGTTAGAAAAACCGCCAATATCAAAGTCCGGGAGATAGACATTTAAGCGTTCGAGCGCATGTTGATAGTCTGGGTCTAGTCCAATGACCCCACTGTTTCGGAGGATATGATCCTGGAGTTCCCAAGACTGAGCTCTGGATGCCACAAAGGCATAGACCCCAACATCTCGAGCTGAAAGGAGGCCCAAACCACCTAAACGCATCGGCAAGGATGCCAAGCGCCACTGGAGGTCCCCGAAGAAGGCGCCGCCACACACAACTATATCTTCAATAGCTTCACGGAGACCATCATCGAAAAGGGATACCGCATCCACCATGAAATGGGGTTGGCAAGTTCGTAACCCAAAAAGTAACTTAGCGACCCCCATGCATGACCTGAGCAGCAGGAGTTCACTCTGGGGATCTCTAAGGCGGGGCAGTAGTTTCATGAGGGCAACCGCACTCGTAGCCCGTCGCCCTGCCAACTCCCCGATAAAGGTAGGATCTCGGCTAACAGCCCCACCAAGGAGCTTAACCCCTTTCTCAGGTTTACCAATCCCTGTCAGGAAAAGCCCTTCCTGACTTTTCAACCCGTCACACGTCGGCCAAAAGACCTCTGTTTTCTTAATATTGAGATGAAGCCCCAGAGATGGCCCATGCGCCTTGATAATGTCTAAAGCCTTAGCAACCTCCACTGCGTTGCCTATAATCGTCCCATCATCCAAATACCAGGCATGAAACGGTAGGTTACAGTGTTCCTGAATCCGCATGATAAGGGGATGTAAGGCAAGGGCAAAGAGAAGGGGCCCCAAAGGATCTCCTTGCTGCACTTCGGTGGTAGCCCCAATACAATCATCGCCCACATACAGCCTAGCTGGCTGGGCATAAAGGAACTGGACCCACGGATAAATGGACGGGCATCGCTGGTGGACCTCTTGGAGAAAAACTGTACGGTCAACCATGTTGAAGGCATTGGAGAAGTCTACTGTAAGCATAGCCAGAGACCCATCCGCATGAAAAGAGTTGAGGAACCTGTTGGCACTGTGAAGCACCGCCTCTGCCCCATTTGGTACCCCTACTCCAAATTGAAAGTCCCCCCAGGTACTGGGCAATGTCTTTCCCAACCTTCTTCATTGCCACCTTAGAAACTAGCCTTCGCCAAATGCCCCCCACAGCAATAGGCCGAATTCCATTATCAGGCTTCAATAAGGGGGTGAGGGGGGCTGATGCAATGAACTCGGCCAGCGTCTTAGGGCAGGCCCCCCTAAGCCATAGGTTGACAACTTCAGTGATGGCCGCGAGCAACCCCGAGGAAGTCGCTGAGCCTTCACCCCCAATAGCATCCAACAGGTGTTGGGCCCGTATCCCGTCCCTACCACAAGATGTCCCTTTAGGGAAAGATCGGATACATTTAAGCACACAACCCTCATCTACTGATAGAGCGGGTTGGGCGATGAGGTTAGAAGGAAAGGATGGAGGTGGCACCATTGGGTGTTTATCAATGAGGGCCTTCATGGTCGATTCACATAGGGGGCGACTCCACTAGAACACAACACCTTTACCGCCGCCGTGAAATGACCATCCCTGACTTTTCGAAGACAATGTTTTATGTTAGGTTCGCTTGCATTGTCCTCTCCCATTTTGGCTTCTCCCCTAGATACCGAGACCTCCCCTGTGCTATCCAAAAGAGAAGAAACCAAGAACGCAAACCCAGACCCATCTTTCCATTCTCCAAGTGCTTGCATGAGGCTACTACACTGCAGAGATTTCCTGTTCCCTGATCTTCGTTCTTGCCTAGAGGACGGTCCGATCACCCTCAGGGTTAACCGTGGAAGCAATAGCAATTAGACCCAGTTGTCCACCGAGCTTGGCGATGCCACTACTTTGCGTAAAGCACCTGTTAACACTTGAGCAAACATCAGACGGCAACTAGGGGGGATGCTTTTAACAGTCTGAATCGGGAGGGAAAAGACACGCTCGAGGAGGGCAACATCCCCAACCCTCCCGGTTGGGTGACGTGGGTTTGTGTCGTCTACCGCTGGACATGGTTTCCGTATCCCAACAATGAAATCTTCGACATCTTCGGAGACCACGACGAACGATACAACCTCATCGTCATGCTTGCATCCTCTACTGAGAGCATGCATCACCATGCACCTCCCACATAACCACTTATCTCCTTCCCTGAGAACTTCTCCGACATCTAAAAAAAGGTCCCGATCATTCGAGATAGCCTCCTTCAGAGATAGCCTTCGGTTTTCTGTGTTGAGGTGGGTGCTTTGGATGTGTCCAAGAAGGCGCAGAAATCCTCCATGCCCCGGTTTGCCATCTTTACAGTCGTGAAAAAGTTTAAAGGGGTAGGCCCGCAGACCACTAACAGAGCCCAGCGTAGAACTACGCAACTTGGCGTTCCGGGCCCTCCTGGCAGGGGCCATGTGCGAGATGTAAGCCGCCAAACTCGAGATGAGTTGGGGGGCAAAGGAAACGGCGAGCAATAACCCTTTACAGGGCGTTAAGGGTAGCAACCACGAGTTGCCCGCCCTCAAAACGGAACCATCTAATTCCTTATCCCATTATTATTATTATTATTATTATTATTATTATTATTATACTTTTGTCTGATTTTGTTTCCTCCTCGTAAGCTTACAATATTATATTTACAGTTTAACCCCAGATCCTTTCATATAACATAATCAGTTGAGTTCTCCCACTTTTAACTTTAAATGGTTGAATAATATTGATTGGGCGAATAACCGTGGAAGCGAGTAGGTTGGGGAGGAGGCGAGTAGGGCTGACGGGTGAGTAGGGAGGAGGTGACCGGGTTGACCAGGCGGGTAGGTTGGGGAGGAGGCGAGTAGGTTGGGGGGAGGCGAGTAGGGCTGACGGGCGAGTAGGGAGGAGGTGACCGGGTTGACCAGGCGAGTAGGTTGGGGAGGAGGCGAGTAGGATTTGAAAAAGGACCGTTGGAGGGTCAGCTCGCCAGAGAAGCTTTTGACGCCGGAGAAGGGGGGAGGTGACCGGACGCCAGAAATCAGCTCGCCGGAGAAGGTTATGACGCCGGAGAAGGGAGGAGGTGGCCGGACGCCAGAGAAGGGAGAAGGGAGGAGGTGACCGGGCTGACCGGAGAAGGGAGAAGGAAGGAGGTGACCGGGTTGACCGGAGAACGGAGAAGGAAGAAGGGAGAAGGGAGGAGGTTGACCGGAGAAGGGAGAAGGGAGGAGGTGTTGACCGGATTTACAATATTGAATTACATTAAATGTCTTGAAGGAAATCTAATACATCCAATAATCAAACAAAGCTTAAAACTTCAAATATCTTCTCATGCTAGCTCTAGACTTCAAGCATCAATATTTCTGTTGAGTTCGGAAAAATGGGGGGGGTCAACTAGAAGTTGGTGAGAATACATAAGCCAAGTCAAGCAATAAGTTTTAGAAGAATAAAAGTTTAGCAATTCATATGTCTAATGTAAGTTTAAGTCTACATGAATAAACATGAAGTATAGTATGCACATAATCAAACCTCCGACAAGTTTAGGTCCATCCCGCATCCACGGTTCACCTTAATATAACGTTGGAACGATAACAATCACCCGCGCTCCCCATAAAAGATGGTCAACGAATCTAGGTGGGATTGTCAATCCAATAGATCTATCACTGTATATCGCCGTCTTGGCCACAGCTAATGATTATGTAAGTTTAAGTTTAAGTCTAATAGTCTTTGTCTAAGTCATGAGGCATTAAAGTTTACAACTAGACATGTATGTAGAATTGCTTAAGTATAAAGTTTCAAGTATAAAGAATTGCATAAACAAGGTTATGTAAACTCACCTTAGCAAAGTGTTAAGTCTTGTGAAATAGAATAAGTGTAGTCCAACGTTGCCAAGTATTACCCTATGTTTAAGGCAATAAATAAGTCTTTCTAGTCTACAAGTATTTTAGGGTTCCTAATTTACTTGAAACGTAATAAAAGGAGTGTAACATAAATCATAAAAAAAAACTAATCATAAAAAGTTTTAGTTAATTGTTTGATAAAACAAGTTCTAATGGAAATTGTTCAAAATATATAATCAATTGTATACGTTTATAGAAAAAAATAATAATTAGATTTTAATCCTTTAAGGGCTTAGGATAATTATTTCAATTACAATGATTATCTAAAATGAGTTTCATATTAAGAGATTTACATGCTACGTAAATTGCAATGACTCATTTATAACGGTATGTTTTTTTTTTTTATTTCATAGATTAAAATAATTAGTTTGAACAAAAACTTATAAGTATTAAACTAGTACTAAAAAAATAGTTAATTGGATGACAAACATTAAATAATTTGTTATGGGTTTATCATTTTAAATAATTATTAGAAAAAGAAAATGTTTTAAACTTCAAATAAGATGCAAAAGAAAAGTTGAGATATGAAGTTTATTTAGTATAAAAGATATGATAGTCCATGTGCCCCAATTATTAGTTTCTTAAACAACAACTTCCCAAACTTGACCAAATTAGGAACAAAGGGCACCTCAAACACATCTTCATATGTGTGTTTGGCAGGATGCTCGAGATCGAGAAAAAAGAATATAAGACTCATAGTGCCGGAGGAAGAGGCGGTGATGGCGAGCGCCAGAGATTAAGACCATTAAAGGACGGTGGTCTGGAGTTGACGGTTGTCGGTTACCAGTGGCTTGTCGGGAGGACGGAGCGGCGTCCGTTTGACACAAGCAGAAGGGAGGAGACCAAGAAGGTATGGAATGTGGTTCACGACGGTGGTGGATGTTGCGAAACCGCTAGTTCAATACGGGTTTGTAGACGGATTTATCCAGCACACGCCAACCCACAAGAGATCGATATAGAGTTGGGTCAGGAAATGGTTGATATAAACTTTATGGTTCAACTTGTTTGTTTCATTTCTATACAAGACTATATATACACATACAAACACAACAAAGATGGAGATAAAAGCTCCTCTAGACTTTGACTCAATAATTATACTTTGACTCAATAATTACACATAATTCTTTGACTCAAGACTTTGACTCCAAGAATTATGTTGTCAAGACTTTGACTCTTGACTCAAGGCTTTGATATATATATTTTGAAACGAATTTATATCTTCCTTGTTTGAGATTATAAATGTAATTGGAAAAATGATTAGCTTTAAATAAGAAAAAAAAAAAATCATTAGTTTGAATTAGAAAATAAAAACACCGTCTTATAAAATGACGATTTTATAAATAGAATTAGGATAGGACATATGTCATGATTGAAGATTTTTTTTTAAGTACAATGATAAAAGGAACTTAGAAAAATAGAGTGCACAGATAAAGATAAGAATACATAGAAATAAATTAGACTTTATATCATGGATCGGGAAATACTTTAATGCAAAATAAATGGGAAAATTCGTGAGGTTACAATTGGAAAGGGGTATGTGTAATCAAATTAGGGTTTTGAAGAAACACGGATCATAGATTATCGGGTTAGGATCAATCCAAGTAGTGTATTCACAAAGTAAATGGTTTATTTTTAAAAAGAGTGTGTTTGAAAATAAGGATCTATGAATAAGACCAAGGAAGTTAAAAGACAACCGATTAGAAGAGCCGAGTCTATAAACGTTGAAAATAAAAACAAGGGTTGCAAAAGAATGATGTGCTCGTAGGCTTTTCAGTGAAAGTTATCGAGGGAGAAATGATACCCATAAAAGAAGAAGAGACTTCTCCTTTTATAACACCTAGACTTCCAACTCTCTCAACCCGTCCTCTACCCTTAATGGGGCCCAACCCAGGTAGAGGAGTCTCTAAGTCTCTGACCCAAATTCGTAAGCCCAATTTGGTGCAAGTGGTTTGTGTGAAAAAGGAAAAGAGAGGATGTTACCGTCCTGTCAAAAATCCACGTGGTGTCCATTGAGTGGACGCAGAAGGTCGGCGGACATGTGGCGTCCGCCGGTTGGCTGATTGGGGCGGTGAGTAATCATCACTCCTTCTAGAACCTGGAGACAAGTGGGGGTTGATAAAGTCTCCTGTCAGAGGTATCTTGGCTGGGGAGCTGCCACGTCGTCGTCCTTTATGGTAGTCAGACCAGGCGCAACCTTTGATTGATTGCAGACTCTGACGGGCAGCTTGTTTCTTCAGGAACATTTGCCGAGGGCATGTCTGCCTTGGGGTGTGTGTCTCGAGGTTGCCCTGAAAGGCATCTTTTAGTTGTGTCGACGAAGCTTTTATGTCTCGTGTCGAGAAAGCTTCGTTTTGTGTCAGTCTTGGCGCTGACGTAGAACGGGCAGTGTTCACAGGCAGGTTGGCTAGCGTCATGGTTGCAGACGCATGTTGCTCCGCTGATGTAAAATGGGCGGAGGGACTGGCGTCGGGGTATCTGAACGGCCGCAGACGCAGGTTTCTCCGCTGACGTAAAACGGGCGGGAGAACAAGCGTCGCACTTTTATGGACGCATCCTATTGTTTGTATACGATCAATCATTCGTCTTTCTTATGTCTTGACTTTTTGCAGTAGGAAAGAATGGACTGCTTTTTATTTGATATGGTGTCATTGTTTGGCGCCATATCCCTTCAAGATTAAAAAACGTTATAAGATATTTAGAAAATCAATATACTTGTTGATCGTTATATATGCAAAAAAACTCACGTCAAAACGTAAACAACCCTGAATTCATACCGATATGCACATACGAAAACAATTTAGAAACTTGAGGGGTTAAAAACAACATTTTACAAAGCTTTAGAAAGTTAGAGTTGTAACTGTCAATTCTGAAACATGTGAATCATCATCCATTTTTAATGTTGGTTTATAAATAGCATACTTGAAACTGTATGTATTTAGTTATTAGTTTTATAAGTAGTTTACTTTATTTTATTGGGAATCTCTAAATGAAACATAAATCGTTTTTTCTAAGGTGTGTTTCAGCGGAGAATCTAAACGACGCATAATCCCTCAATCCCAGTTTGCATCCAGGCTAAACGCGGGTGTTGAATTTCTCACCCCTTAGTGCGAGTGGGGGGGACTCGAACCTGAGACCAAGCCCGGGCGGGAACCTCCCTAAGAAGTAAATCCTCCCACCTCCGACCAGCTGGGCTGGACATCATTGGCCAAACATAAATCGTTAAACTAGGTTTTTAATTACTTAGTTATTTTTTTTTTTTGCTTTTCAAAACATAAATCGTTGTCAATAACTGGGTTCTTAATTACTTTAGTTATTTTTGTTTTTCGAAACAGTTTGGTTCCTTGTCTTAACGCGTGGGTGGGAACAACCTAGTTATATATATTAAAAGGGAAGATGTGATTGGCACTTGATTGATGGATCATTCTATATCTCTACTACATTATAAAGAGGGAGCAATAGATAAAGATGTCTAACTTGGTAAAGTTAAGATGACATCTCAAAAGTCTCAAGTGTAAATCTCTAATTTTTGTCATGTTTCTTCCATTTATGCCCTCACGTACAATCTTTAATGATAATTGTACATATATATGATGCACACCCCTAACATGGATTAGCCACTTGTACCATAATACTCAAATAAATGAGGTCTCTTCACATAGTTACAAATTAATTGATGATTATCTAAATAATAAATAGACATTTAGAGCCATAACTTTACATTTTCATTAAGAATTGCATGATGGTTTTCATGATTCACTTCCTAAACATTGGAGGTTGTATAGAGAATTTTTAGTGTTTTATGTATTGTGGATAGGTTTAGTAGATTAAGAAAAAATTCGGTGGTCATTCATCTAAATTTTGCAACTATTTAGCCATTTGTTAAAAGTTTTTCCAACTTTTCATGTTGTTAGAATAGATGAATTGATCAAAATAGTGGATCACTTAGCCATTTGGGCATTATAGTCACTTTTATAATGTTCAACACTACCAATATTTGAGTCCTTATTTTTCAACCAATGAATAAAAAAAATCCTTTTAATATGTATCTAAACGCGCTACTCGCTATTTGTAATATGCTTCACAACAACTCACCCATGTTGCAAGTTTGTGTTGCCCCCACATCGTATGGGTTTTATAGAAGGAAAATGCTAGGAACCCGAAATAGGTTGCGGTTCGTAATAGACATAATCACTGAATCTGATACTAGTAGGACACCCGCCGTAACACGCGGACATTCACACTAGTACTTCTAATTTGTTAATGGATTGACAAAGTATTTCAAAAGTAATGAAAGGTTGGTGTCTATAACTCACCTGAATTTCTACTTAGGTTGTTGGTGTTGTAGCCTAGCTATGCTATATGCAGGCCATGTATTGTTAGTGGGCATTTAGATTAGTTTAAGGTGAAGTTGTTGGCCCATATTTCATAGATTTGTTGATCTATAAATATAATTAGACCCTACTGGTCAATTGTTAGGCAGATAAATTTCAAACTTTGTAAAAGGGTGCAATTGACTACATATCGATAGGTAATGTCCAATATTTGGAGCTATTGGTCTTGAAGAGGCAGGGTCCCAATTTCTAGCGCATAGGCGGACCCTACCCACAACATCATCCTCATAAGCACTCTGCGAAGAAGAAACCGTTCGAAATGGTCAAGTACAAGAGGATGACAATCTCCGCGGAGCCTGGATCTCGACGGAGCTCAACCCTTGTAACATCGCGTGATTTCTACGTTTCATGTATTTTAAAATTCTATACTTAACAAATTCCAAGTTCGCCTTTATTCGCTTCTTTTATGTTACTCCTACCAATTCTTGACGAGTCGTCATTATAATTTATTCTATTCAATTTAGGCGTTATAACAAGAAACTCATTAGTTAAGATCTAAATATATATCTATTTATTTTTTTAATAATAACATATATATTTCTTTTAAACTAATAATAATGATACTTTATAATTAAAAAAAAACAAAGAAAATCATAGTTTTGTTGTCTGTTGACTTTTGTCACAACAACAACATTCAAATTCAATGTAATTGCCGTTCATTTTGTTTATTTTTTTTAGTTATTTCTTATTATTTTTTCTTTTTCTTTTAAAGATATAATTACCACTAATTAACTTCCAACCACCCTAATTAATTCATTAAATGCTCAACCTCTTCACCCCAACTATAAATACACCACTCCTACCCATTCTAACACTTGCTCATTCCAAAATCCTCTCTAAACATCTAAAATTCTTCAAGAAATCCTAAGTGATGGAAGCCCACTTCTAAGTGAGTTTTCTCATTTTAAACTCTCACTTCCCTTTTCTTTCTTCATTTCTCCTCTTCTTCTAACCCCTTGGGGAAACCTCTAGGACCTTGCTCTTGTTTGCTATGGCAAATAAATATGAGTAGGACACCAAAATGAGGCCTCAAAGGTGGTTCATCTTCTATTGTTTCTAGTACTAGAAGGTTAGTTGAAGTGATACCAACCAAGTTCACCAACAACTTAATAGACTTGTGCTATGGTTAATGGTTGACAAAGGAAAGCCAAGGCTCTTCCAAACTAAGTCACCATACACTACTTTAACCCTATAGTTATATTATGTAAATACTAAAATATATACTTTCAAAACTCTACTAATCTAATAACTTGGAAGGTTTGTGGATACATCCCTACCTTACCAATACTTGACTCTCTTGACCATCCGAATCACCTTTATGGTGGTTTGTGTTTTGGTTAGCCTTAAAGGCACTACTTGACTCTCATGACCATCCGGATTGCCCTAAAGGCAATTTGTGCTTGGTTTGCCTAAAAGGCTTGCATGACTCTCGTGAATCTATAATCTAAACTCGAACCTAAGACTCTTTATTTATTTATTTATTTATTTTTAGTTAACCAAGGCTAAGGAACTAATCCCCCAAGACTCATTCTTTTGAAACCTTGCTAAAACGCACCCAAAGGTGAGTTCATACTTGTCCCCCTTTTATTCTTTATTCTTTGGGGCTCAACATGTATCACTATCCAAACTTAAACGATTTCACACTCTTAAACTATCATGCTCAATCTATTAAACATACTTATATGCTATTTGCCATGCTTACGATTCTTGATACTTAAACATAATTCATTAACTATTATTAGCCCACTTAACATGTATAGCGCTATAGGACTAGCACACCGCCCCCTTTATGGGTCATTGTTAAGATTTAAACGGCCTAACATGAATATGTTGGGTATACGCTGTGGTACTCGCAGGTTTGAGTTATGTTCTTTGTATGGTATGTATGTGCAATGCTATAGTATGAGATTCGAGTAAATCATTTTAATTATTACGTATGTAAACCAAAACTAGTATGCTCACCAATGCTTTATGTGTTGACGGATATTTTATACATGTTGCAGGAAATGTTTGATGCAAGATATTCAAGAAATCTACTTAGGATTGGACTAGAAACTCACGCTAGTTTAAGTTCTATACTTTGATGTCGTATTTCTCTTTTCATGAAAACAATTTACATTTCGTTATCTTTTTAGACGATAATTATGCTATGAATGAAATTTTATCTTTAAATCATATTGTCACGAATTCTAGTGTCATGAAGTCTTTGAACAATCTATCACAAGTCTCACCTCGATGTTTCCGCCATCGGTTGGGGTGTGACAACCCTAACAAAGATCACACGTGGAGTGCAATCCACTGGCGCAGGACCATGCGCCCAACTCAACGATGGTCTTCCGTGGACAAGTCACAGTTTGACATCTGTCAGGCCTGGCCCGCCATGACGGTGCGCCAGCATGGAGGGTGCAGCCCCCCTTATCCCCACTTGTTGCAAAGATCCTCTTTGTGTCAGCCGTAACCTCAGGCAATCTTCCAGAAGGAGCAGGCTGACAGACTGACGCCGCCTGACACACTCTGACGCAGGAAAAAAAGATCTGCCTCCAGCCTATAGCAGTTCGCCATGTGGACCAATAGCAGGACAATACCTCTCTCTCTCATGCATTTATTACATTTAGTTTGCTATATATAAATCTTAGTCCAAATCTAACTATTTGGGCCGAAAAGAAGGCAAGCCCATAACCTGGGCCCAAGCCCATCGTTGAGGTTACGGGTAAATGGTAACCGACCCGTGTAATTCCTATAAGACCATAAGTAATGGTTGAGCCTCTTAGGGGCATTTTTCCTCCACATCATTATCATAAGGCCCCTTAAAAAATGTGTAATGATTAAAGCCACTTAATGCCCTTTTTAGTTATTACTTTCCATATTTTTTTGTCCTATTTGGGCATTATACTAGAAATGCCCCACCATCTTAATGCCCATATAATGCCATAAAGGATGGTGTTGGGGGCATTATCATAATTATTCATGCTCATATAATGCCAATTACACATGGTCTAAATAGGTGGTCTCACCTCCTTCAACCAGATTCGACTCCCTCGGGAATACACTCACACTTACCGGGCCAAACCACATTTTTATGTCTGCTATCACAGGTCTTTCGAGACTCTAGGCAGTCGTCTCCTTTCGTACGACCCTTTGATTATTTACAGGTCACGGATCCAGCCACGATGTGGAGCAATTATATCCTGTAGCAAACACAAGTCACCACCCCACGTACCTTCTGTGAGGTAGGTATTGTACTCATTGTACTCGTTTCTTCAGGTTTTAATTTTATTCCAAACTAAGGGGGGACGTGGCACTACCAGAAATGGTCATGCCAGCACGGTAACACCGCCGCCACCCATGCCGGTAGTGGTCCCGTGAACCAAAATCTGGTTGTAGTTAACGGGCTAATACCCGTGAGTTTCTCTCTCCTCATAAATAAAAAAAATGCTTAATGTTATTATTCCACCGAGTACAACCGTGTTTCTAAGAAGAGATTGAAGAAGATAAACATTGAAATATCTGTGTTTTTTTTCTTTTGATTATTTGCAGGTACAAAAGAAGAAGAAGGTATAGAAGAGGGAAGAAGATAAAGAAACTATTTTCAGTCAGCCCCTTATACTTATCAAGGTGTTACATATGCATCTTGTAGGAAAACAATTTTTTAAAGAAAATACCTAAAGTTGGCTGTTGATTGTTGAAAGTGATTATTATTATTATTATTATTATTATTATTATTATTATTATTATTATGTGTGAATATAATTGATAGTTGGGTAAAGAATCAGTGGAGTGTTGCCTTTAAAAAAGTGTTTCATTGAAGGAAATCATTAAAATCATGTGGCAGTACAGGATTGGTAGAAATCAGTGAAGTGAAACTTCTTTAGTGGAGCGCCCCTTCCCCCTAAAGTTCAATATCAACAGGGAGAGAAACATTAATAAAACATGCAAGTGTAATCATGATAATTTGTGTTAAAAACAATCATTATCTATATTTTATCTTATTTAGGAGGAGTGACGGCTAAGATAGTCATTTTTATTTTCGTACAACTTAACAAGCAACATTTACAACACATTTAAGCAAGAAATTTAAAGGTATTATGGGGATGTTAGTGACAATTAAGACACTTATAAGGGTAGTTTAGACATTTCACCTACATATTCCCTTGCAATATCAAAACAATTTTACAATCCTACCCTTCTTCCATTCCTCCCTTCTTGCACAGCAACACAAAGCGTTTCTTCTTCAGCCATTGTTCAGTTATTCATTGTATCATCCATTTAAGAAATTAAATGGGATTCAATGCAATTAAATTCTGTGCAAATGAAGAGTCTTGCCTTCATACACACACCATTACAAAAACACACACCTATTACCGAGCAATAATTGTTCTCCATTCCAATCAAATTTACAATTTCTATTTTCCATTTGTGTGTGTTTTTCCATATTTGACTTTTGACCATTATATAACCGATTTGTTGCATTTTGACACAGTTATGGATCCCTCCATGGTTGTCAACTCTTCAACTTTTATCACTTTTGGGTGAGCTTTTATGCTGTTGTGTATCAAATTTTTGCTTAAGTGATGGAATTAGTTTAAAGTTATAAACTTTGTTTGATATATATGCAGTTGTAGTACCTATCAATATGGTGGCTTGACAAAAATCAAATAGAGCATGGATGGAATTATCGGATTTGGTCAACACGGTTTATCCGTGATATCACAACCTTCAGCTCAAGGGATTACTCCAGAAGTATTCTCACATTGCTTACATGGCGATGGATGGAACTGGTGGCGGCAAGCTTGTTCTTGGTGAGATTGTGGCTCCAAACATGGTTTATAGCCCCCATTGTTCCAACTTTCAGGGTTCATTATAATCTGGAGTTGCAGAGTATCACTGTCGGTGAACAATTATTGTCTATAGCATCAGCTTTTGCCGTATTATATATTCAAGGAACCATTGTTGATACTGGAACAACATTCTCTTATCTCACTACACAAGTATATGAACCTTTTGTTGATGCTGTTAGTTATTCTTTCCTTTTCTATTATACATTTTTGTAATTTTGTTATTATCCAGCTTTGTATAATATAAGAATGTGTTATGAATAAAGTTACATCTTTAATGATATTCAAATTTTTCATAAACAGTTATTTGGGTGGTTTTAAGCATTATTAATAAATACACCATGGGTGACTTTTACCTTTTTTTTTTTTTTTATGTAAACTTCTTTCTAAAAGAAGTATTAAGATCCACATTCTAAAGCTGTTACAGATATCTATGGATATTATTGGAAAACATGCATGTTTTATGTTCGAGACACTCCTAACTTGCCTGCTAATTGGGCGGGTCAAGCTGGTTGATGAATCGAATGAGCCGGGTTGCTACGGAACACTGTTTATCTTGGATACTAAAGATAAGATCTTTCAATTCAATGGGGAAAACTCGAATATACAAGAAAGGGCGAAAGCATTGGAAGTTATTCAGTTTTAAAGGATAAACACCACGAGGGTACATGTGACGTTGCAATTGTTGGTAACATACCTGTCATGCATTTTGCTGATTGAATTTATTGGATTTTTTTTTGTAACATCAATCTGCAATTTTATGTGTTTCTAATCCATTCTTTATCATTTTGTTTAACGATATTAAATGATGGAAACTGCAAGCGGAGGGAGACTTTGGTGAATTTTGGGTGATCTTTGGTGGCTTTGCTTCTATTGGTAAGTGAAGATGATATTATTGTTGGGAATCATGGTATCGTATACGCAGCGGAAGCGGTTTATATATTTATCAAAAACAGATTATATATACTATATATATAATGGCCGATTAATATGTATAAATATATATTTAATTTTATTAATCCGATTAATAAAATATTCCCAATCAGGATCTCAGTTAAACACGTATAAACAAATAAATAATAAAACAACCATAGGGGGTTTAGTAATCAACCTTTGACGACTACACCGGAATTGTAACACGCGGGTTACAACGAATCCTCGCTAGTAGGAAGTTCACACCGAGCACGAACCAACCGGGAAACAACACTTGCAAGAGGAAGGCGGCGGTTGATGGTGGTTCTTGGCCGGCCGAACCAAAACAAAAGGCGGCAGCCTTCTTTTCTTTGGTGGCGGCCGCAAGAAGCCAAGAAGAGGAGGCAAGGGTTTGTTGTTTTATCAAAAGTGTGCATTAGGGTTTACTCCTTAACCCTCCTTTTATAAGACAACAACTTGCAATAAACCCCCTTGCTAAATATCTTAATACTCCTTAATATTAATCTTATTAATATTAAGTCCCTCAAGATACTCCTTAATATTAATCTTATTAATATTAAATCCCTCAAGACTAAAACAATTATTATTTCATAAATAATAATCCACCAACACGTGAACTTATCTGATTCGTGTACCAACGTGTAACTCTTCGGATCGTATCGGGTCGGGTTACGTTGATCTCGACTTTTAATTACATCGGACATCCTATATATCCAACAATCTCCCACTTGGACGATTTTAATTAAATGAGTCAACGTGCGCAAAGTTGGATGCCTAGCTGCATCGTATTGCACCCAAACCAGTATGACACTTTACAGTCGTCAACTAGTTCTTTGAGTTCAAGTAACGCTTTACTTAACCAAATACTATAGCCCTGATAATTATATCAATAAGTCCCTTCTGTATAGACATCCGTTGATCATAAGACATGGATCATTCATTCTTATATAGTGATCAACCATTCTCTATTCTCGTCTCTAATTCAAAGTGGTCTAACGAACTACCTTAGTCCGAGCGTGGCCATGCGTTTATACCAGTTTGAGTTTTACGAGGGCGCCAGAATGTCTAGGCTTTTAGTCCCATAGAAGTACAGAATTCCGTCAGCGTCATACAACTCCCACTTAATCTCGAATTTCTCCCAACGCTACCCTTATAGCTACCATGTTTCAGGATAGTGTAAGATAACATCAAAGATAGTCCTTGATCAATGCAGTTTAATATGTGCCTTAGGAAAAAAGGACAGATTGAACATATCAATATCAAAACATCTCATGACATAGATCCATGGAGATCGTTTTGAAGCGAGTTACATCCAATATCATTCCCTAATGATATCTGTGAATTATGATTCTCAAACCCTTGAGTTATTCATCTCATGAATACAATCAACTCAATTCACAATAGTCTTACATTCAAATTCATTCCCATGTAATTTGATCGACTACGGATATTTAGAATACTCTTATTCAAGGATTTAAACATACAAATAATGAACACGGTCACAAAATATTTAAATTTGCATTTAACCCATTAAATCAAATAAATATTCAATGTAACTGTTATAGTTCAAAATAAAACACCAATACTAACTACAGATCATGCCCACTGTCTAGCAACTCTAAGCCCTATCTTTCCAGCATGCTCCTCATGTTTAACTTGAGGTAAAGGCTTAGTAAAGGGGTCAGCCAGATTCAGATCTGTATGAACTTTGTTTAATACAATGTCTCCACGTCCTATTATCTCTCTAATATAGTGGAATTTCTTGAGTATATGCCTTGTGGTCTGATGTGACCTTGGTTCCTTTGCAAGAGCAATGGCACCAGTGTTGTCACACAGTATCTCGTTTGGTTTCTTTATGCAAGGCATAACATCGAGATCACCAATGAACTTCTTCATCCAGGCAGCCTCTTTTGCAGCATCCGATGCAGCATTGTATTCTGATTCACAGGTGGATTAAGCAACCACACTTTGCTTAGAGCTGTTCCAAGTAACAGCCCCACCATTCAGAATGAAAACATATCCCGTCTGTGACATTGAATCATCACGATCAGTCTGGAAGCTTACATCAGTATAACACTTAACTGACAGCTCCTCGTCCAGTCCTCCATATATTAAGAACATGTCTTTAGTCCTTCTCAAGTACTTAAGAATGTTCTTCACTGCAGCCCAGTGACTCTCTCCTAGGTTCTGTTGATATCTACTCGTCATGCTAAGAGCATACGAGACATCAGGTCAAGTACATAACATGGCATACATGATAGAACCAATCGCAGAAGCGTATGGAACACTTTCCATTTTCTTCTTTTCCTCTTCAGTGTTTGCACACTGCTTGTTATTAAGAATGGTTCCATGTGCCATGGGCAAGAGCCCCTTTTTTTAGTCTTGTATTGAGAAGCGTCGTAAGACCTTATCAATATATGTACTTTGACTCAAACCCAATAACCGCTTTGATCTATCTTTATAAATCTTTATTCCCAGAATATAAGCGGCTTCACCAAGATCTTTCATTGCGAAACATTTACCCAACCAGGTCTTAACATCTTTAAGTATAGGGATATTGTTTCCAATGATTAGTATGTCACCTACATACAGTATAAGAAAAGTAATATAGCTCCCACTAGACTTCTTGTAAACACACGGTTCATCTTCGTTCTTGATAAAACCAAAATCTTTGATTTTCTGATCAAAACGGAGATTCCAGCTGCGAGATGCTTGCTTTAATCCATAGATGGATTTATTCAGCTTGCACACCTTATTAGGATTCTTTGGATCGACAAAACCTTCAGGTTGAACCATATAGACATCTTCCAGTAAGTGTCCATTAAGGAACGCGGTTTTGACATCCATCTGCCATATCTCATAGTCATAATATGCAGCAATGGCAAGTAGAATTCTAATAGACTTAAGCATGGCTACCGGCGAGAAAGTTTCCTCATAGTCAATTCCTTGAGTCTGAGTAAAACCTTTCGCTACAAGCCTTGCTTTGTAGGTTTGCACATTCCCATCCATGTCAGTCTTCTTCTTGAAGATCCACTTGTTTCCCACAGTCCGACATTCGGTAGGAAGATCAACCAAATCCCAGACTTGGTTATCATACATGTATTGCATCTCTGCATTCATGGCTTCTTGCCATTTCTTGGATTCTGAATCCAAGATTGCAGCTTTGTAAGTAGTAGGCTCAGCTTCATCAATCATGAAGATATCGTCATACCTTACCGGTGCACGACAATCCCTAATACTTTTCCGAACACTTGGTGTTTCTGTTGTTTCTTGAGTCCTCTCAGGCTCAACTTCAACAACCGGATCAGTTACATCTGGTTCTGTCTGAACAGCTGGTTCAGTCACTTGTGATTCTCGAATTTCTTCAAGATCCACATGGTTATCTCCATTCCCTCGCGCCAGAAGCTCTTCCTCTAAGAAAGTGCCTCTGCGTTTGGTGAAAATCTTATTTTCAGTGGGGTGGTAGAACAGGTAACCGATCTTCTTACCGTATCCAACAAAAACCACCTTTTCGCCTCTGGGATCTAGTTTATCCAAAGATTCTAGAGTGACATAAGCATTACATCCCCAGACTTTAAGGTAGGATACATGAGGTTTCTTTCCATGCAATATCTCATAAGGCGTTTTAGTAACCCTTTTCGTTGGAGCTATATTCACAAGTCTTGCGGCGGTCTCCAAGCATAACTCCAAAAGGATTTTGGAAGGTTTGTTCGACACATCATTGATCGAATCATATCTAATAGAGTTCGATTTCTCCGCTCAGACACACCATTATGTTGCGGTGTTCCAGGTGGAGTGAGTTGTGAAACTATTCCACAATCCTTTAGATGGTCGATGAATTCCTGATTAAGACATTCACCGCCTCGATCTGATCGAAGCATTTTAATAGTTCTATTTAGCTGATTTTCAACTTCGTTTTGGTACTCCTTTAACTTTTCAAGAGTTTCATGTTTATGCTTCATAAGATAAACATAACCATATCTACTGAAATCATCAGTAAATGTAACAAAGTATCTTTCTCCATGTCTTGACATTGTTCTGAATGGACCACATACATCTGTATGTACAAGTCCTAACAGATCATTAGCTCTTTCTCCAACATTTGAAAAAGGTGCTTTCGTTAACTTTCCACTTAAGCATGATTCGCATTTTCCAAACGACTCTGAACCCTTGGAATCCAGGATTCCTGCGGTTTTGAGTTGTTTAACACGATTCTCACTTATGTGACCAAGCCTACAATGCCACATATACGTATCATTAAAGTCCAACTTATTACGTTTATGGGAGATATTGCATAATATGTTATTGTTTTGGATTTCTATCTCATAGATCCCATTGTTGGGTTTTGCATCAAAGTAAAATACATCGTTAAAATAAGCAGAAATAAATTCCCCATTGAAACGATAATTAAAACCTTGTCCTCGCAAAGCCGAAACTAAAACAATATTTCTAGTCACACTAGGAATGTAATAAACATTGTTCAAAACAAGTTCTAAACCAGAAGGAAGCAAGAGAACACATTCTCCTATAGCCTTCACAGCAACTCTTTGTCCATTGCCAACATGGACCTCCAAGTCGCCTTGTTTCAGCTTTCTAATCTTTCTTAGTCCTTGCAAAACATTACAAATGTGGAAACCACATCTTGTGTCAAACACCCATGTTTTGCTAGGAAAAGCAAAGATTTCAATAACATATATACTTGAGGACTCTCCTCCTGAAGCCTTAGCTTGCTTCAGCTCAGCTAAATACTTAGCACAGTTTCTGTTCCAGTGCCTAGTATCATCACTATGAAAACACTTGGCATCTTTCCGAGGTTTCTTATTGGCAACAGATTTGCCTTTGCCCTTCCCTTTGCCCTGATTGCCCATTTTCTTGGTGTTAGGTTTCTTAACTTGTCCCTCCTTGATCACTAGCACTGGTGCAATCTTGCTAGGTATGTTCACCTCAGCAGATTTGAGCATCTGATGCAGTTCTGCAAGTGTCTTTTCCATCCCGTTCATATTGTAGTTCATAATGAACTGGTCATATGACTTGGGCAATGAGCTTAGGATAATATCCCCAGCTAACTCATCGCTCAAGGGGTATTCCAGACAAGCCAAGTGATCAAGATATGCCTTCATTTTTAGCACACGAGTGCTAACTGGCTTTTCTAGAACATACAACTTGTTCTCCGCCTTGAGAACAATTTTCAAGTTGCGGTGCCAATCCATGAAGTTGGAGTAGTTAAGTTTGTCCTTCTCTAAGATGGACTTGAGCGAGAATTGAGAGGCGGAATTGTTTTCAGTTGACATCTACAAAGTTCAAAATCTAATGTATTAGTATTTCATGTTTTAAGTATCCTAATTATTTTATGACCCAAAAAGCAAAATTAATTAGGATGAGATCCCGATTCATCAATACACAATGAACTGGCTTAGCACTGTCCACTGGTATGATTAGGTAGGTAAACAACGATTGTTAATTGTGTCCACTACACAACTCTCCTTTTGGGGTTATCGCTAAAAGCGATGTATGTTTAACCCCAACTATGCCCACTTGTCAAACACGCGATGTTTGGTCCTTTACTGTTAACTGTAACACCGGCCTATGTTACACAGGAACCGCGATGATTACCTTCACTCATGATCAACGCCCAGATGCAGGGTCAGCACTAACATTTGGGTTCGATATAGAATGAAGTGTTAACTCGTTAAGGGTGGCATGAAACATCAATTTAAAATTGGGATTTAATTTTAATATTTACCATAAATATATTGAATGACTCGTTAGCATGATGTGAGTCACACAACAGTTTATAAAATCCAATTTTATATTGTTCGTGATAATTGAAACTTCTTTCAACACTCGACACGGTATAGTTTTAAATACCCTATTTAAACTACGTTGGTCGTATTATCGCGAATGGACTTGTTTTAATATTAATAAAACTACTTTTATTAAATATGCTTTTCGGTTTTTATAAAACTTGTTTTAATAAAACCGTTGTCATGATTGTGAAAATTTTATTTATTTTGGGTTATCTAAATTATTTACAATAAATAAACCACAACCACAAAACATAATAATAAAATTAAACGAATCGAGCCCCTAATAGGTCGCCCGTTTCGTTTTAGCCAGAAACGAAACGAACTAGTCAAAAGGGTTTCAAAACAATTTTGATATAGCTCCCACTTGACCCGAGATCTCTATCTTCATGGAACCTGTTCGTCCTTTATATCTTCGTCTTGATCTTGTACTTGTAGGATTACAACAATAAATTTGAAAATACAATAAAATCAAATCTATTCTAATCCTATCTATTACACCGGATCCAATATCCGTAATAAAAAAATACAAATCAATAAAGAAATAAAACCATCACAAACACAACCATGACATGGGTCAAATACCTAGGGCTCGATTCACATCACAATCCATGAACAACTAAAAGCTTTTGATCTTTTGTCAAAATAAACAATTTTTGACAAATAAAACATAGATCAAAATTATAACTTTACCATCTATACGCGCGTAACCGTGGCTCTGATACCACTGTTGGGAATCATGGTATCGTATACGCAGCGGAAGCGATTTATATATTTATCAAAAACGGATTATATATACTATATATATAATGGCCGATTAATATGTATAAATATATATTTAATTTTATTAATCCGATTAATAAAATATTCCCAATCAGGATCTCAGTTAAACGCGTATAAACAAATAAATAATAAAACAACCATAGGGGGTTTAGTAATCAACCTTTGACGACTACACCGGAATTGTAACACGCGGGTTACAACGAATCCTCGCTAGTAGGAAGTTCACACCGAGCACGAACCAACCGGGAAACAACACTTGCAAGAGGAAGGCGGCGGTTGATGGTGGTTCTTGGCCGGCCGAACCAAAACAAAAGGCGGCAGCCTTCTTTTCTTTGGTGGCGGCCGCAAGAAGCCAAGAAGAGGAGGCAAGGGTTTGTTGTTTTATCAAAAGTGTGCATTAGGGTTTACTCCTTAACCCTCCTTTTATAAGACAACAACTTGCAATAAACCCCCTTGCTAAATATCTTAATACTCCTTAATATTAATCTTATTAATATTAAGTCCCTCAAGATACTCCTTAATATTAATCTTATTAATATTAAATCCCTCAAGACTAAAACAATTATTATTTCATAAATAATAATCCACCAACACGTGAACTTATCTGATTCGTGTACCAACGTGTAACTCTTCGGATCGTACCGGATCGGGTTACGTTGATCTCGACTTTTAATTACATCGGACATCCTATATATCCAACAATTATTCCCGAGAAGAGCCCACCAAAACTTTATTGGTATATTTCCCCATTTTTTTTTCTTTTATATTAATGAAAACACATGTAGATTGCAAATTGTGTTTTTCTTTGAAGCATTGGTGAAGGTCAGGTTAAGGATTTAGATGGTGAACTTTCAAAATCTTTACTGGAAAACAACAAATGCTATCTTTTGGACTGCGGTTCAGACGTGTTTGTTTGGGTTGGCCGAGTAACACAAGTGGATGAAAGAAAAGCTAAGGCTGTTGAGGTAGGCCATGGGCTGGTCAAGCGGGTTAGAGAACGGGTCAAAACTGGTTAGGTTATGTCTACCAGCGTGATTTTTTTTCTCATTTTATAATAATATATTTGTTAGGTATGATTGTAAAACATTACATTTACGAAAATATAAATATCAGAGATGTTGATAAAAAAAATAAACAAAGAATATGAATCTGGGAATAGACCGATTTAGTAGGATGTATGCTTTCATAGTAGACTTTGGGTGGCTTTCAACCAGTTCCCCTTTTAGCTATTATTTGAGTCGTTTGCCATAAAACAACCCATTTCTAAGCAAATGGGTCGAGAGTGCCACCATTTTTCAATTGTTTATCCTCACATGTAAACATTTTTTAGGAGTTCATTACCAGCCAAAGTCGGCCCAAGTCAACTCCTGTAACTCGGCTATTCAAGGCTATGAAACACATTCATTTAAGTCAAACTTTGAGTCATGGCCATTTGGTTCAGCACCTTCTGCTCCCGAGGAGGGTAGAGGAAAAGTAACAGGTAATTTTTGCTTTTATTTTGATATAAAATGCTACTGTGAGATTTTCAATCAGTGTATGAATTATCTTGCTTGTTTTTTTTTTTTTTTTTTTTTTTTTGTTATTAGATCTATTGAAGCAACAAGGTGTTGGTCTCAAAGGGCTTGCATGTAACACCCCGACCTGGCGTGGCTGGCGTGTTACTTTTACAGAGTCAGATCTTAAACATAATTCCTTTGTATTATCCAAAAGTGTTTACAATGATCCTAATAATTTAAATATCTTGCAACTATCAAATTTGTACTGTCAGTTACATTGATTTTTAACTCTCTTCACACTTCCCATTTTCCCCATGGAACCTGTGGAAAAAGAAATAAAAGAGAAGGAGCAAAATGCCACGAACGGATAATAACAGTAAAGACATAATAATAATTAATATATTGCTAATGTGTAAATAAAATCTTGTAACACATATTTTCTGAATCCGTTGACTTGTAAACATGTAAGTTCGTATACTTGCAAAGTTGTAAACATGTAAACTTGTAAGCATGTAATCCCGTAAACATGCAAACTCGTATACTCGTAAACTCATAAACAGGTACACTCACAAACATGTAACTCATGAACGTAAAAATAGCACATTTCAAGAAACATTTTTAAAATAATGGGTGTAAAGTCTTTTTGAGATACAACTAACTTTCAGAACAGAAACATATAAACGGATATTTGTCAATTCAGAGATAACCTTCTTAAACTTTTCACATAACCAGAAATACCCATTGAGCCCGATATAAATATTTATGTATAATAACAGAACAGAGGGAACCGGGTAGCTAGCCCAAGAACCTGTGCGTGGTGTTTGGGCATCATACTAACCACCCACCAGAAGTATATATAATAATATTAATATCCTAGGATTGATCCATACGCCTCGATATATATATAACCGGTATTTAATCAGAGTTCAGAGCGAGACGCTGTGATTTAGGCTCACCGTCAAAGTCGGTGCCATGCCATCGTTGCCGCAATGACATGCTTGTGGTCACCCCCACAAGTAGGGGCGTGCTCAGGTATCAGAGTAAAAATATTTAACAACTTCTTTTTAAACATGACATAATAAATCGGATCATACGATAATGAATACCTTCAAAACCAATTAATATCGTATGCAATTATTTTCACAGAGACACATGTAGACATATAAACGATTTTGAATAGTCACTTGATTTCAAATATGCAAAGAATTGCAACGAACACAACGGACTAACAATCTTTTAATATTAAAATAACTTTTGGAAACCCATACTATACAAATAGTAGGAGTTAGATATCCGTAGTTATTATTGTGGTGTTTTGATTTGTTTTTGGGTTGGCCGGAAAATTATAAATGTTGCCGGAATTTCGAACCGTCGCCGGAAGTTTACTAATGTGGTCGGATATATAATCAAGTTGTGTGAAAACTTATGTCTAGAATATGTTCTTTTTTTATAGTCAAGCTCTGAAGGTAAAACCTGTAACTCGAACGGGCAGGTGACGGTAATCATCGTTATGTGTCTACTAAGTAATCTAGGAGAAGGAGACACGTATATGGCAACGTGGCTTACTTGCTGGGCAAGGTTTTTAGGAAAATTCCTTTTTTTTTTAACGGATATTACATTGCAAAAAGCTCTACTGTTACTGAGGAAGTCCCACCTTTCCTTGAAGAAAATGGAAAACTTGAGGTCTGGTCACGGGCAATTTATGTTGATCATGTTTCCTTTTTTCAGTATATGCGATTATATTTGTTTATTTATTTATTACGCGTTTTAGGTATGGTGGATTAATGGCAGTGCTAAAACACTCGTTCCAAAGGAGGACATTGGTAAATTTTACAGTGGAGATTGCTACATTGTGCTTTATACCTACCATTCCAATGAAAAGAAAGAAGATTACTACATGTGTTGTTGGTTCGGCAAATATAGCATTGAGGTACTACACACTACATTGATTAGTTTTCTTGCGTGTTTTAATTTTAGTTCATGTTTGTGATTTATCTTTGAGATAACATGACATATCTTGCAACATCAGGAGGACCAAAACATGGCTGCTCGACTGGCTACAACAATGTTCAACTCACTTAAAGGAAGAGCGGTTCAGGGTCGTGTATATCAAGGGAAAGAACCACCACAGTTTGTTGCCATTTTCCGGCCAATGGTGGTATTGAAGGTACTTCCTTAATGTTTGTAGCAACCATTGTAACTTAAGAATTGTGTTACTCTTGTACGCCATCAAAATTGGTCATTTTATAGTATTTTGATTAGCATTGGTCCTTGTTGCTACCGAAATTCACATAGCTAGACTTGGATCCCAATAGTGTGGCAATAAAGCATACGCACCCGCAGCAACGCGTGGACATTCCCACTAGTATTATATACGTGTGTGTGTCTCGTTATATATATAGAGAGAGACAGACAATGATCCATGTAAACAACTTCTTCGGTTCTTCCTGAATCCATTGTTGCATTATAGTATATGGACTTTGGACTGCTAGGTTTTAAAAGATTTGATTACTGGGCTGATGGGATTTCTGGGCTTCTGTGCTGATGAGCTATTACTGATGGACTGTCTGTCTGACTAAAAGTGGGCCCCCAAACATATTGATAGGCCTTTTATTTTGCTGTTTATTGCTCATCAGAAATTGCCTTCAGTCCATCACCTTTAACCGGACTTCTTCCACAGTTACCGGTTTGTCTTGATTCATACATCATGTCCCGAATAAACAATTAACTCTTTAAAAAAAAATATTATATTATTAAATACATATAAAAGATGCAATGATTTTTAGTTGGTAAAATGTATGTTGATAATGTTTACAACTAGGATCTTTGTTTTTCTAAGAATTTTGATATTTTTCAATAGGATTATTGTTGCTTAACTTTTTAAAATCTCCCCAACACACACACACACACAAAAGATTGAGATGGTTGTGCGAAGGTTTAAATAAAGTCGTGTTTGCTATGATTCAAATACAACAATGTTAGACTGCTTTGGTAGCCTCTTGAGATCATCTCTTAATGGTTCAACATATCTTAACTATTAAGGGGCTATGAATTATTAAGAGGTAGCCTCCAAATGATCATTAAGAGGCTACCAAACAGTCCCTTCTCATAGTAGGAACAACCTGGTACTATGGTTCATGGAAGATCCATTCATGGATGGGTGGAATATGGATGGCTTTGATCCCAGAGATGTTTTAATTCAGCCCCATATGGATGTAAAGAATAAATGCAGCTAGTCCTAGACAACCCACCATCTAAGTTAAGTATCTCCCATCTATCCTATAGGTGGAAACATGTGGATAATAGTAGTATATACAAGTAGGTTAATTTATTTTAGAACGGCAAAATTTCTTTTTAGCGCTGTTATCTATGAGACTTAATCCAAAACCTTCAAATATAGTTGTTTCTAAAGGCTTTGCCTTTTTTGGCAGTGGGCTACCAACCCCATTGTTAGTTTGCCGTTATAAATAACTATTTGCTCAATTATTGGTTTTAATGGTAGCAAGTGTTCTATAACACAATGCACGTTGTGGTTCTGTCAAAAGCGTGTTTAACATCTAAATGACATTAAAGGCCAACAATGAGACAATTTAAAAAAAAAATCAAGGAATTCACCATTATTGTTTCAATATATACTATTACATAATGCAAAGAAAAAAAAAATCCTAAAGAATACATATAATAAGGATGCATCATACAAACTTGAGAAACAAACTAAAGATGAAAGTACACATGCAACATATACCAAGCAACCAATTATTTAGGTGTTTGTTTTTTCTGCAGTAAAAGGTCTACAGTCTGCGGATCACATCTGCAGGAGAAGAGGCGGACCAAAGGTTTGCAGTCTACAAGAAAAAGACTATTTGTTTGTTAACGTCTGCAGGCTACTGAAATAAACTGAAATTTAAATAAACTGTTTTATTTACAGCAGTTTGGTGGTGGACGGTGGTGGTGGTGGGTGGGGGTGGTGGACGGTGGTAGGCGGTGGTGGGTGGTGGAGCGTGGTTGTGGACGGTGGTGGGTGGTGGACGGTGGTGGTGGGTGAGGAGAAAAGAAGAGAAGAAGACCTTTGAAGACATTGAAACAAGTCTACATCAAGAAGAGGTCAGGAAGACCTTTTTAAGTGAAAGGTCTTCCAAAAAAAACAATTTGCAGACCCCAAACGTCTGTGCGCGTCTGCGTTACGTAGACAAAAGAAGTCAGAAGTGCTTCTGAGCAAAAAATAAACTGCCCCTTAGAGATGTCAATCCACAGTTGATCATCCATAGCCAAGATGTTTGAAACTTGTCGCATTGTTGACCTTTCATGTGGGTTAAAATTCCAACACGTTGTTGAGAGAATCAAAACAAATTTCACTAGTTTTTCAACTTGAGGTGACGGTGGCGGTATCCGATTATCTCCCATAGTGGCCAACAACAAATAATCAGTAGACAAAGTTGGTAAAGATGTTCTGAGCTCTCTGGGATGCTTTCCCATTATTACTTCTAGTGAAACAACTCCGAAGCTATACACATCGCATTTCTCAGTTGCTATCATTGTATAAGCAAGTTCTACATGGATACAACCATGTAAATAAAATAAAACAAAAAAAAGTAAGGTTAATCATACATATACAATAGGTTCCAACGTATACATATATCTGAAATTGAACAAAAAAACTAAAGTTACCTGGCGCTATATAGCCATAGGTGCCTGCAATCACGGTCCAGTTTGATGAGTCTAGCTTTAAAAGTTTCACTGTGCCAAAATCAGAGATATGTGCCTCCAGTGGTGATTGGCTTTTTAATGCTGTCATATATGGGACTTGAATCCAGAAGCTCTAAATATAGGTGTTTCTAGAGGGGAAAACAAAGAGGATAAACAAACAATTATAGGTGGAAAGTGGATGGCTTATCGACCCCATTATCTATTCTTATGTTCCCCTTAAAGTCAAAGGGGAAAACATACGATCTGAGCCATTGGATGAAGTTGAGATCAAATCTCAACTTTTTCCTTGCCTTAGGATCCCCAAAGCGAACTTCTCTTGCTTAGGTCCTGCATGGGTGTCGCTAAGTTGCTCTTTGGGTTATGGACATGCCAACCCCCTATCATAGATGATGCGGTATCCCGTTTAGATAATGGCCTCTGGGAAGCCATTGAAGACATAGTTGCATGTGCTGGCCCGTTCTTTGGTGACCTCCCGTGGTGATTGGATTCCCTAACGATGCGGCTGGGAGGTTTAGGCCTTCTTTCAGCTTAAGATGTTGCGGTTTACGCTTTTAATGCGTCATGGACCACATCCTGCAGAATAGTGGGGTTGTCGTCCTTGACTCGGATTACATGCAGGCCTTCGAACGCCTAAAAAACTCTCTCCCAGAGTTCGATCCAGGCGGTTTCTCTAATAAGGACATCGCCCCCTAAAGCCACAAAAAAAATTTGGCGAATGCCTATTTTTAGCAAAATTGCTCAGATTTTGAGAGAAGTTTTTGATTTATCCCCCTGCCAAAAGGCAGTAATTGAATGCTTGTAGGGTCTTCATGCCCAGGATTTCCTGGTTGTTATCCCGATCAAAGGTTTGGGCCAAAGCATGTCCACGGTTGAATATCGGACAATTCTTAAATATCGTCTGATGGCTCATATATTTCCTAATGATGAAGCATGCCCGATCTGCCGCAAAGCATGCCTGGATTCAGATGGGGAGCACGAGGTCCACTGCAAGGAGCTGTCTGATTTCAAATACCGTCATGACCGGGTGCGGGACGTTCTATGGGATATTTTAAGGCGAGCCGGGATTTCGGCCAAGAAGGAGGCTCCAGTGAATTTCCTTACAGACCCCGCGGAAGGCATATCTACTCTGTGCCCATCAGACTTGCTGGTCTTTGGGTGGGATGGGGTGAAACACGCTTGTATGGGCCTTACAGGTCATGTGTCCCCGTTAGTTGGTTTACAAGATAATGGTTTCGTGGCCGGACAGGCAATGAGAAATGCGAAATTAAAGAAAGTGGAAAAAACATGCCAAAGCCTGCGAAGATTACCAACATGTTTTCGTCCCCTTGGCTTTTGATACATTTGACTCCTTGGCATCGGAAGCTATCCATTTTCTGACAAGGGTCCAACGGATTATTCATAGCAATGTTTCGACTCCGAGGCCAGGAGTTTGTGTTTAGTAGATTGGGTTTTGTGATTCAGAAAGGTGTGGCGGCGCAACTTGTTACCCGTCTGCCTGTTTTAATATAATTTGATAGTTATGAAATGAAGAAATTAGTTTTTTTAAAAAAAATCTCAGCCGTATAAAATAGGTTGACCATTCTATAAGCAGCAGTTTTAGGTGGGTTATACATTGGGTGCAAACGTGCCGAGCCCGAGCCTTGTATTTTGGGCTCGAGCTTGGCTCGATAGCATATTTAAGATCTCAAGTTGATCTCAAATAGCTCGCGAGCCGCTCGGCTCGTTTGCACCCCTAGTTATAATACACACTGCTGTGACCTGTGAGTTTTATGGGAATAGTGGGCCAATTATTAACGCATACACACAATCGTAACATCTCTTCAAATTCAAAATGCAAAAACATCGATGGCGGACAGGCAAAGAAATAATTTGCGGTGGTTCACAATCCCGATCAAGAATCCTTCATTTGTTAACTTCTGTTTTCAACACGGATATCAGAACAACTTGTAACCCGTTTACCCACCGTTCACTTGTAAAACTTGTTGGTTCTAATGAAAATTTAAATATGATAAAAAAAAACGAAAAAGAAAGTTTTCAATGGCCGTTGGCAAATGCTCATCCATCAACTGTTGCTCTGTTGAAGTTTGGCAGGTATGGCTGTTGGTTTTCTAAAACCTAAATATGCAGCTGCTGTTTTTTTTTTTTAATTTGAATTAATTGTGAAATTCATTCGGGTTCTGTTTGTTCTTTATAGTAGTTGTACTAGAAATTGCTTGAAAACTTAAGAAAAATGAGTTAGAAGGAATTAATAAAAAAAAGTTGCACTTTGAGGTGTGTACTTGCAATATGATAGCATCATTGAAATGAAAGTTACAATATCATTACAGTATTTGAGTTTGACGATGACCTCCGCATCAAGTAGCCACCACTACGTGAAAAAGGGGCTACGGCCACACATTTCCTCAAATCGCCCTGCCACACTTTTGCTTAAATGTGTGGCTAAAGGTCATTTTTTCACATTTCAAAATCTCCCGGCATCCTTTTAGCCACACATGTTATTTATTCATGTGACCATTGCATAACAACTCAAAATCTTTAGCCACATTATAAGAAAAAACTGTGACATTTAGTAACCACAGTAGCAAAAGTGTGGCCACACATGATCTACGACCACAATTTTTATTTCATGTGACCAAAAACACATTTTTTGAAACATTTAGTCACACTTTAAGAAAAAAACTATGACATTTATTAGTCACAGTAGAAAAGGGTGGCAAAATGTGACCAACTGTCACAGTCGGTTTTTAGTGATGTGGCTAAAAGCTTAACATATGGTCACTTAAGAGTTTGTGTAACCAAAGACCATTGTTTATTAGTCACTTAGTAAAAGAAAAAAATTAATAAGTGTAAGTATTTTATGGCCACAGTTTAAATTTCTATGTGTGGCTAAAAGTTATCAATAGTGATTGGAAACAATAAATGTATGACCATTAATAGTCTATGGTCACACTTAAATAGCTTCATGTTGCCAAATGTTACCAACAGTCATGGTATATTTTGAATTTTTATTCACGTGACCAAATGTTACCATCTTTTCTTAATCATTATAATACAGTCACAGTTTAAGAGTAAATGTGACATTTGTAACCACACTAAAGCAAGTGTGGCTTTACATACCCATTAGCCACACCATCGTCACCCTGTTTTTCTATGACGAATTAATATGAAGCATATGCAACCCAAGTAATGTTGGGTTAGGCTTTAAAAAGTTTCATTAAGCTTGATACAAATTTTCTTTGCACCAAAAAAACATCTTTTTTAATTACATGCAACATTTGCTTTAAATTAATATGCATTCAATCGTAATTACACCAAAACAATAGTAACATGATGTATTATAATAATAATAATAATAATAATAATAATAATAATAATAATAATAATAATAATAATTATAAACATGGGGTCCCACCCATTTTTTCGGGTTTATTTCTTAACTTTAAAAACACCTTTATAACATATTTAAAAATATATATATATATATATATATATATTTATATATAATTATTCCTTTAAAGGATCCATGAGAGACAGTGGTGGGGGACCTGGACCCAGCTCGGCCACAGGGATATGGCGTTGCCCCTTTAAAAATTATCATTCTTGCAAGGATGGTACGCCGGGATACAAGGGATACTCTCGGTTACTAATGCATTTCCAACGAGATCATTTTAATGGGAAAGAAAGGAGAGGTGAGTTAAAGGAGCATCTTGCTTCAAACTTTGACCTTTACAATGACGTTGTTGACACCTTGCGTGTGCTGAAGAATTGGCTATGTGGGGAGTGCATGACCCTGCATGCCTTGAATGGGCGTTGTCGACACGGCAAAGAAGTGATTAAATGCACCTCACGTGCAGGAGGCGGGATCGATTTTATAACGGGGATTCCTCAACCTCGTGATCCGCAAGCGACGCATGTGAGTGATACGTCTGGGAAGATGGTGGTAGATGTCACTCTCCTTGAGCGCATCCTCGCCCTGCCTGTTGCTACGGTCAAGAGTATCCCGCCTGCATGTCGCATGGCTTTTGCCCATGCTTTGTCAGGGAGTCTCCGTAAAGTGGTGGATGCCCCAGGGTCCATTGAGGCTTGGGTTAAACTTTTGTTGTTGCCTCGCTGCATCTTAAGGGTGGTCAAACCGGCCTCTAGGCAAGAACGAAGATCGGGTAACAGGAAATCGCTTCAATGTAGCTCTATTATGCGGGCATTGGCGGTTTGGAAAGATGGGGCAGGGTTAGAGGAATTGGTCCTGCCCCTCCTTGAACTCCCCGTGGCGTCGTTTTCGGGGAGGGTAGGGGACCAAGCTAAAGTAGATGGTGGGGGCACTATTAAGCAGCGCCTTCGGAAGGTAGCGGATGGCCATTATACTGCGGCCGTCAAGGTTCTGTGTTCATCTGGGGTTGCGCCTGCTGGGGAGGACACATTGAGAGCCCTGATAGATAAACACCCTGTTGTGGACCCCCCGACCATGCCCTCCGCCTTGCCTGTGGAGCCAGCCTTGCAGGTGGACGCTGAGTGCGTGTTGGAATGTATTAAAATGTTCCCGAAAGGGACATCTTGTGGGAGGGATGGTCTGCGGGCGCAGCATATTTTAGACGCTTTCTGTGGCCAGGGGTCTCCAACTGCCTCCGGGCTCCTTAAAGCCATCACCGATGTTGTCAACTTGTGGCTTGGGGGGTTATGTCCTAAAGCTCTGGCGGAGTTCATTGCTTCGGCACCGTTGACCCCCCTATTAAAGCCTGACAACGGGATTAGGCCCATTGCGGTGGGGGCCATTTGGAGAAGATTGGTGTCAAAAGTCGCTATGCGTAAAGTGGGTAAAGAGATGGCAACCTATCTGGGGGATTTTCAGTTTGGGGTTGGGGTCCCTAATGGGGCAGAAGCGGTGCTGCACAGTGCTAACAGGTTTCTGAGCGCGTTCCATTCTGACGGGTCCCTGGCTATGCTCACTGTTGATTTTTCTAACGCCATTTACGAGGTGGACCGTACGACACTTCTCAGGGAAGTTAGTTGCAGATGCCCATCTATCTTCCCGTGGGTCCAATTTTTATATGCGCAACCCGCAAGATTATATGTGGGGGATACCCATATTGGGGCTACCACAGGGGTGCAGCAAGGGGACCCTCTCGGCCCCCTTCTCTTTGCGCTGGTTCTTCATCCGCTGATCCTCCGTGTGCAGGGCGCCTGCTCCTTGCCCTTCCATGCCTGGTACTTGGACGATGGCACTATCATTGGTAAGGCAGAGGAAGTTTCTAGGGCGTTGGACATTATCCGTTCAGAGGGGGCATCTCTTGGGCTTAGGCTTAATATTCGAAAAACGGAGATTTTTTGGCCGTCGTGCAATGGTGCGAAGAAAGTGCCAGGTTTATTCCCTAGCGAGATTAGCAGGCCCGTAGGGGGGGGGGGGTTAAACTCCTCGGGGGGGGGGGGCGGTTAGTCGGGATGCAAGGTTTATTCAGTCTTTGGCATCTAGACGAGCTCTTCGGGCGGTTGATCTTATGAAACGACTGTCGGACTTACGGGACCCCCAAAGTGAGCTTCTCCTGTTGCGCTCGTGCATGGGGGTTGCTAAATTAGTGTTTGGGCTCTGGGACTTGTCAACCCGAACATGTCAAAGAGGCTGTGTCTATCTTTGATGCAGGTCTGCGAGGGGCTGTTGAAGACATTGTTGTCAGCGGAGGACCGCATTTTGGGGACCTCCAGTGGAGGTTGGCTTCCTTCCCTATGCGTTGCGGGGGCTTAGGGCTTATATCGGCGGAGGACGTCTCCGCATATGCTTTTGTAGCGTCCAGGGCCCAATCGTGGAAACTGCAGGACCGCATCTTGCGAGGTGGATCCTGACTACTCCCTTGCGCTTGGTAATATTGGAACAACTCTCCCAGACCTTGATCTAGGCGGTTTTACTGATAAGGAGACCGCCCCCAAGAAACCTCAACAAACTTTGGCGAGTGCTCTTTATGGTAAACACGCACAGGATATGGAGGAGCGGTTCGATATGACCCGCGTCAAAAGGCAGTTTTGGCCTGTCTCAAGGGGGCTCATGCCCAAGATTTTTTGACTGTTGCGCCCATTGAAGGTCTTGGGCAACGGATGTCAGCAGTTGAATATAGAGCCATCCTTAAATACCGGCTCATGATTCCCCTTTTCCCGCCAGACGACTCTTGCCCCATTTGTAAAAAAGCCTGTTTGGATAGATTTGGCGAGCATGCCCTTCACTGTAAGGAATTGCTGGGGTTCAAGTATCGTCATGACTGGGTTAGAGATATTTTATGGGATGTGCTTAGGCGCGCCGGGATCTCAGCCAAGAAAGAAGCCCTTGTCAATTTTCTGACTGACCCACGAGAGGGAAGATCTACCCTGCGTCCTGCGGACGTCCTTGTGTTTGGCTGGGCGGGGGGCAAGCACGCGTGTGTTGACCTCACTGGGGTGTCCCCACTGGTGGGGCTGAGAGATAGTGGATTCGTTCCGGGACAGGCGGTTTTGAAGGCGGAAGCTAGGAAGGTTGCTAAGCACGAGGCAGCATGTCTAGAGAATCAACATGTGTTCATTCCGTTTGCCTTCGATACCTTTGGATCCTTAGCCCCTGAGGCAGTTCGTTTTTTGGAGCGGGTGCAGAAGGTGGTCCACAGTGATTCGCAAAGCCCGAGGAACCAAAAGTTTGTATTTAGTAGAATAGACTTTGCGATTCAAAAGGGTATAGCGGCGCAGCTTGTTGCTTGCTTACCCATTATCCAGATGTAACTTGGTTTATTTCGTAATTTATTATGGTTATTAACAAGTTCAAACTTAAATAACCTATGGCTTAAAATAATATAAACATTGATAACATATCAATAAGTAATATTCATCTACTGCCATCACTCCAGCTCATAATCAAAAGAAAAGTAGCACAACCGCCCATAGCAATCGCATAGTTAGCAACTGTCTTTCATTTTAAGCTCCAAGAAAAGAAATGATAAATGTTTCCCTTCTCGAAGTTGACTTCAGCATAGAGTTGTCTTGAGCATCCACAAAATCAGCAGCAACCTTGCCATTCTTCAAAAGCCAAGAATATACGATAACAATGTTAATTACAGTTTAGTAATGAGCCGTTCTAAGACGGGATTATAATGTTAAAATACTTGATAACGAACCTAGGGAAATTGGTAGGTCTCCTGTGAGTTGTTACACGAGATCCCTGCATCAACATGTAGCAAGTTAGAATAGGGGTGAAGTTACAGATAATATAAGAATCTAACTTTATCTGGAAAGGATATATACTAGCTTACCACTTACAAAGTTGTGAGACCAGTAAAAACTGTAGAATTTATATATATAACATTTCCCATCTCTCGCTACAGTAACGTGGCATTTCTGTAATTATTGGTCTGTTCAAGAGCAATTATGTACACTTGCACACAGCTGTGTTCTCTTTCTTTTCACCTTCTTCTTTCTGTCTTTATCTCCTGTCCTCCTCTCATCTTTCTTTCTCTCTCTCAAATCCAGAGCATCTCCTCTCTTCTCTCTATAAATCACCATGTTAATCGTTGCCTTCAAACTACCCTCCTATCTTCCGCCCACCGCCAACGGCGGCGCCACAAGCCTTCTCTCGCATCGACGTTCCCCATGCTTTTGTAATCCATCCATGTTTAATTAAAGCATCAATTGAAGATTGAAAGCTTGCAGTTTTGGTATGAGGTTTGCTTAAACTGAAAAGCATAGTTTTTATTATTATTATTATTATTATTATTATTATTATTATTATTATTATTATTATCGTTATTCTTTGATAATCCACCCTAATTTCCTTTTGCAACAATCGTAATAATAATCGTCGTATATTACTTCCGTGTTGCTTAGGTTTGTGGGACTAAAGTCTTTTAAAATGCTTTTTTTTTAGTAAAACCACATATTAGTTGTTTTACCCAAATTTATTTGCCTGATACATACAAGTATGCAGCTTAATATACTTTTTAAAAGTGTTCAATTGTTTTCTAATTATTTCTCATGTTGCTCAGGTTTTTGGGAATACCTACACACTCCAACGTTGAAGACAGGTTATACACGAACTTCCCCCTTATTTCCAGACTATGCAACCTATAGGTAATCTCTAATTAGACGCTATATCTTTGTGTATTCATATGTTGGTACGATTAACTTAATACTACTTTGTGTTCAACTTTCAACTGTTACTTTTTTTTATTCTTTTCTGCGTAACCTGTGTCTCTGCCTATTATAAAATGACCGGTAAGCGTACATTTGACGGTAGCACATATGAAGTTGGTGAATGTTCGCGTAGTCGTCACTCTCCTAGATTATCGCAGCTTACAAAATCCGTTGCCCGCGGTCCACCACCTACACCTACGGCACGACAACAATCTGTGTCTCCGTACCTCGATAATGGAGATTGCGAATACATCTGTCAACACTGCGGTGCCCTTTTCTGGTTTGCAGAGAGGATTTTATACACCCCGCAATTTATGCAACCTATATATAATCAGTGTTGTAGGGCCGGTGCAGTTCGCCTACCTTTTCCTATTTATCCTCCACCTGTCATTAAACAACTGTTTTCAGATGCTGATTTCATGGAGAATATCAGGGCCTACAATAACATGTTCTCCATGACTTCTTTAGGAGCGCAAATTGATGACACTGTTAACAATGGTCGTGGACCTTATGTATTCAAAGTCTCGGGCCAGGTTTCACATTGGATAGGCTCATTGTGTCCTCCGGAAGATGAAAGTCCTCGGTTTTTGCAATTGTACATCTATGATACATTTAATGAGGTATCAAATAGATTAAGATTTTTTAGGGCCCCGTGTCGTAAAAGCCTTTCAGAGGACGTTGTAAGACGTCTGAGTGATACACTTACGTCGTGCAACGAGTATGCTCGGCTGTTTAAGAATGCTGCTGAGATGTGTGATACATCTGAAGACAATGATTTTAGCGTCCGATTATACAACAATGTCGGAGACCGACAATATGAACCTCCCGCCCCAGGCACGCTGGGTGGTATTATACGTGACAATGATTCAACTGCCACAAAGTACGATATTGTCCTTCATAAGAAAGACGGTACACCTCAACGAGTTAGCAAGCTGCATCCTTCGTACATGCCCTTGCAGTACCCGTTGCTCTTTCCGTTTGCAGAGCAAGGATGGTCCCCAAACCTTCAGTTGCGTCTTAATTCAAAGGCAAAAGAAAAGAGGCTAACAGTCAACAAGTATTACAGCTACCAAATTCATGACCGTCACAATGTTTATTCTCTACTGCTACATGGTGGTAGGTTGTTTCAGCAATATCTGGTCGATGCATACACATGCATCGAACAAAATCGACTAGATTACATAAAAGCGAAGCAAAATATTTTCCGATCTGAATATGTTGCTGGCATGTATGATGCGTTCGCAAGAGGTGATACCAATGCACGTGATATCGGTAAGCGTATCTTCCTGCCATCATCATTCATTGGCGGTCCTCGGTACATGTACCAGCACTACCAAGATGCATTGGCGATTTGTAGAGTACATGGCAACCCTCAGTATTTTATCACTTTCACTTGCAACGTAAAATGGCCTGAAATTACAAGGCATCTGAATAAGGTTGGTCACGTTCACACAGAAGACCGTCCTGATATTATAGCGCGAGTTTTTCAAATGAAAGTCCAGGAGTTTTTGAAATTTATAAAATCTGATAAAACATTTGGCGATGTTTCAGCAGGTTTGTACTCTTGTGCACTCAATCTATACATTCATGTGATGGTCCATATTAATATTCTGCCATTCTTAATCAGTATTCTCTTTCAGATTTATACACAATTGAATTTCAGAAGAGAGGGCTACCGCATTGTCACACACTAATCTGGGTTACACCAGCTTTCAAAATACGTGACGCGGCCGACATTGACAAGTACATAAGTGCTGAAATTCCGGATCCTTCCGTCGATCCTGCCCTTCATAAAACAGTCACGGAGTGTATGATGCATGGCCCATGTGGACTAGCAAATCCAAACTCTCCTTGCATGCGAGATAATAAATGCTCAAAGTCTTTTCCAAAACCGTTTGTGGCTGATACTCGCTTTGACAAAGACGGGTACGTCCATTACAAAAGACGTGTTAGTAAACATCACGTTATTAAGAACGGCATTACGCTTGACAACAGCTATGTTGTTCCATACAACAGATCGCTATGTACCCATTTTCGCGCACATATAAATGTCGAGCATTGTGGCTGGAACATGATGATCAAATATCTTTTTAAGTACATATCAAAGGGTGCAGACCGTGTCCGCTTTGCTATTGCTAAGTCAGAGGAAACTACCACCATCACACCAACAAAGTCCAATCCTCCGGTGGACGAGATTAAAAACTTTGTCGATGGTAGGTACATTTGTCCTCATGAGGCGACGTGGAGAATCCTTAATTTTCCCATTCATGAGCGTAATCCGGCAGTTCAGATTCTAGCTGTACACTTAGAGGATATGCAAAATGTTACTTTCCAGGAGAATTCTAAGTTGCAGTCTATCATTGGCAATCCATCATTTGGAAAGACTACTTTGACTGAGTGGTTATCTAACAACAACATTGATTCTGATGGTAGGTCTCTGACTTACCCTGACTATCCTTCTAAATATCGGTGGGAAAAGTCATCAAAGGCTTGGATTCCTAAAGTGCATCTGAACAGTCCGTCAGTTGGCAGGCTTACATATGTACATCCCGCTTCAGGAGAACTATTTTATCTACGGATGTTGTTGTGCCATCAACGAGGCTGCAAATCTTATGCAGACATACGTACTGTTTCCAATATTCAATACACAACTTACCGCGCAGCATGTGAAGCATTGGGTCTTATAGGTGATGACAAGGAATGGCTTATAGCATTTGTTGAAGCATCCACGTGGGCCACATCTTCAGAGTTACGATCTTTGTTCACTCATATGCTTTTATTTTGTGAAGTCAGCCAACCGTTAGTTCTATGGGAGCGTCAATGGAAAAACATGTCTGACGATATCCGCTTACGACTTAATTCCGAAATAACACACCACAATTACTTTCTAAATGACGACGACTTACAACAGTATGTATTACTTGAGTTGGAAATGTTGCTCAACTCTGCTGCTTCTTCAAAATCCCTTTCTGATTTTGGGTTGCCACTACCATCAGCAACTGCCCTTGCATCCTTACACAATCGATTGTTGATGGAGGAAACATGTTATGATAGAGTTACGCTTGCTGTTCAGCATTCTCATTCTCATTCAATGTTAAATACGGATCAGCTTGCGGTTTATAATTCTGTTATATCTTCGTTTGAAATATACTCCCAACTGCTATTATTTGTGTACGGCCATGGTGGAACCGGGAAAACATTCCTATGGACAACTATAATATCATTTTTTAGATCCACTGGAAAGATAGTCTTAGCAGTTGCTGCATCCGGGATCGCATCTCTTTTACTACCATCTGGTAGAACTGCTCACTCACGATTCAAAATACCTGTTGACTTAACAGAACAATCTACCTGTCACGTTAAAAAGAACACTCAGTTGGCTGACCTACTGAAACAAACTGCACTAATTATCTGGGATGAGGCGTCAATGAGTGATCGCCGATGCTTTGAATGCCTAGACAGAACATTGCGAGACATTATTGACGATAATGCGCACCCATTTGGAGGGAAATCTATACTTCTTGGTGGTGATTTCCGTCAAACGCTACCGGTCAAACCCAAATGCACCCGCTCTGAAATCATAAATTCAACACTGCCTAAGTCCTACTTATGGAAAGACTTCCGCGTATTCAGGCTGAATGAAAACATGCGTCTCAAAGCTGATACCGAAATCCGTGAATGTACTGAAAACGCTTCTGACTTTGCATCATGGTTGTTAGGCGTAGGTGACGGAGTCCTGGGAGAGCCTGATATACATGACCCTGACAATACTCGACTCATTAAAATTCCATCAGCATACTTACTTCCTTCCACCGCCAATAACCTGCATTCTCTTATCCACTTTATATACGATGACTCTATCCTTAACAATCCAACTGCAGCGAATTTGTCTAACAGAGCGATCGTTTGCCCGACAAATGATACGGCTGATGAAATTAACAAATTGATATTGACTTTGACACCTGGTGAGTGTAAGCTGTACAACAGTCATGACGTAATAATACCACACACGGAAAATCAAAATGATTTAGAGGCTTTGTATCCTCAAGAATACTTGAATCAACTGAATTTCCCTGGAATTCCTCCCCATCAACTGCATTTGAAAATCAACAACCCTGTCATTTTAATCCGTAACATAAACCAAACACTAGGACTATGCAACGGTACAAGGCTAATAGTATCACAACTTTTGCCAACAATAATCGAGGCACACATTATCACTGGTACGTCCATTGGTCTTCGTGTGTATATACCTAGAATAAAATTTGTGTATAACAATAAAGATCTGCCCTTTACTTTCACAAGACGACAGTTTCCAATAAAATTGTGTTATGCTATGACTATTAACAAAAGCCAAGGACAATCTCTAAAAAGAATTGGTGTCTACTTGCCGAAACCTGTTTTTACACACGGCCAACTGTACGTTGCCCTTTCGCGTGCAACATCACCAGCTTCATTAAAGGTTCTCATCGAACCTACAGCTGACAATCCTAGAGACACAACAAAAAATGTTGTATTCTCGGATTTTATGACCGAGGTCAATTACAGTGAGGTTCTCACTACATTTATCACTGATGTGTTTCCTTTTAAATGTTTCCTCATACAGCTATCAACTGCCTGCGCTTATTGCAATTATTAACAGGCCATGTTCTATTTCAACAGGTCCTTCCTACTCAACAGCTTTAGGTAGCTTTGCATCCACACACATCTCCCCACAGGTATGATTCATTTATCACTGATTTCGGATTATTTTTTTTAATTCATGTCTTACTTTCAACGCTCTGTTAGTAGCAAAAATAAGATAACTACTTCCTTATACTGCAATAACTGCTAATCACTTGCCTTTTGTGCAGATGTAAAGGGAAAAAAAATCAGCCAACTCTATTGGCAAAGCAGCACTAACAAGCACTTTTGTACTTACTGAAATAAGTATTAGTAGATCATATTCCCAACAACCACTTTTATATATAAACAACTCTTCCGCTGTATATCTGTTGTAATTACTAAGTGAAAGAACTTTACTTCAAAATAGAGGGATTGTATCGTGGACAATCATTTAGATTTATCACATGCTATAGAAACCATGAAGTTCTGTCTTAGCCAATCACGTGTGTTTTTTTCCTAGACATAATAAAAACTTGAAGTAAGAACTAACACCGTAAGTCCTTTTTGTTTGAGTCAACCCTACCGTAGCGCACGGAAAAAATTCGTCTTTCAACATGTCGGCCTATATATTTCCGCGCCGCGCAAGGCGCGGCGGGCAATACACTAGTTATAAAATATGTCTCCCATGATCCAGATACAAATTATGAATTCTTAGAAATTAATCATATTATATATATGCTAAACTGATGCTAGAGTCTAGACAAGAAAGAACTTAACAAAAATTAGATTGAAACCAAACAACATATGATCAATAGTTCAATTCATGACCCTAGTGTTTAACCTATAATCAATATGGGAAATTGGGATGAGTGTTATTTAGTGCTTGACAGATCAATAAAAACAATAAAATAAAATAATTATGATAAAACGACACTGCAGATGTTATAACATCAAAAGAAGAGTATTGTCAAATTCAGGTGCTCATATATAGATTGATGCATAGATGATATATAGGAGTGAGACAGTTAATGACTTGTAGCTAATTATAAGTATCATGAAATATTAATAGCTAGCATATGGACCTAATGAGCATTTACAGTTAGAGCTTATTGCATTCTTAAGTGATAAATGAACCTTCTAATTTATAGCATGTCAAAAAGTGATTAAATAAATGCATTGTTGTATAAACTATAAAGTACCATCTAAGCAACTATGAATGGGTGTCAGACATGATGGTCTCAGCTACCATACCCTCCAATCATAAAAGTGAAAAAAAATTGACATACTTGCAATCATGAAGAATATAGATAAAGATAAATTGAAGTTATAAGAGAATAAGTTCATAGGCGAGTAGCTGCAAGGTATGGACTCATAACAGCTGACTAACTCCTATGCCCAACATTCCATGTGTTGACTGTTGAAAATTTCCCTTCACATTTAGATTCAAATCCTAAAACTTAAACCCAATTAAAATCTCAAAACCAAACCCTACTTCAACCAATGCCTAGTGGATGGCCTTTGATAACTTGATAAGTAATTCCCATGCACTGCAAAAAGAAAAAGAAAAAAAAAACTAGAAGCCAATAGGTTCATAAATAAACATGCGATTTACCTGAAATGGTTGTTGAAACGAGAAGACCTAGGGTTGGTATAAAGCAAGAAGCGCAAGTTGAAGTAGATATGTATGGATTGGTTTTCGTAAACCAAAACCAAAGTTGTCCCTTTTTAAGACCATTTTATACGTAAGTGTTTCTATACTTTTTGATGTTCCTATGCATATAAGCTAATAAACAAGCCCTTAAGATCAATAACTTCTTTTACTTCTAGAATAAATTAATTTTATGCAGTCATGCTCCCATTTCATTGTGAAAACAGCAAAAAAAATGATTAAATTCAAATCTCAAGATTTTCTGCAGCTTGTTGCTCAACCCAACAGTTTTAAACAAATGGGACCTTATATGACAATCATATAAGAACCATGAAGAGCAAGTTTAGATAGTAGTTAGTACTAAGCACATTTATAAGTTTATAGTCTAGTCATTTGTATATAAAACAAACTTGGAATACGAGGACTAATCAAATGACAGCAGCCCTTAACATTTTTTTGTAATAAACATTTTAATTTACAAGAGCAACAATTTTTTTTTTTATAATAAATGAATACTTGATTAAAGAAATCTGATAGAAAAAAGATTAAAAGAAGTGTTCAAAGTATACTATAATCTCATATATCACACAAAAATATTCCAAACTGAAAAGATACCCAGTTGAAATGGATCCAATGATAGAAAAACAGTATAAGCTTCAGACAGGGTTGAAGACTTCTTACCTATTTGGATAATGTAAACATTATATATCAAACAAAAATATGAGATAAAGATTTAAAATATCCGTGAGTCTAAGGCCAACACACATTGTTCTTTTATAATGTGAAGTGTTAGATCAATTAGTTTCACAAAAATTGCTAGATATTACAAATAAAACGCAGCATCACAGATAATCCAATGAAACAGACTAGCTAAACAACTTATTAAAATAGATTCACCCCACTGGGACATTTCATCGAACACATAATACTCAAAATAGACACAAATGATAAACCATATAAACAACAAAGATACCAAGTCTGACCAGGGTTGGGTTATTCTACAAAGGCTACAAAAAATGAGAAGGGTGAGAAGCCACTAGAAAATGACATGTGTCCAAATGATTAACAAGTGGGAGGGATAATTTTGTCAAAAACATATGCACATGCAAGTCACATGCCATTTCCACCTTCATTTTTAAATGCCCGTAACTTTTTTATACGTCATCCGTTTTTAAAAAAAATTATACCATAAAATTGAGCGTCTTTTTATCTTTAATATGAGTACCATATTGCTATACTTTTGAAAAAAAATTTCAAAACCCACTTGCGTATGACACAATGGAACGTAAAACACAATGAACACCAATTAAATATAGGGTATAAAACACAATTAAGAGTCTAGTAAAACACATGGACGACATACTAAAGACACAATGAATAGAAGACTAAAACACAATGAATACTTTTGAAAAAAAAAAAGTTGAAAACCAGTTGCATAAGACACAATGGATGACATACGAAACACACAATGAACAAAAGACTAAAATACAATGAATACTTTTGAAAAAAAAGTTAAAAACCCAATTGTGTAAAACACAATGGACGACATAATAAAGACACAATGAACAGAAGATTAAAACACAATGAATACTTTTGGAAAAAAAGTTGAAAACCCGGTTGCGTAAGACACAATGGAGATAACGTAAAACACAATGAGTACCAATTAAATATGCAATGAACAATAGGGTATAAAACACAATGAACAGTCTAATAAAACACAATGGACGACATATAAAAGACACAATGAACAGAAGACTAAAACACAATGAATAATAGACATAAACACAATGAACAACATAATAAAATACAATGTACACTTAAATACAAAACTCATTTGCGTAAAACACAATTAAAAACATACTAAAAACACAATGGACAAAGTTAAATCATGTGTAGACTAAAAAAACATAAATAACATATTTATAAAGCACACATACATACTATAACACAATGAATGTGCAGAAGACACAACGGAGAAAAAAACCCATTTAGCACGAATTTTTTTTTTCAATTTTAATGTAGCAATGTGGTACTCATATTAAAGATAAAAAAACGCTCGTTAATATGGTGAAATTTTTTTGAAAAAAAAATGTCGTATGAAAAAGTTATAGACGTTTTAAAATGATGGGGGAATTGACATGTGCATTGCATGTGGAGAGAGAAAGTCAACAAATGTTGTTTTCCTTTTATGCCCCTTCTCTAATTTATTATTTATTTTTTTCAAACAAACTAATCTCAACCCTTCAAATATATGATCAATGGATCACAATCCTTCTCACCCTTCCTAGAAAAAGTGTCTTGTGTATTTGATCCTAACCCAGTCTGACCAAGAAATGTTACTTTGTTGTACTTAATTGCATCCTACAGATCAAAAAGCAATAAAAAGAGTAGCAATTCACTTACCTTGACAACATCGTATCTAACAAAGTGAAGCAGCGCATACATCCATGACTGGTGGAAAGAACAAAGCGGTCTCTGTTGAATCAATACGGGGTTAGTACGTGCATTAGCAGATGGAGCAACGGGGTTAGGAGGAGTAGAGGTTGAAGTGACAGAGACGTTGAACCATTTTACCGAATCGATGCCTTTACCGGAACCTCTATTCCGGCAAAAGACGCCCGAGCTGCCATCAATGGCGATCGTGGTGCTACGGATGAATTTTTGTTGTTGAGGTGACGAGTGATTTGGATAATGCCTGAATAAGGGTTTTTGTCATTCCAGTTGGCGGGAAACTGGAATTTGGGTTTGGAAAGGGTGGGAAACAAACACATGTCAAGGTGCCATGGAAATTGGGGTACTGGAATAGATAAAAATTACTGTAATATTCAACAAGTAAGGATTACTAATTCAAATATAGGTGGGTTATTCTACAAAAGGCTATAAAAAATGAGAATGGTGAGAAGCCACTAGAAAATGACATGTGTCCAAAGGATTAACAAGTGGGAGGGGTAATTTTGTCAAAAACATATGCACATGCTATGTCACACCCTCAAATTTCCACCTGCGGAGTTCAACCGCGAGGCGTGTGACACACCAGGATCCAAGTCAACGGTCACAATAAACGACGTCTAAATGTAAAAACATACGTAACAAAACCATGCATAAGTTTAAAACCGACATACAAACAGTGCGGAAGCATTTAAAGTTTACAAAAGTCATGCATAAATAAAACATAAGTTCAAAAGTTCATAATTTCAAAACGTGCAGATGAGACCCTAGACACGAGACGACTCCAGTGCGACCACGTGCGCCTATCCGACAGCTGCTACCTTAGCGACCTGAGAAAACATGCTAAAAGAGTCAACATATAATGCTGGTGAGTTCACAGGTTTTAAATAAACGTTTAAAGTGTTCCATCGAATACCGTTACCATCACAATTACTACTATGCTTATGAGAACGCCAAACCAGGCGCAGAATGAGAACGCCAACCACCGGCGCAGAATGAGATACTCATACGGGTGAAACCATTACTGACTGAGCCGAGTGTTACCCTGTTTTGTTAGAGACAATATGCACCCGCCCGGCCTCCAGCCGTCGAGTGGGGTTTGTCAGTCCCCAATAGCGCTATCCATATTTCCCCGCCATATACCCATGTTAGTGGTTTCTAGGGATTTTCAATGATCCGTATAGTACGATAAGTGAGCCATAGTATAACGTGATAAAGAGTCATAAGTCATAAAAGAGTTTGTAAGCATGTTTCTCACCCCGAAAGTAAAAACTGTAAAATGTGGGGCCGTGAACTCACCTTAAGTTGCGTATTCCGTTTAAGAGTAAACCGTATGCGTGATATGAGTAAACCGTCTGTGAGATATGATAGCCCCAACTATTGGCGACCTATCATAAGATATGTGTCAAGTTAGACTAATAACCCATCGGGTTCATTAGTCCCTAAGTCCAGTCCATGACCATTATGTGTCCGAAAAGCATGTTTAACCGACAACCAGACTACGTAAGACAAGACTCGACATCCCATTGGTGACCCGACATTCCACGTGTTAGATAAATACAAGACAATCATGCCACATATGCAATTAAACATTTAATACGCGCAACAGTTCACCTAGTCTAGCATAATATCCGTTTAACGCGTAAACAGGTCCGAATACGTGTTACTAAGTCGTTGGGTGAATCCCGGGGTTCCTATCATGTTCCTAGGCGTCAAATCAAGTTCCGGGATGTTAAAATATACATACGGCAGCATTACACGCGATTAGGAATCAAACTAGCAATTAGGAAAAGTCAACACGTGATTAGGGCTGGTCAACAGGCGATTACAGGGTCTAATCGCCTGTATATACACGAGTAGGCCCTTCATTCAGGCGATTAGGCCTCCAATCGCCTATAACATAGGCGATTAGGATCCCTAATTGCCTATAGTGCAGCTGATATGGTTTTTCGCGCGCCGAACACTCCAAATCAGGTCCGAAACATGTAAAAACATCCAATAATCATTCTAACACATTAACAAACATATTTCAAGCAAAACCCCTAAGTTTTCATCATTCTAACAGTCCCGAATGCGAGCGTTTTCCCAAAATGGCAACTTAGCATGTAAACATCACATCAACATGCAAGAACTTGCCCTAAATAGCAAATATCCAGATTAAATCACATAACCACGTTGTCCGATAGCATCCTACTGTTCTAGCATCATCCTAGAGCAAACCCTAACATCATTCAATCAACAACATGCCTCATATCATCCTTAATTATTCAAAATCCTTCAAATGGGTCAAAATATCAAATATCAACAATACACCACCAAAACCATTCAAACTCCTAGGATATCATCATACTAACTTGTATCAGCAATAAACATCATAATAACATAAGAACAACCATGATTCAATCCTAAAAATCCTATCTTTAAACATATATAACACATATAACACATGTAAAGGTGTGGGTTTGTTTAAAAACGGTTTTAAATGGATTTTCAAAGATAAAAACATTTATAAGTCAGGTCTGGACGTTTAGGGAGTAAAACATAATCATTTAAAGGTTTGGGTTTGAAGAACACACCTTAAAATCAAGAGGTGATGATGGAATAAGCTTGAAAATGATGGTTTTGATGCAAAAACGAGTTCCAGAGGGTGTTTGTGTGTTGGGTTATGTTATGGGACGGCTAGGGTTGCACAAATGATGTTTTGGAGGTCAAGGGTGGTATTTATAGGCGTTTTTGGTCGTCCAGCACGTATCATGCGAGTATGCAGACGTACACGCGATTAGGGAGCCTAATCGCATGACTGTTCATGCGATTGGGGCCTAATCGCATGAACAGTTACGCGATTAGCCCCCTACTCGCTAGTAACCACCTCCAATCGCCCCTATACAGGCGATTAGGCAAGCCTAATCGCCTGTAACCCCTGTGTTGGTGTGTTTTGCACGTTAAACCCCGTTTTAACACATGTTAGCACATATTCACATACCGACAAGTCACATAATGATTGTAAACATATAATGCATGATAAATGACACGTTCCCGCCCGATCACCAATTCCCGGGACCCGAGACTTGCGTATGTTAAAACCCTAATGATGTACGATTCGTCTCGACCGACCATGTTATGTGTAACGTATGCGCGACTCGCTAAGGTAGACTTACTAAGTTTTCAAAAGTTAGTTACCGAAAGTTGCCGGGTGTCACATGCTAGTCACATGCCATTTCCACCTTCATTTTTAAATGCCCGTAACTTTTTTATACGTCATCCGTTTTAAAAAAAATTATACCATAAAATTGAGCGTCGTTTTATCTTTAATATGAGTACCATATTGCTATACTTTTGAAAAAAAAAAAATTCAAAACCCACTTGCATAAGACACAATGAAATGTAAAACACAATGAACACCAATTAAATATAGGGTATAAAACATAATCAAGAGTCTAGTAAAACACAATAGACGACATACTAAAGACACAATGAATAGAAGACTAAAACACAATGAATACTTCTGAAAAAAAAAGTTGAAAACCCAGTTACGTAAGACACAATGGATGACATACGAAAGACACAATGAACAAAAGACTAAAATACAATGAATGCTTTTGAAAAAAAAAAAGTTAAAAACCCAATTGTGTAAAACACAATGGACGACATAATAAAGACACAATGAACAGAAGATTAAAACACAATGAATACTTTTGGAAAAAAAGTTGAAAACCCAGTTGCGTAAGACACAATGGAGATAACGTAAAACACAATGAGTACCAATTAAATATGCAATGAACAATATGGCATAAAACAAAATGAACAGTCTAATAAAACACAATTGACGACATATAAAAGACACAATGAACAGAATACTAAAACACAATGAATAATAGACTTAAACACAATGAACAACATAATAAAACACAATGTACGCCTAAATACAAAACTCATTTGCGTAAAACACAATTAAAAGCATACTAAAAACACAATGGACAAACTTAAATCATGTGTAAACTAAAAAAACATAAATAACATATTTATAAAGCACACATGCATACTATAACACAATAAACGTGCAGAAGACACAACGGAGAAAAAAAACCCATTTAGCACGAATTTTTTTTTTCAATTTTAATGTAGCAATGTGGTACTCATATTAAAGATAAAAAAATGCTCGTTAATATGGTGAATTTTTTTTGAAAAAAAAATGTCGTATGAAAAAGTTATAGACGTTTTAAAATGATGGGGGAATTGACATGTGCATTACATGTGGAGAGAGAAAGTCAACAAATGTGGTTTTCCTTTTATGCCCTTTCTCTAATTTATTGTTTATTTTTTTCAAACAAACTAATCTCAACCCTTCCTAGAAAAAGTGTCTTGTGTATTTGATCCTAACCCTACAAATATAACCAAAAAAATATAACAATTGAAAAGAAAATAATTTTAGGTATATGGTCGAGTAAAATCGTAAATGATTCCGGGTAATAATGTCGGGCATGACATAATCACAAGCTTAGGTATGTCAATCATGTCGGGTTGATGGATTGAAATGTGCAACCCGAACCCGACCCATATTATTATTCATGTCAAAAAATTCAACCTTAACCCGACCCATATAAAATTCGGGTCAACCCGAAGACGACCCTTTTAACCCATATTTTTAAATGAGTCATACATGTTCATGAGTTATAAACGGTTATCAATAAAATATTTAATGGTGAGTATATAACTATGAAAAATAAATAATTTAGTGTGCCAAAAATAACACAATTATAACTAACCATGTAAATAGAAAAGAAAAAGAAAAAGAAAAATATAATAGATTTTTTTTTTCTAAATACTTAAACGGGTTAACGGGTCAACCCATTTTATATATGCAACAACCCGAACCTGACCCATTTTTAATAGATGTCACTGGTAGAGCTTTAGGGCTTATTTAAAGAGTACATGAATCGATGATGAACTGGTTAATTAAAAGCGCTAACAATGACTGGAAAGATAAAATTGGGTGAAGGATTTGATGAAACGTAACTTGCTTGTGTTAAAGAATTTTTATTATTTTTTCTTTTGCCCCTTTATGTTGTATGCTAAAAGGAAAGGGCCATAAAAGTTCTTACTGATCAAGTATCAAAGGGCTAATTTTTTAATGTGTTATTTTTTTTCTTGGTGCAACATGTATTGATTTGTTTCCATCTAGACAGTTTGTTGAAATTATCGATGGTTTCAATTAGGGGTGTAAATATATTGACATCGCTTGAAAAGGTGAGGTTGACCTAACACGAACTTTGCGTGTTTGGGTTTAGTCTAAACACGTTAGGATTAGTTTTGGATTGAACCTGCAAATACATTTAGCTACACGGTTCGTGCTTGGGTCAGCTAGCAGGGTCGCAGATGTCCCATATAAGCCTCCATCTTTACTATTTCCATTGGTGCAAATTTTTGTAGTTGACATGCTTATTGTCTGAAGTAGGACTGAACATACACGAAGCATATGTATTTTCGACTGTAGATCACTACTCATTAGACGTCTTTGTTGTTGATGGTTGGCCATATGAGGTATCATCTTCTACGAATTTAAAATGTCCTACATATGCAGTTGGTTAACATGATGGATTAAATAGTGTCAACTTACATAAGTTAAACAAGCCGAGCTCGAGCCTAGTTAAGCTCGGGTTGGGTCAGCTAGGCTTGGCTGTTTGCACGCCTACGTTTATCAAATGCTAATTGATTGTATCATTAAGATGTTCACTGCAGATTACATTTATTCACCTTTGGTGATAGTTTCTGAATCATGGTTAGTTACAAATCTAACAGTTATGCATTTTCTATGATGCTCCTGACATGGTAAGGGGTCAATGAACTTCAAAAGACTGACACTCACTGATATTAATATTGATATCAACAGAGTTGCAAGCAAGAATACCCTTGTTACTTCATTGGAAGCTGCTGGTACGGAAATGAAAGTTGCATTGATATCAAGTTTTAGTTTCATGGATATGGAAGCACACAAGTTGATATGGAAATGAAAGCAGACAAGTTAACAGAGAGGAGGATGGAAAGTTATGGCCTGTTTGATCCACATTATGTAAGTCTATTTTGTTCTTTTAATACGTTTATTTTTTTTATATACAACAAGCTATTAAGAATAACAAATCAACACACTTGATTAATATTTTTTTCCCTGCGTTTTTTTTTAAATAAAGTTTCGATTACTACCAGCGCACTCCGAATAATGCAGGCGTTATGTTTCGCTTTTCTTATATACGTATGTTGGCGCTGACACAGGTTTCATAATACAGAGTTTACCTTTGCCTCTTTCTACGGTGTCCTGATTATGTGGATTCTGGAACTTGTAGTGAGGTATGTGAGTATTGTGGTTCGCTTTTATGGTTTGAAGAACGAAAGAACGATGTGGAAGGTACGCCATTTCTAGAAAAAAAACAACCCCACTTTCATTTTCAATCATATCTAACCCCCCACCCCACCCCAACTACAGATTCTGATAAGGCAACATCAGAAAGGGCCGAGAACATCACTGACTATAAGGAGTCAACAACCATCAAGATTTCATAGCCTAGATGTGCTTTTGATCTTTAAAACATATGACCTTTTACTGTTTTTAATGCTGTGAATAAAACTATCGGTTTTAGAGTAAGTGAATCAAACCAAACTAGAAACAAATTTGTACTTGCGCAATGCGTGTCAGTGAAAGCAACTAGTTTGTTATATATCTTTTTAGTAACTATAGATAAATGGATAACTCACTTCTTTTCTCTCTCTTTGTTTCTTTTTTATTTAGGAGCAAAATGATATTGTGATAGGACTAGCAAATGCTTGTGGTTTGGCACCAAGATGGAGATGATTCTAAAGAGGTATCAGCCATTAGGTGCTATATTAAAATCTCATTAATAGTATGCTTGATGGTTACAGCTACCCGGGCACGGAAAATTTATTGACGGCTTTAAGTCGTTGCATTGGAAAGAAGGCATGTCATGGGTAAAATGAGATCACATCATTGGACTATGTAAGAAAAACTATTTCATGAAAAATGTATCTCTATGCTGTTTTCAGTTGGGCATGTCATGTAATTTATTTGCTTTTTTCTAATTATTACGCCAAGGCACTCGCGGTAAGAGTGCAAAGGGTCAAAGGGTTGAAACAAAGAGCTGCATATATTGATTGTTTAAAACATGGTGATAATAATCTGCTACTTGATAGTCTCTCTCAGGTACATTATCCTCTCTTTTTCCAACATCTTTATATATAAACCTTAGGATGGAAAAACTTATAGTTTGTATTTGGGGAATGTTTATCACTATTTGACTATTGTGTTGACTTTTGCTACTTGCAGAACTTTTAAGGGGTAGGTTCACAACTTGCTACTGAACAGGTTGGTTCTGCTGTCTGCATAGGTGATGGAAGCAAACAAAACTGAAAAGTGGAATTATCCAAAATCTTTGAAGTGCACATCGACAGGTATAGATCGCGCTTTAAGAGCATAGAAAGGAATATATGGGAAACTACCGGTGTAAAGCAGCTGCTCCCAGGATATACATTAGCACCATTATGCCAATAATTGGAGTGGCGGGTTTGCTGCAGTTGCAAGTTTTGCTAGAAGTGATGCAGGTTCTATTGCAGTTGCTGCATTATTTGTAGATAAGTTTTGATTAGTTCATAAATTATCTGTGCATTTAATTTCTTTGTAACTTTTGTAAATAGGTTTTGATTAGAAGTTTATGTATTTAATATTTACATTTAAAACTTATGTATGCATTTTGAGTTATTATTGTTAATATCATTTGTTCTTTAGATTTTCTTATATTTACTGTAGTTTTTATTTTACCAAAAATTAAAAATAAAATGGGCAATTACATGGAAAATGGTCACATGGAACCACAATAAAAATGCATGACTAAAGGTTAGTCAATAGCCACACATAGAATTACATTATTTCATTTGGCTTTACATGATATACACTAGCCACATCATCGTCAATTTGTTTTTGTTGTGTGGCGTAATGATAACAAACGTCTTGGAAAAAACATTATATGTGGCCAAATGTTAGACAATAGTCACACTTAAAATTACTATACTTTATGTGGCTTTACATACACATTAGCCACACAAGTGTCACCTTGTTTTTTTTGGTGTGACGGGATGATAACAAATGTCATGGGAAAAAAAATATGTGTGACAAAAGGTTAGTCAATAGCCACACTTGAAATTAATAAATTGTTTTGTGTCTCTAGAAATAGTTTTTTGCCACACAGTACATTCATGTGACTATAGAATAGCACCAACCACACTTACAAGAAATTCATGTGACCATTACTATCTTTTAGCCACACTTAATAGACTATATAATGAAAATTGTCACACATATTTTTTAATTAATGTGGCTAAAACAAACTTTTTAGTAAATTCATGTGACTATATAATGAAAATTGTCACACTTAAAGTAATTTCATGTGGCTGTTGCTACCCTTTAGCCACACTTAACTGGGGAATGCATGATCCCGACAAGATATGTTGGTACCCTATAGCCACACTTTTTGGTAGCTATGGTCACTAAATGAGAGTGTGGTTGTATGATACCTACGATGACTCGACCTTTGGTCACACTTGACCTGAAAAAAATATGTGTGGCGAAAGGTATATGGTCACACTTTTCAGGTGTGGCTAAAGCCCATTTTTCACGTAGTGCACATCCACTAGACAGTAATTCCCAGAGGGTGTCTCAACTCAACACTCCGGCTACCCACCGATTCTATCAAATTTCCAGTCTTTTATGGTTGTTGAACTTACTGTGTATGTATGTATCAGTATAACTATAAACAACAGAGGATTGACGGGTGGTCAAAGAATCGTTGTTACAAGCATAAAGATGATAAAGAAAGGGAATCATGTGACCCGTGTGCTACAACCAAAGGTAAGTAAACAGAATGTTATGAAGCCCTAAACAAAAAATAACATAAAGCTAGTGAAGTCTTTCTATTATGCTTTCCGGGAGTTAAGGCAGTCGGAGTTGTGGTCCAGGTATCGATTTGCATGTTGCTGTCATCGGTGTGTTGCACTTGCACATCCTTTTAACCTATGTTGACCAGCCGCCAGCGTCTTTTTTTAACAAAACTTGTGATTTTCATGATGAATGTGTTCTCTATATTGTTGAGATTTAGAGAGATTATAGAAACATGTTATATTATAATTGAATCATCCAAATACAAATGAAGGGGTATGGGGCTATTTATAGGTGGTGAAGGGGTATGACACCCTTTAATTTAGTGAACCGACACAATGGTTCAGTTTAACCACCATAACTGCCACAACTATATATTATATAACAATAATACATTCTAAATAATCTAACTTAGGATAATCAAATATTATGTCCAACATTCTCCCCCCTAATTTTGATTTATCCTTTCTTGCTCCATAGTAGGGCTGATGTTAGGATCTGAGTTTGTTTGTTTTGATTGTTTAACTAAATGATGATAATAAATGGAATGAGAATAGAATGAAAGTGCAGCGGAATAATAAACTGTAAATCAAAACAAGAGAGTAAATGTTTTTCAATCGAATGCTTTCATTAATTAAAAGATTTCAATCGTACAAGTTACTCCCCCTCAGCCTGATCACACAGTTGTTTGTCAGAGAGAATGTTTTGTGTGTGATGCAATAGAACAGTACATGCACTGTTCTATTTATAGACTGACTCAAACCACTGATGACCTAGGCTGACGTCACCTAAGACAGTGACCTCTAACAGAATAACAAACTTAAACATCTGCTATACAAACTACTGTTACATTGAAAGCACTGATAGTAAACAGCTGTTAAAGATAAACTCTGACGATCTTGTATCCACTGCTGAAGCCTAAGTGCTGTTGCTTCCAGCAGTGCTTTGGTCTTCAGTACTTGTATCTGCTGTTGCTCTTCATCAGACCTTTGGTCAGCAGTTGTTCTTCATCAGTTGTTTCCTTAGCAGTTCTTTGTATCAGCAGTTGTTGAGCAGTTGTTTGGATAGAACAGTAGTTAGGGTCAGCAGTCTTTTGGGAGAAGTAAGTTGTAAAGACTGTTTATTCAAGGATCAAATAGATAGCATATTTTGGCTTTCCAATCATCTGTTCTTCTCCAGGTCAGCAGACCCAACAGCTGATCTCTTCTTCATGCATGCGAATGGAGTCTTTCTTGTTCTTTGCTTTCTTCGTGCTTCATAGTAGCCATAACTTTTTTCATCATTGTTGTTGACATCTTATTAAATTTCACTTGCAATGTTGTTAGCCGATGTTATTGCTTCTTTCCCAATTTCTTTCTTGCTTGTTACTTGATTTAACTTTGCTAAGTTCTTTGCTGCTTTGAAGCAAAGGTCTTCTTTCTTGATTTGCCACACAGGTCGAACTTGCCACACAGGTCTAACTTGCCACAGAGGTCTAACTTGCCACGAAGGTCTAATTTGCCACAGAGGTCTAACTTGCCACAGAGGTCTAATTTGCCACAAAGGTCTAACTTTTTCTTGCAATACTCAACGAGTCATGAAGTCTCGGAGTCACTTGCTATTTCTCAACGAACCAAAAGTTCGGAGTCGCTAATTATTTCCTCAACGAACCACAACAGGGGTTCGGAGTATCTTGTTATACCAATCGGTATGATTCGATTTTAACTTGCTATGTATAACTTTCAAAAAAAATATACTTTTCCTTTTATAAAAATTGATTTTTTTCTTTCAATACTTTTCTGCACTTTTCTTTCTTTTTGACTTTTCAAAGTCAATCTTCCCAAACAAATATTTCTTTGGATATGTTATGTGTTTGCGTTGACTTCTGAAAGTCAATACTTTCCCACGGAAAACTTACTGCAACACACAATAAACTTGTCCTTCTTTCTTTTCCTTTTTTGATAAGACAACTAATCTTTGACTTTTGAAAAAGTCAAAACCTTCCTAATAAACTTTCTGCCACACGAAAAAAAATCCACTAACAATCTTGCCCTTCTTTCCTTTGATTTTTGGAAACGAAATCTATTTTCTTTCTGACTCGTATTAAACCGTCCCTTTTGTATAATTTGATTCTTGATCAAATCACTTTTCTAATCGAATACCTTTCCTTTTTTCTAAAACTCAATATGTTTTGGTTCTTGTTTATAAATCTCAATCCTTAATCCACTATCCAACTTGAAAAACGTTTATAAAATCAAATTGTTTCTTGTTTGATGAACAAATTAAAACGTTTCAGAAGTGTTTTGTTTTTCTTAAAAATTGGCGGGAAAAAAACTTTGGTTCCAATAACAGGGGATAAACAAAAATTGTTTGATTTCTTTGATTGGATTAAGATTATCTAGATTACCTTATTAAGGAGGAAGCATGTCCATGAAAATAATTTACTCTCAATTTTAAGATGGCATATGAAAAGCCTCTTTATAAATCTCTATATTTTTGTCATTTTCTACCCTTTTTGCCCCTCATGTATAACATATTATGCACATTGTATATGTGTGTAATACACACTTTATATGTCTCTCAAGATGTAACCTACATTCATAACACCTAATAAAACCCATTTCCTTACTCTTGAATACAACTCATCTTACTAATATCGTTACTTAACATGTCTAGGTTACTCATGATGCAAACCATGACAAAGTTCATAGATTTTGCATACAGAAAGAAACGTCATTTAACCAATTCGAGGTATTTTTCATTGCTCGATTTGTTTTACTGTCGATTTGTAATTTTTGTCCTTTTACATTGTTAATAATATATCTTTAGTTGTTGGAAACATACACTTACTTATATTCATCAAATATTTATGGTGTACAGGATGAGGTTGCTAAAGAATTGGAGTGCCTATTCAATTTCAACACTTCTTGTATGGCTAAAGAGGCAGAACCACACACATCGTCCTAATCGACCTTCAACAGCTTTGTAGAAAACCCAATCGGAATGGTTTTTCTTTAATTGCTAATATCTTTTATAAATGTTAATGTGTTTTATCTATGGATTTGAGATCAATATTTATCATGTTGCTATTGGTTTTATTAACAAGCTGAACTCAAAACTGTTATTGGAACTGCAGGTTGGGAAATTGAGGGAAGTTTCCAAAAAGAATCACAACGCTAAACTGAAAATGTTTTTGGAGATCGAGATTGGATCGGTAATATCTTCGCGTCGTTTTATTTCAATGCTGCTTTAATACAATTTGTTTGGTTGAAACAGACCGATTCAGGATTTGGTTGCCTTGCATACAATTTGTTTTTGGTCCAAGTTTAACCTTTATATAGTGTCCAATATAGCATATTCGATTATTATGAAGTTGTATACATTGTAAATAGAATTTGAGTGCCTTTCAAAGAGTGAGATAAATATTATGTACAAATATATACACCATTGTAATTTTGTATTGTGTACAAATATTTAAGGATAATTTACAATACACTTAAAGCCAATTTAGAGGGATTAAACGTCGACATTCATCAAACTTTTGAGACACTTTAAGGCGATCTTAGTCAATTCAATTCATACTAACCTTTCATCTTCCTTGGTGGTTCATCATAATGAATACAATACTAACTACACAAATGGTATTTAGTTCACATTCCGAAGAAGCTAATGGGTTTGTTGAAACGGTTCATTAAACATTTCATCCAAAAACCTAACTTTAATGGTGCATTCCCCTAAATTCTGGTTACTCAACCTTCACCCATGTGTGGAGCAACCTTCTAACATTGCTGCAATCTTGGACTTGCTATATGCAACAGTTATTGCTGCAATTTTGTTACCTTTGCATTTACTGGCAAAGAAACTTGTCTACGTTAAAATTCACGCACCCATTTGACTTTCAAAGGTTTGATATGCTACTCATCCCATGATCCTACAATGTTGGGAGTGCTTTTAGTGGAAACACATATTCTTTATACTTCAAGATGCTCAGTTATGATTCTAGATATGCTCAAAGATCTGAAAACTTTTGTATAACTACTAACATCGTTGAAAATATTACTAATCAGGATATATATTGCATTGTATAGAGTGCAATGAATTCAGGATATAAATGGTGATTGAGGTAACTCTATACAAATACTAATCATGATATATGTTGCATTGTATAGGCTGGGATAAGTGGAGGTGGTAGCTTGCCTATGCATGTTGACAAATTCTTTGAGGTTGAAGCTTCCGTTTATTAAACATTACCAGTAGTGGAGGCACTTTTGACTCCTTTACTTGTGAATGGGTCAATTTGGGTTGTGCTTTATCTCAAGCGGATCAAAAAGAGAATTTCACTAAAGACAAGAAGCGAGAGTCCTTAAAATTGACATGACAACAAATATTTGCTTGGCGAAGTATAATCCTGGATATAGCCTTCATGTGACAATAAGTTGATGTTACAATTCATATCTTTTTAATCGTTAACTGTAATTTTTCAATAAAAATATACACTATTGTGAAATAATGGTATTGCATCTTCATGGATGTGAATTACTAAGTAATAGTTATATGAATGTAATGTTATCATATTCCCTTTCCCCATTTGTAATGGCAACAAAACATTAAGGCCTTCATTTTTATAGATAAACAGATTCAAAGTACATTCACAACATAACTATGTATCTATAAAACGACACTCCATGTATAAATTGAACATAATGGTTAAAATTACTATAGGCTTACCTGGTTCCTTTTATTTATGATTGTCACTGTGTCCCGCTGCAACGCGCGGGCAAGCCCACTAGTTGTATTCGATTCTTTCTAAACAATAAAGGGATGGGATATAAACGTCAAACCGTAACGTTTGATCTTTCTTCTTCGTTTTTTGTCTTGCCGGAACTTCGCCGGAGTCGTTCTTCCGGTGATGTTCTTTCTCTTTTATAGATATAGATAATCAAATATTATGTCCAACATATATGTCTAGGATATTTGTGGGAGCAATAATTTTGTTACTAATGTGAAGGATTAATTCTAGCGGCATGCAATACTAAGTAATGGCATCTAGCATATGTTCTTGATAAAAGTATTGGTAATTACATATTTCATTATACATGTTTACTTTTGCATTTTGATTGCTCTAGAGGTGTCAATCAAATGGATGTATGAATCAAATTAAATCATTTTATCCCTTCCTTACTTTTGTTATCTTTTAATGAATTTTTTGGCTTGATTAATCGAACACGGTTGGACTAGGGAATCTTTTATGTGGTTTTAACGGTAGCAAGTGTTTCTATATCTATAACCCAACTCACTTTGTGATTATGTCAAAAGCGTGTTTGACATCTAAACCACGGCAAAGGCCAACAATGAGAAGTTTTAATAACACAAGGTATTCACCATTATTGTTTCAATATATGCTATTACATAATGCAAAGAAAAAAACATCATAAAGATGGAAGTACACCTGCAACATATATCGAGCAACCAATTATTTAGAGATTTCAATCCACAATTCATCATCCATAGCCAAGGTGTTTGAAACTTGTCGCATTGTTGGCCTTTCTTGTGGGTTAGAATTCAAACACGCTCTAGAGAGAATCAAAACAGATTTCACTAGTTTTTCAACTTGGGGTGACGGTGGCAGTATACGACTATCTGCCACATTGGCAGGCAACAAATAATCAGCAGACAAAGTTGGTAAAGATGTTATGAGCTCTCCAGGATGCTTTCCCATTATCACTTCTAGTGAAACAACTCCGAAGCTATACACATCGCATTTCTCAGTTGCTATCATTGTATAAGCAAGTTCTACATTGATGCAAACATGTAAATAAAAGAAAACAAAAAAGTAAGATCAATCATACATATACAATAGGTTCCAACGTATACATATATCTGAAATTGAACAAAAAAACTAAAGTTACCCGGCGCTATATAGCCATAGGTGCCTGCAATCATAGTCCAGTTTGATGAGTCTAGCTTTAAAAGTTTCGCTGTGCCAAAATCGGAGATATGTGCCTCATAATCAGAATCAAGAAGGATGTTGGCTCCTGAAATGTCTCTATGAATTATAGGCGGTGAGCAATCATGATGCATATAAGCTAAACCATTAGCTACAGCCCTCACAATTTTGACCCTTTTCAACCAATCCAATTCCTTTGCTATGATATCACTGCTTAAGATCGATTTGAGGCTTCCCTTTTCAAGGTATTCATAAATTAAAAACGAGTGACGGGCATGGAAGCAAAATCCGAAGAGTTTCACTATGTTCCGATGCCTTATGTTGGTTAATGCTCGTACCTCATTTAGGAAACTTTTATGATCAACTTGTTCTGATGATGAAGAATGAATTTTCTTGATAGCTACTGTAATATTGTTCGGTTGTAGCTCCGCTTTATAGACAGAGCCATATCCTCCTGTTCCGATACAATATGCGTCATCAAAATCATTCGTCACCTTCAGGATTTCATCATACACTGCCCGTCCATCAAAATTTGATACTGAGAAGAAATCATTACTTTTTTCAACCAATGGTTCTACTGGTAAAGAGATTTTGTTTTTTTGTCGATAAGCATGGATGTCGTAAAGTAACATTGCACCAAAGAGGGGGAGCATTAATACAAGGATGAGCATGTGATGAAAGCTTTCATGTTTTTTCTCCCTTACCATAATATGACCTTCACAAGGTTTCAGTCCTGTAACATTCCCACACAAACCTGGATTTCCTTGGAATACTTGTATGGATGAATTCATGAAGATATGAAATGAGGTGGGAACTGGACCCACCAATTGATTGTAAGACAAGTTGATATCAATCCCACTAGGCAAGTTTTCAAAGGAATAGGGAATTGAACCAGATAATCTATTGTGAGAAAGATTTAGACTTACCAAACTAACTAAATTTTGAATTTCAGTTGGTATCTTTTCCATGAGTGAATTCCAAGAGAAATCAAGTGTGTTTAGTTGACTTAGTTTGCCAATCTCAGAGGGAATTTTTTTGCTAAAATTGTTATTACTAAGATTCAAGTAAGTGATGTGTTTCCACTCACCAACGTCTCTTGATATCGACCCGTTCAATCTGTTTTTGGATAGATCGAGAGTAAGGAGATTACGAAGCGATCCTAGCTCTCGAGGTATAAAACCTGAAAGTTTGTTTCCTTTCAAGGACAAATATAACATACCTTCCATCTTTCCAAGTTCCTTTGGAATCTCACAAGCCAAATTATTTGAAGAAAGATCAAGCGTTTGTAGTCGATCTGAATTCCCAAACTCAGTCGGTATGCAACCGCTGATGTTGTTATATCCCATCAATAAGGCTGTCAAATTCTTGCATTTACTCCAATTTTGAGACAATTGCCCTTGAAAATTGTTATGACTGACGTCAAGGTAATATAAACTTGGATAAACCCCAAAACTACTTGATATATCTCCAGTAAATTGATTATAATCAAACGCCCCCCTTTGTAAGCTAGAGCAATTTCTTAGGCTTACTGGTAAAGGACCGGTGAGTCGATTAGAACCGAGTGATAAATACTGAAGCATTCCTCCATGGCACAAATCTTCCGGCAAATGTCCAGACAATTGATTATCGTCCACTTCTAGCTCAAGCATGTCTGGACTTGCCATTACTCCTCGTGGTATTTGACCAGATAAATTGTTCACACGAAGATACAAATACTGTAGCTTTCTCAGGTTTTTTAGTGATGAAGGTATTGAACCATTGAGTTGGTTGTCGCTCAGCGCCAACTCTGTGAGTGACTTCAAATTCCCTATTTCAGGAGGAATGGGTCCAGAGAGGTGATTTTGGTACAAGTGCAGGAGATTCAGAGACGTTAAATTACCTAACGACGAAGGAATTGAGCCGGATAGGTTATTTGCAAAGAGGCTGAGGCGCTCAAGTGAGACCAGGCTCCCAATTTCTTGCGGTATCGAACCAGACAAGTTGTTTTGGAAAAGGTACAGGACAGTAAGCCGCGTCGAATTCTGAATTGTAGGTGGGATAGGACCACTTAGAGAATTGTTACTTATATAAACTTCCACAAGATTGACAAGGTTCCCAAACTCATTAGGAATTTGACCAGAAAACCTATTGTCATCAAGATATAAGTAAGCCAAGTTTGTTAAGTTGCCTAATGTTGGAGGCAATTCTCCTTCAAGAGAATTATCATACAAGGCAAGCTCAGAAAGAGATGTTAGTTGACCAATCTCTTGTGGTATTGAACCATTTAAGTTATTTTCAAAAAGATGGAGGGTTTCAAGACTCGCTAACATCCCTATTTCCGGTGGGATTACACCAGAAAACTTATTATCTGACAGATCAAGATAAACAAGTTTGGACAAGAGCCTGATTTGCGCTGGGATTGGACCGGAAAAGTGGTTTATACTAAGCTCAAAATGAGAAAGGTTGTGGAGAAAAGAGAATGGGAACCGGTCTAGAGTACCACTTAACTGAGATGATGTGAGATTTAACCTGCGAATGGTCGAATCATGATTGCAAACTACACCGAACCATGAAGAGCATGGAGTCGAAGCAGTAGCATTCATAGAGAGGGGAGTCCAAGAAGATAGTCTGGAGTTGTTTGGAATTTGAAGGCTAGCTTTCCATTTAAGAAGAGCATTGTCTTCTTCCAAAGATGCAGAAGCAAACTTTGAAAGTGAAATGATTAGTAGAGCTAGAGATAAAAGTAATAAGTGCGAACAAGATGGCATTTTCTTTTTCATGTTATCTTACTATGGAAAAATGATGGGTTGTGTGTCTTTATTTATATTAATTCAGCGGCTAAACTGTTGTCTTTTTTTTTTTTTTTTTTTTTTTTTTTTTGAAAAATAAATATGTGCGAGTCATAAATATTTAGAGAATATGTTAACAAGAGTGAATTAATTGCACTTTGAATAAACACTTGATGGTGACATATACAGACAATAGGAATCAAGTATTGTCTCAAAGTCAAATGTTTCACTAGGAGTGCGTTTACTATATGAATGAACCTGGTGCATTCCATATATGAACGTGAACGAGGGAAAGTCAAAAAACATGGAAAAAAGAGGTCGTTGGTATTATTGTGTGGTTTATAATCACCTTCTGCATTACAAAAACATACAAATGTAGCCTCAAAGTCAACATAAGGAGACACACAATTAATTTGATGGTGAATTATTGAGAAAAAAAAAAAGTCAAAAAACTAGATTAAGGATTACATAACACATTTACTTAACTTCCATTCACTTATTATGATTTTATTTACATCTGGTTGGTTTATTTTGCCAGGTCTCAGTTTAACCAAGTTAAAAATATATGCACCGTCGATTTAAATATTTTATAAAATATATACCCAGTATATAAGATGAAAGCCAAAGTAAGTATACCACGTAATGTAGGATAACACTGCAATACTGCATACTACCTTAGGCTTTTCTATATATAAAATTCCATGAACGTGTAAACAAGGGAGCCAAAAAAGACGGAAAGAAGAGGTCGTTGTGAAAGCTATTGAAAAAATGAAAAGTGTTTGATATTGATTCTCTGTATTGATTCTTTTATTGATACATAATAAAAAGAAGAAGGCCTTTAAATATAAGGCATACAAAACCAAAAAAGGAATAGAATATTTCAAGGAAAAAAAGATTGGGTGTAACGGCTACTTTCCCTCTTTTTTTTTTTGTCCAACAGCTACTTTCTAACACTCCCCCTCAAGCTGAGTAGTGGGGTTTCCAATATTCAGCTTGTCTAGGCAATGGTTGAAGATTCTTCCGTTGACGGCTTTGGTTAATATATCTGCTAATTGGTCCTTGGAGTTGACAAAGGGTAATTTTATAATTCCTGCTTCGAGTTTCTCTTTGATGAAGTGTCTATCAATTTCTACATGTTTTGTACGATCATGTTGGACGGGATTTTCTGAGATCTGTATAGCAGCTTTGTTATCACACATGATCATACTGGCTTCAGTTTGAGGGAATCCGATTTCACTCAGAAGTTTGCGTATCCATATAACTTCTGCAAGACCTCGTGCGATCCCTCGGAATTCTGCCTCTGCGTTGGATAGGGCAACAACCTTTTGCTTCTTGCTTCTCCAGGTAACTAGATTTCCTCCTACCAAGGTAAAGTACCCTGAGGTGGACCTTCGATCTCCCTTATCTCCAGCCCAGTCTGCATCTGTGAAGGCTTGAATTTTTAGACGTTTGTTTGATCGGAAGAGAACCCCATGTCCTGCAGTTCCTTTGAGATATCTTATAATCCTCCATACTGCGTCCATATGAGCAACTTGAGGTTGGTGCATAAACTGACTAACAATCCCGACTGAATAAGCAATATCTGGGCGGGTATGTGAGAGATATATCAGTTTGCCCACCAATTGTTGATATCTTTCTTTATCTGCTGACTCTGCTTCTTTTTCTATGTAAAGTTTTTGGTTAGGAGTCATTGGAGTATCAGCGGGCTTGCAATCGACCATTCCTATTTCAGCTAAGAGATCAAGGATATATTTCTTTTGACATATAAAAATCCCTTGCTTGGATCTTAGAACCTCGATTCCGAGAAAGTACTTCAGTCTTCCTAGGTCTTTCATTTCGAATTCTTGGAACAAATTTGTCTTTAATCGTTTTATTTCTTCCTCGTCATTTCCTGAAATGATCATGTCATCAACATATATAATCAAACATGTTAGAAGTTTACCTATTCTTTTGAGAAACAATGTGTGATCCGAGTTACTTTGTCGAAAACCATATCCTTTCATGGCTAAAGTAAATCTGCCAAACCAGGCGCGAGGAGATTGTTTAAGCCCATAGAGGGTTTTCTTCAATCGACACACTTCCTAGTTTTTGAAGTCTCTTGTGAATCCTGGAGGGGCATCCATGTAAACCTCTTCTTTTAATTCTCCGTGGAGGAAGGCATTCTCTACATCGAATTGGTGAAGAGGCCATCCTTCATTAGCGGCAACAGAAAAAGGACACGAATAGTGTCGATTTTGGCTACTGGAGAAAAGGTCTCTAAGTAGTCGATCCCATATGTTTGAGTGTATCCTTTTGCTACCAATCGCGCTTTATATCTTTCAATGGTGCCATCTGGTTTGTGTTTGATTGTAAAGACCCAACGGCAGCCGACTGACTTCTTCCATGGAGGAAGGACACACCTTTCCCATGTATTATTCCTCACAAGGGCTTCCATTTCTGTTTCCATCGCATCCTTCCAGTTTTTTGATTTTAAGGCTTGTTCTACAGAGTTTGGAAGTTCTTCATTATAAAGGGCGGAAGTAAAGGCTTTGGCTTCTGTAGATAAGTTTCCGTTGGCAATATTCGCCATGGGATATCTGGAGGACCTTGTTTCCTTTCCCGGAGAATAACGTTTTGGAGGAACTCCTCTGTTGGTTCTGGGTGTAAGTTCATACTTGTTGCTTGTTTCATCCTGTATTGGTTCTTCCTGCACAGTTGGTTCTTCTGCACATTTTGTTCTATAGGACCCTCATGATTATCAGAGGTGTCAGTATAGGATTCAATATGCTGAATATCATCATGTGTTTCAACATTAAATTGAGTTTCCTCATTAAATTGAGAATTACTTGCCTCGGTGAATGATCAAGGGATCCGCTTGGAGTCTAAAGCTTTGCGTGTCATCTCAAAGTATTCAATTCCGATAATCCACACCTTTCTCCTAAAGCAAAACCTATCTAGGTTTACCATCCAAACGGATTCACCTTAGGCCTCGGTTTGTCCACTCCAATTCCTAACATTAATTCTAATTCCAATTCCACCGGTGCAATCAGAATCTGAAGAGAAGCTATTATCATCATCATCCACAATGTTCTTACCTAGAGCTACCAACCATCCGGTTGAAGAAGAAGAAGATGACACATATCACTAACATAACTTGCACCGGTTTGAGATATTAGTTTGATTAGCTTAAATCTCTCTGATCCATGGTATCCACTTTCAAAGGATCCATGACACGCGATAATCGCTACGGTTAGTGGATACCATGGATCAGAGAGATTCAAGCTAATCAAAATCATATCTCAAGTTGGTCCAACAACTGAATTTGACTTGCTTGCATTGGAATCTTGTATGAAATCATCTCATTGCATATTCTCCATATCCATACCTTGTTTCAAGTATCTTGTAAAATTCATTTCGTCCTCAAGACTTCTAGGAGTCAACAAAGGTTGACTTTTTTGAGCATTAACCATGACTATATTACATTATTATTATTTAAATTATTATTATATTTGCAACTTAGTTCCTTTGTTTTATTATTATAATAATAATTTATTATTATCAAGAATCGGAAATTAATAAAACGATTTATGAAAGTATCAAGAATCGGGAATTAGTAAAATGATCGGATGTTACTTCTGAAAACCACAAACGATCAATTAAACATTACGAAACGCGTCAAACAGAGACCGGAAGTCCAGCATGTCGATTAGACATGCAAAAATCGTCTTTTGAAAAAATATGGGTATCGACTGTATAGTCGGAGCACCACGTACAATGATTCATGAAAGTTGAACAAACTCGGATGTTTCAACCAAAACACACAAACGAGCAATAAACGACCTGTTACGCCTCAAACGAATTTTGTTGTATTGGGAACAACTAAAAACATTTTAAAATGAATTAAAATTAATTTTTAATCAATAAAAAGTATTTAAAATTAATTAAAACAAGTTAAATTTTTTTTTTAAAAAAAGGCCAAAGCGCGTCGCTTTGGCCAAAGCTAGGCGCCTGTGGTCTAATCAAGCTCAGCAGGCGCCTAGCTTTGGCCAAAGCTAGGCGCCTTGGCCTTTTTTTTTATAAATTAACTTGTTTTAATTCATTTTAAATACTTGTTATTGATTAAATATTAATTTTAATTCATTTTAAAATGTTTTTAGTTGTTCTCAATACAACAAAATTCGTTTGAGGCGTTACAGGTCCTTTATTGCTCGTTTGTGTGTTTTGGTTGAAACATCCGAGTTTGTTCAACTTTCATGAATCATTGTACGTGGTGCTCCGACTATACAGTAGATACCCATATTTTTTTCAAAACACGATTTTTGCATGTCTAATCGACATGCTAGACTTCCGGTCTCTGTTTGACGCGTTTCGTAATGTTTACTAATTTCCGAATCTTGATACTTTCAAAAATCGTTTGTCAAATCATAACCATCATCATCATTACACCCTCAAAACATAAATAAAATAACAATAAATAAAATAATAATAATAAATCATTGCTCCAACATAACTTGTACCAGCTTGAGATATGATTTGGATTAGCTTAATCTCTCTGATCCATGGTATCCACTAACCGATCAAACAACGAGATCCATATTTTCAGACGTTAGGGTTTGATAAACACAAAACTTAGTATTAAAAAGCAACAAAAACAAAACTGGAACCATAAATCGTACGGTGAAATAAAGAGAGGCCCATTAGGCGTGCCGTGGAGGAAGATTGTCGGTTTGTTGTAGTTGATGATGGCGCAGAGGTTAGCGGTAACTTTAAATTTTTGAATGATCGTTGGTTTGCTCTCTATATACGAATTCATAACAGAGATATCTGTCAACGATGATGGCAACCTGTTAAAGGCTGAACACGAGTATAATCAAACAGCGATGTCAAGGGTTTTAAGACAAGGAAGATAAATTGGACATTGATCATTACAGTTATGCCTTTTTTTATCAGAAAATATATTCCCAAACAATTAAAAACAACTTTTCATGCAAGCAAGTAAAATTCAGTTGTTGGACAGTGAGATTGATAACTTCTCTATGGAAGTTGCTAAAATAGTTAAACAAAAGCTGAAATTAAACAGTTATTTGAAATGTTCCTTATCATTACAGTGAGATTGATAACTTCTTTATGGAAGAAACAAATTCAAAACAGAGGTAGGTTTTCTAGAGGGTCACTATTCATATATAAAGAGTATAATCAAACAAGGGTTGTTATCGGAGAGATATCGGTCAATGATGAAGGCAACCTGATAAAGGTTGAACACGAGTATAATCAAACAAGGGCTGTTATCGGAGAGATATCGGTCAACGATGAAGGCAACTTGATAAAGGCTGAACACGAGTATAATTGATGTGTCGTAAAACACATCTCTTATTCGGTGTATTTTTATACATAATTTAATAGCTTTTTGTTCGTGTTGAGTCGTTATTTGTATTTCTTAATTATTTTAGCTTTTTATAGGTTTTATAGATTTTTATTAGTTTTGGGTCATTTTTAGTATTTATGTATTTTTTTTTTTATATTTTGGTAGGTGTTCATGGACGTTAGAGCGTAAACGAGCAACTTTGGTCAAGTCAAGAACACCCGAGTTGAGAGCATAGAATTATAATACTATATGTATAATAGTATACTAGTGGGAATGCCCGCGCGTTGCCGCGGGTGTTCCGAGTGATATCAGATTCAATTATAATGTCTATTACGAATCACACCCATTCAAGATTTGTAACATTTTATTCCATTAAACGAAAGTAGTCGTAGAACCTATAACATCACAAAAATACAACATAATCATGCTAAAAACAAAATATAAGTTTGGATAAAGATTGATCGATCATAAAAGAAAATAAGATTGTCTCAAGTTCTACATATCTTTAGATTTGAAGATTTACCAAAAGACCCTAGTTCAATAAAAAGAAAGCATTGCTGTAGACTGAATTATGACCCTTGTATTGTATTACGCTGCTGTTTCATATGACATGCAAGACATAAACTCAATTTATGATGCTTGTTAGTCATAATTTACTTCGGTGGGTTGACTTTATTCTAGTATTGTGCAAGCTAGGTCTTGTACTACACTTAAATGGTCAACTTTTTGTATTTTTCCTATGATACATCACATTGCTTCTTGGTTTAAAAAAGCGCACCTCGCACAAAATCGACGAGGTCTAAGCGCATCGCGCGAAGCACAAAAAAGTGTGGGATTTTATACCCGAAGCGCACACTAATTAAGTAATTTTTCATATATCCCATGAGTTTTTAGCTTAGTTTACTCAAAATATAGCTATAAATAAAGTTTTTATGTGATTTTACCCATATGTACAAGCCAAAAACACCAAGGTACAACATTTTTATGCATAAAAATACATGGTGTACGTGAGGCGCACGCCTCAAGGTCAAAAGCGACTGAAATTTTGCCAAAAAGCGCCTGAGGCGCGCGCTTTTGGCAGCGCCTTTGGGAAATTGGGTAGGCGCAAAGCCTTAAGGCGCCCTAGGCTGAAACCCAACATTGGTTATGTTGAGATGGTGGTTGTAGGTTACTGCCCTCTATGAACATTTTTTATAGCGGGTATCCATCGGAATGCTAATCTAGAGCCTGTGGAGGATGCATTTGTTACAAGAAAGAAATGGGAGTCCCAGTTAAACAAAACAGAACTCACAGATCTCAAAATCAAACATTTTTAGTCACCTCTAACTGTGAAACTTCGCCGCAACAATCCTTCAGGCCAACGTGGGACATTATTGATTTTGACTGCATGATCAGCCTCTTTTGAGTTTAATATCAATTTCCTTAAATAACCACACTTTGACACCAATGGAAGCTGCATTTATGAAAAAAAAAAAAAAAAAAAAAAACCAAGTGTCAAATTTCATTTGCACAATCTGTAACACCCAAAAGCTTCAAAATGCCATCGAATCGTACCTTGCGTAACAAAAACGAAATGGCTTGTACATGGATTGTAACATCACTCGAGATCTCTTGTGAGAAAATCCTGCAAAAGTTTATAAAAATATAAAGTCTTTAACTCATAAACATCAAACTAAAATGAAATACATCAGACCATTCAGTTGTCCTCTTCATGGCATACTCATGAGCTCCTTCTTCTTAGTTGGCATCATGTCAAGAGTTGTAACCATTACAACTTGCTCTTGTTCAACATCCATTATTAGTTTATAACAACAATGTTTGAGCAATATTCTTGATTTTCACCATGATCAACTTTGCTAAATTTATAACAGAATGAAACAAGTTCTTTACAATCCCTCCAAAAAAAAAAAAAAAGAAATGAAAAACTGTGTGCCCTCGTTATTGTTTGATGCAAAATGATAAAAGCTGAATAAAAATAAAAGGAGTAAAATCCTTTTTTCAGGTACAGGTTTCTCTTCATTGTATTGGATGTGGATGGGTAACAAAATCTATCTTAAGGAAGAATCTATTGTTGCAAAAGCAGAAACCTTTTCCTTTCTGTTGAACCTTATAAAGATAAACAAAATAAAAAATAAGATTTGACATACCGCCTTCATGGTACAGATCAACTACCAAAGTCTTTATGCTGCAACACTCGTTTCGTTGGCCCCTTTCCCCTCTTCCTCCAGCTCCTTAACTGCCCTTATAAGTGAGCTTCTAATCCCATTCAGATGCAAACCCTTTTTCGTTATTTCCTCCATTAACTTGTCCGCCATTACTCAATCAGCAGCTTTCAAGCAAAGAGACTGAATCAATTTATTATACTCATCAGTGGCAGGCCGAACCCCATACTCTTCCATCTCCTCCAATAACTTCACAGCCTTTCCAAATTGCTCCATCGTACAATACCCGCGAATAATTGTATTATAAAGACAGGCTAACATTTTGGAAGCTTCTTTCATTTCACCACCCTTGGTGTACCCACTCATAATCACACTATAAGCAAACACGTCAGGCTTGAGTCCATTATTTTCCATCATCCTCATTACCTCAATTTCTCTGCCATATCTCCTGTCTTAGAAAGCGCATTGATAATGGTATTAAAGATCGCATTTCCAAGTGGAAGACCATTATCAATCATTCTAGACAACAAAGATTTTGCCCCCTCAACATCATTAACTCTGCACAACGCTTGAACGACACAATCAAACAGCTTGATTACATATTTCTTATTTTCTAAATCATCCAACATCTTCAATGAAAAGTGAACTGAATCAGCATCATTCTTCTTTCAATCGCATAGAGAACTAATTAAAAAGTTAATAGATGGCTGAGGCGGGTATCTTTGTTTCTCTTTCGCTGATAAATAAACAACATAAGCTTGTTTCACCATCACAACTTTGCATAAATAATATATAACATCCCCGACTTTCACTGCTTCTGGTAACTTATCTTCGCTAAGCATCCTCTCACAAACTAAACCAACCGGATAAAAATCAATCGCCTACAAAGAGCTTGAATAGTAAAATAATAAGAATCTGCATTTGTCGCACAAGAGAAGTCTCCAAACTTGTTAAAAACCTCATACCCAACCATCCCTTTACCTAACCTTGAAAACAAAGTTATTAAAACATTAAGCATCTCAGTAGTCACAACATTATCACCCTTTTCACCAATCTCATTAACCAAATCCCACAAACTATACGCAACCTTCTTTTTTCAGCTCCTTAGAAACCGCTCTCACAAGTGCATCAAGCGACGATACCAAAAAAAATACATAAAACACCAAAAAAGTTAAATAAAAACATTCTTAACCAAAACGACGATGAATAAGTCAAAAAAATTACCAAAATCAGCAGCAACATAAAGAATGTCAACGCCAAAGAGTGGCGAGAGCAATGTCAGAGAAACTAAACCAAACTCTGAAATGACTCAACACTTATAATAACTTTTCCAAACTAATGCTGCTAATTAAATATGCAATATCATATAACAATAGATGACAACTTAATACTTACTCTTACAACTATAAGTTCTAAATTTGTAAACCGTTAGCAACTTCCAATTCTCAGCAAATAAACAATCATCTAATCACCTCTCAAAGAAGTAAAAATAACCATTCATTAGCAACATACAACTTGATAAATAACATAAAACAACAATCACATCCACAAACGCTGACCTACTTACAATCTTGTGACGATATCAAACAGAAATAAACAATTGAACAAATCTGCAAAACCAAGTAAAAAAAGAAAAGTGACTCGCAACTCCAGTAGGTGAATAGGTGGTAATAGTGAACTTATGGTCCCCCTAGTAATCCTTGTATAGAAGATCTGCATCACACAACATACACATTCAACAACCCTCATATATCAAACTATATAAAAATTTGTGTGTGTGTGTGTATATATATATATATATCTAGAGAGAGAGAGAATGAACCTCTGGCTTTTTTTCGCCAATATCGGATTAGAGTCCTGGACCTTACGACGACCAATGGTGTCCCAAGCCGAAGCAGTCGTTCCACATAACAACTCTCCACCTTTCACCTCTAATTCTTTCTTCTCCGTCAACGTCACCGTTATTGACATATCCAATCAAATGTGCAGAATAGGAATTGGGGTTACTGAAACCCTAGACATCCTAATTCATAAACCATCTGCTCTGCTTCTTTTTTGTGGAATTGGGGTTACTGAAACCATCTGCTCTGCTTCTTTTTTTGGAAGATGATGGCGGTTGAGAGGATATTGGTGTGGTTGTTGGTTGAGACCAGGTCGTCGACCGGTGGTGAGCGACTGAATATCCACAATAAGGATATTTGGATTTATGTTTTGAAACTGAAGTAGAGACGATTCATTTGCAGAGAAATTGATGATCTCATTCAATTGCATTGAATCAAGAATCATGAATGGCGTTGGTAAAAGCAGGTATGCGATTAAATGTGTGATTGTCTGTGTAGAAGAAGAGGGGCATGGAGGGAAATCAAGGCCAATATTGTAAATTTGGTTTCATATTGTAGGGGTGAGCAAATGTTGGTTCGGTTCGGTTTTTACATATAACCGAAACCGATAACCGAAGTTTGGTTTTAGGAAAATCCATAACCGAAACCGCTCGGTTACGTCGGTTCGGTTACTTCGGTTAATATGTCGGTTATCGGTTCGGTTTCGGTTATGTTCGGTTAATAACCAAACATAAAACTTGTGCAAAATTATAAACTTAAAATAGTTAGTAAAGTGTTTTGAACATTTTTCAAGAATATAAATATATATAAAAACGCAAGAAAAATACATGAAACACCCATGAAATAAATAAAATATGCTTCAAATATATGGATATACATGAAAAATACACGAGTTACATAAAAAATATATTTCAAATACATAGATATACATGAAAGATACATGAAATATACCAGAAATACATGAAGATATATTCCAAATATATGGATATATGTATGAAAAATAATTAAGTATATAACTATCAGTTCGGTTTCGGTTATTTCGGTTACGGAAGAGGGGAAAACCGTAACCGTAACCGAATGGTTCGGTTTTGACCATATGTTAACCGTAACCGATCAGTTAATTCGGTTTCGGTTATTTTCGGTTCGGTTATCGGTTCGGTTTCGGTTTTTTTCGTTATCGGTTTTTGTATGCTCACCCCTATCATATTGTGAGAGGAAAAGTTGGGTGAAATGTCTACATTACCCTTCTAAGTGTCTTAGTTGTTACAATTATGTCTATAATACCCTTAAATTTATTGCTTAAATATTTTGTACATGTTGCTTCTTAAGTTGTACAGAAATGAAAATGACTATGTTAACCATCACTCCTCCTTAATAAGATAATTTAGATTAGATAATAATACTAATAATAATAATAATAATAATAATAATAATAATAATTAATAATAATAATAATATAACAAAAAAAAAAGCGAAAAGTGACTTTGATGTCACTTTGGTCGGCCCAATGGCCCACCTCAATTTGGAGGGCACAACATTTATGAATTCTTGGAAGCGGCCGCAATTAATAGAAGATAGAAGGGAGCTGCGAATATTATACCAGGGGGAAGGCATCGATTATTCGAAGGAGAGCACAAATAAGATATTGGAGAAGGAGGTGGAGGTCAAGGTTAGAAGCCTAGGTTGGGTCGTTTCTAATTCAACTATTTATTATTTATTTATTTGGTACCCGTTGTGAACATCATACTATGTTTGGTTTCAATTGTTTTGATTTTGTCATGTCTTTTAGAGGCTAAATCTTTTTACTACCTAGGTTAATGATGAATACGCTTGTTTAATTTATTTTCTTTTGGTTTTGGAACTTTTGGTTGTGGATGAATTTTAAAGTAAAGAACTTTTTATTTTTTGGTTTGATGTATATGCGTATTTAGTTTTGTTTAATTAATTTTTATAAACTCCACTTGCGTTTTTGTGAATGTCTTTCATGTATGAATGCGGGTTAGGTTGCGGACCGGGTGTTAGCAACTACTTTATGGTTAATTGCCCAAGGTTATCTATAGGAGTTGTAATTGTTATTTATATAATTCTAAGTGTTCTACCCATTCTCAATAGCTGTAAGGTGCGAGATTATTGGTCTGTCTAGGGTGTTAAATTGCTAGATCTAGAGGCTTTGTGAGAAGATCTTCCTAGTTTCCCTAGCATTCCTTGTAGGCCAAGTCTTATCAGAAATATTGTAGTTACCCCTTGCACTTTCGGGTGTATTGTGACTTTCGCGCTGTGAGGTAGACTGTCTAGCGGGTACTTTAAGATTCGAGTAGGTAAGCCTGTGAGGGTAACCTCTCAACCGGTGGTTTAACAGCACAACAATATTCTAGGGTTTCCCCGTGAGAAGGGTCGAGGGTGTCTAGTTTATTCTTGATGTTTAGTATTTTAAGATCCCGGTTCCATACCAGTTCCATAGCCGTTAGAGACTTGTCATTCATGTGTAGGATTCTAGCCTAGGTAGTGCCTTCCCATTATTTGATCCCAGTTCCAGTTCCCAGCTTCTGTCCTCAATTATTTAAGTTTTATTTATTTATTTGCAATTAGTCTATTAGAAAACCCCATTTAAGCAACAAAACAATTTAAGTTAGTTTGTAGATAAGTAGTCGAGTCTAGTTTACGTTTTCCAGTAGAGTCTCGTGTGTTCGATACTCGGACTTACTTTAGCTATACTGCACTGACCGGTACACTTGCCGGTTTTGTGGTTTAGGTTTAGAGAGTCTTAGGTTATAAATTTAAAACTTAGAGTGTCTAGTTTAGGTTAATTTAGTTAGCTTTTATTAAACCACTTTTAGCACATCAAGTTTTTGGCGTCGTTGCCGGGGACTCTTGGCGATTGCGTTAATTAGCTTCGATTGAACTTATCTGAAATATCTGTGCTATTTGTTATTTTTATTTTATTTCTCTTTTATTTATTTTGAGTTTATCATCCCATTTAGATCACCTAGTTCAGCACCTACCCATCCCCAAATGGCCGAACGTCGCAATGTCCACCAACAATCCACCCAAGGTTTTACGGGAGTCAACTCTCCTATTACCGCCCCAACCATCAACAATGAAGGGTCTTGGAAGATACCCTCCTACATCATGATGACCATTGCTAACAGTTGTCAATTTCACAGCCGTGATGATGAGGATGCCTCGGCCCACATTACCCGCCTGACTCGCATCCTAGCCACTTTTAGGCTACAGGGTGCCACAGTGGATGCCAAGTTCCTCCATTTGTTCCCATTTTTCTTTGCTGGTCGAGCCGCCACTTGGCTTGACTCTCACCCTACTCACACTTTCACTACTTGGGATGCCCTTAAACAAGCCTTTCTGAATAAATACTTTCCACCTAGCAAGGCTTCCCGACTTCGCGATCAGATCCATTCATTCCGAACAGAACCTGATGAGCCATATTATCTTGCATGGGAGAGGTTCCAAAACCTGCTTAGCAAGTGCTCCCAGCATGGTTTGACTGATTGGGCCCTTGTAGAGAAATTCTACAATGGCTTAACTTGTGAGGCAAAGTACCGTTTTGGTACTTTTGCAGGCGGCCACCTGATGAGTAAGAAAATTGTGGCCGAATGCAATGACCTTTTTGAAAGTTTTGCCCAGACAGACCATGAGCAGCGAGCTTTACTCATGAATTCTACTCCTGCGCCTAGTACTACATCACCCGCACGAGGTGGTCACCAAGTTATATTGGATGCTAGTGTGGTTGCTGCTTTAGACGCACTAACTAGGGAAGTGAAGGAGTTGAAAATAAAATCTGAAAAGTGTGAGATGTGCAGGGGTGGGCATGTTACTTCCGAATGCCTATTGATTCACCAGGAAGGGCAGGTAGATTTTGTAGGAGGTCAATACCAGGGGGAGAATAACTCTTATAGAAATTCAGGTGGGGATAGCGGAAATAGTTTGGGTAAAATAGAAGAACTTTTAACCGAACTGGTGGCTAAAGATGCCAACACACATAAAACTCTAGCAGAACATGACATCTTGTTGAAAAATCACCACTCTGCATTTTTAGATCTTCAGCGTACCGTTGGTGATATTGCTAGGCGGTTGGATTCTATGGCTCCAGGTCAGATTTCGTGTAGCGCTCAGGCAAACCCGAATGGCCACGTTAAGGAAATCACCACGCGTATTGGTAGGACGTTAGAGAGTCCTAGAGCACCGGTTGAGGAAGAGGAAGAACCAGTGATTAGAGAGATAGAGTTAGAGGCTCCTAGTATGGTGCAATCTAGGCTAGGCCCAGCAAGTACAACACCGAACCGTGAGTTTCAGGTTGAGAAGCCAGTAGTTAGGCCACGAAATGTTAGGCCAAGTCCGGAGATTGATCCTGCCCATGTTCCTTACCCTGCCCGCATTAGGAATCAAAAGTACTGTAAGGAATATGGCCACTTCTTAGACATGTTTAAGAAACTTAAGATCAATCTCCTGCTCATCGAGGCTCTCCAGCATATGCCTAAATATGCGAAGTTCCTAAAAGACCTTCTGAAACGGAAGGATAAATTGGGAGAGTTGTCGACTGTTCCACTTACTGCTGATTGTTCTGCGGTGGTTCTGAATAAGCTACCGGAGAAATTGACGGACCCGAGCATTTTCACAATCCCGTGTGTATTTGGTAGCGATGTTCAGCACCACGCGTTGGCTGACCTAGGTGCTAGCATCAATTTGATGCCTAATTCTTTGTATGAGAAGCTAGGCTTGGGTGAACTTACCCCAACGCGCATGACACTGACGTTAGCAGATAGGTCTGTTAAATATCCACGGGGCATCGTAGAGAACTTGCTTGTTAAGGTAGATAAATTTGTGTTCCCCGTGGATTTTGTGGTCCTCGACATGGAAGATGACGACAGAGTTCCACTTATTTTGGGACGCCCTTTTTTATGCACCGCGAAGGCATTGATTTATGTTTTTGACGGTAAGATCACACTTCGGGCGGGGGATGAAACCATCGTCTTTGATGTCTCAAAGTCTAGACCTAAGCTGAGTGAGAGGTGTGAGAATATGTTATGTGTTGATGATTCCTTAGGAGTACCGCCATTAGAGAAGCAGGAGGAAGATCGGTCTAGGTCTGAGGATGTAGTAAAACATAAGTGTGGGGATGGTTCGTTGATATGTAAGTTTCACTACAAATCCCCAATGCATCAGGGTTTTAAGGCGAGTAAGAAGAGGTTTGATGAGCTAGAGAAGCCAAGAGGTTGTAGGATGAGCTTGTACGTGAGAGCCCAGTTTGTTAGTTTCGGGGGTGATGTGGAACTTAAGGATCCCCCGTAGGTTTTGAGGAATGTTGAGGATAGTTCTTGGGTACAATCCCAAATGTAGAGTTTGTAAATTTATTTTTATACTTAATTATTTTTAGTTTTTTCATTTTTTGTGGTTAGGTTTTGTGCTCGGGTTTTGTTTGTTTCGTTTTGCGCAGGTTTGGATTGCACCGCCCGTACTCAATCTCCATTCGGGTGATTCCAGAGCTGTTTATCTTTTATCAAGGCAAGCCCAGAGTTTACCATTGTGTCAGAGTTGATCGCGAATGAAATGCTATACGATTGAGCTGGATTGGACTAGAGTTTTTGGACCTTATGCGTTATTTATCCAGCTAAGTCCTTTCCAATTTTCCCTTGTCTTTTTATTTTTGTATTCGGAATTTATTTTTTTGTTTTGAGTCGTTTTCAATTCCTACATTGAGGGCAATGTAGAGTTTAAGTGTGGGGATGGGAAATTGTCGTTTAGTCTGCATATAGAGTCATTTTGAGTCAAAAAAAAATCTGAAAAAAAAGTCCCTGATTTTGAAGTTTGCATTATAAAATATGGAAAATGTAGATAAAATCAAGTGTCTAGTTTTCAAATATTATATGTATTAGAAGACTAAATAATCAAAAGTGTGTTGACTTGGGATGTGTGGGTAGGCCCAGCCAGTAGAAAACTTTCCTTTGAGCTAATACACCTAAATATATTAGGATAACTTGTGGGTTCTCATCTAGGAAAAAACGGGGAAGCTGAAACCGCCAATAATAGTATAAGGAATGCCGTTATAAGTTTAAAACCGTTAGAATTTCTAATCAAAAGTTGAAGAAAAAAGAGCTGGATATAAAATAAGGGCAAGGCCAATGGTGTCGTTTCTAGAGATAGTGACTCCAGACTCGACTCCCTCTAGGATTGTCTGAAAATAAATATCTAAAAAAAAGCTCATGAATAAATTAGAAATCAAAGCGAAAATGTTGAAGCTTAAGGTGCCTGGCCACTGGGATAGCGACTTGGATTGGTCACACCCTCTGAGTTAAGTATGCTGAGATGAAAATGAAAAACAAAACAACAAATGATTTTAAATTCTCTTGGTTTTCTACATAAAATGGTTAGGAATAGTCAATTGGTTGTTCCTTTTGTTTCATAAGCTTGAGGCGGGATTAGGTGAAACTGTGGCTTCTTTAGTGTGAGACCCTAAGTAGACTAAACGAACTTAAAATTAAACTAACATGATAAGGGGCTTAGAAACTGGCAGTTGGGTTTAAGAGGTCAAGTATACCTGCAATCGCAGTTGGCACGTGACTAGATTTTTAAAATTAAAGTAACCTATGTTTTGAGGCCAGATTATTTGATTGTGATTCCATTGCATAATTCTTTTTCAAGGGCGAAAAAGAGATAAGTGTGGGGATATTTGATGTGTCGTAAAACACATTTCTTATTCGGTGTATTTTTATACATAATTTAATAGCTTTTTGTTCGTGTTGAGTCGTTATTTGTATTTCTTTATTATTTTAGCTTTTTATAGGTTTTATATATTTTTATTAGTTTTGGGTCATTTTTAGTATTTATGTATTTTTTTTATATTTTGGTGGGTGTTCATGGACGTTGGAGCGTAAACGAGCAACTTTATGTATGATGTGACACCCCGCATTTTCATGTTAACTCTTTTACTGAACTCTAGTTAATTTCCATAATCATACGTGGTTCAACACTTAGCTAGGGTTAGTTAAACAGGTCCTTCAGGATGTTATGTAACAATAACACATGTTAGGCGACATTAACGTACGTTATAATTAGGAAAAATAATTGTCTTGACGCACACACGAATCCTGTATCCCGAACGTTGGTGATTTGTTAGGCATGCATGATTATATGAATGATTGGATGTTGATGAATGTGGAATAGCACGTGTACGTGAATTGCATGCTTATGTGAACTACTGCGTGTTAGTTAACTTGTACGTAAACGTTATGAGATATGTGCATTTAGGGTAAAAAATAATATGAATTGATAAAACAATAATTTTATATGAGTTGGTAGGATTATTATTGTTGGGATTAATCTCGAGAGTTAGATAGGGCTATTGGGCTCGCTTATCAGATAAAAATCACTAGAGCCCGAAACCTTGGACCATAATCCTAACCTTAGTGTTTTGTTTATAAAAAAAAATAAAACAAACCCTAAACCCTACCCCTTGTGCACTGAATAAGAGCACCCCCCACAATCACCTTTCAATCTCAATCTTCATCAATTTTGCACTAGTTCAAGCAATTTCGGGTCCTATCTTGTGATTCTAGGGACTCTAGCAATTCAAGGTATGCGTTTTACATGTTAAATGATGTGATTTTAGGCTGGAAAAATTATAAAACTTTAGGAAATATACATGCAAGAATCGCAAATCAATGTATGTTGAATGTTTATGATGTTTGTTGAAAGTGTTGATGAATATTGTTAATAGAAATCATATCTAGAGTATATGGTACGTAAAAACCTGAGATTAAACGTGATAATATGTGTGTTATTGTGTTAATATGAAGTTATTGCATGATTATAAGGTATTGAGAATGATTAGGGTTTATAAGAGTCATGTTGATAAAATTTTGATTTGCTGACAGATTCATTGTGACGAATTTTAGGGCTGTTATAGAGTGATTAAAAGGTGTAATCTGATTGTTTTCTAATCCTAAAACATAAGTTATGGTGTTAGCTTTTCAAAAAGTCCAAAATCATGCGTTTTGGACTTGTTTTGATATGTATTCATGATTTTATAAGTTTAAAGGTCATATCAGATTTTCGGAATTATAAATCGGGTCAACTTTAAACGGTCATAACTCGAGATTTACAAAGGGTTAAGCTATGAAATCTGGACAGTAGGTCAAAATTGGAAAACCTTGGGTCAATACACAATTTTTGGGAATTTTTCTACTAAACTGACCTGCTGTGGAAAATTTTCTGGACATAGCTGTGTTGTACGAATTTTAATAATTTTTGTGTTTGCTTGTGAGACAAAACAAAAATATGGATTATCAAATGAAACCCAATGAATATTCAGTAAAAATTTAGGAGTTTAATTCATTCGTTAAGTATTTTAAATAATTCGTTTTTCACAGCGTACAATCTGCCCTGAAAACGAAGATTGTGTAAGGGATGTTTACGTGACTATTCTGAGTCTTTTATGGTATGTATTTGACATGAACTTGCATGAATACTTATATGAGATGTGTATGAGGTATAAAACTGATAATAATTAATATGATCACCAACGGGATACGTAGCACTTACTTGTGCATGTAGAGTCATTAGGTGTCACTACACGGTTTGAACTTTAAAAGTCTTGGACAAACGCGTTGTATGGTGTGTTGATTATGCACATATACTCACCTAGTGACATTTGTAATAGGGAGTCGGTAGCTCATTCTGTTTGAGGAATTTGGATTATTCACGTGCAACCTAAGGTGAGTTTCACTACTCTTTTCTCAAAAGCATGCGTCTCGGGTTGAGACAACTACATTTTCTAGTCCGGTTTGGGACTACTATTTTCTAGTCCGGTTTGGGACTACTTACACATCCCGGGTTGGGATGCTATGGATCCTTGTGTGGGTCGGTTTTTGACTCCTTATGTGAGTCGGGTTTTGCTAGTTCGCAAACTGTGTCCTTGATGAACTAAACCAACTCTATCATCTGTAAGTCCTTCACATACCGAATGAGTTGCCGGGTTATGGCAAGCGGGTTATTAGTTGATAGCGCTATTAGGTCTGACAAACCTCACACCGGCTCGGGGAGTGCGGGACTGAACTATAACTTAACAGATTTTATCATTGTTGATAGGCAATGATGTAAGGCATGCGGCTCACAGTTCGGTATATCGGTGTTAGTTATCATGAATGGGTTAGATACCCTTGACATGCGATGAACTAGTGTTTACACGGTTCTTGGAACCAACTCAATTACTTGTTTACGTGGTTCTGGAAACCAGCGCATTTACACACTCATTTACTTTACTTAGTGAACTCACCAACATTGTTTGTTGACCCACGATATACATGCTTTTGCAGGTAGTTAGCTTCCGGTGCCATGATTAGAAAGCACTGCACACTTTACTGCATTTAGGGTCTTGGGCATACACATAAATTACATATTATGCTTTTATGTTTTCTTTCGTATGGTTTTAAATTGGGCGCGTTGTTTTGCGCATGGATTTTCAAAGGTTTAAATTTGGTTTACGCTTCCGCAGCTTAACTAAACTTGATTTTTGAAAACGAACTAAATGGTTTGGGCATTTAGAGTTCGTTCATATGACTTATGGCTATGGGATCCTGGTATGTCATGCGCCTCGCGGTAAAACCCCGCAATGGAAATTTGAGGGTGTGACAAATTGGTATCAGAGCCATTGGTTATAGTGAACTAGGACTGCATGTTGAGCCTAGTCTATAATCATCATAGCATAAGTACACTCACAATTTAAGTACACAAATAGCTTTTAGCTACATATATCTACAACATACGATTTCGGGAGATATGTTATCTTCTAGTTCTAGACCTAATTCTGAACACGTCAATGGTGGGAACCCAGGGTTACACCAGGTGGCGCATTACTGGGAGTAGTATCCTAACAAACCTCGTGGATGAGGAAACAACAATTGTACATGGGAGAAAGCCCTTGCGAGCGTTGTGGCGCACGTACACAGGAAAGCTGCACGATGCGCATAACGTGATACCATCAAACCGAATCAATTGTGAAGAAATTCAAATACTGAGACTTATCCTTTTTCACTGGGCAAGGAGACAATTAATTTCTGTTCCTTATTACTTGATCTTTCTTACTTCCATTTGAAATACAGACGGGACTGGGTTACACATATAGAACTTATTTTTTACTTTAGTACCTTACACCTAGTATGAGTGGGCGGACGTATGACTGCATATCCCTGTTACTCATAAGTATATGGTAGATTCATGGGAACACATTAGATTGGGGCTTGTTACACACACTCCTGGGGAGTTACGAAGGTCTGCGATGCAGTGCAACATCTCAAAGGAAGACGAAACCTACTAGTGACTGACAGTCACGATTGGAGGAACGAATGGTGTTGTTGACCATTGAGCTGACTTACACAGGACCGGAGAAGGAGACTGTACGTGATGAGAACCATATAACATTGACATCGCGAAAGAGGAAGGATAAGGGATGGAAGGGGAACCTGAGAAGGACGAGCACATGGAAAGTGAGGATGAATGAACTACTATCTAAGACAAAGCATGGCGACGATTGGCTCTTACCTTTTCTTACCTATCTTTTCTTTCTTTTTCCTTTACTATCTTAGATAAGATTGAGTTCTTATGATCAATGATAGGGTGGTTGAGGCCCTCGCATCTTTTCAAGCTAGTAAAGATCCATCTTGTTAAATCATTCGTTTCCCCTGACTTCCACATTTGAACTTTCTTATTCCTTGAACGCACATGCCACAACAACAACCTACCATCATATTTTCAAGCCTTTTATTGATCGTAAACCTCGATAACTCTAACGGAACTGAAGGAGACCGTCTGATTGCTTCGATAGTATAAGTCATTTCCATGCGCATTTGCCCCGGGCAGGATGGGGTAATGTATGCTACATGCACACTCGATGAGTTACATATACTTGGATGGAGAACGTTGCACCCTATGATGAAATCTAGAAATTTGACGGATGGATCTGAGATCGACGCCTACACTACCAAGCTACGGGAGTTAGATACTTTGTGCTCAAATCTATTTAACCTACTTTACCAGCGGACCGAATTTCATACCAAAAGGGTGGGTCCCAAAGATTCGTGGCTTGGCCACTACAGCTCACCTACCCAGAATCTAACAAATCTTTCAACTGGCTCGCAAACACACTGACTAGGCTGTTGAGCGTGGTACTTTTCCGAAGCATGGTGCTTCATCTTCTACTTTTTGTGATAGCAAGAGAACGTGGGATAATGTGAGGAATAGGTCCTTCAACAACAACAACAACAACGGCAACAACAACAATGGGGCTCGTGGAATAGCAATTGTGAATGGCTCTGGGAAAGCTAGGACTGACAACAATGTCATGTCGGGTACGACACTCTTGCTTCTATTTTATATGATACTGGTGCAGGCTATAGGGTTGTGTCATCGAAACTTAGCAAACAAATAGGGATGGTTCCTACTCTTCTTGATACCCCGTACACCATAGAGCTAGCTGATGGGAAACCTGTTGAGGTAACCCACACCCATTGTGACTGTAAGCTTGAGCTAGATGGGCAATTGTTTGCCATCGACCTCCTACCTATCACCCTAGGTAGCTTTGATCTCGTGGTTGGCATGGACTGGTTGTCCAAGCAACACGCTGAAATTCTCTGTTAGGAGAAGATTGTTCGTATTCCCCTCCCAAGTGGAGAACTTTTATCTGTACAGGGTGATCGTGGTGGTGCCATGGTGGGCATCATCTCCTTTTTGAAGGCCCAGAAGTGTATTCGTAAGGGCTATCCAGCCATTTTGGCTAACATATCTGACACTCGAGCTGAAACTGAAACTAAGATTGAGGACATCCCAGTAGTCCGAGATTTCCCAGATGTCTTTCCGGAGGAACTACCTAGACTTCTGCCTGTTTGTCAAGTGGAGTTTCAAATTGATCTTGTACCTGGGGCAGCTCCAATTGCGCACGCACCATACCACCTAGCACTAGGTGAACTTCAAGAACTGTCTACCCAATTCCAAGAGCTATTGGATAGGGGCTTTATTAGACCTAGTTCTTCGCCATGGGGAGCTCCAGTTCTGTTTGATAAGAAGAAGGATGGGAGTTTCCGCATGTGTATCGGAAGTTGAACAAAGTAACGTTTAAGAACCGCTACCCTTTGCCTCGTATTGATGACTTGTTCGACCAGCTTCAAGGGTCGAGTTTCTATTCTAAGATTGACTTGACGTCAGGATACCATCAACTGAGAATCCGAGAGAAGGATGTGGCGAAGACAGCCTTTCGAACTCATTATGGACATTGTGAGTTTTTGGTGATGCCATTTGGGCTAACCAATGCACCGGCTGTGTTCATGGATCTAATGAACCGCGTGTGCAAGCCCTATTTGGACAAATTCGTCATAGTGTTCATAGATGACATATTGATTTATTCCAAGAGCAGGGAAGAGCACGAGCAACACCTGCAGCTGATCTTGGAACTATTGAGAAATGAGCAGTTGTATGCAAAATTCTCAAAATGTGACTTTTGGATTCGAGAAGTCCAATTTCTTGGACATGTGGATAACGAGGCAGGAATACATGTTGATCCCGCCAAGATTGATGCTATTAAAAAGTGGGAGGCTCCTAAGACTCCTACTGAGGTGCGCCAGTTTCTTGGTCTTGCGGGATATTATCGCAGATTCATTGAGGGATTCTCTAAGATCACTCAACCCCTCATTGCCTTGACACAGAAGGGTATTACTTACAAGTTGGGAGATGCCCAAGAATCTGTTTTTCAATTATTAAAGTTGAAACCTTGCAGTGCACCTATACTATCACTACCTGAGGGTACAGAGGACTTCGTGGTGTACTGTGATGCGCCTATCCAAGGGTTAGGGTGTGTGCTGATGCAGCGTGATAAGGTGACCGCGTATGCCTCACGTCAATTAAAGGTTCACGAGAAGAATTACACCACCCATGACTTGGAACTGGGAGCAATGGTTTTTGCTCAAAATATCTGGAGGCATTATCTCTATGGGACGAAGTGTACGATATTCACTGACCACAAGAGCCTCCAACTCATATTCGATCAAAAGGAGCTGAACATACGACAGCGTCGATGGGTCAAGCTTCTGAATGATTATGACTGTGCCATCAAGTATCATCCAGGGAAAGCTAATGTAGTAGCTGATTCCCTCAGTCGTAAGGAAACAAAACCCAAACGGGTGCGAGCTTTATAACTTACCATACATTCTAATCTTCCTAATAAGATACGTGAAGCCAAGGGCGAGGCTTTGAAAGAAGAAAACATCGGGCTTGAAACTTTACATGGTGCTGATAAGCACTTGGAACTGAAGACGGATGGTCTTCAATACTTCATGAAGCTCACACCTCTCGACATTCGGTACATCCTGGTTCGGACCAGATGTACCAAGATCTCAAAACTCTTTACTGGTGGCCAAACATGAAAGCTGAAATAGCCACTTATGTTAGTAAGTGCTTGACTTGTGCGAAGGTTAAGATTGAATATCAGAAACCTTCAGGCCTACTCCAGCAACCAGAAATCCCTATGTGGAATGGGACGGGATTTCTATGGATTTCATCACAAAGCTTCTTAGAACGCCAACTGGCCATAACATAATTTGGGTTATCGTGGATCGTTTAACCAAATCGACACACTTTCTGGCAATAAAGGAAACGGACTCGCTGGAGAAACTAGCTAATTTCTACATCAAGGAGGTAGTCTCTAGGCATGGGGTGCCTACTTCTATTATATCTGATCGCGATGCGCGATTCACTTCTCATTTTTGGATTACTCTCCAAAACGCTTTGGGAACTCGCTTAGATATGAGCACGGCCTATCACCCACAGACGGATGGACAGAGTGAACGAACCATCCAAACATTAGAAGATCTGCTACGAGCGTGCGTGGCGGATTTTGGCAACAGTTGGGATAAGCACTTGCCTTTGATTGAATTCTCGTATAACAACAGTTACCGCACTTCGATACAGTGTGCGCCTTTAGAGGCACTTTATGGACGCAAGTGTAGGTCTCCCATCTGCTGGACTGAAGTTGGAGATAGCCAGCTAACAGGTCCCGGACTTGTGCACGAAACTTCTGAGGAGATAGTGCAAATCAGAAATCGGATGGCTGCTGCTCGTGATCGACAGAAAAGTTACGATGATAAGCGTAGGAAACCTTTGGAGTTCCAGGTTGGGGACAAGGTTCTATTGAAGGTGTCACCTTGGAAGGGGGTGATACGCTTTGGAAAACGGGGAAAATTGAACCCATGATACGTTGGACCATTCGAGATTGTCGAAAGGATTGGTCCGGTAGCTTACAAGTTAAACTTGCCTGATGAACTCAGTGGAGTGCACAACGTATTCCACACATCAAACTTAAAGAAATGCTTATCGGATACAACGCTGGTGGTGCCACTGGAGGAGATCCAGGTGGACGATCAGCTACGATTCATGGAAGAACCGGTGGAGATTCTTGAGCGGGGCGTCAAGAAACTCAGACAAAACACTATACCTATTATTAAGGTACTATGGAATTCCCGTCTAGGACCGGAATACACGTGGGAACGCATGGATCAAATACGGCTTAAATACCCACATCTCTTTACTGAACCTGAAACTATGCATAAACCAAACACTAAACGTAAAGCAACTATCTCAAAGTGAATTTCGGGGCGAAATTCTTTTCAACTTGGGGATGATGTGACATCCGGGAACCAAGCACACATTTTTTTAGCTGACTTAACTGTTTACTTGCTGAATTTCGGGACGAAATTCTTTTCAACTTGGGGATGAGGTGACACCCCGCATTTTCATGTTAACTCTTTTACTAAACTCTAGTTAATTTCCATAATCATACGTGGTTAAACACTTAGCTAGGGTTAGTTAAACAGGTCCTTCAGGATGTTATGTAACAATAACACATGTTAGGCGACATTAACGTACGTTATAATTAGGAAAAATAATTGTCTTGACGCACACACGAATCCTGTATCCCGAACGTTGGTGATTTGTTAGGCATGCATGATTATATGAATGATTGGATGTTGATGAATGTGGAATAGCACGTGTACGTGAATTGCATGCTTATGTGAACTACTGCGTGTTAGCTAACTTGTACGTAAACGTTATGAGATATGTGCATTTAGGGTAAAAAAATAATATGAATTGATAAAACAATAATTTTATATGAGTTGGTAGGATTATTATTGTTGGGATTAATCTCGAGAGTTAGATAAGGCTATTGGGCTCGCTTATCAGATAAAAATCACTAGAGCCCGAAACCTTGGCCCATAATCCTAACCTTAGTGTTTTGTTTATAAAAAAAAAAAAAAAAAAAAAACAAACCCTAAATCCTACCCCTTGCGCCGTGAATAAGAGCACCCCCCACAATCACCTTTTAATCTCAATCTTCATCAATTTTGCACTAGTTCAAACAATTTCGGGTGCTATCTTGTGATTCTAGGGACTCTAGCAATTCAATGTATGCGTTTTACATGTTAAATGATGTGATTTTAGGCTGGAAAAATTATAAAAACATTAGGAAATATACATGCTAGAATCACAAATCAATGTATGTTGAATGTTTATGATGTTTGTTGAAAGTGTTGATGAATATTGTTGATAGAAATCATATCTAGAGTATATGGTACGTAAAAACCTGAGATTAAACGTGATAATATGAATGTTATTGTGTTAATATGAAGTTATTGCATGATTATAAGGTAATGAGAATGATTATGGTTTATAAGAGTCATGTTGATAAAATTCTGATTTGCTGACAGATTCATTGTGACGAATTGTAGGGCTGTTATAGAGTGATTAAAAGGTGTAATCTGATTTTTGCTAATCCTAAAACATAACTTATGGTGTTAGCTTTTCAAAAAGTCCAAAATCATGCATTTTGGACTTGTTTTGATATGTATTCATGATTTTATAAGTTTAAAGGTCATATCAGATTTTCGGAATTATAAATCGGGTCAACTTTAAACGGTCATAACTCGAGATTTACAAAGGGTTAAGCTATGAAATTTGGACAGTAGGTCAACATTGGAAAAACTTGGCTTTTCCAATTGGATTCACCTCGTTTGGGTTATTACACAATTTTTGGAAATTTTTCTACTAAACTGACCTGCTGTGGAAAATTTTCTGGACATAGCTGTGTTGTACGAATTTTAATAATTTTTGTGTTTGGTTGTGAGACAAAAAACAAATATGGGTTATCAAATGAATCCCAATTAATATTCAGTAAAAATTTAGGAGTTTAATTCGTTCGTTAAGTATTTTAAATAATACGTTTTTCACAGCGTACAATCTGCCCTGAAAACGCAGATTGTGTAAGGGATGTTTATGTGACTATTTGGAGTCTTATATGGTATGTATTTGACATGAACTTGCATGAATACTTATATGAGATGTGTATGAGGTATAAAACTGATAATAATCAATATGATCACCAACGGGATACGTAGGACTTACTTGTGCATGTAGAGTCATTAGGTGTCACTACACGGTTTGAACTTTAAAAGTCTTGGACAAACGAGTTGTATGGTGTGTTGATTATGCACATATACTCACCTAGTGACATTTGTAATAGGGAGTCGGTAGCTCATTCTGTTTGAGGAATTTGGATTATTCACGTGCAACCTAAGGTGAGTTTCACTACTCTTTTCTTAAAAGCATGCGTCTCGGGTTGAGACAACTTACTTAACATTTTCTAGTTCGGTTTGGGACTACTTACACATCCCGGGTTGGGATGCTATGGATCCTTGTGTGGGTCGGTTTTTGACTCCTTATGTGAGTCGGTTTTGCTAGTTTGCAAACTGTGTCCTTGATGAACTAAACCAACTCTATCATCTCTAAGTCCTTCACATACCGAATGAGTTGCCGGGTTATGGCAAGCGGGTTATTAGTTGATAGCGCTATTAGGTCTGACAAACCTCACACCGGCTCGGGGAGTGCGGGAGTGAACTATAACTTAACAGATTTTATCATTGTTGATAGGCAATGATGTAAGGCATGCGGCTCACATTTGTGGCTACACGTACATTAGCAGTTCGGTATATCGGTGTTAGTTATCATGAATGGGTTAGCTACCCTTGACATGCGATGAACTAGTGTTTACACGGTTCTTGGAACCAACTCAATTACTTGTTTACGTGGTTTTGGAAACCAGCGCATTTACATACTCATTTACTTTACTTAGTGAACTCACCAACATTGTTTGTTTGCCCACGATATACATGCTTTTGCAAGTAGTTAGCTTCCGGTGCCAGGATTAGAAAGCACTGCACACTTCACTGCATTTGGGATCTTGGGCATACACCTAAATTACATATTATGCTTTTATGTTTTCTTTCGTATGGTTTTAAATTGGGCGCGTTGTTTTACGCATGGATTTTAAAAGGTTTAAATTTGGTTTACGCTTCCACAGCTTAACTAAACTTGATTTTTGAAAACGAACTAAATGGTTTGGGCATTTAGAGTTCGTTCATATGACTTATGGCTATGGGATCCTGGTATGTCATGCGCCTCGCGGTAATACCCCGCAGTGGAAATTTGAGGGTGTGACATATGATATTTTATATAATTCCGGGTATGTGGGGTATGTCGTTGCGATGTGTTTCTTTTTGTTTACGTCTAGATTTAATTTTTACTTAAAATCAAGTTGTGAATCATAATATAATAAAGAAAAAAAAAGCAAAAAGTGGCTTTGATGTCACTTTTGTCTGCCCAATGGCCCACCTCAATTTGGTGGGCACAACATTTATGAATTCTTGGAAGCGGCCGCAATTAATAGAAGATAGAAGGGAGCTGCGAATATTATACCAGGGGGAAGGCATCGATTATTCGAAGGAGAGCACAATTAAGAGCTGCGATATTGGAGAAGGAGGTGGAGGTCAAGGTTAGAAGCCTAGGTGCGAGCACGGGTCGTTTCTAATTCAACTATTTATTATTTATTTATTTGGTACCCGTTGTGAACACCATTATATGTTTGGTTTCAATTGTTTTAATTTTGTCATGTCTTTTAGAGGCTAAATCTTTTTACTACCTAGGTTAATGATGAATATGCTTGTTTGAATTATTCTTTTTGGTTTTCAAACTTTTGGTTGTGGATGAATTTTAAAGTAAAGAACTTTTTATTTTCTGGTTTGATGTATATGCGTATTTAGTTTTGTTTAATTAATTTTTATAAACTCCACTTGCGTTTTTGTGAATGTCTTTCATGTATGAATGCGGGTTAGGTTGCGGACCGGGTGTTAGCAACTACTTTATGGTTAATTGCCTAAGGTTATCCATAGGAGTTGTAATTGTTATTTATATAATTCTAAGTGTTCTACCAATTCTCAATAGCTGTAAGGTGCGAGATTGTTGGTCTGTCTAGGGTGTTAAATTGCTAGATCTATAGGCTTTGTGAGAAGATCTTCCTAGTTTCCCTAGCATTCCTTGTAGGCCAAGTCTTATCAGAAATATTGTAGTTACCCCTTGCACTTTCGGGTGTATTGTGACTTTCGCGCTGTGAGGTAGACTGTCTAGCGGGTACTTTAAGATTCGAGTAGGTAAGCCTGTGAGGGTAACCTCTCAACAGGTGGTTTAACAGCACAACGGTATTCTAGGGTTTCCCCGTGAGATGGGTCGATGGTGTCTAGTTTATTCTTGATGTTTATTATTTTAAGATCCCGGTTCCATACCAGTTCCATAGCGTTAGAGACTTGTCATTCATGTGTAGGATTCTAGCCTAGGTAGTGCCTTCCCATCATCTGATCCCAGTTCCAGTTCCCAGCTTGTGTCCTCAATTATTTAAGTTTTATTTATTTATTTGCAATTAGTCTATTAGAAAACCCCATTTAAGCAACAAAACAATTTAAGTCAGTTTGTAGATAAGTAGTCGAGTCTAGTTTATGTTTTCCAGTAGAGTCTCGTGGGTTCGATACTCGGACTTACTTTAGCTATACTGCACTGACCGGTACACTTGCCGGTTGTGTGGTTTAGGTTTAGAGAGTCTTAGGTTATAAATTTAAAACTTAGAGTGTCTAGTTTAGGTTAATTTAGTTAGTTTTTATTAAACCACTTTTAGCACATCAATAATCAAACAAGGGTTGCCCTGAGTTTGATTAGCTTGAATCTCTCTTATCCATGGTATCCACTAACCATAGCGACCATTACTGTTATTTGGAATGTTTCTGATCATTACAGTAACAGTTGCTTTACAACGCCGAAAACGACTAACATCACGCGATTTCTTTTAACAGCCAGTATAACGAATCAGGTTGCCTTTTTTGATCAGAAAATATATTCCCAAACAATTAAAGGTTGAACACGAATATAATCAAACAAGGGTTGTTATCGGAGAGATATCGGTCAACGATGAAGGCAACCTGATAAAAGGCTGAACACGAGTATAATCAAACAAGGGTTGCCCTAAGTTTAATTAGCTTGAATTTCTCTGATCCATGGTATCCACTAACAGTACAACGAATCAGGTTGCCTATTTATTACAAGTTTCAATACTAGATAATGCACGTAACTCCCGTAACAGTAGGCACATTTCCCACCCTTTAGTAATCATATACATATATATATATATAAACTATGAACCAATCACATGAACAGCTCACTCTTCATTTTTCCCTCAAACATGGATCAATATCCAAACCATCAAAGCCTTTTTTTTTTGTAGAAATGATGATACATAGGAAGAACAAACCATGGAATTTGGACCCCTTTTGACTTAACGATGAAGGTAAACAATTCTAGCACCTGGATATCAGCCAGACGTTTGTCGACAGTTGACTTTCCAACCACTACGAAATTTAACTACTAATAGTGGCATCGAACACTTTATATGAGTTTGATTAGCTTGAATCTCTCTGATCCATGGTATCCACTAACCGTAACGAACATTACAGTTATTCGGAATGTTTTTGATCATTACAGTAACGATCGCTTTACAACGCCGAAAACGACTATCATCACGCAATTTCTTTTGACAGCCAGTACAACGAATCAGGTTGCCTTTTTTGATCAGAAAATATATTCCCAAACAATTAAAGGCTGAACACGAGTAAAATCAAACAAGGGTTGTTATCGGAGAGATATCGGTCAACGATGAAGGCAACCTGATAAAAGGCTGAACACGAGTATAATCAAACAAGGGTTGCCCTAAGTTTAATTAGCTTGAATTTCTCTGATCCATGGTATCCACTAACAGTACAACGAATCAGGTTGCCTATTTATTACAAGTTTCAATACTAGATAATGCACGTAACTCCCGTAACAGTAGGCACATTTCCCACCCTTTAGTAATCATATACATATATATATATAAACTATGAACCAATCACATGAACAGCTCACTCTTCATTTTTCCCTCAAACATGGATCAATATCCAAACCATCAAAGCCTTTTTTTTTGTAGAAATGATGATACATAGGAAGAACAAACCATGGAATTTGGACCCCTTTTGACTTAACGATGAAGGTAAACAATTCTAGCACCTGGATATCAGCCAGACGTTTGTCGACAGTTGACTTTCCAACCACTACGAAATTTAACTACTAATAGTGGCATCGAACACTTTATATGAGTTTGATTAGCTTGAATCTCTCTGATCCATGGTATCCACTAACCGTAACGAACATTACAGTTATTCGGAATGTTTTTGATCATTACAGTAACGATCGCTTTACAACGCCGAAAACGACTATCATCACGCAATTTCTTTTGACAGCCAGTACAACGAATCAGGTTGCCTTTTTTGATCAGAAAATATATTCCCAAACAATTAAAGGCTGAACACGAGTAAAATCAAACAAGGGTTGTTATCGGAGAGATATCAGTCAACAATGAAGGCAACCTGATAAAGGCTGAACACGAGTATAATCAAACAAGGGTTGCCCTGAGTTTGATTAGCTTGAATCTCTCTGATCCATGGTATCCACTAACAGAACAACGAATCAGGTTGCCATTTTTTATCAGAAATATTATATTACAATAATATTACCTTGAGCAAAAAGTTGTGTTTGAAGCCTTGTTCTTTTAGTTTACATTTTGTTGGGACTTTAAACAGAGAAGATGAAGGGTTAGTTAGTAGGTTGCTCATTATTGTCGGGATGCAAATCGTGATGTGATGGATTTTTATATTTGCAACCTAGTTCCTTTCTACCTGGTTGCAAAGGAACTTCACGTCAGCCAGACGTTTGCCAAAAGCAAGTATGAAGATAAAGATCAAGAAGAACAGTGCTCCAACACGGTCAGAGAGATATCTGTCAACGGTGAAGGCAACATAGTTGAAATCAATGGGAAGGTGAACAATTCCAAAGGTCTTGATGAATATCTTCATAAATCTCCTTAATCTACGCATAAGTGTGAGAGTCGATTTTCCTATGAGGGTGACTGACAAAGAGATGGTCTTTTTGATGAATGTATTATTCACAAATACATTTGTTAAACTATTTTAGAAACTTCCATAAGAACTCTCCGTTTTTCAAACACGGTCATTTTGTATGGTATTAGGGGTTGGAAACTCTAAAGACCAATGACCCTATGGCTATTTGATCGATATCATCCATCGCTATTTCTGCCACCTCGTATGATTTAAAGGTGTGTGTTGTATGTATAAAATAGTGAATTATTGTAGTGTGTTAGGTATACGATGGAAGGGTTTGAAAAGAAATAGCACAAGTCCTTCTTTAATGTTGTACTATGCATTCTCACATGAACATCCAACAATAATGGTATATGAATAGTGACCCTCTGTAAGGGTCTTGATGAATATCTTCATCAATCTCCTTGATCTACGCATAAGTGTGAGAGTCGATTTTCCTATGAGGGTGACTGACAAAGAGATGGTCTTTTTGACGAATGTATTATTCACAAATACATTTGTTTAACTATTTTAGAAACTTCCATAAGAACTCTCCGTTTTTCAAACACGGTCATTTTGTATGGTATTAGGGGTTGGAAACTTGGAAGACCAATGACCCTATGGCAATTTCATCGATATCATCCATCGCTATTTCTGCCACCTCGTATGATTTGAAGGTGTGTGTTGTATGTATAAAATAGTGAATTATTATAGTGTGTTAGGTATACGATGGAAGGGTTTGAAAAAAATAGCACAAGTCCTTCTTTAATGTTGTACTATGCATTCTCACATGAACATCCAACAACAATGGTATATGAATAGTGACCCTCTGTAAGGGTCTTGATTAATATCTTCATCAATCTCCTTGATCTACGCATAAGTGTAAGAGTCGATTTTCCTATGAGGGTGACTCACAAAGAGATGGTCTTTTTGATGAATGTATTATTCAGAAATACATTTGTTTAACAATTTAGCAACTTCCATAAGAACTCTCCGTTTTTCAAACACGGTCATTTTGTATGGTATTAGGGGTTGGAAACTCTAAAGACCAATGACCTTATGGCTATTTGATCGATATCATCCATCGCTATTTCTGCCACCTCGTATGATTTGAAGGTGTGTGTTGTATGTATAAATTAGTGAATTATTGTAGTGTGTTAGGTATACGATGGATGGGTTTGGAAAGAAATAGCACAAGTCCTTCTTTAATGTTGTACTATGCATTCTCACATGAACATCCAACAACAATGGTATATGAATAGTGACCCTCTGTAAGGGTCTTGATTAATATCTTCATCAATCTCCTTGATCTACGCATAAGTGTGAGAGTCGATTTTCCTATCAGGGTGACTCACAAAGATATGGTCTTTTTGATGAATGTATTATTCAGAAATACATTTGTTTAACAATTTTAGCAACTTCCATAAGAACTCTCCGTTTTTCAAACACGGTCATTTTGTATGGTATTAGGGGTTGGAAACTCTAAAGACCAATGACCTTATGGCTATTTGATCGATATCATCCATCGCTATTTCTGCCACCTCGTATGATTTGAAGGTGTGTGTTGTATGTATAAATTAGTGAATTATTGTAGTGTGTTAGGTATACGATGGATGGGTTTGGAAAGAAATAGCACAAGTCCTTCTTTAATGTTGTACTATGCATTCTCACATGAACATCCAACAACAATGGTATATGAATAGTGACCCTCTGTAAGGGTCTTGATTAATATCTTCATCAATCTCCTTGATCTACGCATAAGTGTGAGAGTCGATTTTCCTATCAGGGTGACTCACAAAGATATGATCTTTTTGATGAATGTATTATTCAGAAATACATTTGTTTAACAATTTTAGCAACTTCCATAAGAACTCTCCGTTTTTCAAACACGGTCATTTTGTATGGTATTAGGGGTTGGAAACTCTGAAGACCAATGACCCTATGGCTATTTGATCGATATCATCCATCGCTATTTCTGCCACCTCGTATGATTTGAAGGTGTGTGTTGTATGTATAAATTAGTGAATTATTGTTGTGTGTTACGTATACGATGGAAGGGTTTTAAAAGAAATAGGACAAGTGCTTCTTTAATGTTGTACTGTGCATTCTCACATGAACATCCAACAACAATGGTATATGAATAGTGATCTTCTGTAAGGGTCTTGATGAATATCTTCATCCATCTCCTTGATCTACGCATAAGTGTGAGAGTCGATTTTCCTATGAGGGTGACTGACAAAGAGGTGGTCTTTTTGATGAATGTATTATTCACAAATACATTTGTTTAACTATTTTAGCAACATCCATAAGAATTCTCCGTTTTTTCAAACACGGTCATTTTGTATGGTATTAGGGGATGTAAACTCTGAACACCAATGACCCTATGGCAATTTGATCGATATCATCAATCGCAATTTCTGCCACCTCGTATGATTTGAAGGTGTGTGTTGTATGTATAAAATAGTGAATTATTGTAGCATGTTAGGTATACGATGGAAGGGTTTGAATAGAAATAGCAAAAGTCCTTCTTTAATGTTGTACTATTCATTCTCACATGAACATCTAACAACAATGGTATATGAATAGTGAGCCTCTGTAAGGGTCTTGATGAATATCTTCATCAATCTCCTTAATCTACGCATAAGTGTGAGAGTCGAATTTCCTATGAGGGTGACTGACAAAGAGATGGCCTTTTTGATGAATGTATTATTCACAAATACATTTGTTTAACTATTTTAGAAACTTCCATAAGAACTCTCCGTTTTTCAAAACGGTCATTTTGTATGATATTAGGGGTTGGAAACTCTGAATACCAATGACCCTATGGCAATTTGATCGATATCATCCATCGCTATTTCTGCCACCTCATATGATTTGAAGGTGTGTGTTGTATGTATAAAATAGTGAATTATTGTAGTGTGTTAGGTATACGATGGAAGGGTTTGAAAAGAAATAGCACAAGGCCTTCTTTAATGTTGTACTATGCATTCTCACATGAACATCCAACAACAATGGTATATGAATAGTGACTCTCTGTAAGTGTCTTGATGAATATCTTCATCAATCTCCTAGATCTACGCATAAGTGTGAGAGTCGATTTTCCTATGAGGGTGACTCACAAAGAGATGGTCTTTTTGATGAATGTATGATTCAGAAATACATTTGTTTAACTATTTTAGCAACTTCAATAAGAACTCTCCGTTTTTCAAACACGGTCATTTTGTATGGTATTAAGGGTTGGAAACTCTAAAGACCAATGACCCTATGGCTATTTGATCGATATCATCCATCGTTATTTCTGCCACCTCGTATGATTTGAAGGTGTGTGTTGTATGTATAAATTAGTGAATTATTGTAGTGTGTTATGTATACGATGGATGGGTTTCAAAAGAAATAGCACAAGTCCTTCTTTAATGTTGTACTATGCATTCTCACATGAACATCCAACAACAATGGTATATGAATAGTTACCCTCTGTAAGGGTCTTGATGAATATCTTCATCAATCTTCTTGATCTACGCATAAGTTTGAGAGTCGATTTTCCTATGAGGGTGACTGACAAAGAGATGGTCTTTTTGATGAATGTATTATTCACAAATACATTTGTTTAACTATTTTAGCAACTTCCATAAGAACTCTCCGTTTTTCAAACACGGTCATTTTGTATGGTATTAGGGGTTGGAAACTCTGAAGACCAATGACCCTATGGCAATTTGATCGATATTATCCATCGCTATTTCTGCACCTTGTATGATTTGAAGGTTTGTGTTGTATGTATAAAATAGTGAATTATTGTAGTATGTTAGGTATACGATGGAAGGGTTTGAAAAGAAATAGCACAAGTCCTTCTTTAATGTTGTACTATGCATTCTCACATGAACATCCAACAATAATGGTTTACGAATAGTGACCCTCTGTAAGGGTCTTGATGAATATTTTCATCAATCTGCTTGATCTATGCATAAGTGTGAGAGTCGATTTTCCTATGAGGGTGACTGACAAAGAGATGGTCTTTTTGATGAATGTATTATTCACAAATACATTTGTTTAACTATTTTAGAAACTTCCATAAGAACTCTTCGTTTCTCAAACACGGTCATTTTGTATGGTATTAGGGGTTGGAAACTCTAAAGACCAAAGACCCTATGGCTATTTGATCGATATCATCCATCGCTATTTCTGCCACCTCGTATGATTTGAAGGTGTGTGTTTGATGCGTTAAATGTGTAGCAATTAAATTGGTCAAGTTTTAAATAAAATGGAAATACTGCTAAACTACACACTACCGGCAAGTGTACCGGTCGAAAAGTAGTAAAACAAGTAAGTCCGAGTATCGAACCGTGGACACAAATCTAGCGACTCTTGGTACTAAACCTCTATCGACTCCTAGCCTAATAATTTAGTTTTTGTAAAAATTATTTTTAAACTAAATAAATAAATAAAGTAATTAAATCTACTGAGACAGACACAAACAGGAATCAGGAAGCAAAACAAACAGCTCGAAAACTAGAGAGGAACTCAGATATTATGGAAAACAACTACCTAAGTCTAGAATCCTACTCGCAACTCACAACGCTCGGCAATGGATAATGGAATGGCTACCGGGTTCCTAAAAATACGCCTGACTCAAGAAACCCCTAAAGAATGCTAGATCACCTCCCGGTCTCACCTCACTAGGGAATGCTAAGGTACTCAAAAGACTCGCTCACCTCCCGGTCTCGCTAATCTCAACACACCCAAAAGTGTGAAGGAGTTATCTAAGGTTGTTGACAAAAACTCGAATTTGCTAGGGAAACTAAGGTAAATAAGTAAGGATCTCCTCCCGGTCTCTCCTATACCCAAAACCTAAGAACTAGACAAACCGACACTCTATCTCCTCCCGGTCTCAAGAGTGGCAAAACACTAATTTCAAAGGCTTACAAGGTTGCTAATAGGGTTATCTAAGACAAGAAACCACTAGATTAACCACTAACACAAAGTCTATGGAAAATCACGTAAAACTCTAAATATTGAAACTACTAAAGTAACAAACTAGAGAAAAACGCAAAGCAGCAATCAAGCAAACCAATTACTAAAAGTATTCATACGCATTTTTATCAACAACACATAAATATTTTACCAAAACATTAAGCCAAAATTATATTATCCAAAACCGAACGTTAAAAGTCAAAAAGTAATCATCAGTATGACCTAGGTAGCGTTAATGTTTAGCTACTCATCATGTTCAAATTTAAAACACAATAATTTTTAGTACTAAACATGGCTGAAATAAAATTAAACACGCAAAAGTGTGGCAAAATAAATATAAAAAGAGTATAAAAATTGAACCAAAGCGTTTTGCGTCTTCAACCCAAGCCTCCACGCCTCAAAGTGTGCTCCCAATGCTTCAAAAATAATGCCTCTAAGATGCTGTCCTCGTGATATCTTTGTGCAGCCGTCAAATTGTTCTCCAAGAAATATGTTATGCTCCTGTCGTCCAATGATGTGTCGCCCTAAATAAATCTTGTCCCTCAAGATATAATATGTTCTCAAATATATAGATGTTTTTTTTTTCCCGTTGACTGCCGCTCGATGTATATGTACGTAGGGTTTTTGAATGATTTTTTTTTGTTGACTTTTTGCTTTTTGGGCCATAGAACATTAGGTCACGAGAATTTATTGATTTTATTATTATTATTATTATTATTATTATTATTATTATTATTATTATTATTAGTAGTAGTAGTAGTAGTATACTCCAAGCTCGCATCTCGGGTGTTCTTGGCTCGATCAAAATTCTTTATTTACGCTCCAACGCCCATGAACACTGGCTCTCAAGTGTCGGTGTTTCTATTAAAATTCTTTCATTTTTAGCTCATTTTCCACGAACACCTATAAAATAATAAAATAAATAAATAACTATAAAAACGACACGAAACGAATAAAAATCTAACTAAACAATATACAAATTACATTGGAAAAGAGATGTGTTTTGCAACACATCAAACATCCCCACACTTAAACCTTTTGCGTCCCGAAAAAGAATTATACAAAACCTTAAACATTTTCAACAAGGCACTTAACAAAAACGATAGCATCAAACAAGGTCAAAAGCAGGCTACGAAATCAACAAGCATAGCGGTTTCACAAGACTTACATCGTTCAAAAGGCTGACTAGTCAAGGTGATATAATTTTAAAAACAAGGCCTACCTAGTCAAGCTTCACTTACCTTCAAGCAACCGACTATGCACCTGTAAGCACCCCTCACAATATCACTCATCTCTCGGTTATATATTTATTTGGAGTGAATCTCTCAAAACCGAACTATGAAGCAAAATCATCATAAACTTGTACGTCAATCAAATCTCCACCTAATTGCTAAAACAAACACAAATCAAGAGGACTTTGAAAGGGCAGGCAAGGGTTAAAGGTAGGGTATTTTGTTGGGAAAAATTGGCTAAAAAGAAAAATAAGTGATAAACCGGATAAACCAATAACATATAAACGCTAACTCTTTGGTCTTTTCGACCCACAACCTTTATTCTATATTTTTTTTTTCACTTTTTTCATTTTTTTTCTTTTTTTTTTTTCAGTTTTTTTTTTTTTTTTTTTTTTTTTTTTGTATCAGCTACTCTTTATGCTGATTTATTTTTTTTTCTCTTTTTTTCTTTTCACATCACATAAATATATATAATCCGGTAATCAATATAAAATAAAATGGGTGACAAACGAAAGGTTTAAGCTCAAAGTGGTTTCTAATGGTAAAAATGAGGAAACAGGGTCAAATAACAAAAACAAACGAACAGGCTAACAAAAATGGGTAATCCTAATGCCTCTATCATATTTGTGTTAAGTCCAAGCCTAAGGTCTCAAAATGCATCGAAACGCACAAGTTCTAAAATAATGCAACAAAGTCGGTATATCACACATGAAACGAAATATGTAATGTTTTATAGGCTCAAAACTCACTGTCATGTGGAAATATGGGTTACCGATACTAACAAGTGCAAAACCAGTTAACCATCCAGCTTGATCCACTATCCCAGGCACCCCAAACATTTTATTTCAGAAAAACAACTAAGTCAAGCCTACTATCCCGCAACTTAAAGAAACATATGCTAAGACCCGTAAACCCGACAATCGACCCCGCTTTTAACTGACGTATTGAAAAGGCTCGTTTACTAAGAGCAAAAAGGATCGGGACTAACACAAAACCAACTTTTTTTTTTTTCGTTTCTTTTTTTTTTTAATTTTTTTTTTAATTTTTAATTTTTAATTTTTTTCTTTTTTTTTTTATGACTCAACCTACAACTAAGCAAAATAAAAACGAAGTTTTTCCATCCCCACACTTAGAAAGGCACAGTGTCCTCAATGTGCTCCAGAAAACATCGCAAAATAGAAATAGATTTTTTTTTTTTTTTTTTTTTTTTTGGCAAAAATAAAACAAAATAACTATATAACAACAATAAATGGAACGAACTCGCCTGGAATATGTGGTGGTAGTGCGCAATAAGTGTCACGTCCGTCCATCATCTACAACCGTATAGCATTTCCTTCGCGGTCATAGTAAGAGCCCTGCAAAAAGCAACTAAAAAGAAAATAAAAGTAAAAAGACTCAATGAAAGTGGGACGCCTATTTACGAAAAGTGTTTATAGATCGACCCCACCCGAATGGAGATTGAGTACGGGCGGGGGAGGATCAAGCAGTGAAAAAGGCCAAGGCAATCCCACAAGACTCGATAGACTCAAAAGTAAAATAAAACAAAGTAAAATAAAAAAATAAAAATAAAAATGAAAGCATACCTGGTGGATGATGATACAAAACTCTACAACAATAAACATACCTGCACCTTACGTGCTAACCAACGGGGGATCCTGTGCCTCCCCTCGTGTCTCATCAGCTCCATCGGGTGGATCTAGATAGATCGCCTCGTCCTCACAATCATCAATCGTCGCTCCAAAGTAGTGCTTGAGACGGTGCCCATTCACCTTCCAAGCATGTCCATCCTCCGCCTCAATCTCAATCGTCCCATACGGGAATACCTCTCTAACCACAAAAGGCCCTGACCACCGGGACTTCAACTTACCCGGAAACAACCTAAGTCGCGAATTATAAAGCAAAACACGATCCCCACACTTAAATTCCTTAACACTACTCAAATGGCGATCGTGTTGCTTCTTCATCTTCTCCTTATACGCCCACGACTTCTCATACGCCTCATCGCGTAACTCCTCTAACTCATGAATCTGGAGAAACCGGGTCTTGCCCGCGCGAGCCATATCAAGATTGACTTTTCTCAAAGCCCAATACACGCGGTGCTCTAACTCAACCGGTAGATGGCACTTTTTCCCGTAAACTAGCCTAAAGGGAGTGGTCCCAATAGGCGTTTTATACGCCGTACGAAAAGCCCAAAGTGCATCATCTAGATTGTCGGCCCAGTCAATGCGGCTCTGTCCGACAGTCTTCTCCAAGATTCTCTTAATACCACGATTGGCATTTTCCACCTGTCCACTCGTCTGAGGGTGATAGGCAGTCGAAAGCCGATGGGTGACCCCATAGCGTTTCAACACCTTCTCCATCTGCGAGTTACAAAAGTGGGTGCCACGATCACTGATGATAGCCTTAGGAGTACCGAACCTAGCAAACAACTCCCTTAAGAACTTCACTACAACCCTAGCATTATTAGTAGGCAAAGCTTTCGCCTCCACCCACTTAGACACATAATCTATAGCTACAAGGATGTAACGACTCCCACGCGACATAGGGAAGGGTCCCATGAAATCAATGCCCCATATATCGAAAAGCTCAACCTCCTGAATAGGGTTCTGGGGCATCTCATTCCTGGACGAGATGTTGCCGGCTCTCTGGCAAGCATCACAACTACGGACAAACTCATGGGCGTCCTTGAAGATGGTGGGCCAATAAAACCCTGCATCAAACACCCGCTTAGCAGTGTAAGTCCCTCCGTAGTGGCCACCGGCTGGCCCCGAATGACACTGCTCTAGAATACTACGAGTCTCAGACTTAGTCACACACCTCCTAACCATCTGATCAGCACCTATCCTAAACAAATAAGGATCCTCCCAAATGTAGAACTTAAGATCCGCAAAGAATTTCTTCTTTTGCTGGTACGGGATCTGATCTGGGAGTCTACCGGTAGACAGGTAGTTCGCAAAATCGGCGAACCACGGATAACCCTCATCCTGGGCTCTCACAAACATCAACGTCTCATGGGGGAAAGAATCACCTATCTTCCCCCGTCTAGAACTCTCACTCTCCGGGTGGTCTAACCTAGATAGGTGGTCAGCAGCTACATTCTCCGCTCCCTTCTTATCTTTTATCTCTATGTCAAACTCCTGGAGCAAGAGAATCCACCTAATCAACCTGGGTTTCGCGTCCTTCTTCGCAAACAAGTGCCTAAGAGCTGCATGATCAGTAAAAACTATGGTCTTAGAAAGCACTAAGTAGGACCGAAACTTATCACATGCAAACACGACTGCTAACAACTCCTTCTCAGTCGTGGTGTAATTCTCCTGGGCGTCGTTTAGGGTCTTGCTAGCGTAATAAATGGGGTGAAAATGCTTCTCCCTACGCTGCCCTAACACGGCCCCAACGGAAGAATCACTAGCGTCACACATGACCTCAAATGGAAGGCTCCAATCGGGAGCTACAAGAATAGGAGCAGTCACAAGCCTCTCCTTCAACAACTCGAAGGCCCTAATACACTCATCAGAAAACACAAACGGCCTATCCTTCTCTAACAACTGGGTCATAGGTCTAGCTATCTTAGAGAAATCACGAATAAAACGACGATAGAACCCTGCGTGACCTAAGAAGCTCCTAACAGATTTCACAGAAGTAGGCGGCGGGAGCTTGGAAATCGTATCAATCTTAGCCTGATCTACCTCAAGCCCCGCGTGTGAAACCTTATGACCTAACACAATACCCTCACGAACCATAAAATGACACTTCTCCCAGTTAAGCATCAGGTTCGTCTCCTCACAACGAGCTAGCACACGATCTAAATTACGCAGACAAGAATCGAAGGAACTCCCAAAAACAGAAAAGTCATCCATGAAAACCTCCATGGAGTCCTAGATAAGCTCGTGAAAAATGGCCACCATGCAGCGCTGAAAAGTAGCTGGAGCGTTACATAACCCAAATGGCATGCGTCGGTACGCAAAAGTGCCATAGGGGCATGTAAAAGTGGTTTTCTCCTGATCCTCTGGTGCAATAGGAATCTGGAAATAACCGGAAAAACCGTCAAGAAAGCAATAGAACTGCTGACCCAACAATCGCTCAAGCATCTGATCGATAAATGGCAAGGGAAAATGATCCTTGCGGGTGGCATCATTGAGTCTGCGGTAGTCTATGCAAACTCTCCAACCGGTGACGGTCCTGGTGGGTATCAACTCATTCTTCTCATTCACCACCACAGTCATACCCCCATTCTTGGGGACCACCTGGACTGGACTAACCCATGCAGAATCAGAAATAGGGTAAATAAGGCCGGCGTCAAGTAGCTTCAACACCTCCTTCTTCACCACATCCTGCATATTAGGGTTCAACCTCCTCTGAGGTTGTACCACCGGTCTATACTCATCCTCCATCAGAATTTTGTGAGTGCAAAAGGAAGGGTTAATACCCTTGATATCTACTAGCTTCCAGGCAATAGCATGCCTGTGTGCCCTCAACACAACCATCAGCCTCTCCTTCTCCTCCTCCGTCAAACTAGAAGAAATAATGACGGGCAACTGAGATCCCTCGCCAAGGAATGCATACTCCAGGTGAGATGGCAACTCCTTAAGCTCTAGGGGCGGGGGTATCTCTACAGATGGTTTCTCCTCAGGAGTCTCTCTCTCTAAAACCTCAAACACCTCAGAAACCTCAGAACACTCAGATCCTAGGGATGGCTCACTAGACGATAATGGTGGATCCTGCTCTAAGTCATACTCTATCATCTCAGTCACATCACAATCTACCCCTAACATCTGGGTAATAAAGGCCTCAGACTCTGTCCCACTAAACTCACGGAAGAAACTACCCACATGTGACATAAGAGTATCTATGAAGTAGAGAGTGTCATCATGCTGTGCGGTATGCTTCATCGAACGCTGGATATCAAAAGTGACCGCGTCGTCATCGACACGAAGAGTAAGCTTGCCGTCAAGAACATCAATGACGGCTCGTGCAGTAGCAAGGAATGGACGACCTAAGATGAGTGGAACTCTAGAATCCTCGTCCATATCAAGAATGACGAAATCAACTGGAAAAACGAACTTGTCAACCTTGACAAGCATATTCTCAACAATGCCACGTGGAAACTTCACAGATCTATCTGCGAGCTGCAGACTCATGCGCGTAGGAGATGGTTCACCTAGATTAAGCTTAGAAAAAATGGAGTAAGGCATGAGGTTAATGCTAGCTCCTAGGTCGGCCAGCGCATGGCTAACAGTAAGATCTCCTATCAGACATGGAATGGTAAAACTCCCTGGGTCGGTCATCTTCTTAGGAAGCTTGTTCTGCACGACTGCAGAACACTCCTCACTAAGAGTGACAGTAGACAGCTCCTCAAGTTTCTTCTTGTTCGTAAGAGGATCCTTTAGGAACTTGGCATACTTAGGCATTTTAGCTAGAGCCTCGACGAAAGGAAGGTTCACATGGAGCTTTTTCAGCATCTCCAAGAACCGCTCATACTGTGCAGAATCACTCTTAGCTAAAAGCCTACCAGGGTAAGGAGCTGTGGGTGTATAAACTCTAGCTGGCTCCTTCTCCTTCTTCCTCTCTCCTCAAGACTCGCTGGACTGTGCTGTACTTGCTGGGCGCAGCCTAGGGTGCACATCGCCAGCAGGAGTCTCCATCTCAATCTCCTCATCAACCGGGTCCTCAACCTCGACCGGTTTCTCTATCTCTACACCTCTACCACTCCTAGTAGTCACAGCTTTCGCAGTGGCATTTGGATTAACCTGGGTGCTACTAGGGAATGAACCTATGGGTCTCTCATTCATCTTACTCGCCATCTCTCCCATCGTTCTCTCTAGATTCTGTATGGCGGATCCTTGATTCCTAAACATCAACTCAAACTCCTGGTTTCTCTTCAACTGCTCCTGATGTCTAGTCTCACCCTGCATAACTATCGATTCTAAGAGTTTATTCGTCCTATTCTGGCTCTCCTCATTTCTCTTCAAAATCTCATTCAGCTCAGACTTAGACTCCCCACTACTCTGTCCATCAGCAGGGGCCTGAAACAGACTCTGGCGGGGCTGGAATCCAGGAGGTCCCCCACTCCTCCAGTTTGAGGACTGGCGTGGCTGCCAACCTCGTCCCTGGTTCTGGACAAAACTCAAATCCTCCTCAGATCCTACAGGGCAATCAATCGTATCATGCCCGCCTCTACACACCTCACACTTAGCTGATATCTTAGCTTGCATGTCCTTCATCATTTTAGCTAATGACTCTACCTGGGCAGACAAGGCTATGCTAGAATCTACTGAATGAATGCCCTTAGAGGCAGCAGTAACGCCCCCTGGGCCAGGCTCAATGTAAGTGCTGGAGGCGAGATCCTCTATCATCTCGAGACAGTCAGCAGCGGTTTTAGTTTTCATCATGTTACCGCCTGCTGTGGAGTCAAGAAGTCTCTTGGTCGCATTAGAAACTCCATTATAGAATTTCTCAACGACCCTCCAATCCTCGAGACCATGATTAGGGCACTTATTCAGAAGTCCCTTGAAGCGGTCCCAAGTCTCATAGAATGACTCTCCCGGCTGCTCAGTGAAAGCATAGATGAGGTTCCTAAGACGAGCAGTCTTAGCAGGGGAGAAGTATTTCTGAAGAAATTTGGTCTGTAGATCAGTCCAAGTGGTAATGGCTCCCTGTGGGAGGGAATCCAACCAAACAGCAGCCTGATCAGCGAGAGAAAATGGAAACAAACGAAGTTTAATGGCGTCCTCAGTAACGTTATTCAGCTGGAAAGTGCTACAAACCCTACCAAACCTAGTCAGATGGGCATGCGGGTCCTCGTCACGCAAACCATGGAACTGGACCGAATGGGAAATAGTGTTAATCACGGTGGGTGAGATGGTCCAGTTGTTCGCCTCGACAGTGGGAAGGGTGATGCTAGAGCGAATGGTGATAGGCGAATCACTGATATGCTCATGAACAGTCCTAGTGTCAGCCATAACTAAAGCAGAATCGAGATCAGAAAGAAGTACCTGTGGCTGGCGTAAACGACGGTGGAACTCTCGTTCGGGCTCAGAGAATGGTGTAATATCAAGTGGGCCCGAGGAACGTGTGTGCATACACTAACAAGATAGCAGAAAAGACACGAATCACACACAAGCTAGAAGAAAAATAAAAAGAAATAAAAAAAATGACACAAAAACAAATAAACAAATAGGCACACAATACTAGCAAGCAACCTAAGAAAGCAAACAAATAAATATAAATAAATACTTTTTTTTTTAATTTTTATTTATTATTTTTTTTTTGAATTTTTTTTAAAGATAAAAATTAAAACTATGAAACTACGAAAGAAATAAAAGGGCTAGATCCCCGACTCAGGTCGTCCTCAAGAGCGCACTGTGTCCCCGGCAGCGGCGCCAAAAACTTGATGCGTTAAATGTGTAGCAATTAAATTGGTCAAGTTTTAAATAAAATGGAAATACTGCTAAACTACACACTACCGGCAAGTGTACCGGTCGAAAAGTAGTAAAACAAGTAAGTCCGAGTATCGAACCGTGGACACAAATCTAGCGACTCTTGGTACTATACCTCTATCGACTCCTAGCCTAATAATTTAGTTTTTGTAAAAATTATTTTTAAACTAAATAAATAAATAAAGTAATTAAATCTACTGAGACAGACACAAACAGGAATCAGGAAGCAAAACAAACAGCTCGAAAACTAGAGAGGAACTCAGATATTATGGAAAACAACTATCTAAGTCTAGAATCCTACTCGCAACTCACAACGCTCGGCAATGGATAATGGAATGGCTACCGGGTTCCTAAAAATACGCCTGACTCAAGAAACCCCTAAAGAATGCTAGATCACCTCCCGGTCTCACCTCACTAGGGAATGCTAAGGTACTCAAAAGACTCGCTCACCTCCCGGTCTCGCTAATCTCAACACACCCAAAAGTGTGAAGGAGTTATCTAAGGTTGTTGACAAAAACTCGAATTTGCTAGGGAAACTAAGGTAAATAAGTAAGGATCTCCTCCCGGTCTCTCCTATACCCAAAACCTAAGAACTAGACAAACCGACACTCTATCTCCTCCCGGTCTCAAGAGTGGCAAAACACTAATTTCAAAGGCTTACAAGGTTGCTAATAGGGTTATCTAAGACAAGAAACCACTAGATTAACCACTAACACAAAGTCTATGGAAAATCACGTAAAACTCTAAATATTGAAACTACTAAAGTAACAAACTAGAGAAAAACGCAAAGCAGCAATCAAGCAAACCAATTACTAAAAGTATTCATACGCATTTTTATCAACAACACATAAATATTTTACCAAAACATTAAGCCAAAATTATATTATCCAAAACCGAACGTTAAAAGTCAAAAAGTAATCATCAGTATGACCTAGGTAGCGTTAATGTTTAGCTACTCATCATGTTCAAATTTAAAACACAATAATTTTTAGTACTAAACATGGCTGAAATAAAATTAAACACGCAAAAGTGTGGCAAAATAAATATAAAAAGAGTATAAAAATTGAACCAAAGCGTTTTGCGTCTTCAACCCAAGCCTCCACGCCTCAAAGTGTGCTCCCAATGCTTCAAAAATAATGCCTCTAAGATGCTGTCCTCGTGATATCTTTGTGCAGCCGTCAAATTGTTCTCCAAGAAATATGTTATGCTCCTGTCGTCCAATGATGTGTCGCCCTAAATAAATCTTGTCCCTCAAGATATAATATGTTCTCAAATATATAGATGTTTTTTTTTTCCCGTTGACTGCCGCTCGATGTATATGTACGTAGGGTTTTTGAATGATTTTTTTTGTTGACTTTTTGCTTTTTGGGCCATAGAACATTAGGTCACGAGAATTTATTGATTTTATTATTATTATTATTATTATTATTATTATCATTATTATTATTATTATTATTAGTAGTAGTAGTAGTAGTATACTCCAAGCTCGCATCTCGGGTGTTCTTGGCTCGATCAAAATTCTTTATTTACGCTCCAACGCCCATGAACACTGGCTCTCAAGTGTCGGTGTTTCTATTAAAATTCTTTCATTTTTAGCTCATTTTCCACGAACACCTATAAAATAATAAAATAAATAAATAACTATAAAAACGACACGAAACGAATAAAAATCTAACTAAACAATATACAAATTACATTGGAAAAGAGATGTGTTTTGCAACACATCAGTGTTGTATGTATAAATTAGTGAATTATTGTAGTGTGTTAGGTATACGATGGATGTGTTTGGAAAGAAATAGCACAAGTCCTTCTTTAATGTTGTACCATGCATTCTCACATGAACATCCAACAACAATGGTATATGAATAGTGACCCTCTATAAGGGTCTTGATGAATATCTTCATCAATCTCCTTGATCTATGCATAAGCGTGAGAGTCAATTTTCCTATGAGGGTGACTCACGAAGAGATGGTCTTTTTGATGAATGTATTATTCAGAAATACATTTGTTTAACTATTTTTGCAACTTCCATAAGAACTCTCCGTTTTTCAAACACGGTCATTTTGTATGGTATTAGGGGTTGGAAACTCTAAAGACCAATGACCCTATGGCTATTTGATCGATATCATCCATCGCTATTTCTGCCACCTCGTATGATTTGAAGGTGTGTGTTGTATGTATAAATTAGTGAATTATTGTAGTGTGTTAGGTATACGATGGATGGGTTTGGAAAGAAATAGCACAAGTCCTTCTTTAATGTTGTACTATGCATTCTCACATGAACATCCAACAACAATGGTATATGAATAGTGACCCTTTGTAAGGGTCTTGATGAATATCTTCATCAATCTCCTTGATCTACGCATAAGTGTGAGAGTCGATTTTCCTATGAGGGTGACTGACAAAGAGATGGTCTTTTTGATGAATGTATTATTCACAAATACATTTGTTTAACTATTTTAGCAACTTCCATAAGAACTCTCCGTTTTTCAAACACGGTCATTTTGTATGGTATTAGGGGTTGGAAACTCTGAAGACCAATGACCCTATGGCTATTTGATCGATATCATCCATCGCTATTTCTGCCACCTCGTATGATTTGAAGGTGTGTGTTGTATGTATAAATTAGTGAATAATTGTAGTGTGTTACGTATACGATGGAAGGGTTTGAAAAGAAATAGGACAAGTCCTTCTTTAATGTTGTACTATGCATTCTCACATGAACGTCCAACAACAATGGTATATGAATAGTGACCTTCTGTAAGGGTCTTGATGAATATTTTCATCAATCTCCTTGATCTACGCATAAGTGTGAGAGTCGATTTTCCTATGAGGGTGACTGACAAAGAGGTGGTCTTTTTGATGAATGTATTATTCACAAATACATTTGTTTAACTATTTTAGCAACTTCCATAAGAACTCTCTGTTTTTTCAAACACGGTCATTATGTATGGTATTAGGGGTTGGAAACTCTGAAGACCAATGACCCTATGGCAATTTGATCGATATCATCCATCGCTATTTCTGCCATCTCGTATGATTTGAAGGTGTGTGTTGTATGTATAAAATAGTGAATTATTGTAGCATGTTAGGTATACGATGGAAGGGTTTGAATAGAAATAGCAAAAGTCCTTCTTTAATGTTGTACTATTCATTCTCACAAGAACATCCAACAACAATGGTATATGAATAGTGACCCTTTGTAAGGGTCTTGATGAATATCTTCATCAATCTCCTTAATCTACGCATAAGTGTGAGAGTCGATTTTCCTATGAGGGTGACTGACAAATAGATGGTCTTTTTGATGGATGTATTATTCACAAATACATTTGTTTAACTATTTTAGAAACTTCCATAAGAACTCTCCGTTTTTCAAACACGGTCATCTTGTATGGTATTTGGGGTTGGAAACTCTGAAGACCAATGACCCTATGGCAATTTGATCGATATCATCCATCGCTATTTCTGCCACCTCGTATGATTTGAAGGCGTGTGTTGTATGTATAAATTAGTGAATTATTGTAGTGTGTTAGGTATACGATGGATGGGTTTGGAAAGAAATAGCACAAGTCCTTCTTTAATGTTGTACTATGCATTCTCACATGAACATCCAACAACAATGGTATATGAATAGTGACCCTCTGTAAGGGTCTTGATGAATATCTTCATCAATCTCCTTGATCTACGCATAAGTGTGAGAGTATATTTCCCTATGAGGGTGACTAACACGGTTAGTGGATACCATGGATCAGAGAGATTCAAGCTAATCAAACTCATATCTCAAGTCGGTGCAAGTTATGTTGGAGCAATGGTTGTGGAAAGAAATCGACAGTAGGATCGGCGCTAACAACCAATCTATACAGAGTGATGATAGTCATTTTCGGCATTGTAAAGCGATCGTTACTGTAATGATCAGGAACATTCCAAATAACTGTTCAGGTATGGATCCTTTGATCAGAAAATATATTCTCAAACAATTCCTAAAATAAATCTTTCGATAATCGCTACAGTTAGTGGATACCATGGATCAGAGAGATTCAAGCTCATCAAACTCATATAAAGTGTTCGATGTCACTGTGAGTAAAATGACATTACATTTTGCATGTGTCATTTCAATTGGGCCATACAGCGTGCCAGTCCTACAGCGAACCGAAGGTAAATATACTTGAAATCAATAGGAAGGTAAACATACTTGAAATCAATGGGAAGGTAAACATACTTGAAATCAATAGGAAGGTAAACATACTTGAAATCAATGGGAAGGTAAACACACTTGAAATCAATGGGAAGGTAAACACACTTGAAATCAATGGAAGGTAAACATACTTGAAATCAATGGGAAGGTAAAAATACTTGAAATCAATGGGAAGGTAAACATACTTGAAATCAATGGGAAGGTAAACAATTCCTGCACCTGGATATCAGCCAGACGTTTGTCAAAAGAATTTTGTACTATGCATTCTCACATGAATATCTTTTGATGAATGTATTAGGGGTTGGCAACTCTGAAGACCAAACGCAAATAAAGAATAGAAAAATCAAGCATATTTGATGTGTCCACTTTTGAATTAAACTTTTGACGAAACGTAAATAAACATAACATGTCACATTATTTTATTAACATCACGAAAACAATAAAAAATAATTAAACGAAAACAATAAAAAAACTAATTAAAGGGTAAGGTGACTTGATAATGTATATGTTTTTGTTTCGATGACTTGCACATTACTATTCACAACTCGATTTTAAGTAATATTTATATTAAAACGTAGATAAAAACAAACATTTCTTAGCGATAGAATTTTATTTTAATAAAATAGCATATAATAAAAGGTTACAAAAGAAAAAAAATCTTAAAACTAATGACGCACTACAGTATCTTAGTTTTGAAATAATTATGTTAGTAATAATCTTGATAACAATTTATAACATCACACATTTTCTACTATCTTTGGTAAAAGAAAAAAAAAGGTTACACTATTAGTTAGGGATGAACATTAGACCTCTCTCGGTCTTCTCGCGATAGTGAATTTTCGGAATATCTTAGATGCCTTAACCAAGGTATATATAGCATGTGTTCACTAGTACATAAGGTTAATTTTATTTGTTTCTTTTATGTGATGACATTTTATGTTACATTAATATTTGAACACCAATCCCACCAATAGCAACCAAGTTTAAAACATTATATTTTACAAAGTTTTAAAAAGTTGAGGGTTGTAACTGTCAAATTTTAAAACATGTGAATCATCAATCCATTTATAATGTTGGTTTAGGAGGTGTCTGGGATTGATTATTCAAAACAAATTATACGTTTTGGAAAAGCAGGGTGAAGCTGCTTATAGATTATTGCGTTTTGTTAGCCTAAAAAACTGATTATCTGCGTTTTCAAAATGCAATCAAAACACTAAAAACTAATTATCTGCGTTTCCACAACGCAATAATCTAAAACTCAGATTCAAAACGCAATCCCAAACACCCTCTTATAAATAGCATCACTCGAAACGGTATGTATTTAGTTATTAGTTTTAGGAATTATTACATATATCCCTCTATTTAAAATCTAATTACATATTTACCCAACTTAAAAATTAAATTACATATTACCCTTAATCTAGCAAAATGACAAAAAATACCTTTTCAAACTTTAAAAAAATACCAACACCCTTTAATTCCCTCAAAAAACCAAGAAATAAGTAGTGTACAACGACAATCAGGAACCAAGTATCGTGCGGCAAAATAGGTGCGTTTGACTAGGGTTTGATTCAACCATGGATATAATGTAACTGCGCCATGTTGGGCGGGTGGACCATTGGCTTCAAACTACTCGTTACTTGAAATTAGAAATTGAAGGAGATGTGAAATACAACACATCGACCATGTCTGCAAAAATGATCCTCATAATTGAGGTCAATTACAGTCACTCTCTACTCACGCATGGGCTAGAAACACAAAAGAAAGAACAAACCATGATATTATTATGGCTCCCACTATTTGCACAAGGATAAATTTTATTCACACAACCCTCTACGGCCCGTAGAGCCCTCTACAGGTCGTAGAGCCAATTTTTTCAGACTTCTACGATCCGTAGAGGCCTCTACGGCTCGTAGAAGTAGTCTTATTAATTTTGAGAATGAAGAAGGACGAGATGGATGTTTTATGATGCCTACGGCCCGTAGAGGCCTCTACGGGTCGTAGACAAAAAAAAAAAACCAAAAACGTTTGGGACGAGGTTCGATCTTAGGCACATTATCACACAAACACACACACAAAGTCTTATTTCGTATATGGGGACCATCTGGGCTACCAGTTCGCTGGTTTCTTAGTTGGAAAGTTTTAATATAACATAAACCAGTCTTAGGCAGCCTCTACGGCCCGTAGAGGCCTATACGACCCGTAGAGAGGGTTTTTTTTTTAAATCATTTTAATTATGTAATAATTAATCCCGAGCGTGTAATACATTAACACAAGCATGTAAAAACATTAATACAAATTTATAAAATAAATTTTATTTGTTTAATTTTTTTAGTTTTTTAATGTCGTCTCGATAAGCGTGTAAAACATAAACACAAACGTTTATATAACCAAACGATAAAAAATAAACGTTAAAACATTTACACAAGCGTTCAAAATAAAAATTGTTTAAAACATTTACAAATCAGAAAATCATAAGTCAAAAGGCATCATGATCAGGCGTCGGCGTCGGCTGCGGCTGCGAGGTCCCGGGCTGCTGCGAGGAGGTAACAGACTCATGCTGGGTCTGCTGCGTGATGGGCCCTAAAGTCGGTGGGAGACGAGTCTGCATGCCCAGCTGGCGATACATATCCTGCTGGCCAGCAATCAGCCAGCGCATCGCCTCATCCTGCCGATCACGCCACTGACGTATCTCTACCTCCTGCTGCTGACGCCAGATGTCCTGCTGCTGACGCCACGCACGCATCTCGACAGCCTCCTCGGCAGCCGCACGTACGTCCGCCCTAACATCAGCAGGCAACCTGAGAGAGTGATAAACGCGCGCCGGTATCTGCACGTCCTCAGGCTGCTGCTGAGGCATCTCGACGTCCCTAAGACCGCCCCCCTCCTGCTCATGCACAAACTGCAACCCGACCTCCACAGCATCACCTGCAATGGATAACAATAAATAATTAATAAATAATAATAATATTCCAGGATTTTATAAAAAAATTGGGCAGAGTTTCCCCTGTTTTTAGGCAAACCAGACAACACAAGTTATCTACAAGTTTCCCAAATAATAATAATAATAATAATAATAATAATAATAATAATAATAATAATAATAATAATAATAATACCTCTAAGGCCCTGATGTACTAACGGCTTATGCACAAACTCCACGCCACCGGGACCAATCAGATAGTGGAAGGCATCATGATCCGGCGTCTTCGCCTTCTTCGCCGCACAAAGCATAGCCTTCAATGTGGGTAGACCTATTGGGCTGAAACAAACTCATAAACATTAACATTAATAATAATAATAATAATAATAATAATAATAATAATAATAATAATAACATTAATAACCGAAATACCTGGGCGGTAGTGACGGAAACCGATTACGGTTAACATAACCGAAATACTTCACGGCATCACAGCGCTCGGCAATCTTGCTGATGCTCCCATTCATCCGAAACATTACCGTAGTGACCCGAAGACATCGTGGTAGCTTGGAATCGATCGGATTTTTGTGCACCGCGTTTTTAAATTTTCTTTCGTTAACTGAAGAAAGAAGACAAGGAAGAAGAATATATCTGGACCCTCTACGGCCCGTAGAGGCCTATACGGGCCGTATAGGGTTTAATGCTCCCAACAACCAGGTTTTCTACGGGCCGTATAACCCTCTACGGCCCGTAGAGGGTTAGCTTTTTCAGACTGACACACTGAATGTCAGACACTTCATTCAATGACCTCGTACCTCGTACTGCCTACGGGCCGTAGAGACCTCTACGGCTCGTGTAGGGTTTAAATGCACTCCACCAAACCACCTCTACGGGCCGTAGAGGGCTTTACGGGCCGTAGAGGGTTGAGCATTTATTACACTGACCCCCTATACGGCCCGTAGAGCCCTCTACGGGCCGTAGAGGGCTGTGCAAACTTACTTTTTCTTATTGTGTAAATAACATGCCTCTATTATTATTTTCTTGTTTTCTACGATAAAATGCCAATTTTATAAATACTTGGATTAAAGTATTCATATTTTCTAGGTTTGATTCAAGTTTTTTTGCTTTAAAGATATATTCATCAAGGTTTTTGAGTTTATCGATCTTTTCACAGCAGGTTTGTTCAAGGGCAAAAAAAAGTTACTAATTAAAGAGAGTAAAAATTTAGGTTTTTATGGTTTAGTAAAAATGGTAAAATAGTCATTCTCTAGTCTATTTTTATTAGAATGGATATATTTGTTATTTTTAACTTTAGGAAGGTGAAATATGTAATTTAATTTTTTGTGTTAGGTATATATGTAATTTATTAAGTTTGCAAGGGGATATATGTAATTGCCCCGTAGTTTTATAAGTAGCTTACATTATTTTATTGGGAATCTCTAAATGAAACATAAATCGTTAAACTAGGTTTTTAATTACTTAGTTATTTTTTTTGCTTTTCAAAACATAAATAGTTGTCAATAATTAGGTTCTTAATTACTTTAGTTATTTTTGCATTTCGAAATAGTTTGGTCCCTGTCTCAACGTGTAGGTGAGAACTAAAAGTGGTCTATGGTATTATGTTTTGAATGAATTGATAACAAGAGATTACATCTCTTTATATAGGGAGATGATACAATTGGGCTATGAGACTAACGAGCCCATCATAATCTATACAAGACATTCCTAAAATAAGATAATAATCTATCTATATAATATTTGAATACACTCGGGTCGAATGGAGGCTTTAGAGAGGGTCCTCATGGATCTAACCACAATATGGAGCTCCGAATTGAAGTCTATATAAACCATTTTCAGAATTTTTTTTCATTCTCCACAAATCATTCTTCATTTCTCCATAACAAACCTTTCTATCCTCCTCCTTCATCTTTCATACTTTCTTGATTCTTCACAACTGATTCTAGGTAATCATCGATCCCTATTCTTCTAACATTGCTTAATATTATTGTGTTTTACTTATTTTTGTTAACAAACTCGATGCGTTACTGTTAATCATCTTGATGAAACCTATGTATACGATTTTTCAGTTGATATTTTTGTTAACAAACTCGATGCTTTACTATTAATCTTATGAATAAATTACTCTTATCATTTGTTTAATCAAATGGTTTGACTTAATCGGTTTTTTAATTTTTGTTTACAAAAATTAGTTTGACTATTTAATCGGTTTTCTTATAAAATACGATCCATATGAAGGTTTAATCGGTTTTTTTAATCTTTGACTATTTAATCAAATTCTTCAATAATATTATTATCAATGATTAAACACCGGTACATTTAGAATGAAGTTTTAATCGGTTTTTTTTTTATAAAATACGATCTAGATGATTTAGAATGAACATGGATAATTAACATTTAATCATTTCAAGAAATTTATCAATTTGATGTATTCATTTGTGATTATTCTTTAGAGTTACCAACTTTTTAAATCGGTATTGATAGATATATAGTGAATCTGATTTACCTTTAAACTGATGTAATCATTCTATGTTTTACTTATTTTAAAAATCAGGATCTCATCCGAACACACCAACGTCATTATGTCTTATCACAAATGTTCTCAATTCTTCAATGTTTTGCATGACCCTTCGTTAACCGTGTTGGTATAATTGTTATTTTATTTTGTGTAAAAATGCCTATTTCATTTTATAAATTGTTTTTTTTTTAAATTTTTTTTATTCGTATCTTTCTAGAATGTGCCGAATGCCATGAACAAATTTATGTTATCTAAAAACATCATATGCAGTGACGTTACAGTTGCCACATATGAATTATGATTAGTCTTGATTGCAATTAATAAAATTTATTCATTTTTAATGTTATTTATTAAGATGTTTAATATTATTTATTGGCATTAATAATAATTGACCGAATTTAATGTTATTTATTAAAAATTTTAATCTCATTTATTTATATTCCTTTTTTTTAATTTATATTTAATAAGATTTAATCATTTCTAATGTATTTTTAATATGTTAGAATTAATGTTATTTATTGACATTAATAATAATTGACCGAATTGAATGTATTTATTAGGATTTTTTAATCTAATTTATTTATATTAATATTACTACGAAATTATGTTTAATCTATCTTTATGAAATTATGTTAAATATTATTTATATTACTATTTGTTCGAATTATTATTGGTCTTGCCTGCAATTAATAGGATTTGTTCATTTTTTAATGATATTTATTATAAGTTTTAATGACATTAATAATAATTGACCGAATTTAACGTTATATATTACGATTTTTAAGCTCATTTATTTATTATTGACCAAATTAACCGAATTAATTTAAGAATATATTACTAATACTAATACTAATATTATGATTTTTAATTTTAATCTTATTTATTTCTTATTGACCGAATTAAATTACGAATATATTACTAATAATAAAACTAATACTACGATTTTTAAATTTAATGTCATTTATATCTTATTGACCGAATTAAAATTTTCATTTATATCTTATTGACCGAATTAAATATTTCTATTACTCTTTTACGAATATATTACTACTACTAATTGACATTAATAATAATTGACCAAATTGAATGTTATTTATTACAATTTTTTAATCTCATTTATTTATAATAATATTACTACGAATATTTGTTTAATATGTCTTAATGAATTATTATTGGTCTTGCCTGCAATTAATAGGATTTATTCATTTTTAATGTTATTTATAATGAGTTTTTAATGACATTAATAATAATTAACCGAATTTAATGTATATATTACGATTTTTAAAATCATTTATTTATTATTGATTGAATTAAATTACGAATATATTGCTAATACTAAAACTAATATTATGATTTTTAATTTTAATCCCTATTATATCTTATTGACCGAATTAAAATTTTCTATTACTATTTTTACGAATATATTACTAATACTAATTGACATTAATAATAATTGACCGAATTGAATGTTATTTATTTTTATTTTTTAATCTTAATTATTTATATTAATATTACTACAGAATTATGTTTAATCTATCTTTATGAATTATTATTGGTCTTGCCTGCAATTAATAGGATTTATTCATTTTTAATGTTATTTATTATGAGTTTTAATGACATTAATAATAATTGACCGAATTTAATGTTATATATTTTGATTTTTAAGATCATTTATTTATTATTACTTTTTTCGAATTTATGTTTAATAAAATTTAATCAATTTTAATGTATTTTTAGTATGTTAGAATTAATGTTATTTGTGGACATTAATAATAATTGACCGAATTGAATGCTATTTAGTACGATTTTTTTAATCTCATTTATTTATATTAATATTACTATGAAATTATGTTCAATCTATCTTTATGAAAGTATATTTAATATTATTTATATTACTATTCGTTCAAATTATTATTGGTCTTGCCTGCAGTTAATAGGATTTAATCATTTTTAATGATATTTTATTATGAGTTTTAATGACATTAATAATAAATGACCGAATTTAATGTTATATATTATGACTAGATCTTTACCCGCGTTACACGCGGCTCACCAACGTACAATTATTTTGAGGGGTAAAACATATAAAAAAATGTAGCAGAAATATTTTATTAAGATTTAAAACAAATAAATACACATTCTATTCAAATATCACAAAATTTTTCTTTATACACCAGATTTTTTGTTTTAGTCTTGACTTTCCCATCAGCATCAAGTATAAGTAACTTGACGCCTGCCTTGCTTTTAACTGTTGACAATGCGACATTAAGTTGACCATGTGACAATACCGGGTCTCTTAAATATAATACAACCTTCGATAAAGACTATCCTTGGATTTTATTGATGGTCTTTGAGAAACATACGCTTATTTGGAATTGGCACCTTTGGAAGTTGACTGTAATCTTATTATAAGATGAAATATTTTATTAAAATGTAAAAGAAAATGATACATATTCTAATCAAATATCATTAAAATATTTCTTTATACAAAACATTTTTGTTTTATTCTTCACCTTGTCATCCGCGTCAAGTATAAGTAACTTCACGCCAGTCCTGATTTTTGCTCTTGATAAAGCACCATAAAGCTAGCCATATAAGAGTACAGGGTCTCTTATAAACTATCAACAATAATGTTAAATCCTAAAAAACAATTCAACCATGTAGAATTTTTACCAATATAATAAACAAACATCAAATGTAAACACGCAATTTATGTAGATGAAAATTGTCTCAAAATCAAAGCAAACACAAATGAAAACAAAATGTCAACACATAGGAAATAAAAATCCTGACAATAAACCATTGTTCAAAAAACGGGTAATTGATCCTATTTTTCAACCTTAGGAATCAAGACCGTGTTCTCAAGTGATTTGTTACGGGAAATCAACTTTTCAGACTTGAGGACTTTAGTTGTTGACTGACTTGCATCATCTTCCATTTCGTAAACTTTGTCCAAGCTACGCTTTACCTCAGCTTCATCACGAATCAAACTAACTCTAGAAGATGATTCTGGAGTAGTGTTATCTCCAACAGAATCCTACAATATTAAAAGCCATGTCTAAATTGTTAGAATAAACTACATTAAAATGTAATCTGAACACATGATTGACCAAGTAAACTACTAACCTTCAAAGACACCGTATTCTGTGTTGAAGAGTCACCTACATCGATATTTTCAAGCAGAGGTTGTTCGATCTAAAAAAAAATGTAATAAAGAAACGATTAACGTAAAAAGGGTTTAAACAATAACTAAATAACAACAAAAATAATAACGATTCATAACAGTAATTATAACGAAAATATTTAAATGATAATCATAACCTGAATGTCAAGGAACCGTTCTTCAAGAGAAGCTACAATTTCCGAATCATTTGTAAGCTTCCATATACCATAACCATCAACATGCTTATCAATATTAAATTGCCCTACTTTAATTTTGAAAGCAAATTTCTTCTCTTCAATTTCATAAAACTCAACAGGAATTACTTTCTCTTCAATAGAAACCTAGATCATACATCATATAAGTAATACAAAGTAGAATTACATATATTGTTTAAGGCTCAAAAAAATAGGTTACCTGTTTGCTTTTCTCAAGAAGCTACATCGCTGACATGCCCAACATTTTTTTTGCTTCTCGATCAAACAATGTAAGGGATGTAATTCCAGTACAATCCTGTACCCTTATTGGAATCCTATACCTAAAACACCAAAACTAAAAAATCAGACCTATATCTAAAAAAATTACTAAACGTAAACATGAATACTAAAACATAAAAAATAAATAAATAATATCATACAATTATAACTTATGTATAGAAAATAGAATTCTTACACTGGATCACCAGAGACAATCTGTTTGGGACAACCTTTATTCGTGCAAATCAAAACTTGTTTAAATGAAGTTACGTCCTTCACCTCTTCATCATCTGGTAAACTCAAAGTTGGCTCAACCTTGTGGTTGCAGAACTCGCAACCAAGGTAATACCAATCTTCGTTAGGATCCACCCCTTGATTGTTCCAACAACAATTACTTGTTTGTTAACCTACAAAACCAAAATTAAAAATGTGACGAATAACCTTGAAATGTATTTGGAAAGAAAGTTATTAGGAAAAAAAAATTAATTTTATACGAACCTCTGTTATCAATGAAAGCTCACGAATACTGCTAAAAGGTGTTTTATTCAAAAATTCATCAGACATATTCATACTACCAGACGATCCCAGGGATCGTTGAGCAGAACATGATTCGTTGGAGATAAACTTTTCAATATAACTGTAATTATAAAAAAAATATTTATATATCTTTAAACAACTGAAAACATATAAATAAAACACAAAAAAAGATAACTATTCTACCTTTTCTTGAAAGAACGAATGTCTTCAATGTCTTCATTAATAAAAAGGCGAGTGATAAAGAAAGCATTTTGAACACTTACATTGCCTTTGAAAAAAAATATTAAAACAGGTAAAACAAATACCGGTATACAAAAATATGTAATCGGAATTTCTAAAAAAAGTAATATATAACATACCTTTATAATTGCTAAAGCTTCCAAATTGAACAATAAGGACTACATGAACTTCATCTTCATTCTGCTTGATGTATTCAAACATCTCATGACTATAATCTTCCCACAAAGAACAGGTCATTTTCATGCCACTACATATAAACAGAATGTATGTTAAAAGGAAAATTATAAAGGGTTTTATACCAACATATTCGTAGTAGATATGAAATACATACTCTAGATCGATCAAGACAAGGTTCATCTTGCTTTTCAAACCAGCTTTAGTTTCTGTTGGTTCTGGTGGAGTCCATTCTTCAACATAGGCAATGAAATCTTAAAAAAAAGTTAAACAGTTTTATACGAATACATAATCAATATAGAAAAGGATTAAAATACATTTTGTTAGTATAATAAAAACAAACCAATTCTTTGTTCTGTAGACAGATTTCCACCTTTAATTGACTCAAAAGATGAAAAATTAAAACCGTATTCGCTTCCATCAAACTTACTACACTTTGAAATATTAGTTTCAAAAGTAAAAGAGAGCATGTCTTCTTTAGAAAAATGTTTAGTAGATTTGTTTTCAGCAAGTTGTGAGTTATAAATATAATAGGTTTCATTTTCATGTAAGAATTTTTCATGCTTCTTCATATATCTACTCCATACAATAGCTTGCATTTTCAACCCCTGTTTTAAAAGAAAAAAAAATTTTATTAACAACCAATTTTCGCAACAAACAAATGTGTAGAAAAAAACAAATTAAAAAAATAATATGTTAAAAACATAACCTGTTCATCCATAAGAACCATATCAAGAGAAAGAATTTCTCCAGGTTTCTTTCGATTTTCTCGCCTCCAAAGCCTAAGCACCCTAACTTTGATGGTATATTTAGTCATGCGCCAAGTGATGTCATTCAAAAAAGTAATGTTGTTTGGATCCATAATGCTACAACTCTATGGTATCTAGGTATTAGGTACGATCAATCTACTATGTATTTATAGAGGTTTAACATAAAAATGTAATAAAAATGTAAAGTTTTTTATTTTTAGTAAAGATTACTAAATTATGTCTACATAAATATAACAATTGACCAGAAATTGATTTACATTTAAGTGTTTCCATTATTAAGTTAAATTTCGTTTAAAGTTAATTATATAATGAAAATATAATTAGCATTGTTATATGTTTCCATTATTAACTTAAAAGTTAATATTGTTGAATTTTGTTTACATACATACGATTTTTGGTATGGTACATTTGCAACTGTGTATAATTAAAATTATATTTTTAATAAAATTGTTTGTGAAATTTTTTTTAAAAGTAACAGTTAGAAATGAAAATCAATTTACATTTAACTTTTTCCATTATTAAGTTAAATTTCGTTTATTGATTAAAAAAAGAAAATCATAATTACCATTGTTACATGTTTACATTATTTAGTTAAGGATCATAATTTAAAATATTTTTGGAAAATTGTGATTAATATAATTTAGTTGGAAAAGTCAACGTTACTAAAAGTTTACTTTAAAAATAAACAATAACACATTTAAGAAATATAAAATGTAAATTATTGTTAAAAAAGGTTTGGTAATATAAAAATGTTTCAAAGTTAGTCATAGAATGTATGATGACTTTTTGACTAAAGATTCCTAAATTATGACAACATTAATATAACAGTTGACCAGAAAATTAATTTACATTTAACTGTTTCCATTATTAAGTTAAATTTCGTTTAAAGCTACTTATATAATGAAAATATAAGTAGCATTGTATATGTTTCCATTATTAAGTTAAAACTTTAAATTGTTGATTTTTGTTTACATACATACGAATTTAAAACTTTGTATAATTCAATTTATATTTTTTAATAAAATTGTTTGCAGTAAAAAAAGTTACCAGCTGCATACACTGCATCTTGATGGAAAGTTATCATCCTGAAAGAGCGAAGGTTTTCCTCATACTGAAATAGAAAGTTACACCCAGATGGGTACTTCAATTCAGTAATCATTGTTCTCCAACCATTGTAGAAGAACCACTTGCCAGCAATATTCAACACTTTAATGTCATAGACTTTAGAGTCCAAGGTACGGATTTTGGTGTTACCAGTAGGATAACCATAATCTTCGATCCACTTATGATAGAGTTTTGGTAACGCCTGATTAGAATTACAAACATTAAAATATTATTAGGAAAAGTATAAACATACTGTACTATATACATTTTAGCCTGTAACAGATATCTTACAATACAAACACGGTTGTTACCCTCCGACTCAATCCAAAATCCATAAACCATTGTATTCCAAACGTGTATGCACCTGTAGCAACCACAAAAGATAATCGCAAATACATATCAGCAAAGTAATGTTTATATGAGTATAACATAAAGAATATAAATTGAAGACTAAATCAATTGAACCATTTTTACTAAATGCAAACCTAATCCAGACAATGTATGATAACAATCCATTCCTAAGTTCCTATTAACATAAATTGAAGACTAAATCAATTGAACCATTTTTGCTAAATGCAAACCTAAAACATATTACTACGAATAATGTCCAGCTTAGCAATTAGGGATAATATTTGTAATCTGTATTTCGGACATACTACAAATCAAAACCTGAAACATTCCTAGATTCCTTATAACATAAATTGAAGACTAAATCAATTGAACAATTTTTACTAAATGCAAACCTAAAACATATTACTACGAATAATGTCCCGCTTAGCAATTAGGGATAATATTTGTAATCCGTATTTCGGACATACTACAAATCGAAACCTGAAACATTCCTAGGTTCCTTATAACATAAATTGAAGACTAAATCAATTGAACCATTTTTACTAAATGCAAACCTAAAACATTCAAGCTTAATACAAACCTATAACATAAATGCAAAATCATTCTAAGTTGAACGCTTAAATAGTAACAAACCAATAAAGTATTTCTTAAACCATAAATCGATACCTAAAACATAAACCACTAATCAAAAACTAAATCATAACAATCGGTTCTAAGGTTTCTATAAAACATCAATCGAATCATAAACCTAAAACATGAAAGCTAAATAGAGACCAAAAACATATTTTCCATAATAATCATCAGTATGTAAACAGGATTAATTAAAACCTAAACCAAAACCCTAAATCAAAACCCTAAAACAATCGATTAATTAAAAGCAGTGTAGTATGTAAACAGGATTTCAAATCCGAATGGACGATAAAAACAATATGAAGTAGAATAGCAATCGAATCAGAAAACAATAATGTTATAAGGTAAATAATTGAAATCAAACAAAACACATACAAAAAAAAACTTAATCGACAAACAAATCAGGAAGAATAGAAGAAAGAATACCTTGAAGATGAGATGAAGAAGACGGGAAGAGAAGCTCTGATATGGACGATCGCCGATCGTCGTTGATTAGGGTTTTGGTTGAACGGCGATTTGCAAAGAAATTGGGGTTAGGTTATACGCGTGTTTTAATTTGCTTTATATTTTTACGGCATTTTTGATTAAAAAAAAGAAAATTTTATAAATTACCACATTGTGCCATGAGGGATGACCATTAAATGCTAGGGTGGTAAATGATTGCCAAGTGTCCACAATTGCTCCTAAATATTATATGTATAGATTTTTAAGCTCATTTATTTATTATTGACCAAATTAACCGAATTAATTTAAGAATATATTACTAATACTAATACTTATATTATGACTTTAAATTTTAATCTTATTTATTTCTTATTGACCGAATTAAATTACGAATATATTACTAATAGTAAAACTTATATTACGATTTTTAAATTTAATGTCATTTATATCTTATTGACCGAATTAAAATTTTCTATTACTCTTTTTACGAATATATTACTAATACTAATTGACATTAATAATAATTGACCAAAATGAATGTTATTTATTACGATTTTTTAATCTCATTTATTTATAATAATATTACTACGAAATTTTGTTTAATATGTCTTTATGAATTATTATTGGTGTTGCCTGCAATTAATAGGATTTATTTATTTTTAAAGTTATTTATTATGAGTTTTAATGACATTAATAATAATTGACCGAATTTAATGTTATATATTACGATTTTTAATTTTAATCCCTTTTATATCTTATTGATTGAATTAAAATTTTCTATTCTATTTTTACGAATATATTACTAATACTAATTGGCATTAATAATAATTGACCGAATTGAATGTTATTTATTATTTTTTTAATCTTATTTATTTATTTTAATATTACTACAAAATTATGTTTAATCTATCTTTATGAATTATTATTGGTCCTGCCTGCAATTAATAGGATTTATTCATTTTTAATGTTTTTTATTCTGAGTTTTAATGACATTAATAATAATTGACCGAATTTAATGTTATATATTACGATTTTTAAGATCATTTATTTATTATTATTTTTTTTGAATTTATGTTTAATAAGATTTAATCGTTTTTAATGTATTCTTTAGTATGTTAGATTTAATGTTATTTATTGACATTGATAATAATTGTGACAACCGACATGTTTGGGTCAACATTTTATAAACACATAAGTCTACCTTAGAGAAAAACATTTATCAAACATACTTGACGGGGTCAGTAGAGTCGGAACACAGTCCGTATTGTCCAGGGTTCAATGATTCGGGAGATCATTGGGTTAGTCACACACACATGATACGAGTCCCGTTGTTGGTGAATTACATAAACTAATTAAGTGTATGTGTAGACTAATTGTCGTATGGTGGATTATATGCTTAGATGTGTTTAAATGATGTGTAGATAATCATCCGTGCTTAAATATGTTAAACATAGACTAAGGTTGCATGCTCGTATGTTAGGGTGCGTTACAATGCGTTAAACACGACAAATTGGAAAACTAGGAAAACGTGAGTCCTGGTTCGACCAATCGAACGGGCGAACCTGGACAATACTCCTGGTTCGACCCTTGTAAAAGGGGCGAACCTGGGATATGGAATTTAAAGAATTTCATTCGACCAAGTCAGGGTACCACTACAAGAAATTGGGATATTTACCCACACATAAATTACCTACACATGTTTTTATATATGTGGGTAATGGTTAATGATATCTTTTCATAATGATTAACACTTAATATGTGTTGGTAATAATCTTTAACTACACTTGAGATTGGTGGAAAATTTCCCTCCAAAATTGACAATCAAATTACATATTAAATTGTCAACACATGTGGTAAACTTTTGTTATATGTAGGTAAATTGTCTACACATACATAAAAAAACTAACATGTGTGTAGGTAATTGATTATCTTTTACCAACACAAAATTTTTTTGAGAATAAATATGTAGATAAATTAAATAATATTTTTTTAATTTTTTAAAATGATGTGGCAAAAATAAATGCCTACGCATATTTATATATGTGTAAATGCGTAAATATAGAGTATAGGGATGAACAAATGGTAACAGGTATCGGTACCGAACTGGTATCATACCGATACCTGGCACTGAATTATTTTTGGTACTAATATCGGTACCCACTTTTTTCGTATTAAGACATGTAAATTTTTTAATTTCTTATTGTGAGTTCAATTACTTTTTGTAATAAAATTTTGTAATTAGTTTATAACATACTTTTTATTTTCCTAGAAATTGATATAATATACGTATATAATAATAATTATTATTATATTTGGTTTTTATAACTAAAAGATATTAGTCCAAACTTTAAATTGAAGCTTTATACAGTAATTTTTTTATACGTTCGACCCTATGAAAGGGTCGAAGGAGGGTACATTCGCCCAGGTGAAAGGGGCGAATGTGGACATAGTATAAATACCACACTTTGTCATTTTTCACCATTTCACAAACCCTAAACGCCTCAAAACACTCTCTAGCAACTTTAAACATTGGGGAAGGAGTTTTTGCACTTGTTTTCTATCATCTAACCTACAAACATCTTCTACACAAAGATCTAAGGTGTGTTCTTCATTCTAAATCATTTTTAAAGCATTTCAATTCGTTTTCATTAAACCCCACGAGTCCAGATCTGATTCAAACATGTTTTCATGGATAAAAACCTTCCTAATATCTTTCTAAACAAAACCTATTCATAAACAATGAGTTTTCATACAAACTAACATGTGTTAATGATGTTTTATGTGATGTTATGTATTGTTTGATGATTGATTGTTGTATAGATGTTATAACAATGATCTAGAACTGTTATTGATGATGATTTAGGATTGAGATAGGTTACAATTGATTATTGATGATGTTTTATTCATTTTGGGGATTTTGGGTTAGATCTAGGGCTTGTTCATGATGATAGTGATAAGGATATGATTGGGGGTTTATTGTTCATGATAATCTGAGTATATTAAGTTGATTATTGATTGATTTCACAAAGTTTCCTAATTGGGTAAAGATTGCATGCGTTTGATATGACATCTCCATAATTTGCTATTTCGGGTAACTTGTAAAACGGACGGATTTCGGGATAAAATTGGTAGGGTTTTGTAGGAATATGTTAATGATAGTTGACTACTGTGATTGGTAATGTTTCGTGATGTTTTCGGACCGTTTAGATGTGTTTTGGTGCGTTTTATAAAATGCTGATGAAAACGGGCGAACGTGGAATAAAATTGGTTCGAATGGGCGAACGTGGAACAAAACATGGGAAAAACGGGCGAACGTGGCTCAAACGGGCGAACGTGGAACAAAACGTGGGAAAAACGGGCGAACGTGGCTCAAACGGGCGAACGTGGAAATGGGAAAAACCACATTCGACCATCTGATGTCCGGAATGAGATTTTTGATGCAAACTAAGTGTTTTATGCTTGAAACTTATGTGTTAAACTTATGTGCATGACTAATTGATGTAATGGGTCACCAACGGGATGTCGGGTCGGCCTGGGATGTCCGGTTAACGTTTAAACACACTTTTTAACACACGTAGTCAAGATCTGGACAATCGGGGACTAGTTAGCCTTCGGGTTAATAGTCATCACACTTATGTAAACTCATTGATAGGTTGTCATTAGTTGGGATTATCATACACGTGTTGGAATTCTAGTTATCAGAAGACGCACTCTAAGGTGAGTTTCACGGCCCCTCTTTTATACACTTTTCTCTCGGGGGAGAAGCATGCCACACGTTTTAACAAATACAACGTTTATGTTTTGAAACGCAACGCTTATGAAACGCAACGCTTTTGAAACACAACGCTTTTGAAACGCAACGCTTTTGAAACACAACGCTTTTGAAAACGCGACACTTTTGGAAACATGACATATTTTGGAATGTAACTCTTTTAAGAAACGTGACACGTTTGGCGCTTGGCATATTTCACATTGGCACTTGACACTTTTAAACATTGATGTTTGGCATTTGACACTTGACGCTTGGCACTTAATTACTATACGACGAAACGCAACGCTAAGTCCCTATTGAAACCATGAATGTGCGGGGCACAACGGGGGAAATGTGGATAGATCTATCGGGCGTGACGAACCCCACCCGACGGCTGGGAGCCGGGCGGGTGCATATTGTCTCTACTTTGACACTTGGCACATGGGCAGCAACTTGAGCAACGTTTGTCAGTAATGGTTTCGGCAACACAGTCGTAGTAGTAAGGAAACGTTTGTTATTTACTTAAGCTTTTGCACATTTGGTACTTTGATGAAACTCTTTACGCATGAAAACGTTTTGTGAACTTAAAACCTGTGAACTCACTAGCATTATATGTTGACGTCTTTTTGGCATGTTTTCTCAGGTCGCTAAGGTAGCAGCATTGAGTATAGGCGCACGGAGTCTCACGGCGTCTAGGGATCATATGCATGTTTTGTTAAACATTTCAGACTTTGAGTTTTACTTTTAAGTTGTAATAATACATTTTGCTTCCGCTGTGTTAGAACGGTTTTGAAACTCAATGGTAGTTTACGTTGTTTTCTTATCATATAGATGTCGTTTATTGTGACCGTTGACTTGGATCCTGGTGTGTCACGCGCCTCGCAGTAAAACCCCGCACGTGGAAATTTGAGGGTGTGACAATAATTGACCGAACTGAATGTTATTTATTACAATTTTTTAATCTCATTTATTTATATTAATAGTACTACGAAATTATGTTCAATCTATTATTATGAAAGTATATTTAATATTATTTATATTAATATTCATTCAAATTATTATTGGTCTTGCCTGCAATTAATAGGATTTATTCATTTTTTTAATGATACTTTATTGTGAGCTTTAATGACATTAATAATAAATGACCGAATTTAATGTTATATATTACGAATTTTAAGCTCATTTATTTATTATTGACTGAATTAACCGAATTAATTTAAGAATATATTACTAATACTAATACTAATATTATGACTTTTAATTTTAATCTTATTTATTTGTTATTGACCGAATTAAATTACGAATATATTACTAATAGTAAAACTAATATTACGATTTTTAAATTTAATGTCATTTATATCTTATTGACCGAATTAAAATTTTCTATTACTCTTTTTACGTATATATTACTAATACTAATTGACATTAATAATAATTGACCAAATTGAATGTTATTTATTACGATTGTTTAATCTCATTTATTTATAATATTATTACTAAGAAATTTTGTTTAATATGTCTTTATGGATTATTATTGGTCTTGCGTGCAATTAATAAGATTTATTCATTTTTAATGTTATTTATTATGAGTTTTAATGACATTAATAATAATTGACCGAATTTAATGTTATATATTACGATTTTTAAGATCATTTATTTATTATTGATTGAATTAAATTACGAAGATATTACTAATACTAAAACTAATATTACGATTTTTAATTTGAATCCCTTTTATATCTTATCGACCGAATTAAAATTTTCTATTACTATTTTTACGAATATATTACTAATACTAATTGACATTAATAATAATTGACCGAATTGAATGTTATTTATTATTATTTTTTAATCTTATTTGTTTATATTAATATTACTACAAAATTATGTTTAATCTATCTTTTTGAATTATTATTGGTCTTGCTTGCAATTAATAGGATTTATTCATTTTTAATATTATTTATTATGAGTTTTAATTAAATTAATAATAATTGACCGAATTTAATGTTATATATTACGATTTTTAAGATCATTTATTTATTATTACTTTTTTCGAATTTATGTTTAATAAGATTTAATCGTTTTTAATGTATTTTTAGTATGTTAGAATTAATGTTATTTATTGACATTAATAATAGTTGACCGAATTGAATGTCATTTATTACAATTTTTTAATTTCATTTATTTATATTAATACTACTACGAAATTATGTTCAATCTAATATTATGAAAGTATATTTAATATTATTTATATTACTATTCGTTCAAATTATTATTGGTTTTGCCTGAAATTAATAAGATTTATTCATTTTTAATGATATTTTATTATGAGTTTTAATGACATTAATAATAATTGACCGAATTTAATGTTATATATTACGATTTTTAAGCTCATTTATTTATTATTGACCGAATTAATTTACGAATATATTACTAATACTAATACTAATATTACGTTTTTAAATTTTAATCTCATTTATTTCTTATTGGCCGAATTAAATTATGAATAGATTACTAAACTTAAAACTAATATTACGATTTTTTTAATCCCGTTTATATCTTATTGACCGAATTAAAATTTTGTATTACTATTTTTATGAATATATTACTAATTACTAATAATTACTAATACTAACTAATATTAATACTAATATTACGATTTTAGTTTTACTATTCGTAAAAATTTGTATTGTTGACCGAATATATTACTAATACTAATTGACATTAATAATAATTGATCGAATTGAATGTTATTTATTACGATTTTTTAATCTCATTTATTTATATTAATATTAATACAAAATTATGTTTAATTTATCTTAATGAATTATTATTGGTCTTGCCTGCAATTAATAGGATTTATTCATTTTTAATGTTATTTATTATGAGTTTTAATGACATGAATAATAATTGACCGAATTTAATGTTATATATTACGATTTTTATGCTCATTTATTTATTATTGACCGAATTGATCGAATTAAATTACGAATATATTACTAATACTAAAACTAATATTACGATTTTTAATTTTAATCCCATATATTTCTTATTGACCGAATTAAAATTTTCTATTACTATTTTTATGAATATTTTACTAATTACTAATAATTACTAATACTAACTAATAGTAATACTAATATTACGTGCATAAATTGTTTCTCAAGTCGTTAGGTTTGTTAGTTGTGTATTCAATATTTATGTTTACAATATTCTTATTTTATATTTAGTTACACATTCTTAATTTTCTATACATAATGCTTTTGTAAAGGTTTACTGTGATTGGATGGCCTGATTTGCTTCAATCAGAAGATACTTCCATTGACGAATATTGTGTCTTCAAATGGTGTTCAATCCAGCACAAAATGTTTGTTACTAAGGCTACATGACCACAAGATGTCATTGATTTTGAAATTTAAATTATGATTTTGATGTTATTTATGAAGATATTTAATGTTATTTATAATGATTTTAATGTCATTGATTTGAATGATTGATTATGATTTGGTTGTTATTTCTTAAGATTTTTAATCTTATTTATTGATATTACTAATGTTTCGAAATTCATTTTAATATTGTTGACCGACTTTAATTTTGATATTACAACTTTCTTTTAATCAATTGTCATGAAACGATATTCTTTTAAACATATACGACTTTCTTTCAAACATTTATTTCTATTTAACAGTTTATAATTTAAATATAATCTAAAGATAACAATGTACGTTTATTTTCCTACACTTTTATTATTCTTTTAATAATAAACTAGTGTGGTACCCGCGCGATGCGGCGGGGGACACAACACCTAGAGTTTTTTGTTAATCCTCTCGCTGATGACGCACCGTGAAAACTCCTAATATTATAGGTATTTACATATAAATGATAAAAACCACAAGGACTTGAGTGTAGAATACATCCAATGGTATACGCCCCCTTGTAATCAATATGCAGCCAATTCATTTAAGTTTACACATGGTATATTTCTAAGCATCAGTTGAGTAGATCCATTGCCACCCATATTAAAATGACACGTTTGATAAAAAATATTAATACATGGAAGACCATGATATACTAACCTACAACCAAAAAGTTTTACTCGAGAGAATTGCTGAACTGCATGGATCTTGGGTTCCCAGGTTCTGCTAATTCATATGAACCAGAATGTGACACCCGGCATGTTTAGGTCAACATTTTATAAACACATAAGTCTACCTTAGCGAAAAACGTTTATTAAACATACTTGACGGGGTCAGTCGAGTCGGAACACAGTCCGTATTGTCCAGGGTTCAATGATTCGGAGGATCATTGGGTTAGTCACACACACACACACACGTTACGAGTCTAGTTGTTGGTGAATTACATAAACTAGGTCATGTGTTATGCATAGATTGATTCTTGTGGTAGATTATATGCAAATACATGTTTAAATGATGTGTAGATAATCATCCGTGCTTAAATATGTTAAACATAGACTAAGGTTGCATGCTCGTATGTTAAGGTGTGTTAAAATGCGTTAAACACGACAAACTGGAAAACTAGGAAAAACACAAGTCCTGGTTCGACCACATCGAGTGGGCGAACCTGGAGATTTATCTTGGTTTGACCCTTAGCAAAGGGGCGAACCTGGAATGTGGAAATGAAAAAGTTTCATTCGACCAGAACATGCACATTCGACCCTGTAAAAGGGGCGAATGTGGGTACATTCACCCATGTAAAAGGGGCAAATATGGACATAGTATAAATACCACACTTTGTCATTTTTCACCATTTCACAAACCCTAAACGCCTCTAAACACTCTCTAGCAACTTTAAACATTGGGGAAGGAGTTTTGCTCTTGTTTTCCTATAATCCAACCTACAAACATCCTCTACACAAAGATCTAAGGTGTGTTCTTCATTCTAAATCATTTTTAAAGCATTTCAATTCGTTTTCATTAAACCCCAAGAGTCCAGATCTGATTCAAACATGTTTTCATGGATAAAAACCTTCCTAATGTCTTTCTAAACAAAACCTATTCATAAACAATGAGTTTTCATACAAATTAACATGTGTTAATGGTGTTTTATGTGGTGTTATGTATTGTTTGATGATTGATTGCTGTATTAATGTTATAACAATGATCTAGGACTGTTATTGATGATGATTTATGATTGAGATAGGTTTCAATTGATTATTGATGATGTTTTGTTCATTTTGGGGATTTTGGGATAGATCTAGGGCTTGTTCATGATGATAGTGATAAGGATATGATTGGGGGTTTCTTGTTCATGATAATCTGAGTATATTAAGTTGATTAGTGATAAGGATATGATTGGGGGTTTCTTGGGTAAAGATTGCATGCGTTTGATGTGACATCTCCATAATTTGCTATTTCGGGTAACTTGTAAAACGAACGGATTTCGGGATAAAATTGGTAGGGTTTTGTAGGAATATGTTAATGATAGTTGACTGCTGTGATTGGTGATGTTTCGTGATGTTTTCGGACCGTTTAGATGCGTTTTGGTGTGTTTTATGAAGTGCTGATGCAAACAGGCGAACGTGGCTCTCATTCGACCATTCGTGTGGGCGAACGTGGCTCAAACGGGCGAACATGGAAATGGGAAAAACCACATTCGACCATCTGATGTCCAGAATGAGATTTTTGATGCAAACTAAGTGTTTTATGCTTGAAATTTATGTGTTAACCTTATGTGCATGACTAATTGATGTAATGGGTCACCAACGGGATGTCGGGTCTGTCTGGTATGTCCGGTTAACGTTTAAACACACTTTTTAACACACGTAGTCAAGATCTGGACAATCGGGGACTAGTTAGCCTTCGGGTTAGTAGTCATCACACTTATGTAAACTGATTAATAGGTTGTTATTAGTCGGGAGTATCATACACGGGTTGGATCTCTAGTTATCAAGAAGACGCACTCTAAGGTGAGTTTCACGGCCCCACTCTTTTACTGGTTTTACATTTTCGGGGGAGAAAACATGTTGTGTTCTTTAAACGTGTGTGAAATGTGTTTTCTTAAAAGGCGTGACAACTATGTTTTTGGGTACTCATGTATTCACTACGTTTTGGGAGTATTCATTACGTTTGGGAGTGTTCGTTTGGGTTCAAGGTATTCATTTATGTTCAGTATTATATGGCCTATGTTGTGGCAGTTCGTTAGCCGCGGTGCAGTAGTTCGTTAGCCTCTATGTGGTAGTTCGTTAGCTATGGTATGGTAGTTCGTTGACCATGGGATGGTAGTTCGTTAGCTATGATAAAGTAGTTCGTTGACCATGGGATGGTAGTTTGTTAACTGCGGTGGGCGATGGTTCGTTTGGGAGGTTCGTTATGGAGTTCAAACATTTAACGAGTGTCTTCATCGGTCGATAGTATCATGATAGTCTTTCAAAAGTTCGTGAAACGTTTTACTTAAAACCTATGAACTCACCAGCATTATTTGCTGACGTTCTTTAGCATGTTTTTCTCAGGTCGCTAAGGTAGCAGCTATCAATAGGCGCACGGAGTCTCACGGCGTCTAGGACTCATTTGCATTTCATTTTGAGTATTTCAGACTTGAGTTTTACTTTTGAGTTGTAATAATACATTTTGCTTCCGCTGTGTTGGAACGGTTTTGAAACTTAATGGCAGTTTACGTTGTTTTCATATCATATAGATGTCGTTTATTGTGACCGTTGACTTGGATCCTGGTGTGTCACGCGCCTCGCGGTAAAACCCCATATGTGGAAATTTAAGGGTGTGACAGATTGGTATCAGAGCCAATGGTTATAGTGAACTAGGACTGCATGTAGAGTCTAGTCTATAGCCGAGTATCACACACATTAGACGGTCACACATATTTACGAGTCGTGTCATTTGGTAAACATACTAACCTTGTCGGGGTGTCGGTGTCCTCATCAAGCAGCATCACATTATCTATCTTTTGTTATTCCTACCTTAGTTCTATCTTCTTCTTCGGGTTTGAAGATGAAGGGGCTATTCGCTTATACTTGGCAGTAGTGTACATTGGGGTGGCTTCGGCACATTCTTGAGATTTTTCCGGGATTTGGATATTTCCCCTCTATGCTCTAATGTACATACTTGCCTACACACACACTATCATGCACTAGTACATGTCATAGTACACTCCTGAGTGACTGTTCACTTTGGGATCCTCGTGCGATAACAGTTTCTTTTAGGAATGTGGGTATCGGGTGATTTGAAGTTTTAGCTAGGAGCACGCCTAGAGGACCATGTAGAGCGATTTGTTATTTCGGGTGCACACGAAATCATAAATCGAAATGCATGAAAATCTTGGTGGACTTCGTGTTCGGACTAATGGTCATGCTGGAACCACGTTCTGAATTCGTTTGGTCACTTGTAGCTCGATCTGTTAGTGGTTTTGAGTGTCTTGTCTCATGTTTGGCAGAACATGTCTGGTCGCGCTAGTGGATGTGCTGGTGGACGCCGTGGTGGCGGCGGGGGTCGCAATGGCGGTGGACGAGGTGGTGGGAACATCACCATGACTCAGGCGGAGTTGGAGCACTTGTTGCAGCAGCAGTTGAACGTTAGGTTGGCTGCTTTCCAGGCTGCTCAGCAGACTTTCGGGAATATTAATCAGGTGCAGTCTGGGTGCACCTACAAGAAGTTCATGGACTGTAAGCCCCATTTCTTCAATGGGACTGAAGGGGCAGTGGGTCTGCTCCGGTGGTTAGAGAAGATCGAGTCGGTGTTTGCTATGTGTAACTGTCCTGACGCTGATCGTGTCAAGTATGCTTCTGCTACTCTAGAGGGACACTCTTTGACTTGGTGGAACTCCACCACTTCAAATCTTGGTCTGGGTGAGGCCAATGCTATGCCGTGGTCCGAGTTTGTTCAGATGTTGAGGGCGGAGTATTGCCCAAGGGACGAGATTATGAAGTTGGAGTATGAGTTCTGGAATCTGAAGATGGTTGGGTCGGAGATCAAGGAGTTTACTGCTAGGCACAACGAGTTGGCGGTGATGTGCCCGGTTTGGCTACACCGGAGTACCGGAGGATTGAGCACTACGTTGCTGGGTTAGTGCCGGAAATTGCTGGGTTTGTTGCCCCTGCTGATCACACCACTATGTTGGCCACTGTTCGGGCAGCTCACAAGCTGACCACCATGAAGGTTGCTGAGGGCGTTCTACCTCCGAGGGGTGCTGCTGTGAAAGCCCCTGCGGACAACAAGCGGAAGTGGGATGGTACTGGGAAGAGTGCGAGTTCGGGTCAACCGCAGCAGCAGGTGAGGAAGACTGAGGCTTTGGGATCGTCTTCAGGTCAGAGGCAAGACGGGTACACGGGGAAACTGCCGGAGTGCAATCAATGTGGGTTCCATCATTATGGTAGATGTGAGAAGTTTCGTTGCAACTGTTGTAAGCGTGTAGGCTATGTTGCTAGAAACTGTAGAGTCAATCTCCAGACAGTTCCAGGTCAAGCGATTGTCCCTGCTCCTGTTCCTCAGGGAAACCAAGGGTGTTATAACTGTGGGGAGACTGGGCACTTCAAACGTGATTGTCCTAAGCTGAACCAAGGGACTGCAGGTAGTGCAGGGAACGAAGGTGGCGGCCGAACTACTCGTGGTCATGTTTATGTCATTGGCGCTAGGGAGAACCAGGAGGATCCTGATACTGTTATTGGTGAGTATTCTTTTCTTGATTCTCGTTATACTTGTATTCATTCTTATTCACATTGTTTGGCGATTCGTATTCATTGTGTGCATTCAGTTTTTGTATTTGGTCATCGTTTGGCATTCATGGGTCTGATGTGGGTCCTTGGAGATGCTACTTGGACGGTACCAGTGTGTCATTTTTACCGATCACAGTAGTCTCTAGTAGGCCTTTGATCAGGAGGATTCATTGTTTTGTATTCACTTTGGGGAGGGCGGTTCCCCGTCATAGAGTATTTGTTGATATCATCTTTCGTTCGTGGTTATCATTTCGTTTGCATTCTGGGAAACGTTACTTGGGTTAGGTTGACACTCATTACTGTCGAAGAGTGAATCTCGGGGCGAGATTCCTTTCAACAGGGGGATGATGTGACGACCGGGAAAATTTTTCTTTTTATCGCTTCGTTCTCTTTGACTTCGGGAAATTTTCGGGACGAAAATTCTTTCAACAGGGGGATGATGTGACACCCGGCATGATTAGGTCAACATTTTATAAACACATAAGTCTACCTTAGCGAAAAACGTTTATTAAACATACTTGACGGGGTCAGTCGAGTCGGAACACAGTCCGTGTTGTCCAGGGTTCAATGATTCGGAGGATCATTGGGTTAGTCACACACACACACACACATTACGAGTCCCGTTGTTGGTGAATTACATAAACTAGGTCATGTGTTATGCGTAGATTGATTCTTGTGGTAGATTATATGCAAATACATGTTTAAATGATGTGTAGATAATCATCCGTGCTTAAATATGTTAAACATAGACTAAGGTTGCATGCTCGTATGTTAAGGTGCGTTAAAATGTGTTTAACACGACAAACTGGAAAACTAGGAAAAACACAAATCCTGGTTCGACCACATCGAGTGGGCGAACCTGGAGATTTATCTTGGTTCGACCCTTAGCAAAGGGGCGAACCTGGAATGTGGAAATGAAAAAGTTTCATTCGACCAGAACATGCACATTCGACCCTGTAAAAGGGGCGAATGTGGGTACATTCGCCCATGTAAAAGGGGCGAATGTGGACATAGTATAAATACCACACTTTGTCATTTTTCACCATTTCACAAACCCTAAACGCCTCTAAACACTCTCTAGCAACTTTAAACATTGGGGAAGGAGTTTGCTCTTGTTTTCCTATAGTCTAACCTACAAACATCCTCTACACAAAGATCTAAGGTGTGTTCTTCATTCTAAATCATTTTTAAAGCATTTCAATTCGTTTTCATTAAACCCCAAAGATCTAAGGAGTATTGGGATGATTTGGGCTGGACGGCGTGGGGTTTAGGCCTGGATGAGGTGTGGCCGGTGGTGTGGTGGTTGGGCCAGGAGGATTTGCGGGTAAGTTAGGATTAAATGTAAAGTTTGGTGGGATATGGTCGTCTAGGAAGGTGTATCTGGAGACGGGACCGGGTATGGTGTAGGGAAAGGATGACTCGTCAAAGGTGACGTGTCGGGATATATGAACTCTACCGATGGTGGGATCAAAACACCGGTAGCCTCGGAAATCTGGAGGATAACCGAGGAAGATGCACCGGATGGACCAAGGGTGAAGTTTGTGTGGTTGGGTAGCTGAAGTATTAGGATAGCAGGCACACCCGAACACTCGTAAGTGTTCATAAGTTGGGTGTCGCATGTAGAGGGCAAAGGTGGGGGTGAAAAAATTGAGGTGTTTTGTGGGTAATATGTTGTGTAGGTAAGTGGCGGTGTGTAGGGCTTCCACCCAAAAGGCGGGTGGGAGATTTGCATGAATGAGCAGGGCACGAATGATGTCGTTGAGGCGACGGATCATGCGCCCCGCTCGGCCATTTTGTGAGGAAGTTTGAGGGCATGAGAAATGGAAAAGGAGACCATTTTGGTGAGCAAAATTTTTAAATGCATTATTATCGAATTCACCCCCGAGGTCACATTGGAAATTTTTAATTTGGCGATTGAATTGTGTGGCAATTAAACGGTGAAATTTAACAAAGGTCGGGAAGGTTTTGGATTTGTATTTGAGGGGATATACCCAAATAAAATGTGAAAAATTGTCAATTAATACCATGTAATATTTGTATCCAGATTTACTAGTAACGGGTGAATTCCAAATATCACAATGAACTATATCAAATGGTGCAAAAGTAAAAGAATTAGAAGCATAAAAAGGTAACTGTTTACTATTTGAAAGCTGACAAGAATTGCAAAATGAAGACTTATGGTCTTTATTACATGGAAAATTGAAATTACGACTTAAAATATCTAAAACTTGATGTCCTGGGTGTCCAAGACGATCATGCCAAGGGAGTGCAGTTGAGGTGAGAAAACAGGCTTGAGGCGGAAGCTGTGGTGGAGTAAACGGATAGAGATCCCCGGTGCTATTGTGGCGGGAAAGAATTCTTCCATTGTTGAGGTCCTTCAAAGAAAAACCAAATGGGTCAAATTCAACGGAAACTTGGTTATCACGAGTAAATCGTCTAACCGAGATAAGGTTTTTAATGATGTGTGGGCTATAAAGTAAGTTTGGTAGGACGTAGGTTCGATTTGGTAGAGGGTAAAAGCCAGTGCCAGACCGAATAATAGGTACATGTTCCCCATTGCCAACCAAAATTTTAGTGTATACAGGATAAGAAGAAGGGATTTTAATCTTACCTTGGTTTTGCGTAACGTGAGCCTCAGCACCTGTATCTATATAATCAGTGGGATCTTGTTGATTAACATTAATAGCTGAGAGAGCCGCGCTGAGATCCGAGGGGCACAAAGCATCGTACCCGAAACCTGATGAAGGGGTGTTTGGCTGAGAAGGCATGTAACCTGCAAACTGAGCATGTGTCGCCTGCTGTTGCTGTGATGATTACTGAGTCTGACCCGAAGGACTAAAATAAGAATGCGGCTGCTGTGAACCGGGCCGCCAAGCTGGCTGAGAAGGGTAGGGACAAAGAGGGACGTTCCACCAGGCCCATTGTGGGTAGGCAGGCATCCGCGGGCCCCACGGAGGCTGTGAACGGCCGACCCCTCGTCCGCGACCACCACCCCGAGTGTTTCTATAGCTTTGATCACGTCCTCTGCCCCTGCCCCTATATGAAGACTGTTATCCAGAAGGGTTCTGCTGCTGCTGATTTGGATTTGAAGGGGCTGTTTGGTGCTGTGTCGGCTGCTGCTGCTGTGCGATCAGGACGGACGAGGCTGATGACTTGCGTGCTTCGAGGCGAATAACATCATCTTGCAGCATGGTGCGGGCTACATCCCAATCAGCCTTATTCTGATTGATCAGGGAAGCAGTAGTATCGTATTCGGCGGGTAGGCCGCGTACGAGTTAAAGCACGAGACGGGATTCGGTAACGGGGTGGTCAACGTCTTCAAGTTGCTTTGCTAAATCTTGAAGGCGTTGACAGTAATCATCAACAGAGGAACAACTAGCCAAGGTAAGATTGCAAAATTGCGTTTCAAGTGCTGCAGCCCGGGCATTCTTGTTGCTTAGATATTGTTTTTCCAGTTGTAACCAGGCGGCTCGGGCCGAATCTACTTTACCAAGAATACGAGGAAGGATGTTGTCAGCCACCGTACTGTAGATCCACTTTAGAACAAGCGCATCTAATTCTTACCACTGCGCAAAGGCTGGATCATCTTCTACAGGCTTCTCGGAACCGTCTATGTGGTCGAGTACTTTATAGGCTACTGCGTGGAGACGAAAGAGACTGGTCCAGGCTGTGTATGTAACTTGTTTGCCATCAAGAGTCCGAACTTTTGACTGGATATTTGTTACAGAATATCCTGGATGTAACGGGGTGGGTTTAATGGCCGAAGCCGAGGACTCGGACTCGTCTGGTTTGGTCATGGTTGCATCCGATTGAAGGACAAAAGGCTGGAATATTATGTGATTGAAAAAAAAAGGAAAAGAAAAGAAACCAGGATGCGATCAAAGGCTGCTAGGGTTTGGGGTTATTGAGCCGATGCTCTGATACCATAAAAGTGGTCTATGGTATTATGTTTTGAATGAATTGATAATAAGAGATTACATCCCTTTATATATGGAGATGAATTACAATTGGGCTATGAGACTAACGAGCCCATCATAATCTATACAATACATTCCTAAAATAAGATAATAATAATAATAATACTATATGCTAATAGGAACAACCTAGTTATATATAGTAAAAGAGAAGGTGTGATTGACACTTAATGGATCATTCTTTATACTTCTATTTTATTAACTAGCTCACAGTTCATGGAAGATCCATTCATAGCTTTGAACCCAGGGATGTTTTAGTTTAGCCTCATATGGACGTAAAGAGTAAATGCAGTTAATCCTAGACAACCCACCATCTAAGTAAAGTATCTCCCATCTATCCTATAGGTGGAAACATATGTGGATAATAGAAGTATATACAAGTAGGTTAATTTCTTTTAGAACAACAAAATTTCTTTTTAACGTTGTTATCTATGAGACTTAATCCAAAACCTTCAAACATAGTTGTTTCTAAAACCTTCAAACATAGTTGTTTCTAAAGGATTTGTCTTTTGGTAGTGGGCTACCAATTAACCCCCCATTGTTAGTTTGTCGTTATAAAAAACTATTTTCTCCGTTATTGGTTTTAATGGTAGCAAGTGTTCTGTATATATATAACACAATGCACGTTGTGATTATGTCAAAAGCTTGTTTGACATCTGTTGCTACAACAAATAATAGCTTAATGTTAGTTCTGAGTCACAGGAAGGGTTAAAGGGTTCAAGGGTTTAAATCTGCCTAACGCAGGTCGTGGTGTCCTCCTACATTGCAAAACGTAGAAGGAGGTTCAAGATAATATTGTTTTTGAGTATTAGAATTTTGGTTTGAGAGTGACTCAAGACCAAAATTGATATTCTAAACTCAGGTGATGTGTTCATGTGATGGAGATATTCTCCTCACGTGTGTGGACCAAAAGAATAGAAGATTGAGTGTAAGAAAGAATAATCAGGAATAGAAGATTGAGTGTAAGAAAGAATTATATAAAGAAAACATCTTCTAATTTAGGCAAAGATATTATCTTGAGACATGGTGCAACAAGAGGACAAACCACTTTAAGCCGATGGTGGCTTTGGACCTCCGGTCCGAGTAGTGCAGTGCCTACACGACAGCTGCTTGTGCTGACCGAGGAAAAGATGACAAGACAGGTCATCTCTTGATCTGTGCTCCTCCGTCCTTTGAACCTTCGTAGGTTTCAACCCTTCAAGCATAGTTTTATGATACTTATTAATCTTTTTGCTTTAGGCTACCCACGTCATCAGCCCCCCAAGTCAGGAGTCTTTGTGGCGTAGCTAAAAGGCTTCTGATTGTTTGCTAGTTTTTGCTTTTGCTTTAAAGGTTCAATGGTTCGTAGCTTTTGGGCGGTTGTTTTCTCTGGATTTGAATTGTGATTTGACTGCTAATATGACAGGTGTTAGCCGTGCAGTCTTTGTATTAATGTAAGGCATCTTTACTTTTTATTAATATTATAACCGCTTTATATTTGGGGGTTTTTATCTTTTCATCACACAAATTACTTTACTCTTTTTCTTCTTCTTCAATGATTCTCTCCAAATCTTCTTAGGGTTTCGCTTTGCAACAATCAGGTTAGTCTTTTCTTCCTTATTTTTCTTGCCCTTGATCATCCTTCAAGGCATTATGGGTGCTAAGAAGGATATGTCTATCACTTTCTCTTCCCTTACATAAGAGGAAGTTGAAGCATTTTGCTTGGAGTGGGACATTGATCTGTCCTTCAAGCCTGCTGCTCTTGGTCTTACAGACCCTGTTTCTCGTTATCCTGATGGTTCGATTGCGTTGTACTGTCGTCATTTCGAGTTTTCCAACCTTCGTCATCAATTTTCCATTTTCTTGCTAAATGTACTTGAATATTATAGGGTTTCGTTGGGTCAAATCCATCCACATAGGGTTAGCCGTATTTTGCATTTTGAAATCTTATGTAGGGCTCTTGGTTATGACCCAACCCTTCTCATGTTTAGGCGTTTCTTTCGCCTTGCCAAAAATGGCGATTGGTTTACCTTTGAAGGGTCTTCGGTTGAAACCAACTTGATTCCGTCTCACGTGACAACTGTTGGTCAATGGAAAACAAGGTTTTTCTGGGTTTTTGAATCCATCTTTCCTTTCAAGCCTATGTGGAGACATCCCGAGGCTGTTCTTAATGAAATGGAACCGTTGGAGTCTGAACTAGATGAAAATTTTCTTAAGGCTATTCGGGCATGTCCTTCAAGGCTTCATCCCTTTGGCGAACCTTTTTTTGGTTTTATCCGGTATTAGCACTCGATGGGACAAACAAGGTAGAGACCCTGTGTTGATGAAGGGTAATCAGGGTATGCTTATTTTTATTGCTGTTTTTATTTCTTTCCCTTTGCATGTTGTTTATGTTCTTGTTTTCCTTATTGTTTGTTTTATAGTTATGTCGGCCCTAGATTTCATTAAAGGTGATGATGCTTCAGAAGTTGCTTTTAAGGATGCTGAAGTTGTTGAAGGTGAGGATGCTCTGACGAAGTATGAGAAGGGGAGGTATGATGGGAGTAATTATGTTGCTGTTCCAAACGTCAAGAGTTTTTCTAAAACTGCTTCGACTAGGAGGTCTAGCTTGCGTTTGTTAAAGGCTGTAAAGCCTGCTGATGTTTCTTAGGCGGTGCATGTTAGTGATGACATAGAGGACTCAGAGGAAGAGAAGGATCAGGATGTTGAAAATGTTGTTGATGAAGGTGTTGGGAAGAAGAGCAAAGGAAAAAAGGTGGCTGCTAAGGTTGTGATGTTGAAGAACATTGAGGGTTCCACAAGTGTTGAAGGTGAATGGGTGTATACCCCTGGTTGGAATGTGAAGCCTACTGATACATTCAAGTCTTCTTCTGTTTGTGAGGATGTGCTTGCACATCTTTCTACGGGTGCCAAGGCTTGCTTGGAGGGGTTGGATGATGATGCCTTGTTGACAAAGATGATGGTTGGGACCTGCAACTTGGCTGCAATGCTTCCTGAAGGTGTTAGTCGGTTTAGAAAGATGATGGGAGAGTATGGTGATTTTGCCAGAAGAGAAGATAAATGAAGCAGGATCTTGCTTCTTTGACGAAGGATTCTCTTGAATGGGCTGAGAAAGAAAAAAAAACCCTTGTTGGTTTAATTGATGAACTGAAAGAGGGCATGAAGCAGAGACTGCTAAGCATGAGGCTGCTCGGCTGAAGGTTGAAGCTGGCAGGGTGGCACTTGAAGCAGAGAGGAAGGTGTTTGAGGCTGAGAAAATTGGGTTGGAGGCTTCCCTTGCTAGTGCTTTGGATGACAACCAGTGGCTAATTGAAGAGGGTTTTCAGCAAGTTGTCACTTATCTGCTCCATTCTGCTGAATTCGACTATGCTCTTGGGGAGGTTTACACTAAACTCCTTGTTCATGGTAAACATGCAGGTTTTGTTGCTGGCTTTAAGGCCCACGAGGCGGGTGAAGTTATGGAAGAGTCTCCTCTATATCAGCCTAAGTCCATGGATGTTTTCTAAGAAAACATTTTTAAGGATGGAGCATTCAACCTATCCTTATGTTTCCCAAGTGTCTGCTTGCTATGGGAAACCTATGCGGGTGTTGAAGCAGCTGAAGCCCAAAGGATTGAATGAAGCTGAGTGTGCTAAAGTGTTCAAGTCAATTTCCAATAAGAGGGCTCATTCTGGAGATAGTGAGGAGACTTTGGATGTTGACGAGATGCCGTCCAAGGATGCTAGTGTTGAAGCCTCTAAGGCTGGAATTGTTGCTAAGAAGCTGCCGAAGAAAGGAAAGAAGTCTAAGAAAGCCAATGTGGCGAAGGTGGTTGGAGAGGATGAAGCCTCGAAGCCTTCAGGATCTGGTGGTATTGCTTAACTTCTTTTAGTTCCTTTATTCGTAGCTATCTTAGCAATCAGTCTGTAAACAATTAACTAATGTTTGAACAATTTGTCTTTTGGTGGGATCTAGTAGATTCCCTTATGGTGGTGGGCTTTAACTAGACCTATGAACAATTTGTAGTATTTGGCCTGTTAAGGCCTTTATGTTTAATGTTTAAGCCCTTAAGGTTGTGTTAGGTATCTTTGCTTTACTGGCTTTCATTGTTTGATTTTTAGTTATGTTTGTTTTATAGTGTTTGTCTTTGTAATGTTTGGGAATGTTTAACCGGTAGCACCTTGAAAGGTTGAATGTTGCAGTCATTTATCCTAAAGGTAGTCTAGGCAAACAAGTCACCGTCTATCCTGTATACACTACTTAGTGTTTTTTTGTTTTTTCGTAAGTTTGTGTAAAAACTTAAGGAACAATTGGTGTAGGCTGCTCAAACCCATCGATGAGACATGTAAAGAAAAATTGTGTAAGTCTCATGGAGTTGGATTGATCTAGGAACTCACCCCTTATATAGGTCCATTCAACCTGTGAACTTATTGAGCGATGTGGCCTGGGAGCTCATCCCCTTACATGGCCCTTGCCATGGAGTTTCTTGCAAGGTTCTCAACCTGAAAGTAGGATAGAAAGACAAATTTTCAAAAGAGGATCTACTGATCATTTCATTGATTCAACATGTCATTGTTACATCATTCAGCAGTGAGAGAACAACATTTCATGAAAGCCTAAACAAAGAACCTTTTAAGGTTCTTGCCATTCCAGTGGCGTGGTAGTTTCTTGCCTTCCATGTTGGCAAGTTTAAAGGATCCTCCTTTGTGGGACTCTAGGATGGTGTAAGGACCTTCCCATTTGGGTCCAAGATTCCCTTGGTTTTCTTTTTTACTTGCTTCATTGTTCCTTAAGACTAGATCTCCCGGCTTGAAGCGTTCATGCTTTACTCTAGCATTGTAGTAGGACTCCATCTTTTGTTTGTATTGAGCTTTCTGGATTGCTGCTGAGTCCCTGGCTTCTTCTAAGAGATCTAAGTTGAGAAAATCTTCTTCTTCATTAGTCTTGACATCAACATGAAGCGTTCGAGGTGTGGTGACCCCAATCTCGGCGGGGATGACTGCTTCGGATCCAAAAGTAAAGCTGTAAGGCGTTTTCTTGTTGCTTGTTTTTTCGGTGGTTCAGATGGCCCATAAGACACTTGGGAGCTCATCCAACCACTTTCCCCCTTTCTTGCCAAGTCTAGTCTTGATCCCTTCAACCACACTTCGGTTCATTCTTTCGACTTGACCATTTGATTGAGGGTATGCTACAGAACTGAAAACTTGCGTTATTCGAAATTCTTTGCACCAAGCACTGAAGGGTTTCTCTGCAAACTGCTTCCCGTTATCTGTAGCAAGTACCCCAGGCAAGCCATATCGACAGATAATGTTTTCCCAAACAAAGTCGATGATCTTCTTTCCGGATATCTTTCCCAAAGGCTTCACTTCTGGCCATTTTGTGAAGTAATCAACAGCAACCAATAAGAACTTGACCCCTCCTTTTGCTGGTCGGAAGGGTCCAACAATATCCATTCCCCATTTGTAAAATGGCCAAGCTGAGTTGATAGGGATCAAGTCATGCTTGGGACTTTTTGGGACATGAGCGTGGATTTGACAAGCTTCACACTTCTTCAATTGTTCAGATGCATCACGATGCATGGAAGGCTAGAAATAGCCGAGGTTAATGAGTTTTGCAACCACTGATCTTGGACCACAATGAGCTCTGCATATGCCTTCGTGAACCTCCTTAATTAAATATCTGCTTTGTTCAGGGCCAACACATCGAAGCAATGGAGCCAAGTATCCTCTTTTATAGAGTATGTCTTCTTGGATGATGTATCGCCTTGACTTAATTCAGACCCTTTCAGCTTCAACATGGTCTTGGGGTAGCTCACCTTTTTTCAAGAACGTTATGAATGGAGTCATCCAATTTGGTTCATTTGCAGTGATTACGTCTTGCACTTCGAGTTCAGATATGGATGGATGTTGGATCACTTCAACCAACACCTTTTTAGTGAGATGGGCAAAATTCAAGGAAGCAAGCTTGCTAAGAGCGTCAGCTTTCTTGTTGTGTGATCTTGGAACTTGTTTGATTCTGCAGGATTGGAAGGTGTTCATGATTTCCTTCGCTTTTTCTCTATATTTTTTCATGTTTGGTTACTTGGCTATGTAGTTATCATTCACTTGGTTGGAAACCAGGAGTGAATCAGTGAACACTTGAAGCTTTTGGACAACCATCTTTTTTGCAAGCTTCAATCCTGCTATCAAAGCTTCATATTCTGCTTTATTGTTGGTTGTCTGAAATTCCAAGCGAAGAGCATATGTAAATTCTAACCCTTCGGGGTTTATTAGAACAAGACCAGCCCCTGATCCGTCAACGCTGGAAGCTCCATCAGTGTAAAGCTTCCAGGCTTCCGGGTCAAGGGGTTCGTCTGTTGTGATATTAACTTCGGTAGTTTCCACCTTTGGAATTTCAGCTATGAAATCAGCAAGTATTTGTGCTTTTATTGCTTTTCTCGGGATGTAGGTGATTTTGTGTTCAGCTAATTCGACGGCCCACTTGGCCAATCGTCTCGAAGTTTCAGGCCTTTCAAGCACACTCTTGATGGGTTGGTCAGTGACCACTTGTATAGGGTGTGCTTGGAAGTACCTTCGAAGCCTTCTAGCTTTTTGTACTAAATCCAAGGCCAGTTTTTCCAAAGGAGGGTACTTGACCTCTGCCAAGTTTAAAGTTTTACTAAAGAAGTAGACAGGTACCTGAGCTTTATCTCTTTCAATGGTGAGAGCAGTGCTGAGGGCTTCATCAGTAACAGAGAGATAGACATAGATCGTTTCCCCTGCTTCAGGAGCTGCAATGGTGGGAAGGGAAGCCAGATACTGCTTCATTTGGTTGAAGGACTCCTCGGCTTCCTCTGACCATCTGAAGTTTTTCTTGTCTGTGCAGCTTTTGAGAGTCTTGAAGAAGGGTAGGGATCTTTCAGCTAGCTTTTACATGAAGCGTTTTAGGCCGGCAAGTTTACCATTCAAGCTTTCCTCTTCTTTCTTGGTTTGTGGTGACTTCATGTTTAGGACGGCTCGAACCTTGTTGGGGTTGGCCTTTATGCTTTGCTTCCCTACGATGTGTCCCAAGTACTTTCCTTCTTCGAAACGAACGAATATTTTACAGGATTGAGTTTCATATTGATCTCCCTGAGGTTGTTAAACGTTTGTTGTATGTCTTCAAAGCATTTGTTCCTCCATCTTGATTTTGATGACTAGGTCATCTACGTAAGCTTCCATGTTCTTGCCAATTTGTCCGGCGAACGCCTTGTCAACCAACCTTTGGTAAGTGACACCTACATTTTTTAAACCAAAAGGCATCTTTCGATAACAAAAGATACCCTTATCAGTGTGAAAGGCAGTTTTCTCTTCATCTTCCTCCTTCATTTGTATAAGGTGATAGCCTTATAGGCATCCAGAAAACATTTGAACTTGAAGGGGAAACCTGTCAATGAATCAACTTTTAGATCAACCGCAGGCAAAGGATAACAATCCTTATGGCAAGCCTTGTTGAGGTCCTTGAAGTCTATGCACATTGTCCATGAATCATCAGGCTTTCGGACCATCACCGGGTTTGCAACCCATGATTGGTATTTGACTTCACGGAGAATCCCTGCTTCAACTAGTTTGTCAACCTCTTGGCATGTAGCCTTGCTTCGTTCAGGAGCAAGGCTCCGTTTCTTTTGAACAACCAGTTTGACGTTTGGAGGAATCTTTAGCTCATGTTCAGCAACATCTCGAGGGATGCTAGTCATGTCACTGAGACACCAGGCAAAAACATCAACATTGTTTCGTAACAACCCTTCAAGATTCGAAAGTGTTTCTGTAGGGAGGTCTGTGTTGACCCGTATTCTTTGTTCTGGGTAATTTGGGTTGATGCTGAGGCCAAACTTTCCTCGGTCACTGCTGCTTTCGTTCACCACTAGTACTGTGGTTGAGGCTTTGAGGGTTGCGATCCCATCCTTTGTGGGGATCTTTGCACTTCTCCGACTAATGGAGATGGTCATGTCGAAAACCACCACGCCAGGCCTAGCAATGATAACATCATAATTGGATGGCAGGTCTAAGACGATGAAGTTTAGTGGTTCAGTCTTTGCATCCTTCCATCGGAGAAATTTACATCAAGTGTTATTTCTCCTAAGGGCTTGATGGGTATGTCTACAATTCCTTTGATAGAGGCTTCTGTTGGTTGGAGCTTGGAGCATTCCTCTAAACTCAGGAGGTTAAAGCATTTTACAAACATGATCTTGGTGGCTGCTCCCGTGTCTATGTAAGCCTTTTGTGTTTTTACTGAACCGACGAAGGCTTCAAGGAGAAGGGGATCACAATGTTTTTCTTCTTTAGTGTGAGGAAAACAAACACCTTGATGCTCCCAAGCTTCCAACCTCTGACATTTGTTTGGTGTTCCTTGTTTGGACAAGACCATGGCAACTTCTTTCTTTTTGTTGTCAGCTATGTTTTCCTTGACACCTTTCACCAAGTGAGCTAGCTCCCCTGACTTAACAACTTCCTCGATCCTTTTTGTTAGGACAAAAAGGATTGGTGAAACCACTTTTGTAAACCTTAGTCTAATTCACTTCTGCAAAATATCCTAAGTATAGAACTACAGAAGAAAGAAGACTAAAGTACTGAAGAAGGATTCAACAAGTACTGAAGAAGAAGTATCAGAAGTTCTGAAGTCTAACCAGACAGTTCACTGAAGAACTACTGAAGACGAACTACTCATCAGTAGTTTCTCATTCATCAGCTCTTGTTCAAAGAATCTTTTTCACCGACTTATGTTTCAGTAGTTTATTAGTTTAGTATTACTTTATCAGTTTGTACAAGTTCCAAGAATGCAACTTGTTACAGACTTGCTTTTTGGCAAGGTTCATGTATATGTAAAGTCTATAAATAGATGGGTTCATCCCCTCTATTTTAGACATTGATTTTTGATTAATACAGAAATCCTTCAAAGCTTATTATTGTTCTTTCCATTTCATTTATTGAGAATCTGTTTGAGTATTTATTATCATTCACATTCATTACTTAGATTCTCATTAAACTTGTCTGTAGTGTTCAAACATCCAGGGGGAGTAATAACTCATGTTGATAGTGTAACTTTGCTTAATCATTCCGCTGTGCAAATCTGATTGAACTTGCTAAACACATAAGTGTTCACTAGCAAGCAATACATCAAGAGCATTACTGATCCAACAATTGGTATCAGAGCACTGGTTTATCTGATCACATATCAATCTAACACATTGAGAATCAGACACAGGCTCTTATTGATATTCAATAAAGGATTAAAAGTTCACTTTTATCAACATCCATCACTTTAAGAGATATTTGACAAATCAATACTCTTTAAAATGGATCCTCATAATACTGGTTCTGCCAATAAACCTGCTATGCTAGTAAGAAATGAATATAATATCTGGCAAAGGAGAATGGCACATACATTATCACAGACCAACACAGGTTGCTGGAAATCTGTGATATATAGTCCTCACAAACCAGTAAATATTAATCTGGAAACTAAAGAAGAAATAACAAAAGACCCAAAGGACAATACAGATGATGATTTCCTAAAACTTGAGCTTGATGCTAAAGCTTTCTCTATGTTGGCAATGGCACTCCCAAATGAAATCTACTCTGGACTATTACATTGTGATAGTGCCAAAGAGCTTTGGGACTGCCTCAAAGAACAGTTTGGAGGAACTGAAGAGGTGATTGCCAACACCAGAGAAATCCTGGCTCAACAATATGAAACTTTTTCTCATATAAATGGGGAAACTTTAACTCAACAATTTGAAAGATTCTCCTCATTAATATCTGAGCTAAAATTAAATGGTCAGACCTACACAACTGTATCTATGCTTCATAGATTTTTAAGGTCTCTACCTGAAAAATGGGAAACATACTCTATTGTCCTAAGATCCTCACCAGACTTTAGCTCCCTCACTCTTACAAAATTACATGGGAGATTACTAACTTTTGAAAGAGAAATTGATCAAAAGAAAAAGTTGCAAAGCTCTGGTAAAACTGCTGATGACTATCTACCAGGTAGTACAGCACTATTGGGACAAGATTCACCTACTTGTTCAAATAGTTTTGGATCTTTTGACCACATTGACATAACTGCTGGGATCTCATCAGAAAGATCATTCCCAGGTTATGACAATGATGAATATAGTCAAATTGTGATAACATGTGTTTTATCATGGATGATTTAAAAAATTTCAGCAATGATGACTTAGAAGAAATGGACATTTTACACCAACTGGCCATGTTAAGTATCAAAACAAACAAATTTTACAAAAGGTCAGGAAGGAAATTTCCAGGACTTAACAGTTCTACAAAAATTGGTTTTGACAAATCTAAACTTAGATGTCACAAGTGTTAGAAGTTGGGACACTTTGCTAGAGAGTGTAGAAGCTCTAGCTACAACCAATCTCAGTCTGGAAATCTGTATAACCCTAGTTATAATAGGAATAATGGAACACAGGAGAGTGCACATTTTGTACAGGCACAAGCTCCACAAATTCAATATGTGCCACAAGTACAATATGTACAGATGCCTGCTCAACAGATGCAGAGCTAACAATCAATCCCTCCCATTCCAGCTGCTCAACAACCTCCACAGACTCAGCAACCCTCACAACAAAGCTTGTTCACCTCAGGGTATGTTGACTGGAGCAGTCTTCCTTTTGACAGTACAGAGTGTAATCCTGATGCAGACAACAAAATGTTTGACATCAACTGGGGAGAACCTGATAATGGCAGAAAGAATTTTTCCTTAATGGCATTTGAGGGCTACACCTAAAAATCTGCCCTGTCTCAGGTATCAAAAGAATCTTTAACAAAACTTTGTTCAACTTCATGTAAAGAATCTTTTGCTCTCATAAGAGAGACTAATGTGCACTTACAATGCAAAGCAAATGACTCTGAGAGAAAATTCACTTAGATGAAATGTGATTTAGAAAGAAAACTTGCTGCAAAGGCAAAAGAAAATTCTAAATTAACTAACAATGCTATTGAAACCAAAGCACAACTTAAAATCATGATAGATGACCTAGGAAATGTCAGAAAAGAGCTTGCTGACACCAAGGTCACTTGTGAAAAATGGGTAGAATCTTGTAAGGGGTACCAACTACTGCTAAACAAACAAAGTGCTTCAAATGTTAGGTTTGGCATAGGGTACAATCACACTGAAACACCAACAGATTTTTCCCCCAAAACTACTGAAGATGGGAGAAAAATTGTTTTAGGTGAAACTTCTGAAGAGAAAGAATGCACATCTTTCAATGAAAACTTTCTAAAAACTCACAAAGAAAGTTCTTCAGAAGTACTGATAAAATCTGACTTTAAGCCATCAGTAGTTTCATCTACATCAGGAGTTGAGAACCTGAAAACTACTGATGACCTAAAGCCAATCAAGACAGTCAGAAATTTGCCTTTAAATGAAAAAGAAAAGGCAAAAGAATGTGAAATCTGTGGTCTGTTCAACCACAAGACAGAATTTTGCAGATATAGAAAAGGAATTCAGTACAACAAGAAAATTCAACAACTGGTTGTAGGAAAACAAATCAAAAATGATTTTAAAGAAACCTTTTCTCCCAGGAAACAACAACCAGAAAACACCTTTTCTCAGAAAAAGATGAAATCTCAACAAAAGTCTTTTTCTCATAATTCTCTTTCAGTAGTTAGACCTACATCATCAGCAGTTTCACAAACTGCTGAGATAAAGGATCTCATGAACATGGTACAACTACTGATGACCAGGGTTGATGGTGGTCCTCAAAAGGATACCACCATTGCTCTTAATGAAAAATCCATTGCCAAAAAGACATGGATTCCTCAACCTGGTCAAGAACAAACTGTTAATGTTCTCAAGAGCAAACCCAAAGCCAAACTGGCTTGGGTTCCTAAATCTAACTAATTTGCTACTTTGTGCAGAGGGTCTCCAGAGGCTTAAATAACATTTGGTATGTAGACAGTGGAGGCTCAATGCACATGACAGGATGCAGATACCTGATAAACAATTTTATCAGTCAAAGAGAAGGATCTGTATCCTTTGGGAACAATGCTAAGGGATATGTGCTAGGAAATGGCAATGTCTCCTCTGGCAAAATACAGTTTGACAAGGTCAATCTGGTTGAAAACCTTGAGTACAACTTGCTAAGTGTGTCTCAAATGCGTGATAAAGGATATTCTTCCTTTTTCACAAAGACAGCATGCAAGATCATATCACCAGAAGGCCAGAAGTTGATAGAGAAGATCATTGAAGATCATACTTTGTTGATAGCCAAAAGATGTGGCAATGTCTATGCAGTGGACATTGAAAAGGACAAAGTACTGAACAACACAGCTTGTTTATTCTCAAGGGCATCAACTTCAGAGACTGATCTCTGGCACAGGAGACTTGGCCATGTGAACTTTAAAACCATAAATAAAGTCACAAAAATGGGCTTGGTAAGAGGTCTACCTTTGAAAGTATACCAGTGTCAAGAACACTGTGTATCCTGTTTAAAGGGAAAGCAAATAAGTCCTCCTATAAGTCTATCGAAGAATAAAAAACAACTGCATGTCTTCAACTACTCCATATAGACTTATTTGGGCCTGTAAACATCATGAGCCTTGGTAAGAAGAAGTACTGCTTGGTCATCATTGATGACTATTCAAGATTCACATGGGTATTCTTCTTATTCTCCAAGGATGAGGTAGCTGAAATCATCAAGTTCTTCATTCTACAAGTAGAGAAACAATATTCTCTATCTGTCAAAGCCATTAGAAGTGATAATGGGACAGAGTTCAGGAACAAAACTCTGGATGAATTATGTTTGTCTAAAGGGATTATTAGACAATTCAGTGTTCCCAGAACTCCTGAACAAAATGGTGTGGTAGAAAGGAAGAACAGAACATTAATTGAAGCGGCAAGAACTATGTTAGCTGATTCAGGCCTACCCTTGTATTTCTGGGCTGAAGCAGTTAACACTGCCTGTTATGTTCAAAATAGAGTCCTTGTCAACAAGAGACAATCCAAAACTTCCTATGAAGTTCTTCATGGCATAAAGCCTCTTATCTCCTTTTTCAGGGCTTTTGGATGTCAATGTTTCATTCTAAACATTAAAGACTCTATTTCAAAGTTTGCTGCTAAAGTTGATTCAGGTTACTTTCTTGGTTATTCTTCCACTAGAAAAGCCTACAAGGTTTTTAATTCAAGAACCAAGATAGTAGAAGAAACACTGAATGTCAAGTTCAATGAGTCAAAACACACTCTTATTCCAGCACATCCTGCTGAACTCTTTGACCTTGACAGCTTCCACTTTGGACCTGAAAGGACTGTTACTTCATCCAAACCTACTTATTATGGTGATCAAAGGTTTGATGATGAGGATCCAGCACCATGGACTCCTCAAACAGTCATTAAGTCAACTTTTAAGCCTTCAGAAGTTTCACAAACTTCTGATTCAACAACTGCTGATGTACAAACTCAAACATCTGCTTCAGCTCCTACAACTACTGAAGACAGTCAAACAGCTGAACCAGACATTATAAACCTCAGTGGTTTGTTTAATGAAGTACAAGAGCCACCTACACCTGTCAGTGGTTTACAACAACTGATTGAACACAAAGATCATCCATTGGAACAAATCATGGGTGATATTGCTTCAGGTGTTCTCACAAGAAACCAGCTTTCCAACTTTTGCTTCTTTCAGCATTCATTTCTCAGTTGGAACCTAAGAAGTACCAAGAAGACCTCAAAGACAACAATTGGGTGGAAGCTATGCAAGATGAGTTGCTTCAGTTCAAGAAGCAACAGGTTTGGGAAATCTGTCCCTTACCACCAAACAAGCTACCAATTGGCACAAGATGGGTTTTTAGGAACAAACAAGATGAAGCTGGTATGATCATTAAGAACAAGGCAAGACTGGTAGTACAAGGTTACTCTCAAGAAGAGGGAATTGATTATGATGAGACCTTTGCTCCAGTTGCAAGGCTTGAGGACATCAAGTTATTTCTAGCCTATGCCATTTCCAACAAAATAAAAGTTTTTCAAATGGATGTTAAGAGTGCATTTTTGTATGGAAAGATCAAAGAGGAAGTGTATGTTTGTCAGCCACCTGGGTTTGAGGATCTTTCTCATCCTGAGTGGGTGTACAAACTTGACAAAGCTCTTTATGGGCTCAAACAGGCTCCAAGAGCCTGGTATGAAACACTTTCCAACTTTTTACTCAAAAATAACTTTACAAGAGGCTCCATTGATAAAACTCTTTTCATTAAAAATGTTGGAAATCATGTCTTACTTGTTCAAATTTATGTTGATGATATCATATTTGGTTCAACAAACACAAAATTGTGTGATGAATTTAAGAAACTCATGCAATCAAAATTTGAGATGAGTACAATGGGAGAACTGCAGTACTTTTTAGGACTGCAGATTAAACAACAAACTAATGGAACTTTTATACATCAATCAAAATATGTTAAAGAATTATTGAACAAATTTTCTTTACAAGACTGTAAATCATGTTCCACTCCCATGACACCTACCACACAAGTTGAACCAGATGATCAAGGAAAACAGGTTGATCAAACCATGTATAGATGTATGATAGGTTCCCTTTTGTATCTAACTGCTTCTAGACCAGATATTATGTTTTCAACATGTGTCTGTGCTAGATATCAATCAGCTCCTAGGGAATCACACCTCATTGCAGTCAAAAGAATTTTCAGATATCTGAAAGGAACTCCTACACTTGGAATTTGGTATCCTGCTTCTAGCAATACCAAGTTATCAGCTTTTTCAGATAGTGACTATGCAGGGTGCAAAATGTCAAGAAAATCAACATCTGGTGGTTGTCAATTCTTGGGAAACTGTCTAGTGTCCTGGCAATCAAAGAAGCAAACATCTGTTGCAACTTCAACTGCTGAAGCTGAATACATTGCAGCTGCAAGTTGTACATCACAGATACAATGGCTCCAATATCAACTTCTTGATTATGGAATCAAAGAGACCAAGACACCATTGCTTGTAGACAGCAAATCTGCCATTAGCATCATTCAAAATCCTGTTCAATTCTCAAAAACTAAACATATTGAAATCAGGTATCATTTCATCAGGGATTGCTATGAAAAAGGCAAGATTGAAGTGAAGCATGTGACAACAGCTAATCAGATAGCTGACATATTCACTAAACCCCTTGACACATCAACATTTCAGAAGTTAGTATCCATGCTTGGGATGCTAAATTTGTAAGTGTTTCTTTTACTTCTCTGCACATATTTTATTTTTCACTTACATCTGTTTTTAGACCAAAACTTCTGAAAAACAAAAAGAGAGAAACTACTGATGAACAAAAACATCAGTATGGGAATATTTTCTGAAAAATGAGTAACTTCTGATAAAATAATCTTCAGAAGTTATGAATAAAGTGTTTATAAACATTCTCATCAGTTGTTAATAAACTATTAAAGAGAAAATGGGAACTACTGATGACAATTGTTCTTTATCAGCAGTTTTGTCATTAAGGGCAAATCAGACATTTCCCACTTCAGAAGTTTGACCTAGGGCAGTTACAAACTTCTAATAAACACCTTTTCCAACACTTATCCTTTCAAAAAGCAAAAATTCCCTCCTTCTCTCTCAAAAAGCTCTCAAACCCTGAACCTGCAAAAACACTGTTCGATCCACAAACACACAAACCACATGGCTCTAACACTTAAACAGGGACACAATCAAAGAGGCTATTTTGAGAAACATGAAGCCTGGTCCCAATACGATGAAATCATTGATTTAGTCGTTAAATCCCAATACTTTACTGCCCTCACCATTGATCCTCCAATCCACACTGAAACTCTTAATGAGTTCTGGGCTAATGCGGAGATGGTGACAGTAAATGACAAAAAGATCTCCCTCAATTCAACCATCCAAGGGAGAAGAATGGTAATCACACCCGAAACTTTGGGAATTAGACTGGGTCTGGATGATGTTGGTGCCCCAGATCAATTTTCAAACTCTGAAATTCATCTAACCATGACAGAGTGTGGTTACCAAGGTACTCTCACATGCTACTATTTTTAAGAAATATTTTGAACCTAAGTATAAACTTTTGTTTCACTATATAATTATGTGTTTGAGTCCAAAAACTGGATCTTATGATCAGATGCCCTCTACTTTTCAACCTATTTTTCATTCCATTGTGAATGAAACAAAATTCAGGGCATCAGCACTTTTCTTTAATGAGTTGGTGTTACATCATCTCAATTCTAAAAAGAAGTTTTTGTTGTATCCAAGATTTATTATGCAATGCATAATAAAGGAACTTGGAGATGAGGTGCTTGTGGGTAAAACAACTGTTTTAAACCCTTTAACCTCACAAGCATACTCTAGGCACAATAAACCGGCCACCTGGCCAGAAGATGACCAAGGGGAACACACAACAGTCCCCAAGGAACCCTCATCTTCCAAACCTTCACCAAAAAAGACCAAGAAACCCAAACAACAAAAACAAAAACCCACCAGCCTGAAAAGAAAGGCAGTTCAGGAAGTTGAGATGCCTGAACTTGCTAATGTGCAATCTGCACTTGATAAAAATGTGACTAAAACATCCTCTCAGTCTCATCCATCTCAAACCCCCACTAGAGCACCAATCACCATTTTATTCAAAAGAAAGAAATTTAAGAAAACAATCCCCATTGACTTTTCTTTTGAAACTGCTGAACCTATAGACCAAACTACTGAACCAGCACCACAAATTTCTGAACATAAAGCCCTTGAAATTGCCAAACTTCTCTCTGGGCTAAAAGAGACCATCCCATCAGAACATGTCAGTCCCCAACAACCACATCAAACAGGGGACATGCATTCAATACTTGACATGGATGTGGATGTCCCTAGCCCTAACCCAAGAGATGAGGATGAACCAAGGTCTCTAAGCCCAAACTTAGAAACTCTAGGTACATTTGAGGCTGCTACTACTCATATACCACCCAGTGGTGGATCTGAGGATAGAAGTAACATAGCTAAGACCTCACTTGTGGCAACTACTGATGAAGGCTTAATGCCTGAGGTAGGAAATCCTCTGAACCAAGAAAAATAGGTACATGAGACAACTGGGTTGGGCCCAGCTCATGATGTAACTGATACTGTCCTCATTGAGGAAGTAAGCAGGGATTCAGATGATTCCATTGATTTGGATGATGATTCACACTCCACTAAAATTGAATTGACGGTTGCTAGTGAAGGTCCTGCACCTGGTGTATCTAAGCTCAAAGAGCTGGTCACACCAGATCAGGTTAGAGTCCACTTGATCCCTGATTCCCCTAAAGTGGCATCTTCTGTTCAACATGAAGATCACTCAAAAACACACCCCTCACTGAAAATGCCTACCCAATTCCCTGGGTCATCCAGCATAGACTTGAACCAACTATGCAGCCCAGATGGTCCCCTATACCAGTTGATGAACACCCTAATTGCCAATCACCTCAAAACTTTCACAACTACTTTGGAGTTGTCAACCAAAGCTCAGTTTGAGGTGATCAACAAAAAACTTGGTGAGCTGTCCAACAAAATAGACAACAACTCAAGACAGCTTGCTGAACTCACTGGTAAAACTTCCAAACCTAGCAGGCTTCCAGAAGTGGATGAAGCCAAAAAGGGGGAGAAGATTAAGGAACCTAAGGAGTCACTGGAAGCTAGGATAAAGGCAAGAGTGGCTCTACAACAACAACAACTTCTAGAAAAAGCCCAAAAACAAAAAGAAGATCAACAAAGGCTTGTTTCTGGAACTGAAGTTGAAGCTGAACCTTCCCAAGGCCATAATGAAGAAACTGCTGAAGAAACCTCTGATGACTCAGAAAGTATTGAAGACAATCCTTCAGTAGTTGACAATTCTGTCAACACTTCAGCAGTTAACACTTCCAACATACAAACAGCTGAAGAGCCTTCCAAAACAACTGAACAACAACAACCAACTCCTATTCCAAGGCCTACAACAACTACAACAATGACTGTGCTGAACCCTTCTCCACTATCAATGTCCAAAGAACTACTTGAGAAGAGTTTGATTGCAGCCCAAAGAAAGGCTAAGGAAGAAAAGATCTGGAATAACTTGGAGGCAAGGGAAGATCTAAGCTTAAATGAAAAGCTTCAAGCTTATGAAGCAGAGTTGAATAGGCAAGCTGAAACAGAGAGAGTTGCTGAAGAAGACAAAAGACAACAACTGGTGTCTTTTATAACAAAGAACAGCAAAACAAAAGCCTATTCACTCAAAGGGCTCTCAATGGATGAGCTGGCTAGAAGAGCTCAACTTGTTGCTGAAAAACTTGCAACAAACAAAGATGGAAAAGCCAAGAGAGCTGAAATGATTGAAGAACTGGTAGCAAATGACTATGGTTCAAAAGCCTCTGTGTCAAGATGGAAAGAAGATAGACTACTGGACACATACAAGAAGTACAAGGCTGCCAAGGCTGCTAATCTAGAGAAGTTCAAAACTTCTGAAGTATCAACTTCAGTAGTTAGAACTTCTGGTGTTAAAAGACCAGCTACCAAGAAGAAACCAGAGGACAATACAAAGACTGACTTCAAAAGGGTGTTGCTGGAAGGCAACACAGTTGTGCAAGGAGACTTTGATATTAAAGAGAAGCCTCTGATAACTCAATTTAGGGATCCTTCAACATTTTCTTACCAAATTCAGAAGACTATCACTGACAGACTGCACACAAAGGTAGTTACTGAACAAAAAGAAGATCAACAACTTCCTGGCCAACCTTTAAATTACCTGATGTAGTGCAAGAAGAAGATAGAAGTGAATCCCACCTAAGAGTCACAGAAATAGAAAATATCCAACACTCAGGAACATCCCATGGATCCAGCATGGTTCCCTATACTTCAGACTTTGACAAGTCTAAACTACTGATCATCAGATGGTCCTTTACTGATGACAATTCAGTATTGGTGACAAGAAGAGATCTTACAAGCAAGGCCTACAAGTCCATGAATGAACTGAAGAAACTATCAACTCAGGACTTGCTTACAATTCAACATCTGGAACCTCAAAGGGGATCTCTCACTGATGAACAGCTTAATCAACTGAAGAATTCCATGTTCAAGGAGATATGGAAAATTGTGAATAACAGAAGAAAACAATAAGGAATTAGAAAAGGTTTTGGCTTCATCAATCCAGGGGGAGATTGTTAGGACAAAAAGGATTGGTAAAACCACTTTTGTAAACCTTAGTCTAATTCACTTCTGCAAAATATCCTAAGTATAGAACTACTGAAGAAAGAAGACTAAAGTACTGAAGAAGGATTCAACAAGTACTGAAGAAGAAGTATCAGAAGTTCTGAAGTCTAACCAGACAGTTCACTGAAGAACTACTGAAGACAAACTACTCATCAGTAGTTTGTCATTTATCAGCTCTTGTTCAAAGAATCTTTTTCACCAACTTATGTTTCAGTAGTTTATTAGTTTAATATTACTTTATCATTCCGCTGTGCAAATCTGATTGAACTTGCTAAACACATAAGTGTTCACTAGCAAGCAATACATCAAGAGCATTACTGATCCAACACTTTTCTTAAGTTGGAAGCAGTCATTGGTGTGATGTCCCTTTTCCTCATGAAACTCACAATACTGGTTGGAGTTTTCATTTCTTTTGCTCTTTGGCAAGGGACGAGGAGGTCGAAAGGTGTGTTTAACTTCTTCTCTTGCCAGAATTTCTTGAGGAGTTTTGGTGAGGACTGTGAAGTTGACATTTCTGTCTCTGCTTGGAGGATTCCTGCTTTCTGACCTTCGAGACTCAGACCCCCTGGGCCTTCTGTCATAGGTTCCATAGTTGCCCCTCTTTCTATTGGGAATGTTACTTCTCTTCGGATGTCTACAGCCTCTTCTCTTCGGATGTGGGCTTCAGCCCTTTCCAGGGCCTCTTCAAGAGTTCGTGGGAGACTCTTGTTGAAATCTCTGGTCATGTACTTTGAATTGATGCCGTTCATGAACCCTGCAACCTTCATCTTTTCATCTGCACTGACATAGGTAAGGCCTTCTTTCTTGTATCTTTCGATGAAGCTTCTCAGGCTTTCGTTATCTTTCTGCTTGATCTGAAAGATGACCATTGCGTCCTTGACACAACGTCTTTGTTGTGAGAAGTTGGCCAGGAATCCTTTACCTAGGTCGTTGAAGGTTTTAAAGCTTCCCGCAGGTAATTTTATTGAACCAGATCCGAGCAGATCCAACCAGGGTTTGCATGAACATGAGGCAGCATTCGGGGTCTCCCCATTTTTCTATTCGAGCAGCCCCGGAGAAGATCTGCAGGTGGTCTTCAGGATCATCTGTACCATCATAGGTTCTGATATGAGCTGGCATCTTTAACTTGTTTGGGAACTCGTAATCTGCTATCTCTTGGAGAAGCAAGATAAACTATTAGGCTTATACGGCTGATGGGTAGTGTGTTCTACCCTGTTGTTGTTGTTCCCGTTAGGGTTCCCATGTTGAGCAGCAATAGCTTGGCTAATGAGTTGTTTCCAGGGAAAGTGAGCCATCATTTGGGATATCATGTAGGGCATGAGTTTAAAGCCTTGAAGGCTCTCAGTTGTTGCGACGTTGTTTGCTACCATGGGGACACTCATGGAGGCACTACGAGCCATGGGTAGGGTGGCCATGGCTTGTGCCCATGAGGTGACAGCCGGTGGTGGAACACTAGCAATGGGTGACTGCAAGAGTTGATCGAGAGTGAGTTCATAAGCAATGGGTGCACCGGTGGTGATGGCTTGGGTAGTGAATAGGGGAAAGGCAGTAGGACTAGGCCTTGCTGCCGGATAGGAAGTAGGAAGTATGTTGCTGGGACCTGCTTCATAGTTCTGGGGAGCAGGCTGGTGACCAGGCGGACCAGTAAAAGGACGAGGTGGTCCGGGAGAGAGAGACACTTTCTCTTCGTTGTAATCTAGTTGAATGCGAACTCCTTTCTCCCTTTCCTTCATAACGTCGTGGTTTAAGAGGGATCTGAGGTGCAAGAAGTTTCTTGCAACTCCTTCCGGAGTCAGATCTATACGCTGGGGAACTTGTACATCAATGGGGAGAGGAGACATCACCCATGGGCAAGTGGGGGTGGAGTCTGGAAGATTGTAAACTCAGGATCAGTTGGTGGAGTTTGAGTACCAGCAGGGGTACTTCCTGGAGTGGAAAATGACACGGATCTGTTGGGAGAAGCTTGATCTGTGCCCGGTGAGATTTGATTCACCTCATCTTGAGACTCAGGGTCAGACATGCTAGAAAGTTGGAGCTACACAATTGATTTTTCAAAGAGACAATGGCGCAGCCCCACGGTGGGCGCCAACTTGTTGCTACAACAAATAATAGCCTAACGTTAGTTCTGAGTCACAGGAAGGGTTAAGGGGTTTAAATCTACCTAACGCAGGTCGTGGTGTCCTCCAACGTTGCAAAACGTAGAAGGAGGTTCAAGATAATATTGTTTTTGAGTATTAGAATTCTGGTTTTAGAGTAACTCAAGACCAGAATTGATATTCTAAACTCAGGTGATGTGTTCGTGTGATGGAGATATTCTCCTCACGTGTGTGGACCAAATGAATAGAAGATTGAGTGTAAGAAAGAATAATCAGGGATGGATCAGATCTGTGGGATTGATCCTGATTATATAGAGAAAGCATCTTCTTATTTAGGCAAAGATATTATCTTGAGACATGGTGCAACAAGAGGACAAACCACTTTAAGCCGATGGTGGCTTTGGACCTGCAGTCCGAGTAGTGCAGTGCCTATACGACAGCTGCTTGTGCTGACCAAGGAAAAGATGACAAGACAGGTCATCTTTTGATCTGTGCTACTCCGTCCTTTGAACCTTCGTAGGTTTCAACCCTTCAAGCATAGTTTTATGATACTTATTAATCTTTTTGCTTTAGGCTACCCACGTCATCAACATCTAAACCATATTAAAGGCCAACAATGAGACAAGTTTTAAAAACTCGGGAATTCACCATTATTATTTCAACATATACTATTACATAATGCAAAAAAAAAATCCTAAAGAATACATATAATCAGGATGCATCATACAAAAGTTGAGAAACAAACTAAAGATAAAAGTACACACGCAACATATAGCGAGCAACCAATTATTTAGAGATGTCAATCCACAGTTCATCATCCATAGCCAAGATGTTTGAAACTTGTCGCATTGTTGGCCTTTCTTGTGGATTAGAATTCAAACACCCTCTTGAGAGAATCAAAATAGACTGCACTAGTTTTTCAACTTGGGGTGACGGTGGCGGTATACGACTATCTGCCACATTGGCCGGCAACAAATAATCAGCTGACAAAGTTGGTAAAGATGTTATGAGCTCCCCTGGATGCTTTCCCATTATCACTTCTAATGAAACAACTCCGAAGCTATAAACATCACATTTCTCAGTTGCCACCATTGTATAAGCAAGCTCTGCATGGACATAACATGAGAATATATACAAAAAATAGTAAAAAGGAATATCAGTCCACATACAAATGGTTCTAACATATATGGATATATGTCATAAATTTAAGAAGATATGCTTTAAAAAAACTAATTTACCTGGCGCTATATAACCATAGGTGCCTGCAATGGCTGTCCAGTTTGATGAATCTAGCTTTAAAAGTTTGGCTGTGCCAAAATCAGAGATATGTGCCTCATAATCAGAATCAAGAAGGATGTTTGCTCCTGAAATGTCTCTATGAATTATAGGCAATGAGCAATCGTGATGCATATAAGCTAAACCATTAGCTACAGCCCTCACAATTTTGACCCTTTTCAACCAATCCAATTCCTTTGCTATGATATCACTGCTTAAGATCGATTTGAGGCTTCCCTTTTCAAGATATTCATAAATTAAAAACGAGTGACGGGCGTGGAAGCAAAATCCAAAGAGTTTCACTATGTTTCGATGCCTTATGTTGGTTAATGCTCGTACCTCATTTAGGAAACTTTTATGATCAACTTGTTCTGATGATGAAGAATGAATTTTCTTGATAGCTACTGTAATATTGTTCGGTTGTAGCTCCGCTTTATAGACAGAGCCATATCCTCCTGTTCCGATACAATATGCGTCATCAAAATCATTCGTCACCTTCAGGATTTCATCATACACTGCTCGTCCATCAAAGTTTGATACTGAGAAGAAATCAATACTTTCTTCAACAACTGGTTCTACTGGAGAAGGGCTTTTCTCTTTTTGACGGTAAGCATGAAGGCCGCAAAGTAACATTGCCCCGAAAAGTGGGAGCATTATTACAAGAACGAGCCTATAGTGAAAGCTATCCTTATTTTTCTTCATTGTAATTTGACTTTCGCAAGGTTTCAACCCAGTAACATTTCCACACAAACCTGCATTGCCTTGGAATACTTCTATGGAAGAATTCACGAAGATAGGAAATGACGTGTGAACTGGACCTACCAGCTCATTATAAGACAGGTTGATATGAATCCCACTCTTCAAATTTGCAAAGGCATTTGGAATCGAACCCGATAACCTATTGTGAGAAAGATCCAGACTTTCCAAACTTTCCAAACCTTGAATTTCAGATGGTATCTTTCCTGTGAGTGAATTCCAAGAGAAATCAAGTGTGGTAAGGTGAACTAAATTACCAACCTCGGATGGGATTTTTCCGCTAAGCATGTTATTGCTAAGATTCAAGTAATATGTCTGGTTGAACTCACCAATATATCTAGGTATCGATCCCTTCAGTCTGTTTGATGATAGATCGAGAGAAAGGATATTATGAAGCAAGCCAAGCTCTTGAGGTATCACACCCGAAAGTTGGTTATCTTGCAAGAACAACTTCAGCATACCTTTCACATTTCCAAGTTCCCTTGGAATTTCACAAGACAAATTATTTGATGAAAAATCAAGCATTTGTAGCTGAGTTAAATTTCCAAACTCGGGTGGTATGCAACCTCTGATACTGTTAAATCCCATCATCAAGGCTGTCAAATTTTTGCATTTACTCCAGTCTTGAGACAACTTCCCATGAAAATTGTTATGGCTGATGTCAAGGTATTCTAAACTTGGATACGCCCCAAAACTGTTTGATATATCTCCAGCAAATTGATTAAAATCAAACATTCCTCTTCTTAAGCTGGAGCAATCCCTTAGGCCTATTGGTATAGGACCGGTGAGTTGATTATGGCTTAGTGATAAATATTGAAGCATTCCTCCATGGCATAGATCTTCAGGCAAGCGTCCGGAGAATTGATTGTTGTCCATTTCTAGCTCAAGCATGTATGAACTTTCCAGTCCTTGTGGTATAGGACCAGACAAATTGTTCACACGAAGATACAAATATTGTAGCTTACTCAGGTTTCTTAGTGATAAAGGAATAGGACCACTAAGCCGGTTTTCGCTCAGCGCTAGCTCTGTGAGAGACTTCAAATTCCCTAGTTCATGAGGAATGGGTCCAGAGATTTGATTTTTGTACAAGTGCAGGAGATTCAAAGACTTCAAATTACCAAATGATGAAGGAATCAGGCCTGATAGATTGTTTGCAAAGAGGCTGAGGCCCTCAAGTGAGACCAGGCTCCCGAGCTCTTCTGGTATCGAACCAGTCAAGCTGTTTTGGAAAAGGTACAAGGTAGTAAGCTTCTTCAAATTCCCAATGGTAGATGGGATAGGACCACTCAGAGAGTTGATACTGATATACACTTCCACAAGATTAACAAGGTTCCCAAACTCATTAGGAATTTGACCAGAAAGCCTATTGTCATCAAGATATAAGTAAGCCAAGTTTGTTAAGTTGCCCAATGTTGGAGGCAATTCTCCTTCAAGAGAATTATCATACAAGGCAAGCTCAGTGAGAAAACTCAGTCGACCAATCTCGTGTGGTATTGAACCATTTAAGTTATTTTCAAAAAGGTGGAGGGTTTCAAGACTGGCTAACTTTCCTATTTCGGGTGGGATTACCCCATAAAACTCATTCCCAGAAAGATCAAGATAAACAAGTTTGGAGAGGAGGCCGATTTGTGAGGGGATTGGACCAAAAAGGTGGTTTACACTAAGCTCAAAACGAGAAAGGTTGTGGAGAAAAGAGAATGGGAACTGGTCGAGAGTACCATTTAATTGAGATGATGTGAGGTTCAAGCTGTGAACGGACAAATCATGATTGCAAACTACACCGAACCATGAAGAGCATGGAGTCGAAGCAGTAGCATTCATAGGGAGGGGAGTCCAAGTAGAAATCTGGGAGGTGTTTGGAAATTGAAGGCTAGCTTTCCATTTCAGAAGGGCATTGGCTTCCTCCAAAGATGCATAAGCAAACTTTGAAAGTGTAATAACTAGTAGAGCTTGAGATAAAAGTAATAAGTGTGAACAACACATTATTTGCTTTTTCATGTTTTATTGTTTGTGAAAAAATAATGGGTTGTGTTTCCTTATTTATACTAACTGAGCCATGTCATATTTTCTACAAGGAGTGTGTTTTACTTTAGGGGAAATAAACTAACGTTGTTATATAAACACTTGATGGTGACAAAGAATAGGAATCAATGTCCTTTAGCAAACGACTACTTTGACTAGTTCACCAAAATTCTTGACGTGCTCCACACTGGATTAACATATGAGTCAACTTAGTGTATTATCTTATAATATGGTCGAAGACTAATATTGACTCAAAGTCATATGTTCCACTAGGAGTGTGTTTTACTTTGAAAGAAATAATATGTTCCACTATGAGTGTTTTTTACTTTGTGAGGAATAATATGAATGAACCTGGTGCATTCCTTGAACGTGTTAACGAGGGAAAATTAAAAAAGATGGGAAGAAGAGGTCGTCGGTATTGTAGTGTGGGTTTATCACCTTCTACATTATTGACTCAAAGTCAAGATAAAGATACAAAAACAATTAATTTTATGGTGAATTTTATTGAGAAAAAAAAAAAACTAGCGATAAGATAGAGCCGAATACAAACAAGACTTTCATGCAATACGAAGCCAATACTTTTACGTGTAAAGGATTACATATTTTTTTTAGTGAATTTCCGTTCACTTATTAATTATGATTTTTTTATACATCTCACTGTTGAAGGTTAATCCTAAAATTCTTCTAAGTTAAAAGTTGAATTGGTAATTTGAAAGGTTTGATTAATTAATGTTTAATTAGTACAAAAAATGTTTAGAGATAATAATGCTAGTGTTAGTACATAAGTGATTGAGGTATTTGAGTAGATTAGTGTCACACCTTTAAATTTTACTTGCGGGCTTTTATCGCGAGACGCGTGACACACCAAGATCCAAGTCAACGGTCACAATAAACGACAACTAAATCATGTAAAAGATACGTAATCCAAACCATTAAGTTTTCAAAAGATAATCAACGACAGTGGGAGCATAAGTAAGTTTACAATCCTTGATGAAACAAAAGACGATTTTAAAAGTATTAACACATGTATGCAACCTAGACGTCGTGCGACTCCGTGCACCTAATCCAAATGTTGCTATCTTAGCGACCTGAGAAAACATGTTAAAAATGTCAACATATAATGTTGGTGAGTTCACAAGGACGCTAGCTAGGCGTGTGAACTTCACTATTACAATACCACGTATGAACTGTCGCACCCACGGCTAAATGAGCTGTCGAATCCACGGCTAAATGAGTTGTCAAATCCATGGCTAAATGAACTGGGACTTAAACGAATAGTATAGTAAACAAAAGATAACACTAGTATAACATGATTTTTACGAATAGAAGTACGTAGCATGTTTCTCCCCCGAAAGCGAAAACACTGAAAGTGTGGCCGTGAAACTCACCTTAAGTTGCGTTCTTGAAAACAGTTAGACCAAATGCTTTGATAGTCCCTAATACCGGTGACCTATCATAGGATGTATATAAGTATCCGGACTAATAACCCGTAGGTAGGCGTGTGAACTTGTCTCGTGCGGTCAAGTTAACATTTAAATAGGTTTTCAAACGTACATGGTTATGGTCTGGACATTTAGGGACTAGTTAAATACAAATAACCAAGCAATCATATGTAAACATGCACTTAATACGCATAACAGTTCACCAAGTCTAACATACAGTTCACATGCTGCATATACGAGTCCGAACACGTGTTATCAGGTTTCTAGACATGTCACAGGGTTCACAATAGGTTCCTAGATGTCAAATCATGTTTCGGGGTTCCAAAATACCCTTACAATAGCAAAACACACGACTATGCATCAAAACACACGACTAGATATCAAACAGGCAACTAGCAAGGCTAGTAGCCCCTTGGAGGGGCGACTAGCTACCCTGCAGCACGCGACTAGCTAGCTTGTCGCCCATGTAGTCTGGGTGTCTCTTTTCACGCGTTAAACCCTTCAAATCAGATCCGAAACATGTAAAAACATCTAATATCAATCCAAAATCATCAAGCAACTTATCCTAAATGAAAAACCCCCCAATTTATCATCAGTCTAGCACCCTAATTGCAAGCATTTCCCAAAATGGAATGATATTATGAAAACATCACACCATTGCATGCATAACTTACCCTAAATGGCAAATAACCAGATTTCATCACATAATCACGTTCCAATCATCATCAACCTATTATTACATCATTCTAGAATAAACGCTAACATCATTCAATCATCATATCACCCTATAACATCCTAAATCCTCCTAATGCACTCAAATGGGTCAAAACGTATATTATCATCAAAACACATCAAACGACCTTCATAATCCTAGATAATCATCCTAATAACTCATTCATATCAACAAAACATCAAACCAATAAGAATCCCCATGTTTTAATCATCAAAATTCGTTCTTTGCATGAATCCTTCATATAGAACTATTTAAAAGATTAGACCTGTTTTAAAACTGTTTTTCAAAGGTTTTGCAAAGACACTAACTTTATAAAACCAGGTCTGGACCTTTAGGGATCAAAATAACAACGTGATAAAAGCTTAGGATGAATAACACACCTTAGATTTTGCTAGCAATGATGTTTAAGGCTTGGAAATGGTAGTTTTAGGGGCAAAAGCGGGTTCCAGAGGTTAAGTATGGTGTGAGAGAGGTTTGGGGCGAGTCGGGGTTTCACAAATGATGTTTTACAAATCAAGTATGGTATTTATAGTTGTTGCTAGTCGTTTCAGACACAACGGGCGACTAGGCTCTGCAGGTAGCTACTAGGAATGCTAGTAGCTACCTGCAGGTGGCTACTAGGGTCCTAGTCGCCCCCTGGAGGTGGCTACTAGCTACCTTAGTTGCCCCCTGCAGCAAGGTTGGTTTTTCGACACGTTAAACACTATTTTAACACATATAAGCACGTATTCACATACCGACAAGTTATATAATGATTATAAACACATATTACTTGATAACTAACATGTTCACAAACGTTCACCAATCCCCGTGACTCGAGACTCGCGTGCGTGATCTAAATCTGTTGATCCTACAAATCACCAATCCTTGTACATATGGTTATGGACTGACTCTCGATGATTCCCCGAACCATCATAATGACTTAACTGACCCAGCTAAGTGTAATGTATGCATGACTCGCTAAGGTAGACTTACTAATTCTACAAAAGTTACTAAACTGAGTTTGTCGGGTGTCACAATTAGTATGATTATTTTAATATAAAGAAAGGTCTAGTTATTGATTTTATTTTTCACTTTTCTCTGTAAGTTTGTAATTTCGTTTGATTGAATAGAAAGACTCGCAGATTTGTCCTCTCAAATATATGATGTTTGTGTTTGACCTGTTACTCTGGGCCAACATTGGTTGGTTTGTTTTGCAAGGTCTCGATTTAACCAAGTTCAATATTCATTACTTAAAAAATATCATTCTAATAAGTTTTAATAGTTTATTTATTTTATTGGTTTTTATTATTTATTTAAATTAGGCCTAGAGTGTAGGTCATGGAGACTGAAATTAATATTACAATTATGTTATTTTCCCCATTATGTCTATAGTTAATATGTCGGTAACTTTGACCGAAGTAATGTGCCACACCCTAGCCAAGGTGGGCCTGGCTGAAATACAGATTACTACCAAAATTCCGTTTGATTGAATAGAAAGACTCGCAGATTTGTCCTCTCAAATATATGATGTTTGTGTTTGACCTGTTACTCTGGGCCAACATTGGTTGGTTTGTTTTGCAAGGTCTCGATTTAACCAAGTTTCAATATTCATTACTTAAAAAATATCATTCTAATAAGTTTTAATAGTTTATTTATTTTATTGGTTTTTATTATTTATTTAAATTAGGCCTAGAGTGTAGGTCATGGAGACTGAAATTAATATTACAATTATGTTATTTTCCCCATTATGTCTATAGTTAATATGTCGGTAACTTTGACCGAAGTAATGTGCCACACCCTAGCCAAGGTGGGCCTGGCTGAATACAGATTACTACCAAAATTGCATAACGGAAGCAACCAACAACTATATTAAATGTTTATACAACCTTCTAGTTCCAAAATATTACAAATACAATATATAAAATAAACTAATGTCTATTGCAGGGACGAATCAAGGCGTCGTCAAAGCATCCTTTGTCGTTGTAGTTCACGAGTCGATCCATATCCCTTACCGAAGCTTAGCTCTAATACTCTAATACGCAACATTTGTAGCTCGGACCTCTTACCAATGTCCACTATGAACCAAAAAGTTGAGTCTCTACATGATAATCCTCTAATCCGCATCTAGTAAACATATACCTCGCGGTTGCCATCCATTGCTCTGATGTACCTGAACACATGCTTAAAAAGAGTTTGGGTCAACAAATATGCTGGCGAGTCCACTATGTGTGTGTGGGGGGGGGGGTGTTCTCCAAGTAGTACTACTCATATATTAAGTGTCCCAACTACCAATGGGTTAATGAGTGTCATTGTAATATTCAGCAGTCAGTATCTTGTAACGTCAAGTAGTTTATAAAAAGGAAGCATGCATTCACCCCAAAACAGTTAAAAGGGATAGTACACGAAACTCATATTGGCATGGTATTACATTGAGTCACACGGTCACACACGTATTCCAAGTCGAGAGCCCACATGTCCTTACCACGCAAGGTCCTATGGTGATCATAAACATTAGTGGGTGTAACCAAACATCGTGGTTACACATGTGGATGAGCTAGGACCCGTGGTTGATAATATTATCTAATTCCGACTATTGGTTTCTCTAGGTATAAGTTACTTTAACACCATAATCGTTTAGCTAATTGTCTAAAAGTCCGAATAATTTTTTATTCGTTTAAAGTTTTTCATATCCTACTTATCGTCTAGACCTTGCCTATCTATATTATCTCCACAAGTCACAAGTCAGGTTATTTACACACCCGCTACTCCCTCGACCCAAGCCCTGTTTGGTTTTCCCTCGACACCCGGTACTCCCGCGTCACAACCAATACCTTTTTGCGTGTTTAGCCACCCTTAAAATCCATGGCAATTGCAAATTCAACAACAATGGCAAATGCAAATGCAACAAGTCCCGTCCATGCCTCAAACACAAACAAAACCCGAGCACGATTACGTTTCTTTAGGCGCACATGATGATGTTATACCCGAAACCCAACCGCCCCCAAAAAAAGCCACAAAAGAAAGAAAACGGGTTCAAGAAGAAGGCCATAGTACGAAGGTGGAAAACAATCCTTGGACGCCCGTCGAGTTGGAGGCTCTAGTACAAGCTTGGGTAAACGCTTCTACCGATCAAATACTAGGTGAAAATTTAAATAATTATTACTTATTTATGATTTTAAAAAAAATATTACTAACTTTTTTTAAATAATTGTGTAGTTACAAATCGAAAAAAGGATGGTTTTTGGAACCAAGTTTGAGTTGATTTCTTCAAATTATTACAACGCGACATATCGAAAGGTTCACTCCGTTAGTAACAAGTGTCGGGAGATGATGGGAAAACACCAACTATTTGGGGGTTATTATCAAAGTGCTTGGAACAATCGTAATTCGGGCCAAAATGATGAAAATGTTTTGACGGTGGCTCTTGAAAAATACACCAAGAAGCACGGGGCGTGGGGATATATGAAAGCGTACGAAGTTTTTAGCAAGTGTGAAAAGTGAAAAGTGGTGCCTAATGAGGTGGAACAAGCAAAAAGGTCAAAAACGAGCGCATCAGGAACTTACAGTGCAGGTGGGTCGGATGCGCGTTGTACTATCAACATAAATAACGACCCAGAGTTCGAAGACGAGGCGCCAACCCTTGAATCCGAGAGGCTGATTGGAAGGGACCACGCAAAAAAAGCGGTCTCGAGCTAAAAGAGAAATCCTACCGCTTCGAAAGAAAAGGCAGTTGAGAAAATAGAAGAATTGCTTAAAAACTTTAACGAGTTTAAGCAAGTGCAAACGGAGATGTACATAAAAAGAAAGATGGAGAAGGAAGAAGCCGCGACGAGGGATATGAAGAGGCTACAGTTGGATAGGAAACGCCTCGAATTGGATCTTCCGAAACATGAGTCAGAAGAGTTTAGCATTATGTCTCAAAGTCTCGAGGGCCTTTCTGAGCGAGAACGTATGGTAGCGGAGTAGATGAAAGATAAGATTGCAAGGAAAGGGCTATGAGGAAATATGCCTTAGTTTTTTTTATGTATTTTTCGTTTTTTTTTTAATTTCTATGTATTTTGTTTTTAATTTTAATGAAAAAATATTAATGAAATATAAAATATATAAATAAATAAATAAATAAATAAAAGGGAAAAATAATTTAAAAAAAGGAAGGGGGAAGAATGGGAGACCATTTCCTTCAAAAGGGGGAGGGGAAGGGGGAAATGACATAGCGTTGATTTGAACAAGGGGAGGAAGGGGGAACCACACCCCATAGCCTAATAAAATCATTTGCACATAAAATGGTTTTGGGTGTGTGTTGTCACCACAAGGGCATGACAAGTGTGCTCCCTAGTGACTCACCAAGGGGTGTCGGGTGTGTTTGTTAGCGGGTGTCAGTTTGATCTCGCCATGTGTATTAGTTTTGTTTTGTCCGAATAATTATAAAATACTTTCGGTTTCGATCTTGTATTTATATATTTCTTATTGTTATTATTTAGTTCTTCATCATTTTACTTTTAGTCACAACCACTGCCGCCATCGACTACCGCCACACGCCCACCACCTCCACCACTGACCGTCGCCACTCATGGACCACCGACCACTGTCACCTGACCACCGCCACTACCGACCACCACTGCCATCACCACCGACCACCGCTGCCACCCACTAGGTCCGACTAGGTCCGACTAGGATGAGTACCGATTAATGGACTAATTAATGAAAAATTACACAGTAACCTATCGAATTTTAAACAATGTTGGAAAGGAAGTTATTAATATGAAAAAGTTTACACTATGTTGAATTAAAAAAAAGAACTTCATGCTACTCCTTTTGTGCTTACAAAATAAGAAAAATAAAATAGATAGTGGGAAAATGTAATGCGTCTACTTCCTCCATGATTCAAACAACTTCAATGTAACCCCTGAAAAGTAGGAACCTCCCAAGGTACAGAAAGACTTGATCATTTGTTGATTTCGGGTCCAATTGACCCACCTAACTCTGGTTTACATTCCATACTTTCTTCATCCAACCGTTTTACCGGTAAAGAATTTTTCTTTTGTTGCCGACAAGCATGGAGACCGCAGAGTAAAATTACCACGAAAATAGGGAGCATTATTACAAGGATGAGCCTATGATGAAAGCTATCATTATGGTTCTTCACCATAATTAATTGACTTTCACAAAGTTTTAATCCCGTAACATTTCCACACAAACCCGGATTTCCTTGGAATACTTCTATAGAAGAATTCTTGAAGATAGGAAATGAGGTGGGAACCGGACCTACTAGCTCATTGTAGGACAGGTCGACATCAACCTCGCTCGACAATTTTTCAAAGGCGTTTGGAATCGAGCCAGATAATCTGTTATGTGAAAGGTTCAGACTTACCAAACCCACTAAACTTTGAATTTCATATGGTATCTCTTCCGTGAGTGAATTCCAAGAGAAATCAAGTGTGGTAAGGTGACTTAATTTACCAACTTCAGATGGGATTTTCCCGTCGAGCTTGTTATTACTAAGATTCAAGTAATAGATTTGCTTCCACCCGCAAATATATCTTGATACTGACCCATTCAACTTGTTTGTGGATAGATCGAGAGCAAGGAGATTATGAAGTGACCCAAGCTCTTGAGGTATAACGCCTGAAAGCTCGTTTTCTTTCAAGGATAAATACAACATACCTTTCATCTTTCCAAGTTCCTTTGGAATTTCACCGACCAAATGATTTGAAGAAAGATCAAGCCTTTGTAGTCGAGTTGAATTTCCAAACTCGGGTGGTATGTAACCACTGATGTTGTTATATCCCAAACCTAAGGCTGTTAAGTTCTTGCATTTACTCCAGTTTTGAGACAACTGTCCTTCAAAATTGTTATGACTTGCATCAAGGTAATTTAAACTTGGATACACCCCAAAACTATTCGATATATCTCCAGTAAGTTGATTAAAGTCAAAATTGGCTCTTACTAAGCTGGAGCAATCCCTTAGGCCTATTGGTATAGGACCGGTGAGTTGATTATGGCTTAGTGATAAATATTGAAGCATTCCTCCATGGCATAGATCTTCAGGCAAGCGTCCGGAGAATTGATTGTTGTCCATTTCTAGCTCAAGCATGTATGAACTTTCCAGTCCTTGTGGTATAGGACCAGACAAATTGTTCACACGAAGATACAAATATTGTAGCTTATTCAGGTTTCTTAGTGATAAAGGAATAGGACCACTAAGCCGGTTTTCGCTCAGCGCTAGCTCTGTGAGAGACTTCAAATTCCCTAGTTCATGAGGAATGGGTCCAGAGAGTTGATTTTGGTACAAGTGCAAGAGGTTCAAAGCCATCAAATTACCCAATGATGAAGGAATTGGGCCTGATAGATTGTTTGCAAATAGACTAAGGCCCTCAAGTGAGACCAGGCTCCCGAGTTCTTTTGGTATCGAACCATTCAAGTTGTTTTGGAAAAGGTACAAGACAGTAAGCCGCTTCAAATTCCCAATGGTAGATGGGATAGGACCACTCAGAGAATTGTTACTCATATACACTTCCACGAGATTGACAAGGTTCCCAAACTCATTTGGAATTTGACCAGAAAACCTATTGTCATCAAGATATAAGTAAGCCAAGTTTCTTAAGTTGCCTAATGTTGTAGGCAATTTTCCTTCAAGAAAATTATCATACAAGGCAAGTTCAGAAAGAAAGGTTAGTTGACCAATCTCTTGTGGTATTGAACCATTTAAGTTATTTTCAAAAAGGTGGAGGGTCTCAAGACTGGCTAACATTCCTATTTCGGGTGGAATTACACCAGAAAACTTATTCCATGAAAGATCAAGATAAACAAGTTTGGACAGGTGCCCAATTTGTGCAGGGATTGGACCGAAAAGGTGGTTTACACTAAGCTCAAAACGAGAAAGGTTGTGGAGAAAAGAGAATGGGAACTGGTCGAGAGTACCGTTTAATTGAGATGATGTGAGGTTCAAGCTGTGAATGGACCAATCATCGTTGCAAACTACACCGAACCATGAACTGCATGGAGTCGAAGCGGTAGCATTCATATGGAGGGGAGTCCAAGAAGAAGATAGGGGAGAGTTGTTTGGAATTTGAAGGGTAGCTTTCCATCTAAGAAGAGCATTGGCTTCTTCCAAAGAGGCAGAAGCAAAATTTGGTATGGATGAGAATGAAATGGTTAGTAGAGCTAGAGATAGAAGGAACAAGTTTAAGCAAGACATTTTTTGATTTACCATGTTTATGAAAAATGATAAATTGTGTCCTAATTTATACCTGAGGGGCTATCCTTTTTTTAAATAAGAAAAATATATATTGGGCCATGCATGGCATATTTTCCATAATGGAGTGTGGTTTACTTTGAAATAACTTTTGAGTCATAGTCTATAAGTAGCAACGACTTTGAATTAGAATTTAGAGTCTTAACGTGCTCCTCACTGTCTTAGTAGGTCCACGTCAGTCATGTACGTACTTAAAACTATACTTGAAAGAATAAACATGTAAACGAGACGGTGGTCGTGGGTGGTAGTGGTGGATCGGTGATGTTTAACCCTTTGCAGACCTTAGAAGATTTTAAAAAATGTTGAGCCAAGTCTGCACAAAGAAGAAATCGCGCAGACGTTTTTTAATGAAACGTCTTTAAAAAAACAAACCGCAGACGTTTTTTAATGAAACGTCTTAAAAAAACAAACAGTCTGCAGATTGCAATGTCCAGGGGCGAAGCATTATGAGGGCCAGTGGGTGCCCTGACCCCACCGATTTTTGGCGCAGTGATAGAATTTTGCGATTTTCGTAGGTAAATTGAGTTCGGATTGAGTCCGGCCCCACCGATTTGCCACTACCGATCGAAAAAAATTGAGTTTGGCCCCCACCGTTTGGAAAACCAAACTTCACCACTAGCAATGTCTGTGGTGATCTGACTGTGCAAACAGAAGAGCCTGCGCAAAGCTTTTTTAGAAACACGAAGCACCTAAGATGGCCCAATACTAGTAACGTTGACCCAAGGTCAAGAGGAAAAGACAATAAGGGGCGAATATACTTGTATGTTTTGCAGGGTCTAGGTATTAAATCAAGTTAAATATTTGTACCACAATGTGATTTATTTTTTAAAACTCTCCACGATAAGATGAAACTAGAAGTGTTCTTTAATATATTTTTTTAAATATTGACACCAATTTTAAATTAAACAATATCAGAATATAAATTTACAATCAGTTTTTACTATCTTTATGACTAAAACTTCAATAACTATTTATCTTGAAATTTGAGGGACTAAATCAGCTATATAGCAAAAGAGTTTAATAACTTGAACTCTCAATAGTAGGCATGAGCATATTACACCGAATACCAAATCAATACCGATCTTGAACAGATATCGTACCGAACCGAGGGTGTTCGGTATCAGTACTCACATTTAGAGGTTTCCGGTTTTGGTATTTTCAGTATCGATACGGGATCGGTATTTTAAGGTAAAATACCAATACCATACCGATACTATACCGAACCGTACCATATGTTTTCAGTATCGGTATTGGGTTTCGGGAGTTTTTAAGATCGGTATCGGTTGGTACCGATACCGTCCAGACCTAATCCCTACTCAAGAGAGTTATAGACAAATTTTATTTTAGAATGTGTTTCTTGTGTGTGTTGTGGATCATTGATGGAACACAGGAGTAACAGAAGGAAGTAGATTTCTTTCAAGAAATTTTTTGTTGAACGATAACTTTCATTAACAACGCCTAGCTCTCAAAGCCGAGAGCCGCCAAATTATACACACATATACAATGGATAAGTGGCCCAATCCTTCCAAACAATGTTTTTAAATTTCGACCTATACTTTAACCATAAAACGCCTTCAACTTCACCTCCGCCACCACATCCACAACCTTGTTGTCTTTATTTTGGAAGATCTTCTCATTCCTTGTATTCCAAATAACCCAAGCCGTGATCATGACAATACCTCTTACAATCTTTTTCCTCCACTTTCCGGCATGAACATCGTTATATAACATCAACAAATCATCATAGTCATACGCAAAGAAAGGTTCCAACTTGCACCATTTGCATATAATACGTACTCCAAACTCCATAGGAAAAACCACAACCAACCATCAAATGCTTGATATCTTCATCATTCAAGTTGCAAAGCGAACACAAAGTAACCGTAATATTGATTCCTCGTCTTGTCAATGCCACTCGAGTTGGTAATCTATCCCGCGCAGCCCGCCAAGAAAGAAGATTGACTTTTATTGGAATCCAGGCTTCCCATTTCATTGGCTTAATAATCAGACCCCTATTATAATTATTAAACAGTTTCTTACAATCAGCCACTGTAAAAGGACCTTTAGTACCATCGTTCCAGATCCATTTATCCTCCGAACCGCTAAACTTGAACCCATTTAATAACCGCACCATGTCTTGAACCTCCGATAACTCCTCTACCGAACTGGGATGCCTCCTCCAAGAACCTGCAAACAAAACATCACCCTCACGTTGGGTGAGCCGGTCACTAATCTTGCACCGTTTGTATCGCTCCAGTTTATAAAGGCATGGCCACCGGCTTTTTAATGTAACATCACCAAGCCAATGATCATACCAAAAGCGAATCTTGTCTCCGTTCCCAACCATTCCTCGAATCAATTGATCCAAGGTCTTGTCTTGCACTCGCATAACTTCCAACACATTAACAATCGCCTTCCAACAACCCGGAATAGATCTTTTAATAGGAAGAAAATTCCAAATACCCCTCCCACCATGAATTGCCTCTATAATGCTTCTCCAACTCGATTCATTCTCAACTTTGAATCTCCACGCCCAGTTTGCGAGAAGCGCCAAATTAACATCCGGGAACCTCGATATACCCAACCCCCCTTCTTTCTTGGGAGTAGTTAGCACTTCCCAAGGCACCCAATGCATCTTCTTCACTTCTTCCGTCTAGCCCAAAAGAAGTTTCTCGTTAATCTCTCCATATGCTCCAACACTATCACCGGAGCCTTATCGAGAGATAAGTAATATATAGGAAGACTAGAAAAAACGGACTTAATAAGAGTTAACCTCCCTCCCATAGATAAGGTTTTCGCCTTCCATGATGATAATCTGTTTTGAATTATCTCAATAACCGAGTTCTAATGACACACCCTGTTCATATTAGCACCAACCCGAATCCCCAAATAATCGAAAGGTAAAGCCCCCACCCTACACCCAATAAGATCCGCCAAACTCTCCACCTCTGAATCAACTACACCAACCCCATAAATATAAGATTTATGTAAATTGATCTTTAAACCCGAACACACATGAAAAACCCGAAGTAGTCTAGCAACCTTTTCCAAATTATCTTTAGACCACTCACCAACTATCAAAGCATCGTCCGCATAAAATAAATGAGATAGAGCCTTTGACTCACCTCCGAACCCTGTCACCTTAATAACACCCATATCAACCACTTTATCAAACAAACAATGAAGCATTCCATAACCACCAAGAATAGGAACGGGGATAATGGATCTCCGTGTCGAACCCTTTTTTCACATTGGAATTCGAACGTGGGAGACTCGTTAACCAACACCGACGAGCGCGCCGATTCTAAGACACCCTTTACCCAAGAGCACCATCTTCCCGGAAAGCCCATATGATCCAATGTAGATAATAAAAAAAAAAAACCCAGTTAACGTTGTCATATGCTTTCTCAAAATCCAACTTCAACAAAAACGCCGTCTTACCTGTCTTCTTAATCCACCCAATAGCTCCTTAATCATGAGCGGACCATCTAAAATAAATCTCCCTCTAATAAAAGCAGCCTGTTTGATGAAGAAATTGATACAAGGAATCAAGATGATATGATATTATAAAAATAATATCATAAATTGTAATTGGTACTTGGGTTCTATGTCTTATGGGTAATTGAATATAAATAAAAAGTATGCATAGCAATTGTTTGATGAAATGTCAAAGTGAGAAATTTTACATGATTGGGTCAGACTTGTGAAGCTTAAGATAAATAAAGTTTAACTCATTCTAAAATGATGTGATGCATAGTAAAGAACTTAGTATTCTAAAGTCTTGATGAACAAATTTGCAAAGAGCTTTAAAGACGGGTTAAAGATTTTATACTCATTGTTGGTGAATGTAGTTGAATTATAATTATAATAAGTTAACAGGTGAAAACTTTTTGTTTGTCCTTCATAGTCTATGACTCTATAGCTGTGGCCAACAACCATGTAGACGCATTGCTTTTGTAGAAGCGATGTCATGGCCTTGGCGAAGAGGACGACATAAGCTCATGCAATGTCAGTGAACATTTGAAATAATTTGGGTGTAGGTTTTGATGTATTAGATAAACTCACTCTTTGTGCGCATTGTGGATAGTCAACCAAATCAACTGAGAAATTTCAAATACAACCCAGCATTAAAGAAAGTGAACTTCTTTAGCTTTGAAGATCTGCCATCATCCATGACCAGGTAAGCTAATAGCTCAGACAACGAACTGACCCTGCAGTTTACGAGATATATCTTACTACGTAAAATCAAGATATGATATGAAATCAACTGACGAAACTTAACCTCAAGAAAGGGCTACAAAACAGACCAGGAAATTCATCGGAATCTCCTTTCGTAAAATGAATGCAAAATAAGCAGTTCGCCCCTTTTTCTGTAGGTTAAAATGGCATTAGGTTCAGGTCTCTACTAGGCGTACTCGAGCTACAACACCAAACCAATAATAGCAATTTAGCCATTACCTCCAACTACACAACATTGCAGCTAAATGAGTCAATGTAACCAACCATTCTTGCATAACATCACCACTATGGGGTGACTAGAAATCGCAGGGGAGTCTTCACCGTTGGCTATCCTATGTAACCGTGGCTGCATAAAACTCCATTTAGTTTTCCAATTCAGTAAAGACAATGAATCCGCGGATGTGGCGGATATAGTTGTGACATCCTGAAGAATCTCAGGAACTCTCCCCTCGACTAATCTTTGATGTCTCCTCGTCCGTCTTCTCAATGCTCAGTGTGGTCTTTGTTTGTCCTTCACTTATTTCCAAGAAAATACTCTTTAGATTTAGCAGGAGCTCTATCGGCGAATGGGCTTCAATTTCCAATGTGGGCATCTCACATAGTTCACCTACACCAACTTGAGACTTTTGACATATTTTTAATAATGAAAATTTCAACACCTACTATTAACTGTGAAGCACAAATATATACATATTATGTGATTAGTTCTGTAACAAAAGTAGTAGTATTTTTTCGTCCTACATCTGTTCATTTGTAAAAGGTAAAGAGGATTTGATTATTTATAAGAGTCACATGAGGTGAACCAAAAAAAACAGCTACTCTATTGTGTGCCATGAGTGTTATTTTCAGCAACTGTGATATTAGCTGGTCATTGGGTATGAGTACTGCAAAATTTGAGCACAGAAGCATGAAATTAACCAACAATTAATCTGTGAAAACAAAATCAAATGGAAACTTAAAAAGAATCAATTTCTGACATGAGATTGCTCTTTTGTTGTTTCTCTAATTCTATAATTTTTAGATTGTTTTATTTACTTGTCACAAAAACAAAAAAACTGAACAATTTAATAATTTAGTATAAAAAAAAAGGGAAAATGGCCAAAATAGCCCGTTGACAGTGCGATTTGCCTAAATGGCCATCTCCCCCCTCTTTGGAGAGACCGGTCACGTTTACCAACCAGTCTGAAGCGTCTCCCGAGAGGCTTCCCATATGAACCAATACAAAACCAACACCTTATCAGACACTCTCTCTCCTCGCTTTCTCTCTCCTCTCTCCTCACTCTCTCTCTCCTGAACCCCCTTTCTCTCTACTGAACCCCCTTTCTCTCTCCTGAACCGTCTCCTCACTCTCTCTCTCTCCCTTTCTCTCTCCTGAATAGTCTTACACTCTCTCCAACCTCCACCGTTGACTCCCTCCTCCGTGACCTCACCCTAAAAAATTGACTTGTAGCACAACTTGATAAGCTTCATCTCACATAGCTATATGAATTGTGGTGAAAGTTTAGCCACTTAATTTTTTGAGGTGTTCTAAATTTTTTTCTATTGATATTAAATAACAACTTTATCAAGTGTCCATATTATGCACCACATGACACATTGTTAGTTTGTAAGATTAGACCATGACAAAACGGATCGAAAAACATAACAATTTCCATTATACTCATTTTGATATGAATAGTTTGGCACGCTACACTTTGACTAGGTTCTGAACCTCCAAACATGAAATAAACCAGAATATGTTTTAGTTTCTTACGCCTTGACGAACCACTTGACAAAACTCAAGACTAAAATTTCAATTAAACATAGCATACCTCATGGATTCATAATAAATAGCAAAACAGGACCTGCATTTATCAACAAAAAACAAAGCACATCAAACGATATTGGATGTAATCGGTAACCAAATCAAATAGTGTTCGTAAGACCATTCATGTTATCCATTAGCTAAAACGAACAAGTTAAACAAACGTTTTACATCAAAAAAAAAAAAAAAAAAAAAAACTATGTAAGCAATGAAAAGTTAGATAAATCCAGAACATGGAAACAAATCCAGTTTATATATGCATACAGCCAAAATATACATATAATTAATCATAAAAAATAAACATACAATTATTAATAGTTGAGCATCTTTCAAGTGGGTTGGAGCATAAAGGAGGGCATATCAAGAACAATAGACATAAAAATAATGAGGGATAACTTGAATGCAATTCGTGTTAATTGAATGCAATAGAGTTACCTGTAACTATTCAACTTTAGCTAAAGCATTTTATCGAGCACTTGATGTGCATCTTCAGACTACGTGCGTACAAACGGGATCAAACCTGCAAATAGTGATATGGACCGATGAAACAACCATGAACGAAGTACGAACGAAGCAAGGAGAGGTCTGCTGAGTGGAACAATAACCTTGAGACTACCTGGAGTGGGGGAGGGGGGGGAAGAGGGGCGTGATGCACCATGGAGCATAAAGGAGGGCATATCAAGAACAATAGACATAAAAATAATGAGGGATAACTTGAATGCAATTTGTGTTAATTGAATGCAATAGAGTTACCTGTAACTATTCAACTTTAGCTAAAGCATTTTATCGAGCACTTGATGTGCATCTTCAGACCACGTGCGTACAAACGGGAATCAAACCTGCAAATAGGGATATGGACCGATGAAACAACCATGAACGAAGTATGAACGAAGCAAGGAGAGGTCTGCTGAGTGGAACAATAACCTTAAGACTACCCGGAATGGAGGGGGGGAAGAGGGGCGTGATGCGCCATGTGGCACTTGTGGGACCCGTGTGTGAAGGGTGAAAATTGTGGGGAGTGGGGGGGGAGGAAATAATATTATATTGTGTTAAAGTTAAAATAAAAAAAATATCTGACCAATCAAAACCCTCCACCTCTTTTCAAGCCCCCCCCCCCCCCCCCCCCCGTCGGTGAATTCTTCCCCGCCCAAAGGGGCGACGCCCTCTTCCGCCCCCTTGGCGGCAGTGTTCCAGCCCAAAAAGCTCCCCCACGCCACTTACCCCGCCCCCACTCCTGATACTCTAACAATGTGATAAAACAAAGAAAACCTGCAGAATGAAGTGTAAAGAGATAAAGACATGTACCGGTATGGTTTTATCGCTAAGAGGAATATTATGGATGGTCCAATGGTAATGAAGGAGGTCATGGCTTGAGCTAAAAGGGTAACAAACAAGCACTATTATTCAAAATCGACTTTCAGAAAGCCTACGACACGGTTAGTTAGGATTTGATTGATTCAGTGATGTTTTGGATGAATTTTTCCACGCATTGGAGAATGTGGATTGAGGGAATTCTGGGCTCGGCGAGAGCATCCGTCCTTGTTAATGGATCTTTGGCATGCGAATTTCAGTGTCATAGGGGGTTCGTCTGTCTGTCCCCTTGTTTTCCAGCTGGGTATTTTTCACGAGCTAATCATTCCTAATGGCAGTCCTGTTCTGACGCGTCTAATGTATTAGGGTCATGTTATTTACACCGTAGGTTTTTTAGGGTTTTACACATCTCTACTGCTCGTAGAGGCCTCTACGAGCAGTAGAGGTGTCAGAGCATTGAAAACCACAAAGCTCTACTACTGGTAGAGGCCTCTACAAGTGGTAGAGCTTTGCTGCCCAAAAACCTAACCCTACTACGACTCGTAGAGGCCTCTACGAGCCATAGAGATGGAGGCCCACAGAACATTCAATGTTCAGACTTTATACAGGTTTGTCAGTGAGCTCTGCGACTCGTAGAGACCTCTACGAGCCGCAGAGGTATGGTAGTTGATGTAATTAAACTCTATACGACCAGTAGAGGCCTCTACGAGTGGTATAGGGTTAGAAAGTACGAGGTATCTGAGTATCAGGTTGCCATTTAAGTGAAATCACTCCTTTACAGCCAGTAGAGACCTCTACGAGCCGCAGAGGTCTGGTTGTTGTCAGTATTTATATACATACTCTACGACCAGTAGAGACCCCTACGACTGGTAGAGTTTTCTTTAAGCACTTTAAACCATCAACCATGCACGATTTTCAGTCCAGACCTCAAAATTTCAAATTTTTTTCTCCGACGGTTCCGAAATAGAAAGGGGTTTTCTACCACTCGTATGGGCCTCTACTAGCCGTAGAGTATTCTGATACGAGTCGTAGGGGCCTCTACAGGTCATAGAGGGTGGAACATATAAGAGCGTAGAGCCCTCTACCACTCGTAGAGAAACAAATTTTAGTTTTGATTAAAAAAAATGTTGGGAGCTTGTAGATGAGCTCTATGACTCGTAGTGGCTTTCTCTACGACCCGTAGAGCCCTCTATCACTCGTAGAAGAACACACATTGTTATTTATTATTAATTTTTTTAAAATAATAGTAATAATTTATGATAATAATAAAAATAAATATTTTTTTTAAAATTTATTTTTCTACGACTCGTAGAGGCCTCTACTAGTCGTAGAGAAAGCCTTTGCTAGCCATTGAGCTCCTATACGAAGGGAAAAGAATTCAAGTGAAACTCTACTGCTCGTAGAGGCCTCTACGAGCGTAGAGGTGTCATTAAATGATTGGCATTCACGGGACCACATTAACAGAGGTCTCTACGAGCCGTAGAGGCCGGTGCAAATAAAATTTCAGCAGGTGCAAATAAGAGGCGCCATGTATTATGTATCCTGACGATGTTCTAATGCTGAGAGAAAATGCGGAAAATTTAGCCAAGTTAATGCGTGCTTTCTATTTGGTTTCGGGGCTCAAGATTAATTATCATAAGTCTACCTTGTATGGTTTGGGTATGAAAGAGCAAGAGTGATAGGGTTATAACCGTAATGGAGAGATGGTTTTACAATAGTTAACTGGGCATGGACTCGTGCAACTTTATCTTCAGTGGAGCAGAATGAAGAGGCGTGATGTATGCGGCTACTGCAACAAGTTAGTTTAATAGATCGAATGGTTTGCTTCTCAATCTGGGCCATTCAAAAAGTATGTACGGATGCAGGAGTTCCCGAAGATCAATATGTCTTTCCATGGAATTCTTGGTTATCAAAGAAGCTAAATATATTTGGACTATGTTTATAATAAATTGAAAACCCTTAGGACCAATTGCTTAATTAATGAAGTTGTGGGACCAAGAGTGCAATATCGGTAAACCACATGGACCAACCAAACAATTAACTCGTATATTTGGCTGGAGGGCTACTCTGAATAGGTTGCCTAAGGAGGCCCTTCAAAGGGAAACATTATGGTTCCATCCCTCTTCTGTCCCTTGTTTGGTGGCATGCCGGAATCGGTTGATCATCAATTTACCTCATATTGATTGGTGTCAGACTGTCAGCTACCTCATATTTGGCAGGAGATTGCTGCTTGGTGTCATCTACCTCCTATTTATGTGTTCTCCGCCTAGGATATATTCTTAGCTTTCATGAATTTACCAATAGATATAATATAACCAAAAGAATGGTACAGTCGGTTTGCTTCTTGCATGTTGGTCAATGTGAAAAGCGCGGGATAACTTTGTTTTTTCATCACAAGAAGCAAGCTGTTAACAACATTATTCGCGAAGTTAAGGATGTGGCAAATGACAATACTGTAGATAAGAAGCTAGTCCAAGGAGAAGTCTCCTGATGAGCATCAATGGAGTAATTATTGTTAGTTTTAGGTGTCTATTGTTTGTGGTTTGTTTTCTCCTTGTTAGATGTTGTGGTGTTTAATAGAATATGTCTATATTTGTAAATTATTGTAATTGATTTACTTGTGATCCCCTCCATAATAGGAGTGTCAGTTATTGTATTATAAATTGAGATGAGAATGAATGAGGAAACCATATTGAATAATTCTTATATGGTATCAAGTCAACCCCCAAGATCCTAGCCCTAACCCTACCGCCGCCGGCTATTCTTCTGTTCCGGCTGCCTCCTTCCACCACTCCTCCGCCCCTCTGCTATACTCCTCTCATCTCTCTCCTCATGGATAACCCCCTTCACCCGGCCCTCACGGTCACAAACATCAAAACCCACGTCCCAATCATCCTGGAAAAAGACTCGCCACACTATTCCATGTGGTCGACCCTTTTTCAGGTGCACTGTCGTGCGTATGAAGTTCTTGAACATCTGTCAGAACGCCCTCCTGCTGCTGCCGCGTCTGTCCAGGATCCAGCCAAAGTCGTCGAAGGTTCCAGGGCTGCCGCCCTCTGGTCACGTCTGGATGCAATTGTCTTGCAATGGATATATGCTACCATCTCTCAACCCCTCTTAAACATCATCATTCAACCCGGTCAGTCCGCGTTTGAAGCCTGGTGGCCGTTCAAAACGAATTTTCTGACAACAAGATAGCCCGTGCCATCTTTTTTGGTCAGGAGTTTGCCAATCTCAGCCTTGATAATTTTCAGTCTATGGCTGCCTACTGCGAGCACGCCAAACATCTCACCGATCAGCTTGCCAGTGTGGGTGCTCCCGTTGATGATAACATGCTTGTGATAAAAGTCTTAACTGGTCTCACAGAGCAATACGATGGTATCTCCACCGTGTTGCAAGAGAAAGACCCGCTGCCTCCGTTCAATGAAATCCGGTCCCAGTTAACGTTCGAAGAAAGCAAAAAGAAGCGTCAGGTTGCCCGTTCTTCTCAGTCGGCAGCCACTGCCCTAGCCGCTTTTGTCACCTCAAACCCGTCTGCCAACAACCCTCAAAACTACCCAACTCAACCTGCTGATCATACCCGCAACCGTGCTCGACGCGGACGTGGGCGTGGTCGTAACATGGGTACTTGCGGACGTGAACAGCCCTCCAACCCCAGCCACCCATACATAGTTTTTCCGTCTAACTGGACGGCCAGCCAGTGGGCCGGTCTTTTAAATGGGTCGCAAAATTGGAACAACCGACAGGCCCAAGGAAATCAGTCTCAACCGCCCTGTCCATATCCTTCCCGGCCCAATAACTCGTCTCAAGGCATTTTGGGTCCGCGACCAGATCAGGCTCATCTTACCGGGTATACTCCCGCCGACATCGAGCAGGCCCTCTACACATTGTCTCTCAATCCTCCGGATCATGGCATGATGGACTCCGGTGCGTCGTCACACTCGGCAAACCAGCAAGGTATATATTCCCCGTCTAACTTTAATACGTGCACTAATAAAAATATTATTGTTGGTAATGGCATGACTATCCCTGTTTTGGCCCAAGGCAACCAAACTTTACCTCCACCCTTTCCACCCCTTAAACTCAATAATGTCCTGTTTGCACCTAATATCATTAAAAATTAAATTTCAGTTCGTCGCCTTACAACTGATAATTTAGTTTCTGTTGAGTTTGACCCATTTGGTTTTCTTGTGAAGGATCTCAAAACTCGAGCTCCTATCCTACGATGCAATAGCACAGGCAATCTCTACCCACTGTCTCAGCCTCTCCCGCTCAACCTCAACCAACCCAAGGCCTTCACCACCATATCTCAAGATCGCTGGCATCAAAGACTTGGTCACCCGGGTAACAATTTATTGCAATCTTTAAAATTGTCGTCTTTTGTTGATTTTAGCAAACACAATAAAACTTTATGTCAATCTTGCATTTTTGGCAAAAGTGTTAATTGTACTCGTTTGCCTTTTGATATTGTGCACAGTGACCTTTGGACCTCACCCGTACTTAGTACGGGTGGTCACAAATATTACATCCTCTTCTTGGATGACTTTACCAATTTTCTTTGGACCTTCCCGCTCACCAATAAATCCCAAGTTTTTAACACCTTTACCCAACTTCACAACCTCGTTCATACCCAATTTGAACGAAAGATAAAACAGTTTCAATGTGATAATGGCAAAGAATATTCAAACCAAAATTTCTTTAATTTTTGTCACAACAACGGTATGCAATTCCGTTTTTATTGCCCCTACACATCCTCTCAAAACGGCAAAGCCGAACGTAAAATTCGCACCATAAATAATATGCTTCGCACCCTGTTAGCCCAAGCCTCCCTTCCACCAAACTTTTGGCATCATGCCTTAGAAACCGTCACCTACTTGCTTAACATTTTACCTAGCAAAAACCATAACTTCCGCTCACCCACCTCCCTTCTCTACAACGTTACACCCTAATACGAGCACCTACGCGTCTTCGGTTGTCTTTGCTATCCCATAACTGTAACAACCGGCAAAAATAAGGTAATTCCGTACTAATTAATTAATATATGATTAACATAATTAAATGCAATTATACGTGATTTAATTATCAAGGCTTTAGGATATAGCAATTTCCAAATAATGCATAGGAATGCAGACGTTTAATGGTAAAACATGATAGGATCATGTGCGAATAAACTATCCGGTATGGACGTTGGCGATTACCCGGTAATAATTAAATAAACGAAAAGGATCCCGGACACCCAGGATATAAAATAAAGGGTATTTTCACAAAATATAATGAGTTTTGGAACTCCAAAACCATAAGTGAAAACTTTTCACATGAAGCTCCCGGTAACGAATAAAGTGCGCGTACCGCACCCGATACGCGTACAACTCGTAATTTCACCCGGCAAAAGCCTAAATAACCAATAAACGCTTAAATTAGACTATATTTAAGGGTTATTAAAGGTATTTTTAATGTCCGAATAACACGCGGTTAAAACCCGAAAAATACCCGAACGACGAGGGATTTAACTTAACAAACAATGGGTAAATATTTGGAGTTGTGGACCCCACCTAAACCCATCAAGGGGCCGGCCTTAAGGCCTTATAATTCTTTTTAGTTTTCTTTTAAAACACCCTATAAACCTATATTATCAAGCATGTTAAGAAAGAGATAATGTGTAGGATTTTGCAAGTACAAAGCATGCCCAAGTTGTTTCTTTTTGTAAGAAAATTTCGGCCCTTTGGCCATGAGATCCAAGACATAATCAAACTAATGATACACTAGTACATACACATGCTTAAAGATCTAGTGAAGGATCAAGATAAATCTCAAATATTTAGCTAAGATTTGCAAGTAAACTCTCTCCCAATCTCTCTCTCTCTCTCTATCTCACGGCACACACACACTTTAAATCCATCCAAGATCACCTTTGGTACTACCTAAATCCCTTGAATCTTTAGAAAGATTACATGTGATAATATTATATAACATGTGTTAGGCATTTGGAGAAAAACAAAGCAAAACTTCTCTCTTCTTTCTTTGTTTGGCCATGGTTTTTATAGCAAGAACACACACACTTCTTCAAGTTTAAACAACACAAATCACTTCCAAACATCCATCCATCAAAACCCCCATTGTGTGTTTCAAGAGCTTGGAGCTTAACCACTTGGAAGAACACACTAAACCCCTCTCAAATCCAAGGTTTTTGTCTTCCCTAGCCTTGTGCTAGTAGTAAGCTTCTTAACCTTGTTTTGATTATTAATATTCATGTATGTGTTCTTAGAAGCAAGTTGTACATGAAGGGTTAAAATGTGGTTTTGAAACATAAGCTTTAATAGATTTTACATGAGTAAAATGGATGATTAAAGACATGTAAATGGATCATGGATTTGATGATAATAAAGTAGTGTTCTTAAAAGATATAAAATCTACACATACACTAGGTAGGATGATGATTTGGATAAGATTTGAGGAAGAAACTTGAATGTGTTAAAAAGTAGTTTTAATCATCTTAAAATGATCATCTAAGATATAATATATGATGGAATATATTAGGATGTCATAAATGAAGAAGTTGCAAAATTAAAGTTTACTTACTTAGAAGAATGAGATTTGGATATAATGGACAAAAACATTAAACACACATATTAGTAGCCTTATGTATGGAATATAAGACTATTAAAAGTGATTTGATGCAAAAATAACTTAACATTAAAAAGATGAATCTTCAAAGTCCACTAATTTGGGAGAAAAATACTAACTTTGGAAGTTAGAGTAGAAAAATGCAACATTTGCAAGTTAAGGGACTAATGTTGTAACTTTGAAAGTTAGAGGACTAAAATGAATATTTTAGAAACTATTAGTCCAAAAATGCAATAATGGAAAGTTTGGTGTCAAAAGTATAAGTAATAATTTTCTAAGGTTGATTTGGTAAATACTAGTAAACATACTTGGATATTTTGTATAAAAGTGTATTTTTATAAAAGTGGAAGTTATAAAAATATGGACTTGTATTAACATAAGGATTTTTATAAAAATAGAGATTTTTATAAAAATGTTAAAACAAAAATTAAAGCTTGAGAAACTTATACAAGAATGAATACTTTTATATAAATGGGAATATAAAAGTGTTGGAAAACATTTTTGTGTCTAAGTTAACAAGTTGGATTAAAAATACAAAAGTATTTTTAAACCTTCCAAGTAACATGTGTTAGGAGGTGGAAATATGAATAATATTTCTATAAAACACATGTTGGGAAAAACTTGAAAAAATTAACTATTCAAGCTAAGATAGCGGGCTAAGACACATTAACGAACAATAAACGGACAAAACATGAGAAAAATGCCGTTGCGGCAAGATGAGAAAATATATATTTTTAGGAAATAAAATATATATATACATCATGGGTGAAAACTAATTAACACTTTCCTAAGTGTTGAAGAAAACTATTCGTGGGAGAAAAACATAACGTAAACAAGTAAGACGTTAAACAAACGTATAGACTTAACAAGAAAAATTACACGTTATATATATATATATATATATATATATATATATACGCTCGTCTCGGCAAAATTCTAGTATATCTACTTAATGGGAAAGTAGATATGTGGAAAGGAAAACCAAGACGAGTAGACAAAATATATATGTATATATATATGTGTATACCGTGCCGACGAGATCCTAGTATATTTATTTGAATGGGAAAATAAATATACGGCATGGTGAGTCGAATCGGGTATTGAGAATATACTACCGAACGACAAGACCTTAGCATATTTATTTAAATGGGAAAATAAATGTGCGGCAAAGTGAGTCGGGTCGGATGTTAAAAATATATTATATCGAACGATGCGATCTTAAGTATAATTATTTGAATGGGAAAATAATTATACGTTAAGTGAAGTCGAGTCGAGGATAATAATATACAAGTTAAGGAAATATTAATGAGAATAATATACAACTCGTAAGGAAAGGGGTAATCTAACGCCAACGAAACCTAGGATACGCGCTAAATTAAACGGGAATTGGAATAACTCGTGGTCGGGAGTTGGGTGTACAACTTGCCAAGGCACATGCACTTTAGGAATAGTGACTTATACGTCTAGGACGTTTGTAGGTGCGAGACCCCCCGTTTGCTATCTACCTATTAAGCCAGACACTGATTCAGGTGAGTCTCACGGCCCCATTTTAAACTATTTTACGTTTTCGGGGGAAAGATATGTTAGGGAAAATGTTTGACGGAATAATTACTTGAGGTGTGACCGCCACTCGGGGTTGAGACCTCACTTCTATAATCATTTATTCAGGGAAATGAAACCGGTGGAATATTTGAATAGTACTATTGGTGTCTGACAAGGCCCACCCCTAATCGATAGCGTCGATTATGCATTAGTGTATGCCTGGGGTGCATATATTCTGAACTTAAGTCGTAGGATACCGAGAAACGACTTGGAGCGGGGCACTATTATTATACGTCTTGGTTTGATTATAGTCTCAAGTAGATTTATAGGAACTTGCAACTCCTATATATTGTCATAACATGGTATTTCCCAAGTGTTTAAGTTTTGGAAACTAAAAACCTGTGAACTCACCAATATATTTATATTGACGAAATTTAAACATATCTTTCAGGTAACTAGATGAAGACAAGCATGGCGGGCTGGGTCACTGGAATCTCCTATGCGGGCGTCGGTTGCTTTTGGGGGGTTTCACTTTTATTTCCCACATATATGGGATATATTTGAGAAACCTCACTGTTTATGTTAAAAACAATCTACTTTATGTGTAATGTTGAACATGATTTTGACGCCTAAATAAATGACCCATTTTCTTAATTACTTGTGATTTGCGTTAACCTTGACTTTATACGCTTGAACCGTCGCGCCACGTGTTTCCGCCATTGGCGTGGTGTGACAATAACTCCCTCCACCAACATTCACAAACTTAACTACCGATCGAACCCGTGTGTATTCCTCGGATACCCACCGAATCATCGTGGTTATAAATGTCTTGACCTCTCCACCCATCAAATAATTGTTTCTCGCCATGTCCACTTTGAAGAAACAATTTTTCCTTATACCATCCAATCACCTACTAAACCACCATCCTATGATTTCCTAAATCCCACCATACACCCGCTCATATGGGATCACCTTGCTTCCCAAACGAACCCCTCTTCTGCTCCCACACCCACTACTGACTTCACCCCACCTCCCTCCTCCAACATTCAACAAAGCCCACCCACTTCCCCTTTACACACTCATGGCCCGGTTACTCCCTCAGCCCAATCATTACCCACCAACCCACCTTCCACATTCCCTCCGCACACCACTTCTCACAACACTGGCCCAACTTCACCTTTTGTACCTAGCCACACCCCATCAGACCACACTGGCCCAACTTCTCCCACCACTGGCCCAAGTGCCCCACATCAGCCCACACCCCCGGCCCCATCTGCTTCTCCTATCCAGCCTTCACCACCACCGCCCCCTCCCCCACCCGCTCGGACCATTCATACTCGCTCCATGAGCGGTATCGTTAAACCAAAGCCACAATTTAACTTCCACACTACCACTGTCACACCTGTATCCAAAAACCCTCAGGTCGCCTTGGCCACTCCAGAGTTGTATAATGCCATGTCCAACGAATTTAGTGCCCTTATTAAAAATAAGACCTGGGAACTTGTACCTCGCACGCCTGACATGAATATTATTCGATGCATGTGGTTATTTAAACATAAGTACAGGTCTGATGGCAGCTTGGAGCGGTATAAGGCTCGTTTGGTTTGTGATGGATGTAGTCAGGAACAAGGGATTGATTGTGGTGAGACTTTTAGCCCGGTTGTTAAACTGGCTACCATTCGCCTTGTACTCGCTCTAGCTCTGGCGAATTCATGGAAAATACACCAACTTGATGTCACCAATGCGTTTCTGCATGGTACTCTGGCTGAAACTGTCTACATGCATCAACCAGTTGGCTTTCGTCATCGGGATTTTCCAGACCATGTCTGTCTTCTTAAGAAATCTCTATACGGACTGAAACAGGCCCCTCGAGCCTGGTACCAGCGGTTTATCGACTTTGTTACTTCACAGGGTTTTCACCGGAGCAAGTCTGATCACTCGCTCTTTATTTATAAGCAGGGAAGTGATGTTACTTATCTTCTTATTTATGTCGATGACATCATTCTCATCACTTCTAATGATGCTCTTCGACAGCGACTTTTAGACACTCTTGCAGGTGAATTTGCCATGAAGGACTTAGGCCCTCTGTCATATTTTCTGGGCATTCAGGTTACTCGCACTGGGAACAACATGTTTTTGTCTCAACAGGCTTATGCTCGTGATATCATACACCGCGCAGCCATGGATTCCTGCAAGCCTGCCGCGACCCCAGTGGATACTCAGTCCAAACTATCAGCTGACTCGGGTCCACTATATGATGATCCTTCTACCTATCGCAGTCTTGCAGGTGCTCTTCAGTACTTAACTTTCACCAGACCTGACATCTCATACGCCGTTCAGCAAATCTGTATGTTCATGCATGCGCCTCGGGTCACTCACTGGAACGCTTTGAAGCGGATTATTCGTTACATTCAGGGCACGTCTGATTTCGGTCAACATCTCAACCCTGCTCAGTCATTATCACTTATGGCTTACACTGACGCTGACTGGGCCGGTTGTCCTGATACTTGCCGATCTACCTCTGGCTACTGTGTCTACTTCGCTGACAGTCTCATCTCCTGGTCCTCCAAGCGGCAATCTACTATTTTTCGTTCCAGTGCTGAAGCCGAATACCGTGGCGTCGCCAATGTTGTTGCTGAACTCTGCTGGCTTCGCAATCTCCTTCTGAAATTGCATCTTCCTGTCACTCGAGCTTCTCTGGTCTACTGTGACAACGTCAGTGCTATATACTTGTCAGGGAATCCGGTGCAACATCAACGTACGAAGCATATTGAGCTCGACATTCACTTTGTTCGTGAACAGGTTCAACGGGGCTGCGTTAGAGTTCTTCATGTTCCGTCCAGGCACCAGATAGCAGATATATTCACGAAGGGCCTTCCTCGGGTCCTCTTTGATGATTTTCGCTCCAGTCTCAGCATTCGTCCACCCTTCGCTTCGACTGCGGGGGTGTAATAGAATACGTCTATATTTGTAAATTATTGTAATTGATTTACTTGTGATCCCCTTCATAATAGGAGTGTCGGTTATTGTATTATAAATTGAGATGAGAATGAATGAGGAAACCATCTTGAATAATTCTTATAGTGTTCAAGCGTCTTGCCAGGATGTCGGTTTCACGGGTCAACAGTTCAGCAAGGTCACAGGTTAACGGGTCGGATTTGAGTTACCGTTTGTATGTGAATGGGTCAACGGGTATGAGAAGAATTTGGGATTTGGTTTCCATGGGGTGTATGTTACGTGGGATTGTGTTTCGGTTTTAATTTGTAGCTAAGTTTGTTATTGTTTTCTTGAGTCTATATATGTATGCAGTTTGTGGATGAATAAAAGTGGGTCTTCAAGCAGTAACATAACTTTTGTTTCGTAAGCTTTTTTGTGAGTTTGGTGCATTCAGTGGCGAAGCTTGACCCGAAGGTTCGGGGGGTCGGAAGTCACTAGTTTTGGGGGTCGAAAACCAATTTCGGGGGGCCGAAACCCTATATTTACAAAATTTTCTATACGAATACTATATAATCGAAACTTCTGCACGAAAATTCGGAGGGGTCGGCCGCCCCCTCCCGCCCCAACTAAGCCTCGCCACTAGCATGGGCGGGGGCATGTTGTTCGGGACGTAGTCCCGGGACAGCAGTCTTTTTTCAGTTGTATATATACATGTATGCATAGTTTTTCGAGTGACATCAATGTTTTTTTATGGTGACTACATTAGACCCAACCCAATTCCAGTTAAATGAGCTCAACTCTAATTTTTAAGTAGATAAAAATATAAACTTTTACAAGGTCACTCCACTATTTAGCTCATTAGGGGAGAAGGGACGCTTATATGATTCACTTTTCACTTAACTGATTTCAACCAATCATGCACTACCACATCACTTCACCGATACACTTTTTAGAGGCAGCACTCAACTGATTCTTTTATTTATTTTTATTTAAATTCAAATCTTAATCTTTGTTTTTTTTTAATTCACACGGTTTTATCACCAAACGGTCAGATTTTTCATAAACCGTCCTACCAACACGGTAAAAAATAATTATGTGCATTGAAATTGGTTTCATCTAACCGTCCGAAATATTGAATTTCACATGCAATACGGTTGAGATTTTTTTTTGTATATAAACCATTATACCACGGTGATGAAAACACAGTTCAACATCAACAAAACCCACACCTTCAAAATGACTCGCTAGACCGAAAATGAAGAAATGGCTCTGGTCGTGTGCGTTAAAGACGCACAAAACGACCAATCACTACAAAAAAATTGCCATTTAGTGGCATACAAAAAGTGCCATCAAAAATAAAAAACGTGCCACTAAAGGCTCTTGTGGGAATGGGCGGCACACAAAAAAAGTGTCACTAGAAGCAGTAACACTAAAGCCTTTTAGTGGCACTTTTCCCGTATGCCGCACAAAGTTTTTGACTTTTAGTGGCACTTTTCCTATTTACGTTTTAGGCTTTTAGTGGCACTTTTCCCATTTAAATTTTAGGCTTTTAATGGCACAACTTTGTGTTGGTAAAAACTATTACTGGTTACATATCTTCTACATTTAGTGGCATTTTAGTTTTTGTCACAATATAAAAAATACTTTTGTACCACAAATTGTTCGTAACAATTATTTTTAGTTAAGTATACATACCGGAATCATTATTTAGTCACCATAAATAAAAATATAACTAAAAAATATATAAATCATAATATCATAACTTCAATTGTAAGTTCAATACAAAACATATTCCAAATGTTTACAAAAGAAGTCAAAACATTCAAAACCAAGTGTTTATAGCCTATCTTCGAACTTTAGCTGTTAACATAGCTTCAGTTTGTGACATCATATTGAGCATAGCATCTTTATCGCCCTTATCTTCATTCAACATTATCCTCGTGTTAACTCTTTCTTAGTAATGATATTACTGGTTGCCAACCACGAATATTGTTACTTTCATATCCTTCAGTGCACCTTGTGCGCCTACTTGTGATAGAAAAAGGTCATGATTGCAAAAGTTAATATCTTTAGAGAATTAAATGCTATAGTTAACATCTAATACTATCGGCCATGGCCGGCCCTTAAGGGGTGCGGGGAGGACTCCCGGCCCGGGCCTAATTTCTCGGGGGCACATTGACCCTCCGGCAATCCAAGTTTTCTTAACAATGATATCTTTAATTCGATGGATTTTTGTATGTTTAAGCCACAAAATTGTTAATCAAGTATTAATCAAAGTGACTGATAGTTTATATAAAACAGAAAGTAAAAAAATGTTAAGAGAGACTAAGAATTAAAGAAGAAAATGAAATGGTTTGAGAAAAAAATTGCAGGTTTATTAATGAGTGTAAAACTAGAGATGATGAAGAATATGAAATGAAAAGTGCTCATACTTGGTTGTTTTTTATTTTTACCGGTTGGTTTTGACTTTCTTTTTAACTTTTATTTTTGTTATGAAACAATTTTTTTTTTTTAATTTGCAAACTTTCACCCATTTATATTTTCATACTTTGTGTGATTCGAACTCCCAACCTCTCCAAAGAGGGTTGTTCCCTCTACTATTAAGCTACAACCTAAGTGAGAAATAAAATTTGATCCATCAATTTAATATTACTTTAATCGTAGCTTAAAAAATTAGTTTACATTATTTATTTCGTTAAGACCTAAAGCTATGGTTAAGGGGCACAATTTTTACAGCTCGGCCCGGGCACCTGAATTTTCAGGGTAGGCAATGGTTCAAATCATAACACACCTTGATTTTTCCAGACTACATTCAGTAGAATACTGCTCGCTTTAATGTCCCTGTGCAAGTCTTCATAAAGATTTGTGATACACCACCAACTATGGAATGTCTTTATTTCTTGTCTAAGCACATCTCTCCTTACATCTAATATAAAAAAAGATTAGATGGATTAGTGTACTGGATTTCAATATAATTTTTTAGACTATACTAAGGCAAAATCTAATAAACAAATAGTTTTGATAATCTATCATTGATTTCTAGTTATAGCAACAAAATCATAAATAAGGAGGCAAGACTGCAAAATGAAGAATCAGTCACCTTAAAAAGCAAAACGCAGACCATGAAACCGCAGATTAATAATTCAAGAAATTTCAAACAATGAAATCATGACTGTAACTATGACTGTTGCCGAGACTTTAGACTTCTATCGGGAATTAGGGAAACGATTTCACTGATGTAGTCTTAAACTGTAGACATCATGAAAAAGATATGTACTATTGTGGGCATTTAGAGATGACAGAGTAAAAAGCGTCAAATAATTAGTTCGCTACTAAAAGCAAACAAAATAATTATCAATGGGCCTGGGCAGTAAATAAAATAAGTTATATACCGTTATATATTTCCTCACACTCCATGAATGTTTCATGGTCTGGAGTGAGAATTATTTTATAATTGCTTGGTTTGCATTGATACATTCCATCCAATTTCTTTCTACACACACATATAAGTAACTAGTTTTACACCTGTCCAGTGGTTGGGTACTTCAACTTAATAATATGGTAAAACTGACTTTCTTTAAATTATAAATAAAACCACACAAGATACATAAAAAGATTCCATTTAATTCAAAACTGTTACCTCCATCCTTCTGTAATGAACATAGAGTTCTTCAACATATTTAACAAGAAGTGTATTTTTGGTGAATACGTCGATATAGACAAAGGGTTCTTCAAAGATGTCCTCCTGCAACAACTTTATAATTAAAGACCCAAATCGTTTATGAATTGTGAATATAGAAACATGATAGAGAGATCGTTACCATGAAAATTTGAAATCCTATTCCGCATCTGTTGTTTCTAGTGCCATGGGCACAGGTTGATCCTCCTCATCTTCAAAGATTTAAAACTCTCAGTTTATTATTACGGCCACAGTTGTTAAAAGCGAGCGCCTAGGGCGCCTAGGCGATGAATTTCCTAGAAGCGACCCTAGGTCGCTTTTCTCTCCTAGATAAATAAAGCAATGATTTTTTTTTAAAAGTTTTATCCCTTTACCATTTTATAGCAGATTTTTTAAAACTAGTAATATCTAATCATATCTTTTATTTTTTAAACAAGTTATGCATTCTAATCTATATAAACAACCTCTAACCCTCTGCCCTTTTGGATTTGAAGTTTATTATTTTTTACATTTTGAACTATTTTTTGGTTTTCAAGCATAAACAACTTGCTATTTGGATATTTTGGTGGTTTTTAATCATGGTGCTGCTGATAGTTGTTATTTTTTAGTGATTTTGGTGATTTTTCCCCATTTTTTTTATTTGCGCTTTTATTTTCTCAGGCCCACGCTTTTTTTGCGCTTCTCGCCTAGGCCACAGGCGGTACCAAAGCGCCTTGAGTGCGCTTTACGCCTTTGACAACTATGATTACGGCCTCAAAACATCTTGGTTTCAATAAAAGTTTTGAATTTTTAATAATATATACTGTAAATCTAAATATTTTTTTCATGGGGATGTAGTGAAAATGGTACCTTAGGTGGCTCTTAAAGAACAAAATATACATAATGGTAGTTAGTTACCTTAAAATGTGATGGTATTCGGTGCAAATACGTTCAATCTGGGATAGCATCCAGGATTTTGTGGAGTTTTGAGTTTTCGGAATCTGTCGTAATGAGCAAAGCAGAGAAAGGAAGCGGAGCTCGGTTCTCAAATTAGTCAAGTTTCATCTATAACATTTTGTCGTGTTTTTTTTTTTCCGGCTTTTAGTTCCAAATTGATTGATTCATGGTGCTTTATTCAAATTCAAGAACCCATAAAACAAATAACCTAAAGAAATCAAAGGACAAACTAATAAACTCGAATATATAAATACAAAAAATGATCAGTCTTGATAAGAAAAACAAAAAATAAAAACAAAACTGAGTATAGGAACCTGGTCCGGAGACGATGATGGTATTGAAACGCCATGACAATCTACAGAATCATGACTTTGTAGAACATAAATTAAACATGAGTTAAAACAACAATTGATAAAAACATAACTTGAACTAATTGTTGTAAGGGAACTCAAAAGGGAGCAAAAACAAAAAGTGAGCTCTTACTTGATAGATTTTCATTTAAGCATTTCATCGAACACATGGTCTTCAAACATACAGAACTTCAAAATAAACCATTAACACCACATTATTTGTGAACTTAACTACAAATTTGTAATTATTACACTAGAAGACCAAAGCTAGCATTCTCAGGTCAAACGAATTGACATATTTTCTCTTTTCTTAAAATTTGAGAACATCAAAACACCAAAATCATAAGAAAACGCAAAACAGAAGCCAAAAACTTACAATTATAATCTGCCAACGGCAGTAACGAACACACGTTTCGAGCTGAGTGGCAATGATTTGGAAAACAAGGAACATTTCAGAAGTGAAGGATTCCGGTGGGATTGTGGCCTTCACGGAGGCGTGTAGTATGGTTCTTAATCTGGTGTGCGAAGGAGGTAAAGGCAGGCATGGCCACCACCGATCACGCAGAGGTGAACTAGATTTTCGGTTTGATACTTTGATTGATGAATATTTGTGGTATGAAGGAGGGAGAGTGGGATTTGGATGAAATCTAAACCTAAAGTTGTCAAACCTATAGTGGGAATCTAATTTTTAGGTGCAGGGGAAAATATTTTTTCAAAATATAGGAAACCAAATAAATACTTATTCACGTTTTTGATGTATTCTAAATACATATTTATATGTTATATTATTTAACTAGTTTTTATCCGGGAGCGTCCCGGGTTGAAATATCTAATATAACATAATAAAATATATTATTATTATTATTGTTATTATTATTATTATTATTATTTTAAACAAATCTCTACCATAAGTTATCATATTCAAATATAGCCGGGGTATAAATCTAGTGCCATTACAAATGAATTCGAAAGTTTATAATCGATCATTCTAAAAAGAACTAACATGAAATAAGAAAAAAAAAAGTTAATTATTGAAATATCGAACGCATTAATCTAAGGGTTATGTGATGCGTTAAAAAATTCATGGGTATATGATCGGGTATATAGTTCGGGTATTTGGGTATGTTGTTTCGGGGTAATCGGGTCGGGTATCACCTAATCCCAGACCCGACCCAAACCCAAAAAATTTTTAAACTAATCCTAAACCCGACACAATACCTGCCGGGTTACAAAAAATAGTCATTTTTTCCTCCGATTTTTATAGGATTAATTACATATATCCCCCTATTTTCAACTATAATTACATATATACCAAACCCAAAATTTAAATTACATATATCCCCCTACAAAACTTTATAAATTACATATATACCCATTCTATGAAAAATGCATAGGAAAATAGCTATTTTACCCCAATTCTTTTACTAAACTATATTCACGACAAGTCATACAACACATTATTTGCATCCTAAAACTTATATCCCATACGATCTTTCAAAGTTAGTAAGTTATGAACACTATGAACATGTAACATGCAAAATGATTCCATGTATCCTACAACTTGATTTCACCGAAACGAGTGTTCTAACACTCTTACATAATCATTACTAAGCCCTCGTATCATTACATTCATCATAACAGGTAATGATATGATGTTCTTAATAATAGAATAAGTATATTTGATATTTTTAGTTTTTGGGAAGGGGAAATATGTAAATAAATTTTATGACTTGGGTATATATGTAATTTATGAAGTTTGGGAAGGGGAGATATGTAAATAAAATTTTGACTTGGTATATATGTAATTTATGAAGTTTGGAGGGGGATATATGTAATTGCCCCATTTTTATATAGCACTATGGTACTCGTTGGAAAGATAATAAAACGCTCGTTAATTTGGTGTAATTTTTTTCGTTAAAAAATCTCGTATATAAAAGATATTAACGTTTAAAAGTTATGGGAGGAAATACGGGAGATAAAATAATAAAATTTTAATATTTAGATTTAGTAAATTAGGTATTTAATAGATTAGGTTAAATCATATTTTTTTCTTTTTTTTAATTGGTTTAAAGTTGGCACATCACATCCTATGTGGCATCTCTCAAAAGAGAGATTGCATAAGAGTATGACATGTAGGATTAATCCCTTTGCAATATATATATATATATATATATATATATATATATATATATATATATATATAGATTGTTTCATATACACTATATGATTTTTGAATAAAAACTTCAACTTCACTTCTTGATATCAGCATAACACATATTGTAAATAAATTAATTGTTAACATTAATTAGAAAAATAGTATTGCAAAATTATATTATATACTGTATAAAAGGAAACTAAGCATGAATAGAGTCTCTGGTTAAAAAAAAAAAAAAAAAACTTGGTCTACAGTAAATGATAAAAGTGCCAAGGTAATAAGTAAAGTGAGTTAATAGTCATTTTCGTCTCTGAGGTTTGGGCCAGTTTGCCACTCCAGTACAAAAGTTTTTTTTTTTTTTTGCAATCTCTTACCTGTGGTTTGGATTTTTTTGCCAAATTCGTCCTTTTCACTAACCCAGTTAAAAAATCTCGTTAGTGTCAAGGGTATGGTTGTCTTTTTACCAGTCAGGGACGAATTTGGCATTTAAAATTCAGTTAACCTTGAGGGACTGAATTTGCCTAATGATGAAAGTTTAAAAATACCCCCTTTATATTTTATCATGCTATTAAAATCAGCACCAAACACCATTTGTGCAGACTTATACCCGTTACCAAACACCCCCTTTATATTTTATCTCCTTTATAAACCTCTTCTTCCCTTGTACTCCTGCACAAAACCCACGAGTAAAACACAGTATGTGTGTGTGAGATGAGAGCTCAACCGGACAGCCACCTCCGGCCGCCGCCGACTTCCTTTCTCCGGTAAGCCATCACCGGTAAACACCACAACCTTTCTCTGGTTCCTCTCTCTCTCTCTCTTCTCCTCGTCTGTCTCTCTCTCCGCCAGTCTCTCTCTCTCTCGTAAACTTTTATGGTGAAAATTTTCGTAAAGAGATGACGGTTTGAAATTAATTACTATAATATAGTTTATTATATACGATAATAATAAAACTTTATTTGTGGATCTAATTTTGAAGCAGGCTTTAGAAAATGTATTTTTGACTCTCAACTAATGTACCTAATATTAAGTGAGAGAAACGTAAAAGTTAAAACTAGAGTAGGGAATTAAGGAGGGAATGATTCAGCATTCAGTGTGTTTGTTTCAGCCTCTGAATGAAATAGTTAAGGCTGAATCATTAAGACTTGAGATGTTGCTGAACCATTAAGCACTGAATCATTAAGCACTGAACTTGGCTGAACCTTAATGAAACTCTCATACCAATGTGGGACAAGAAAATTAACCATTAAGAGGTCCAACTTAATGATTCAGCACTTAACCATACAGACCTCTTAACAATTCAGACCTCTTAATGATTCAGCACATAATCAACCAAACAGCCCCTTAAGTGAAAGTTTTGTGAAAACTTAAAAGATAGGCAGGAGGGAAACAAGGAAATCTAAATATAGTTACACTAGCTTATATTCCGGGAGTGTCCCGGGTTGAGAAATCTATGTAAAATAAATAAAATTAGAAGTATTTAAACTATAAAAATGACATCTATGTATCAACTTACATTATATATTTAAAAAAAATATACCAAAAGATCCATTTCACCTTACAACATCAACATCTAAAACAGAATATTAAGATCCCAAGCACTTCAAGGGGACAAAGATTGTTTAGCACCAATACATTGAGTCAAAGGTCTTTAACCGCATATAATAAGATTTGAGCTATTTCAAAATATGGTAGAAAAAGAAAACATAGCAATTATCTGTTGGAGAGCGTCTCGGGTTGAAATATCTAATATGACATAATAAAATATCTAATATGACAAAATAATTAATGACTTGCCAATATATGATTAATGAATATTATTATTATTATTATTATTATTATTATTATTATTATTATTTTAAACAAATCTCTGCCATAAGTTATCATATTCTAATATAAAAAAAAGGGTAATTGGGTCGGGTATCACCTAATCCCAGGCCCGACCCAAACCCGCAATTTTTTTAAAACTAATATATTCTGAGAGCGTCCCGGGTTGAGAAATCTAATTTGAAATATCAATTTTACACCTGAAATAGACTGATGCGTGTTACAGTTACATCCAGGAAAGCTTCGGGTAACACTTAACCTAAAACAATTAACAATGTATCTTCAATGTTAGTGCATAACCTTAAACAATGTATAACTCTAATATACTATATTATAATGCATGAGTGAGGGGTATTTTAAGATACCCAAAAGTTAAGAACTTATTTTTCATTAATAACCCTGAAATGAGGGTAAAATAGTCATTCATACATTATTTACATTTTAATACCCTATCTTAGTTACACTTTAATCCCTTAAACTTACTTAACTTTTGATGATTTAAATTATAGTTAAACTTCTTTTCCTTATAATAAGCAAAACATCTCCCATGACTTTTAAATAATCATATTTTTTGCATATTTTTATACTTTTATAAAAAAATATTACATCATAATAATGAGCATTTTATTATCTTTAATTTGAGTATAGTATTGCTATTTTTTATTTTAAAAATCTTTATGTGATACGTGATTAATGATATATAGGAGCGAGCAATAACTAAACCGTTCACCAAAGCCAAACCAAAAATTTGACAAAACTGAACCAAAATATATTGAAAACTGAAAACATCCGATTTAACTTAAAATTGGTTATAGTTTTTTTGTACCCTTAGTTAACCCAAAATAGTTAAATAGAAACAGACCCATTAATATATTTATAACAGAATGCCCGCACGATGTGGTAGGGAACACAGACACTTCAAATTGTTCATGGTTGGGTTATGTTCAGTTCGGTTATAAGCCTCAACCGAAACAAAAATCGACATTATCGGTTTATCAATCTTGTTAACCAACCAGTTAATTGGTTCAGTCTATTTGGTTAGATTGTCGTTTTTAGTTCGGTTTAGTTAATTTTGGTTAATAACCAAAACCAAACTTTGGTTAAAAATTTGCTTAGAAGGACATGAAATGAAATATAAATACATGTAATGGAGGTATAAATGTATGAATGGTTTAGTTTTGGTTTGTTAATTTTGGTTAACTTATGGTACAAAAAAATCGATATTAGGTTAACTCGGTTTTGGTTAATTTTCAGTTCGGTTTTGTATGTTTTTGTTCGATTTTGGTTGAGTTTCAATTATTGTTCACCTCAAAATATTGTTAATCACGTAAAAAATCTAATTTTTAATTTAAAGTATATAGCAAATTATACTCTAATATGGTTTGAAGTTGGGTATATAGGTTTATGAATTATAATGGCGGTATAAATAGAGAGGGTTTTGAAATTTTTAGCTTTTATACCTAGGCCTGTAAACGAACCGAATGTTCATTTAATTTTAACCGAACACAAACACATAATCAAACATATTTTTGTATTCATGTTCGTTTATTAAAGAAATTTGTCATGTTCTTGTTTGTTTATGTTCGTTCGTTTAAACCTAAACGAACAGCTCATCAATGAACATAAACGGACGTTCACGAACATAATAAATGTGAACGATTTTGTATTACTAAAAAAATCCAATTACTAATTGGTTATATATTTATACAAGTAGCTAAAGCTCAATTTATGATTGTATTTATGAAAATATAACTACGTATGTAATTAATAAACTTAAACGGAAATAACTAAACGAACGTTCACGAACATAAATGAACAAACTCAACGTTTGTTCATGTTCGTTCACTTAACTAAACGAACAAATTTTTTAGTTCGTGTTTGTTCATTTATTAAATAAACGATATAAACTAACTTCCCACCGAACAAGTTCACGAACAGCTCATGAACATTCGGTTCATTTACATGCCTATTTTTTATCTCTATATCATGTATTTATACCTCCATTTCATGTATTTCAAGGGAAAAAAAAACTTAGCCAAAGTTTGTTTTTGTTATTCACCAAAACTAACTAAACCAGACTAAAAACCAATAATCTAACAATACTAACCGAACCAAAGAACCAATTGTTTAATAAGATTGATTAATTGATGACCTTTGATTTTAGTTTCGGTTGAGGCTAATAATCGAACTTAACCGAACCATACACACCCTTAGAAATGTTTGTGTTCCCCGCTGCATCGCGCGGGCACTCTACTAGTAACTCTAATATTAAAATCTAACCTAAAACAATGTACAACTCCAATGCTAACACATGTTGTAAATAAAAATCATATTTACTAGTTTGAACATAACTAATGACTTGCGTATACATGATTAATGAATAACTTGAACACTTTGTGTTTTTTTCCTGTATGAACAAAACCACACAAAAAAATAGTCGTTTTTTTTTTCCGTTTTTTATCTAGCACTATGGTACCCGTTGGAAAGATAATAAAACGCTCGTTAATTTGGTGTAATTTTTTTCTTTAAAAAATCTCGTATATAAAAGATATTAACATTTAAAAGTTATGGGAGAAAAAATTAAAGATAAAAAAACTAATTTTGTTTTTAAATTTTAAATTATTATTTTCCTAAAATAAAGCCCTTGCTACATGGGATGACACATGGCACACTCAATGAAGAGAATACCCTATTTGAGTGCCATGTCATTAAAATGGCTTTGGTTTATTGGGTTGGGTTATTCTACAAAGGCTACAAAAAATGAGAAGGGTGAGAAGCTACTAGAAAATGACATGTGTCCAAAGAATTAACAAGTGGGAGGGGTAATTTTGTCAAAAACATATGCACATGCAAGTCACATGCCATTTCCACCTTCATTTTTAAATGCCCGTAACTTTTTTATACGTCATCCGTTTTTTAAAAAAATTCTACCATAAAATTGAGCGTCTTTTTATCTTTAATATGAGTACCATATTGCTATACTTTTGAAAAAAAATTCAAAACCCACTTGCGTAAGACACAATGGAATGTAAAACACAATGAACACCAATTAAATATAGGGTATAAAACACAATCAAGAGTCTAGTAAAACACAATGGACGACATACTAAAGACACAATGAATTGAACACTAAAACACAATGAATACTTTTGAAAAAAAAGTTGAAAACCAGTTGCATAAGACACAATGGATGACATACGAAAGACACAATAAACAAAAGACTAAAATACAATGAATACTTTTGAAAAAAAAAGTTAAAAACCCAATTGTGTAAAACACAATGGACGGCATAATAAAAACACAATGAATACTTTTGGAAAAAAAGTTGAAAACCCAGTTGCGTAAAACACAATGGATATAACGTAAAACACAATGAGTACCAATTAAATATGCAATGAACAATAGGGTATAAAACACAATGAATAGTTTAATAAAACACAATGGACGACATATAAAAGACACAATGAACAGAAGACTAAAACACAATGAATAAGAGACTTAAACACAATGAACAACATAATAAAACACAATGTACACCTAAATACAAAACTCAATTGCGTAAAACACAATTAAAAGCATACTAAAAACACAATGGACAAAGTTAAATTATGTGTAGACTAAAAAAAACGTAAATAACATATTTATAAAGCACACATGCATACTATAACACAATGAACGTGCAGAAGACACAACGGAGAAAAAAAACCCATTTAGCACGAATTTTTTTTTTCAATTTTAATGTAGCAATGTGGTACTCATATTAAAGATAAAAAAACGCTCGTTAATATGGTGAAATTTTTTTGAAAAAAAAAATGTCGTGTGAAAAAGTTATATGTGACACCCGGCAATTTTCGGTAACTAACTTTTGAATATCTAGTAAGTCTACCTTAGCAAGAAACGTTTATAAACAAACTTAACTAGGTTAGTTGAGTCGGGTCAAACTAGGATTGTCCAGGATTCAATGATCTGGAGGATCATTGGGAGTCGTTTTGGGAATACATTAGTACCGGGCTCCGTCGTTGGTGACATTACATGAACTAATTAAGTATATGTGTAGATTACGGGTTGTGTGGTGGATTGTATGCTTACACTTGCTTAAATGATGTACGAATGATTATACGTGCCTAAACATGCTAAGTATAGACTATAGATGCTTGTTTATGTGTTAGGATGTGTTAGAATACGTTAAACACGATAAACTGGAAAAAGGTTAACATGTGTTAAAAGTGCTGTTAACATGTGTTAAAAAGTGCTGATGACCTGAATGTGGAAATGGGATCTGAAAAGTGGGCGAACGTAGAACAAAGTGGGCGAATGTGGAAGATTTCCACATTCGACCACTAAAAAGTGGGCGAATGTGGAAGAGTTCCACATTCGACCACTAAAAAGGGGCGAATGTGGAACTCTTCCACATTCGACCTCATGAACTGGGCGAACGTGCAGCAGGTATAAATACCATCCTTAGCCATTTTTCACCATTTCACAAACCCTAAACGCCTCTAAACACTCTCTATCAGCTATTAACATTGGGGAAGGAGTTTTTGAGCTTGTTTTTCATAACCTAACTCTCTAAGTCAATACAAGTGAAGATCTAAGGTGTGTTCTTCATTACAAATCCTTTTTAAACAATTTTGACTTGTTTTAATCTAAACCCCAATGGGTCCAGATCTGATATCAACCTATTTTACGAATAAAAACCTTTCCTAACCAAAACCTATTCATAAACAATGAGTTTTTATGCAAATAAACATGTGTTGGTATGATAGTATGTATTGTTTGATGATTACTTGTTGTATAGATGATATGACAACAACTTAGGGCTGTTATTAATGATGGGTTATGATTGAAATATGTTACCTTTGATTGTTGATGATGTTTTGATGATTAAAGGGGAATTTTTGGTTAGATTTAGGGTTGTTTTGGGATGATTATGATAGGGTTATGATAGGGGTTTCTTGTTCATAATGATCCGAGCATGATAAACTGATTATTGATCGAATTCAGAAAGTTTCCTAATTGGGTAATATCTTCATGCATGGTGATGTGACATCTCCATAATTTACCATTTTAGGAAACTTGTAAAACGGATAGATTTTTGGGTAAAATTGGTAGGGTTTCGTAGGAATACACTAATGATACTTGACTGCTGTAACTCGTGATGTTTCGTGATGTTTTCGAATGTTTTTCGACGCGTTTTTGGAAAAATCTAACATCAGGGGCGAAGGTGGATTCCAGAGGGGGCGAAGGTGGATTTCTGGGGGCGAAGGTAGAGGACAAAGGGGCGAATGTGCTACAAAGGGGCGAAGGTGGAAAGGAAAGGGGCGAAGGTGGAATTACAAGAACACCTTCGACCAAACAGCAACACCTTCGACCATTTACAAGCCACCTTCGACCACCCGGAACCACATTCGACCCTACGTTGACAAAAATGAGATTTTTGATACAAACTAAGTGTTTTATGCTTGAACCTTGTGTGTAATCTATGTGTACTTGATTAGTTAGGGTAATGGGTCACCAACGGGATGGCGGGTCGGTCTAGTGTGTCGGTTGAACATTTAAACACGTTTTAAAACATACTTGGTTATGATCTGGACAATCGGGGACTAGATAACCTTATGGTTATTAGTCGGGATACTCATGTGAACATTTTGATAGATCTTCGGTAGAGGGATTGTCACGGGCTAAACATCTTTATACATATTCGAAGAACGTTATCTAAGGTGAGTTCACGGCCCCACATTTTACAGTTTTTACTTTCGGGGTGAGAAACATGCTTACAAACTCTTTTATGACTTATGACTTGTTATCACGTTATACTATGGCTTGCTTATCTTACTATACGGAGCATTGAAAATCCCTAGAAACCACTAACATGGGTATATGGCGGGGAAATATGGATAGCGCTATTGGGGACTGACAAACCCCACTCGACGGCTGGAGGCCGGGCGGGTGCATATTGTCTCTAACAAAACAGGGTAACACTCGGCTTAGTCAGTAATGGTTTCACCCGTATGAGTATCTCATTCTGCGCCTAGGTTGGCGTTCTCATTCTGCACCTAGGTTGGTGTTCTCTTTAGCATAGTAGTAACTGTGATGGTAACGGTTTTGGAAGGATCACCTTAAACGTTTAATTAAAACCTGTGAACTCACCAGCATTATATGTTGACTCTTTTAGCATGTTTTCTCAGGTCGCTAAGGTAGCAGCATATGGATAGGCGCACGTGGTCGCACTGGAGTCGTCTCGTGTCTAGGGTCTCATCTGCACGTTTTGGGATTATGAACTTTTGAACTTATGTTTATTTATGCATGACTTTTGTAAACTTTAAAATGCTTCCGCACTGTTTGAATGTTGGTTTTTAAACTTATGCATGGTTTTGTTTACGTATGTTTTTACATTTAGACGTCGTTTATTGTGACCGTTGACTTTGGATCCTGGTGTGTCACACGCCTCGCGGTAGAACTCCGCAGGTGGAAATTTGAGGGTGTGACAGATTGGTATCAGAGCCAATGGTTATAGTGAACTAGGACTGCATGTAGAGTCTAGACTATAGCCGAGTCACACACACTAGACGGTCACATACATTTGAGTCATGTCTTTTGGGTAAACATACTAACCTTGTCGGGGTGTCGGTCTCCTTACCACACAGTGTCACATTACCTACCTTATCCTTGGTTATTCCTAGCCTCACTTTATTTTCTTCTCGGGGTTACAGCCGAGGGGATTTCTTTATTGATCTTTTAAGTTGGTTATATCATTTTGGGATGTGGGTATCGGGTGACTTGAAGTTCTAGCTCAGAGCACGCCTAGGGGACCATGTAGAGCGATTTGTTATTTCGGGTGCACACGAAATCATAAATCGAAATGCATGAAAATCTTGGTGGACTTTGTGTTTGGACTAATGGTCATGCTGGAACCGCATTCTGAGTTCGTTTGGTCACTCGTAGCTTGGTTCGTTTGTGGTACTGAGTGTCTCGTCTCATGTTCTGGCAGAACATGTCTGGTCGCGCTGGTGGACGTACAGGTGGACGCCGTGGTGGCGGAGGTGGACGCCGTGGTGGGGGTAGAGGTGGTGGTAACATTACTATGACGTATGATGAGCTCAATGAGATGATGCAGCAACAGTTGGGCGTTGCACTAGCTGCTTTTCAGGCAGCCCAGCAGACTTTCATGGGTGCTGCTGCTCCTCCGGTTCAGGCAGGTGTTGCCTATAAGCGGTTTAAGGATTGTCAGCCTCTCAGCTTCCAGGGTACGGAGGGAGCTGTGGAGTTACTCAGGTGGTTGGAGAAGACGGAGTCGGTGTTTGCTTTATGTGAGACTCCAGCGGTGGATTGGGTGAAGTTTGCTTCGGGGACTTTTGTAGGAGCCGCTTTGACGTGGTGGAACTGCGTCACACAGACACTTGGTCTTGGGGAGGCCAACGCCATGCCTTGGGCAGATTTTGTGCGTAGGTTGAAGGATGAGTATTGCCCGCGTGAGGAGATTAAGAGGTTGGAACAGGAATATGGGAATCTTAAGATGGTTGGTTCTGAGGTTGAGGAGTACACGATCAGGCACAACGAGCTAGCAGTAATGTGTCCAGGTTTGTCTACACCAGAGTATAGGAGGATAGAGCAGTATCTTGCGGGTTTGGTGCCAGAGATTGCGGGATTGGTGTCTGCTAGGGATCCTACTACTATGTCAGAGGCTGTGCGGTCAGCTACTAAGATGACCAACTTGAAGATTTCTGAGGGTGTCTTGCCTCCTAGAGGCTCTTCTGTGAAGGCGCCGGCTGAGAACAAGAGGAAGTGGGATAGCGTGGATAAAAGTTCGTCGGGGGTTCAGCGACAACCGGCAGCGAAGAAGACTGAAGCTTCTGGGTCAACAACGGACCAGAAACAGGGGGGCTATGCTGGGAAAAGCCCTAAGTGTGCACGTTGTGGGTTTCATCACTATGGTGCTTGTGAGAGTATTCGATGTGAGCGTTGTCAGAAGCCGGGGCATCAAGCCAAGGATTGCAGGGTCAACCTTTCCAGGACGACTCAGACTACTGCTATTACCACCCCTGCTCCACAGGGGAATCAGGGTTGCTATCATTGTGGGGAAGCGGGGCACTTCAAGCGAAGCTGTCCCAAGTTGACTCAAGGGGGCACAGGGACTACAGGGAAGGACGGGGACAATGAAGGCGGTGGCCGGCGTGGTCATGTTTATGTGATTGGTGCTAGGGAGAACCAGGTGGACCCAGACACTGTTACCCGTACGTATTCTCTCTTATCTCTTGTTACGCTTTGGTTACACTTTTATCCGCATTGTTGTACGTTCGTGTTTCGGGTGTTTTCCTTGTGGTTTGGTCGCTGTTTCTCATTCCTTGGGTCGATGAGGGTCCTTTGGGGATGCTACTAGGACGGTACCGGTGAGTTAGTTATACCGATCACAGTAGTCTCCAGTAGGCTTTCATCGGGGGTCTCTTGTCTCATACTCGTATTTGGGGGAAAGTGGTTTCCCGGTTGTTACTGTCACGTTTGAGTCATAACCTTCACTCGTTGTATTTTGGGGAAACGTTACTTGGGCACAGAGGTCGACACACATTACTGTTGAAACCGAAAGAATCTCGGGACGAGATTCCTTTCAACAGGGGGATGATGTGACGACCCGGAAAAATTTTTCTTCTTATTTATTTTTCCTCCTCGACTTTGGGAAATTTTCGGGACGAAAATTCTTTCAACAGGGGGATGATGTGACACCCGGCAATTTTCGGTAACTAACTTTTGAATATCTAGTAAGTCTACCTTAGCAAGAAACGTTTATAAACAAACTTAACTAGGTTAGTTGAGTCGGGTCAAACTAGGATTGTCCAGGATTCAATGATCTGGAGGATCATTGGGAGTCGTTTTGGGAATACATTAGTACCGGGCTCCGTCGTTGGTGACATTACATGAACTAATTAAGTATATGTGTAGATTACGGGTTGTGTGGTGGATTGTATGCTTACACTTGCTTAAATGATGTACGAATGATTATACGTGCCTAAACATGCTAAGTATAGACTATAGATGCTTGTTTATGTGTTAGGATGTGTTAGAATACGTTAAACACGATAAACTGGAAAAAGGTTAACATGTGTTAAAAGTGCTGTTAACATGTGTTAAAAAGTGCTGATGACCTGAATGTGGAAATGGGATCTGAAAAGTGGGCGAACGTAGAACAAAGTGGGCGAATGTGGAAGATTTCCACATTCGACCACTAAAAAGTGGGCGAATGTGGAAGAGTTCCACATTCGACCACTAAAAAGGGGCGAATGTGGAACTCTTCCACATTCGACCTCATGAACTGGGCGAACGTGCAGCAGGTATAAATACCATCCTTAGCCATTTTTCACCATTTCACAAACCCTAAACGCCTCTAAACACTCTCTATCAGCTATTAACATTGGGGAAGGAGTTTTTGAGCTTGTTTTTCATAACCTAACTCTCTAAGTCAATACAAGTGAAGATCTAAGGTGTGTTCTTCATTACAAATCCTTTTTAAACAATTTTGACTTGTTTTAATCTAAACCCCAATGGGTCCAGATCTGATATCAACCTATTTTACGAATAAAAACCTTTCCTAACCAAAACCTATTCATAAACAATGAGTTTTTATGCAAATAAACATGTGTTGGTATGATAGTATGTATTGTTTGATGATTACTTGTTGTATAGATGATATGACAACAACTTAGGGCTGTTATTAATGATGGGTTATGATTGAAATATGTTACCTTTGATTGTTGATGATGTTTTGATGATTAAAGGGGAATTTTTGGTTAGATTTAGGGTTGTTTTGGGATGATTATGATAGGGTTATGATAGGGGTTTCTTGTTCATAATGATCCGAGCATGATAAACTGATTATTGATCGAATTCAGAAAGTTTCCTAATTGGGTAATATCTTCATGCATGGTGATGTGACATCTCCATAATTTACCATTTTAGGAAACTTGTAAAACGGATAGATTTTTGGGTAAAATTGGTAGGGTTTCGTAGGAATACACTAATGATACTTGACTGCTGTAACTCGTGATGTTTCGTGATGTTTTCGAATGTTTTTCGACGCGTTTTTGGAAAAATCTAACATCAGGGGCGAAGGTGGATTCCAGAGGGGGCGAAGGTGGATTTCTGGGGGCGAAGGTAGAGGACAAAGGGGCGAATGTGCTACAAAGGGGCGAAGGTGGAAAGGAAAGGGGCGAAGGTGGAATTACAAGAACACCTTCGACCAAACAGCAACACCTTCGACCATTTACAAGCCACCTTCGACCACCCGGAACCACATTCGACCCTACGTTGACAAAAATGAGATTTTTGATACAAACTAAGTGTTTTATGCTTGAACCTTGTGTGTAATCTATGTGTACTTGATTAGTTAGGGTAATGGGTCACCAACGGGATGGCGGGTCGGTCTAGTGTGTCGGTTGAACATTTAAACACGTTTTAAAACATACTTGGTTATGATCTGGACAATCGGGGACTAGATAACCTTATGGTTATTAGTCGGGATACTCATGTGAACATTTTGATAGATCTTCGGTAGAGGGATTGTCACGGGCTAAACATCTTTATACATATTCGAAGAACGTTATCTAAGGTGAGTTCACGGCCCCACATTTTACAGTTTTTACTTTCGGGGTGAGAAACATGCTTACAAACTCTTTTATGACTTATGACTTGTTATCACGTTATACTATGGCTTGCTTATCTTACTATACGGAGCATTGAAAATCCCTAGAAACCACTAACATGGGTATATGGCGGGGAAATATGGATAGCGCTATTGGGGACTGACAAACCCCACTCGACGGCTGGAGGCCGGGCGGGTGCATATTGTCTCTAACAAAACAGGGTAACACTCGGCTTAGTCAGTAATGGTTTCACCCGTATGAGTATCTCATTCTGCGCCTAGGTTGGCGTTCTCATTCTGCACCTAGGTTGGTGTTCTCTTTAGCATAGTAGTAACTGTGATGGTAACGGTTTTGGAAGGATCACCTTAAACGTTTAATTAAAACCTGTGAACTCACCAGCATTATATGTTGACTCTTTTAGCATGTTTTCTCAGGTCGCTAAGGTAGCAGCATATGGATAGGCGCACGTGGTCGCACTGGAGTCGTCTCGTGTCTAGGGTCTCATCTGCACGTTTTGGGATTATGAACTTTTGAACTTATGTTTATTTATGCATGACTTTTGTAAACTTTAAAATGCTTCCGCACTGTTTGAATGTTGGTTTTTAAACTTATGCATGGTTTTGTTTACGTATGTTTTTACATTTAGACGTCGTTTATTGTGACCGTTGACTTTGGATCCTGGTGTGTCACACGCCTCGCGGTAGAACTCCGCAGGTGGAAATTTGAGGGTGTGACATTATAGACGTTTTAAAATGATAGGGGGAATTGACATGTGCATTGCATGTGGAGAGAGAAAGTCAACAAATGTTGTTTTCCTTTTATGCCCTTTCTCTAATTTATTATTTATTTTTTTCAAACAAATAATCTCAACCCTTCAAATATATGATCAATGGATCACAATCCTTCTCACCCTTCCTAGAAAAAATGTCTTGTGTATTTGATCCTAACCCTTGGTTTATTATATGTATAGATGAAAATTTTCAATGACATAAAAGAAATGCTATTAAAAATTTAAACTAGTGACACAAAAGTTAAATGTTACTAAAATGTGTGTAGAACAAATACATCTTACTAAAAGTGCCACTAAAAACATAAACTAGTGGCACAAAAGCTAAATACCATTAAAAGTGTGTGCCACTATTTGGCATTTTTTTGTAGTGAATCCTTACAATGCCAACCCCGTAGGGGCTCAGGGGGCTCATAAGACCTTCGAATTTATATTATGTGTTTTTTTTTTTAATTTTTAATGACGATTTTTATTATTATTATTATTGTATAATATTTTTATTATGTGATCAACCTTACCTGACCCGAACCGTCAAACCGATCCACCCGAAAATATTTATGTCCGGCTCTACAAAATTAGAATCTCTAAAATAGTGACATCATTAGAAAAAATTTCTAGATCCGCCACTGGCCACTAGTTGCATTTGAAGGTTTAACCCCAACAATAATGTGCATGAAAAACTATATGTTCAATATGACCGGCCCGCTTGTTAAAATCTAAAACATCTTATGATTTTTCAAAAAAAAATTATATATCTATTAACATGCAATTAGATGTGATGTGGGTGGTAAATTTTATTTATAGGTGTTATATATTGGTTTCTAATTACGTATGACATGTTAGTAACGTCCGTACATGGATGAATTTAGGTGAGAAACAACCCTTTGAAATTACTTGTGAATGTTAAATACTTACAACATAGAAACCGAAAAATTACGGACTAGTTCTGGGTCTGTACAATTACTTTTTAAGCACAGGGCGACACATAATGCAAAAACAAAAATGAAGAAGTAAGAACCTGGTGAGGGTACTCTGAATCTTCTATATGATGCAGAACAGGGGACTCTTTCCAACTCGTCTCAAAATAATAAGTATGAAGCCTGTAAAACAGAACACCGTTAGGACTCGCCACAGGATTGGGGGTAACCCTGTGACCACCCTCCGGCGTGAGAATAAGTATTTGGTTGGTGTAAGAGATAATGTTTATATGAATTGAGTATAGAAATTGTATATCGTCTTTTACCTTTACTCCTCCTTTTATAGTTGTTCTTTTGCCTATCGAGGGGAGACAATCCTTGCATGATTGTTTCCTCGCTGAATTAGCCTTTTGACCAGCTCTCTATTAATACGTTTGACCTGTGTTGACTGGTCTGACTTTGTAGAGTCGGTGGGCTTTCTATTGTTTGGGCTTATGGTTTTGAGGTTTGGGTCGGGTTTGTCTGGGCCATACCTCGTCATGTCCCCCCAGTCTAGTTATAAGAACATGTGATTGTTAATAGACTTAAAAATAAAAAAAAATAAAAAAGTTTTGGGTTTGTTTTGTATTCCTGATAGCACGTGATGTAATCATGGCTATAGCCGTCACATCAATCCTCTATTTAATAAGTTTTAAGTGTGTAGGGAGTTGACATGTGGCGTTTCTATATATTTGAATTTTAAACTTTCTTCCACTTTACCCAATCGTTATTTCCTTTATCAATTGAACGGTTTGTTCTCTTCACTTTTCTCTCGCTCCACTGTTTAATCCTTCCATGGCTCCTAAAGCAAGTTCTTCACGGGTTGCTACAAGTGTATCCGACATTCCTTGCCACTGGCCATCCTTCTCCTCTTTCCTTAGTGATTACCATGTTCCGTTGGAATGGGGGCCTGTGCTTCCTGGTAAGGATGATCGGGCCTTTCCCCTCAAGGAAGGGAAGATCACTTTGTACGGCGAGTTTTTTACTTTTTCTCACTTTCGTTTGCCGGTTACCAATTTCCTTCTTGCTATCCTGTCATATTATAAGGTACACCCCTCCCAATTGCATCCCCTAGGTTTAATAAAAATTCGACATTTTGAATTTTGTGCCCTAGGTTTGGGTAGGGCACCCCTTTTGGAGATTTTCCGTGTATTGTATGTACTGAAATTCAAAGGAGAATACTTTACTTTTGATCGTCGTCCTGGATCGTTGCCCTGCATTGACAGCTTTCCTCAAAGTGTTCGGGATAAGGATTGGAGGAAGAAATTCTTTTACATTGACGAACGTGTTTTTCCTGTTCCTACTCCGATTAGATTTCCAGAGGCTAAATCTAAGTTGACTGATGAGTGCCCTCTTCCTTCTGTTTATGAGAAAGATCCTTTATACCTTGCCCTGACAAATAATCCCACAGAATGTACGTTTATTCCGGAGCGGGCTTTAGTTGCTGTTGGTATGAGCCGGTTATGGGTGGATGAGACTGTGTTCCCGGAGTACAAACGTGAAGATCAGGGAGCCTGGCAATACTTTGACGTCCTGGACGAGGAGGTTTCTTCTCAATTGGTTGAATATGACCGTCCTCTGGGTTCAGATGAGCTTGATGTTCTTAGCCAGACTATTTCTAATTTTTTTATCCCGGGTCCAATTGCTTCTGCCTCCGAGCAGATAGTTGGCCAGTCCGTATCCACCGTGGAGCCATGCCTACAGGTGAAAATCTCCCGGATCCCGTTGATGCTGATCCCATTAATGTTGCTCCTCCTCAAGGTGAGGGAAATGTTGAGAAGAAAAAAGATAAATCCAAGAAGAGGAAAACTACGGCGACCTTGGATGCTGAAGCCCTTTTAGCCAAGCGGCAGCAGTTATTGGAAATGAAGAAAAAGTCACTTGGTAAGCATGTTTTATTTGTTTATGTTGCCTTTGTATTGCCAGTTCCTTCCTTGAATTCAATCATTCTATGCAGGTGAGAGGATTTCTGTAGGCACCTCTGCTTCTGCTTCCGGGGGTGCTTCTACATCTGAAGTTTCCAAAGTTATTCCTATCGCTGAGGGTAGCTCTGAGGGAGTTACTGCTGTTTCCTCGTGTGTTCCAACTGGCTCTGTTCCAGCGTCTGCTGTTGCTGTCACTTTGGTTCCGTTGTCTACATTGGTCCCAGTTTCAGTGACTCCTGTGGCAACTTCTTTGTCCTCTACTACTGTTCCAGTCTCTATTCCATTGCAGCCGGTTTTTTCTGTTGCAGGTCCATCTATGGCCTCTGGTTTTCCTTCTGGTCAGAGTTTTTCCCAGCTCCTTCGGGATGTACAAAAGAACCCTATCCAGTTTCCTGGTGGTTTTAGGACCGACAGTTCGTCGTCTGATGATGCAGGTGGTATCCCAAGCAATGTCTACGCTCCCGGGATTAATTGGCGGCCGTCCCTAAAAGATATCTGTTATGTGCCTAAATGGCATATTGCTGAATCCAGCCGCCTTATCCATCCGGAGGTCATTCGTCATTGGTCTGAGCATGCCTTCCCCCCAGCTGAAAGGTTTTATTTGCAGGGTTTAGATAATGCTCAACTTGCCGAGAACATTCTTGGTGCTGGTGCCAGTTACGCTGCTGCTTCATATGAAGTCCTTCGCCGGTGGCGGTCAGACCTTGCTCATCTTTTAGAGGCCCGGGATAGACAGGGACCACTTATGTCTCAGAATGACAGGCTTGCCAAACAATTGTCTGAGGCTGAGGTTCAGTTGGTCTCTCGTCAGGTTGCTGTGGACAAGCTTGAGGCGGATAAAGCTCGCATGGTTAAGGGACACATGGAGGAGAAACTGGAGATTCTTCGTGCCAATGATTCCCAGGCTGGTATTATCTCTCGTCTTGAAGGACGGGTTGAAGCATTGACCAAAGAACTTGCTACTGAGAAAGAATTCATTGCTCGGAATCAGGCAGAGATGGAGAGGTGTAAACATTTGTCCACCGAGTTCCATACTTTCGAGTCCCGGATCAAACGTCTGGAGGAAGAGAAGGATGCTATGGCTGAGAAGCTTAAAGAGTGCGAAAGGCAGCTAAGTTTATCAAATGACCGTGCTGATCAAGCAGAGGATGCTACCGAAGCTGCCAAGAATCTTGCCATTTCTCTCCAATCTCAGCTGGATCGCTCCCGGGATGATCGTGATTGGTTGATATCCCGGGGTATGCCCGCTGCCTGGCGTTTTATCCGGACTAGTCAGACCTACCAAGATCGTATTAACACCTTTTACGAGGTTGCTACGGAATCCGGATATCTTGGCGGGATCACATATGGGAACGGTCTTGGTCTTGTTGGTCAGAAAGTACCTCCTCCAACTGAGCAGGAGAAAGAGGTCGGCACCCGGATTGCTGATTCTATGCAAGCACTAAGCAGTGATTCTCTAGAGCCCATATCCCAGCTGAGCAGCCACGTAGGTGATGATGGGATTTCTTCTCTTCGTGTTTTGCTCGAGCCTTTTGTCAAAGGTTCGTCTGATGCTGAGGCTTCTTCCCCTAGTCAAGACTGAAGAACTGTTTGTCTTCTTTAGTTTTTTGTTTGAACATAATTATTTTGTATGTTACATGTGTTATGAACGTGTGGTGTGTGTGTATGCCACCTGTCACAGATATCATTACTTTTTGCTGACAACGAAGTGACGGTTATTAATTACCTTTTGCATGTCATGATTACCTGTCGTATCGAGTCGCCTTTTGCACTATTTGCACAGATATTTGTGTCAGTTGCATTAAAAGCGTATCGTTTGATCTTCCCAAAAAAGGATCTATATAAGTCACTTGACTTATCAAACCGTTCATCTTTTTTACCATTTTCACTCAAAGAGAAAAATTTGTCTCTTGCTTCCTTTCTTCTCTATGGCACGCCGTTCAGCTTCTGTTACACAGCTATCAAGAGAACTCGATGCTGTTGAAGCTCTTAAGATGTTGTATCAGCAATCTCGTGAAATGGATGCTCGTGTAGCTGCCATAGAGGAGTTTAACATTAGGTATGCTGATTATGTTCCAGCTCGTAGGTATGGGAAGGTATATTCCCGTGGTCCACGGAAGTTATTTTTTGATGTGGATAATGACAATGACCAAGCTCCCCCGCCTGTTCATGATCTCGATGTGGCTGGGGAGATCCCTGGAGTTCGTGACCCGGAGGGGGTTGTTCATGTGCCCGAGGTTCCTGTTCCTGCAGGTCCTATCATTTTGGTAGGCGATGACGGTCGTGCTGATGATCATGGAGATCCTTTTGTTGAAGACGTTGGAGACTTTCCTGACCATCCAGTTCCTCCTCCTTTTAAGGAGGAAGAGTTGCTGTATTCTCCTTGGGAGGTGTTGGCTATCCTGGATGGTAGGATTTGAAGATTGTGTGTGCCTGTGAGGCCATTTTTGTGTTTTTGTAGGGAAGTGGCATATGGATTTTTGTCCTGCCCCCTATTTTTGTCAATGTCATGCTTATGACTTTTTAAATATCGATGTAAAAAACAATATGTAACTAATGTATGCCGTAAAAGGCGTTTTATTAACACGGTCTTCCGTGATTATCATTGTGTTTACATAGAATGTGTTTTGTCAAAAAACACTAATTTCTTATACATTGTCCGTGCCTGTTCAGACATAACATTTTTTCAGTTGTGCTGCGTTCCATGCCCGGGGGATTGGTTCCCCGTCTAACTGCTTCAAAGAATATACTCCCTTTCCGAGCACTTCAGCTATCTGATACGGACCTTCCCAGTTAGGTCCCAACTTTCCTTGTTTCTCGGACCGGCTTGCCTCGTTATCTCTCATTACGAATTCTCCAACTTTGAATGTTTTTTCCTGCACCCGTTTGTTATAATACTTTTCCAAGAGCCGCTTGTATCGTGCCTCATTGATGTATGCTGTCTCCCGGCGCTCTTCTAGGATCTCCAAGTTTTGCCGGATCAGTTCCTCATTAGCCTCTTCATTTCTGTTTCTTCTTGGGGAAGGGATCCCGATCTCTGCCGGGATCATTGCTTCTGAACCATACGTTAGGCTAAAAGGTGTCTCCCCATTACTTGTCTTTGGCATTGTTCTATGAGCCCATAACACATGAGGCAGCTGCTCCACCCAGGACTTTCCTTCCACGTCCAGTCTCCTCTTTAGGCCATCCAGGAGACTCTTGTTTGCTCTTTCCACCTGGCCATTTCCTTGTGGGTGTGCAACAGAAGTAAAGACCTGCTGGATGTGTAGTTCTTTACACCATTCTTTTACTGTCTTGTCCGTGAACTGTGTTCCATTATCACTTACAAGGTATAATGGGACACCGAAACGGCATACTATGTGCTCCCATAAGAATTTCTTGATGTTTGCAGCCTCAATCTTTGCCAGTGGCTTTGCTTCCACCCACTTGGTGAAATAGTCTACCGCAACCACCAAATATTTCAACTTACCTGGGGCCAAAGGGAAAGGCCCCACCAAATCAACCCCCCACTTCTGGAATGGCCAGGCGGCCGTGACTGGGATTAGGTTGTTTTTGGGCCGTATTGTTTGTGGCGCGTACTTCTGGCAGCTGATGCATTTTTGTAATTCTTCTACTGCCATGTTGTGCATTCCTGGCCAGAAATATCCTGCATTGGTTATTTTGGCAACCACTGCCCGAGGGCCGGCATGTATGCCACACATCCCTGCGTGGATGTCCTGTATCAGGAATCTTGCCTCGGACGGGGTTACACACCGCAAAGCCGGTCCCAAGTATGATTTTCTGTACAGCACTCCCCCATGCATCTCGTATTGTAGAGCCTTGGTTCGCACCTTCATTGCTTCTCCCTTGTTCTCCGGGAGAATTCCCTTTTCTAAGTACTCTTGGATTGGTGTCATCCACGATGTTTCCTGCATGTGAATAGTATGCACTTCTGCTTCCCAGGTTGCCGGCTGTTGCAAGGTTTCAATGTGGACGTTTTCTTCCGTTCCTGAGGATGCCAGTTTACTGAGGGCGTCTGCAATGTCATTTTTGTGCCGCCTTACATGAGTTAACGTCACTTTTTCAAATTTTGCCATCAGCTCTTTTGTCATCCTTAAGTACTTTGCCATGATCTCATCCTTAGCTTCATATGACTCGTTCACTTGGTTGTTTACTAACAATGAATCAACGTGCGCATCCACCTTTCTGGCCCCCATTGACAATGCTAACCGCATACCGGCCAGGAGTGCTTCGTATTCTGATTGATTGTTCGAGCAATCGAACTCAAATCGCAGTGCGTGTAAGGATCTCACGCCTTCCGGGTTAACCAACACCAGTCCAGCGCCTGACCCTTTGCTGTTGGATGACCCATCTGTGTATAACTGCCATGCTGAGTCGCTATCGTCCGTCGCGGTCGCGCTGCCATCCTTTGGTACCTGCACCTCTTCTCCTTCGGGATTTCCGCCATGAAGTCCGCGATTACCTGCCCCTTGATGGCTGTTCTCTTTTTGAATGATATATCATGGGCCCCTAGTTCAATAGCCCATTTTGCCAATCTTCCTGAAACCTCGGGCCGGTTTAAAACCTGTGCCAGAGGATAGCCGGTCAGAACCTCGATCTTGTGCCCCTGGAAGTATCGGCGTAGGCGCCGGGATGCATGAACCAAGGCCAGGACCAGCTTTTCCAACGTGGGGTATCTTCCTTCAGGATCCGAGAGAACCCGGCTGATGTAGTACACTGGTGTTTGAATTTTTTCCCGTTCCACCAAAAGGACCGCACTGACCGCGTGGTGCCCGGCTGCTAGGTACATTTTCAATGTTTCGTCGGGCCTCGGGGCTGTGAGGGCTGGTAAGTTGCTGACAAATACCTTCATTTCCTGAAACGCTTTTTCCGCTTCCTCCGTCCATCTGAACTTATTCTTACTTAGGCACTCTTTTAGGGTTGATATAAAGGGAAGGGATCTTTCTGCGTGTCTTGCTAGGAATCGGTTAATTGCAGCTAACCTCCCGTTCAACGTCTGGGCTTCTTTCAGCGTTTTAGGGGACGACATGCTGGTTATAGCCGTGATCTTCTCAGGATTTACCCGGAACCCGTCTTTTGTGACCACTACTCCGAGGAATTTTCCCTCCTCCATCCCGAAAGAGCATTTCCCGGGTTGAGCTTGATGTTGTATTCCCGTAGCGTCTTAAAGGTTTCCTCAATATCAGCCATGATTTTCTCCTCTGTGGAACTTTTGATGACGAGGTCGTCGACGTAAACCTCCAGATTGCGGCCGATTTGTTTTTCAAACGCTTGATCCATCAGCCTCTGATATGTGGCCCCGACATTCTTCAGCCCAAAAGGCATCTTCGTGTAGCAATATATACCGGCGTCAGTGTGGAACGCCGTTTTTTCCTCATCTTCTCGTGCCATTTTGATTTGGTGGTAACCTTTGTACGCGTCCAGAAAACACTTGAACTTATATGGTGCTACTGCGTCCACCTTGAGGTCTATTTCTGGCAGTGGATATGCGTCCTTCGGACATGCTTTGTTCAGATCTTTATAATCTACGCACATCCTCCACGTCCCATCATGTTTCTTGACCATAACCGGGTTCGCCACCCAAGTATGATATCTTGTCTTCCTCAGAATTCCAGCCTCTTCTAGTTTTTTCACCTCCTGGACCACTGCCGCTCTTCTTTCAGGAGCCATGCTCCGTCTTTTTTGTGTGACAGGTTTAATGGATGGATAAGTGGACAGCTTGTGTTCCGCCCTTGATCTTGCTATTCCCGTCATGTCTGCATGCTTGAAAGCAAATATGTCTATGTTGTTTCTCAGTACCTGTTTCAGCTTTTCACGTGCTGCGGCGGATAGGGTATCCCCTATCGTTACTGTTTGCTCCGGGTATTCCGTGTTCAATACCCACCTTTCCGGCCCGACCAATCCCGTGGGTGCTTGACGGAATGATTTGCGATCTGTTGTCGCACAGGCTTTATCTCCGGATACTGTCACTACCCCCTGAGGAGTTGGAAACGTCATGAAACCTCTGGCCGTGGAAACCAATGCGTCTATTTTTCCCAGGGTATATCGCCCCATGATCACATTGTATTGAGAGTTAGCAGGGATGACCAGGAAGGTTACTAACACGGTCCGTTCCTTCCGTCCGTCCCCTATCGTGACGGGGAATGTTAGTTGCCCCAAAGGTTCGATGCTTTCTCCTGTGAATCCCCGGACAGGCCCTCTAGCAGGCTCCAGCATTCTCTGGTCCTCCGGGCGCATGCGCCGGAAGCATGGTTCGTATATAATGTCCTCCGAGCTTCCCGTGTCTACGAGGATTCTTCTCATGCTGTAGTCGCCGACTGCCGTGAGATAACTAAAGCTTCCATGCTCAACATCCGATAATGAGGTGGGATTGTTATTGTTGCTTCCATCCACGGCTCGATTCTTTCAAATGATCTCTTCCGGTCGTTCCTTGTTTCAAACCTAACCATGTTTATTTCCCATGGCCTTTTTCCTGCGGCTTTGTCTGTCCCGGCCGAGGACGGGCCCGGCTTGATATCTCTTACTAGGTGGGCCAGCTTTCCTGTCCTGACAAAATAATCGATCTGCTTCTTCAGCTGAAAACAGTCGTTTGTCTCATGACCGTTTCCTTTGTGGTAAGCACAATATTTGGATTTGTCCTGGGACGGTGAATCTTTCATTGGGCGGGGGATATTGAACTTCAGGTCTTCAGACTCCAGTATTTGGAGGGGTGTCTTTGTTAGGTCCGGGTACTCGAATTTGGGCCTAGACGAGCCCTCTCCCTTCCCTGCAAAAGTATCTTGTGACCTTTCAGACCTTCGCCTGTCATCTCTTCGATCTTCCCGTGTGTCATTGCGAGAATATGGGTGCCTTTCCGAGCGTCCCCTGTTTTTGTGGCCCTGGTGCTCCCTGGGAGCTTCTTGGCTCTTCGCTGCCTCTTGCTTTTTTCGCACAGCATGATTCATGGCTATGGACTTTTCTTGCTTCACGTAGGCCTTCGCGATAGTCATCATTTCGTCCATGGTCTGCGGATAGCCTGTGGGGCCGTGTAACTTTCGCAAAAGGCCGTCATCATTTACTCCCATGGTGAAAGCCGTGCATGCCAACTCCTCCGTTAGACCGGGGATCTGCAGTCTTTCTTTGTTAAAGCGGATTATGAAATGTTCCATTGATTCATTATCCCTTTGTCGGATGTGCATCACTTCATCCCTGTATTTCGTGTGTCTCCTCTGCTGGCTGAATTGCTGGGAGAAACCCTTTACGATCTCCCTCCAATTGGATACCGACCCTGTGGGCAGGCTGTCCCACCAGACCCGGGCCGCCCCAATGAGAGTCTGAACAAACATATGGCACCAAGCTGGCATGGGCCAATCTTTCGATCGTCCGGCCGACTCAAAAATGCTTAGATGATCGTCTGGATCACCTGTCCCGTCGTATTTCCCCACAGTTGACGGTAGTTTCAGGTTTTGTGGGAGTGGTGCATTAGCTATCCGGGCAGTAAATTTAGAGTATGTGACCATTGCCGGGGGACGATAGGGGCGAGTAAGATCTTCATCATCCCCTTCTTCTTGATGGTCTGGGACCCGCGTGCGAGTCGTGTCTACCCGGCCAGGTTGTGTCGTATGGCTCAACGGTTGGGTGAGGGCTGGCGTGTCCTCGTAGGATAGCCTTGTTCCCGCCCCTTCGTAGGACACTCCTCTATCCTGTCTGGAAGTCTGGGTGCCATTTCCTAATCCCAAGGGCATGGATTGAGTAGGCGGGTACATGTAGGGAAAGCCATACGGGTATGGGTTTCCTGCTACTGGAGGGTACATGTATCCGTAAGGGGGTATAGGTAGTTGCGGGAAGTATGGCTGATTACCAGGAGTTATTGGGGAATACATCGGCATTGAAACGGGTGCCAGGGACGCGTTCATAGCAGCCGAAAAAAGTGGTAAGGTTGACGCAGCCATCATCCATGAAGTGGTTCCCGGAGCGGAAGAGACCCCCATCATTGCCATGGGTGTCGTGATTGGTTGCGAGTATGTGCTAGTTGGGATTGGTTCGATGAAAGGTAGCGCGGAGGGGACCGGTGTCACAGAAGGTGTGGGCCGGGACCCGCTTTGCGTCCTCCGGGGGGATGTGAACCCCGGGGGTTGTTCCATCAGAATCTCCTCGTCGACATGTCCCGGTGATTGACGGTCCTCTTCCGGCCTTTCCTGAGCTCCAGACGTGATTCCGCGCAGAGATGTATTGTTGGTCGTCATTTTTTTGTGAGTAGAAAGAATGCCTTTCTGCCTTGTTTCCGTCCCACGGATGGCGCCAATGAAGAAGTAAGAACCTGGTGAGGGTACTCTGAATCTTCTATATGATGCAGAACAGGGGACTCTTTCCAACTCGTCTCAAAATAATAAGTATGAAGCCTGTAAAACAGAACACCGTTAGGACTCGCCACAGGATTGGGGGTAACCCTGTGACCACCCTCCGGCGTGAGAATAAGTATTTGGTTGGTGTAAGAGATAATGTTTATATGAATTGAGTATAGAAATTGTATATCGTCTTTTACCTTTACTCCTCCTTTTATAGTTGTTCTTTTGCCTATCGAGGGGAGACAATCCTTGCATGATTGTTTCCTCGCTGAATTAGCCTTTTGACCAGCTCTCTATTAATACGTTTGACCTGTGTTGACTGGTCTGACTTTGTAGAGTCGGTGGGCTTTCTATTGTTTGGGCTTATGGTTTTGAGGTTTGGGTCGGGTTTGTCTGGGCCATACCTCGTCAAAAAACATATGAAAGGTTTCTTGATTTAAGGCATCTAAATACGTATAATCTGGATGCATCATACAAAACTTGAGAAAACTAAGTAAATATGGAAATACGTAAATTAATAGTGTTACATATATATTAAGCAACCATATATATGGGGATTTCAATCCAATTAACGCTCCTTTGACAAGATATTAGAAACGTGAAGCATTGTTGGCCTTTCATGTGGATTAGAGTTCAGACATGCTCTTGCGACAATCAAAATTGACCTGACTAGCTCCTCAACCTGGGATGATGGTGGTGGTAGTCGGCTATCACCAACATTGGCCAGCAAAAGATAATCAGTTGTCCATGTTGGTACAGATGTTATTAACTCTCCAGGATGCCTTCCCATGATCACTTCTAGTGTAACAACCCCAAAGCTATACACGTCACATTTCTCAGTTGCCACCATGGTATAAGCAAGCTCTGTGTGGACATAAACATGAGAATCAAACAAAAAAAGTAATATCAGTTTTATACACAAAAGGTTAAAGCATATATAGATGTATATCATATTTATGATGATATGTGTAAGAACAAAACTAAGTTACCTGGTGCTATATAACCATATGTGCCTGCAATTGCTGTCCAATTTGAGGAGTCTAGCTTTAAAAGTTTCGATGTGCCAAAATCAGAGATATTTGCCTCATAATCAGAATCGAGAAGGATGTTGGCACTTGAAATATCTCTCTGAATTATAGGTGGGGAGCAATCATGATGCATATAAGCCAAACCATTAGCTATAGCCATTACAATTTTGACTCTTTTTGACCAATCTAATTCCTTTGATATGATATCATTAGTTAAAATCGATTTGAGGCTTCCCTTTTCAAGGTATTCATAAATTAAAAATGAGTGACGGGCGTGGAAGCAATATCCATATAGTTTCACTATGTTTCGATGCCTAATGTTGGTTAATGCTTGTACCTCACTAAAGAAACCTCTATGATCGACAACATTCTCAGATGATGAAGGATGAATTTTCTTGATAGCTACTTTAATATTGTTTGGTTGTAACTCTGCCTTATACACAGTACCGTATCCCCCGGCGCCAATACAATATGCTTCATCAAAATTATTTGTCACCTTCAGGATTTCATCATACACGGCTCGTCCATCAAATTTTGATATTGAGAAGAACGCATTAATTTCTTCAACCACTGGTTCTAGTGGAGAAGAGCTTTTCTTTTTTGTCCGATAAGCATGGAGGCCATAAAGTAAAATCACCCCTAAAAGGGGGAAAATTACTATAAGGATGAGCCTATGATGAAAGTTATCATTATTTTTCTTCACCATTATTTGACTTCCACAAAGTCTCATTCCAGTAACATTTCCACACAAACCTGGATTGCCTTGGAATACTTCGATGGTTGCATTTTCGAATATAGCATATGAGGTAGGAACGGGACCAACCAGCTCATTGTAAGACAAGTTGATATCAATCCCACTAGGCAATTTTCCAAAGGCATTAGGAATTAAACCGGATAAACTATTGTGTGAAAGGTTCAAAATTTCCAAACTCACTAAACTTTGAATTTCGGATGGTATCTCTTTTGTAAGTGAGTTCCAAGAGAAATCAAGTTTTGTAAGTTGACGTAATTTACCAATCTCTGATGGGATTCTTCCATTGAGCTTGTTATGACTAAGATTCAAGTAGTTGATGTGTTCCCACTCACCAATACATCTCGTTATAGACCCACTCAATTTGTTTGTGGATAGATCCAAATGCTCCATCTTATGAAGTGATCCAAGTTCTTGAGGTATTACACCTGAAAGTTTGTTATCTTGCAAGAGCAAATTTAGCATACCCTTTAGCTTTCCAAGTTCCATTGGAATCTCACACGCCAAACTATTTGAAGAAAGATCAAGCTTTTGCAAATGAGTTAAATTTCCAAACTCGGGTGGTATGCAGCCACTTATATTGTTAAATCCCATTAGTAAGGCTCTCAAATTCTTGCACTTACTCCAGTTTTGAGAAATCTTTCCATGAAAATTGTTATGACTGATGTCAATGTAACCTAAACTTGGATACACCCAAAACTATTTGATATATCTCCACTAAACTGATTAAAATCCAATCGAACTCGTATCAAGCTCGTGCAATTATTTAGCCCTATTGGTATGGGACCAGAGAGTTGATTCGAATTTAGTGATAAATATTGCAACTTTCCTCCATAGCACAAATCTTTGGGCAAATTTCCAGATAGATTGTTCGTCAGAAGATTCAAAATTTGTACGTTACTGAGGTTTTTGATTGCTAAATGAATAGGACCACTGAGTTCATTTTCGCTAAGTCCCAGCTCAGTAATGGAGTTCAGATTCCCTAGTTCAATAGGAATGGGTCCCGTGAGTTGATTTTCGCACAAGAACAAGAGATTCAACAACTTCAAATTACCCAACGATGACGGAATCGAACCAGTAAGTCGATTTTGACTAAGTTCCAACTCAGTAAAGGACTTCAGATTCCCTAGTTCAATAGGAATGGGTCCCGTGAGTTGATTTTTGTACAAGTACAGGAGATTCAATGACTTCAAATTACCCAACGATGAGGGAATTGAACAAGTAAGTTGATTTCTACCAAGAGAAAGCTCAGTAAGGGACTTCAAAATCCCTAGTTCAATAGGAATGGGCCCCGTGAGTTGATTTTTGTACAAGTTCAGGAGATTTAACGACTTCAAATTACCCAACGATGAGGGAATTGAACCAATAAGTTGGTTTTCATAAAGTTCCAACTCAGTAAGGGACTTCAGATTCCCTAGTTCAATAGGAATGGGTCCCATGAGTTGATTTTTAAACAAGTACATGAGATTCAACGACTTCAAATTACCCAACGATGACGGAATAGAACCAATAAGTCGATTGTGACTAAGTTCCAACTCAGTAAGGGACTTCAGATTCCCTAGTTCAACAGGAATGGGTCCCATGAGTTGATTTTTGTACAAGTACAGGAGATTCAACAACTTCAAATTACCCAATGATGACGGAATCGAACCAGTAAGTTTATTTTGACTAAGATCCAGCTCAGTAAGGGACTGCAGATTCCCTAGTTCAATAGGAATGGGTCCCGTGAGTTGATTTTTGTACAAGTACAGGAGATTCAACGAGTTCAAATTACCCAACGACGACGGAATAGAACCAATAAGTCGATTGTGACTAAGTTCCAAATCAGTAAGGGACTTCAGATTCCCTAGCTCAATAGGAATGGGTCCCGTGAGTTGATTTTTGTACAAGTACAGGAGATTCAATGACTTCAAATTACCCAACGATGACGGAATCGAACCAGTAAGTCGATTTTGACTAAGATCCAACTCAGTAAAGGACTTCAGATTCCCTAGTTCAATAGGAATGGGTCCCGTGAGTTGATTTTTGTACAAGTACAGGAGATTCAATGACTTCAAATTACCCAACAATGACAAAATTGAACCAGTAAGTCGATTTCTACCAAGAGACAACTCAGTAAGGGACTTCAGATTCCCTAGTTCAATAGGAATGAGTCCCGTGAGTTGATTTTTGTACAAGTACAAGAGATTCAATGACTTCAAATTACCCAATGATGAGGGAATTGAACCAGTAAGTTGGTTTTCATAAAGTTCCAACTCAGTAAGGGACTTCAGATTCCCTAGTTCAGTAGGAATGGGTCCCGTGTGTTGATTTTTAAACAAGTACAGGAGATTCAACGACTTCAAATTACCCAACGATGACGGAATAGAACCAATAAGTCGATTGTCACTAAGTTCCAACTCAATAAGGGACTTCAGATTCCCTATTTCAATAGGAATGGGTCCCGTGAGTTGATTTTTGTACAAGTACAGGAGATTTAACGACTTCAAATTTCCCAATGATGACGGAATCGAACCCGTAAGTCGATTTTGACTAAGATCCAACTCAGTAAGGGACTTCAGATTCCCTAGTTCAACTTGGCAACATTAATCCTAAGGACAACACCATCAATGATCGTACCACTAATGAACCTAGCCCAACCCTCCGCATCTTTAACTCCTGAAAACCATAAGAAACCAAAAGCATTTCCTGCTCCATCCCTTTTGGAGGGAATAAAAGCATCTTCCAGATTGTCAAAACTCTGAAAAACCAACCACAGCCTCTCTCTGTTACACCCCGGAGGGAGGTTGGAAACAAAAAAGGAAGTGGTGTTGCGAAGAAACTCCATACGGTTCTGGAACCTTTTCTCACTCTTAGCCTTTTTCTTACTTATGACCGGAATCCATCTCTCCCCTTTGACATTGTCTTTCGTCTTCAGTCTCGCCACCTCTTCGTCCTTCCTTCTCTTCAGATCTTGAAACTCCTTTGACGCTAGATTTGGATGTTGCTGACCTTTGGGATTGCCTTTTCCTCCTTTGCTCTGCATGACTTCTTTCATCTTAATTAGGGCTTGGATCGCAGATCGGGTCAAAGCAGGGGTGAGGTGTTGTGATGACAGGGGTTTGGGGTGGAGGTGGTGGTATGGTGACGGGCCACGAGTGAGTTTGGCGGGAGAATGGTAGCGGGTGGTTGTGGATGTGACGAGGGACGGTTAGGCCGGCTTAATGTTGGCAGGTATGGGTCTGGGTCGGAGAAGGGGGATGAAGATAGTGGTTTGGGGCGGATGTGGGAGGGAGGAAGGCGGAGGAGGAAGGAAGGCGAAGTTGCAGAGGGTTTAGGGTCTGGGTCGGAGTGGGGCGGAGAAGGGGGATAAAGATGGTGGTTTGGGGCGGATGTGGGATGGAGGAAGGCGGAGGAGGAAGGAAGGCGAAGTTGTGCAGAGGAGGAAGGAGACGTTGGATGGTTGCAGAGGGAGGAAGGCAGAGATGTTTACTACATGGCCTGATAATGTTTAGTAACATGGCCTGATATTTAGTAGCTAAAATGTATGTTGATAATGTTTACAACTAGGATCTTTGTTTTTCTAAGAATTTTGATATTTTTTTAAAAGGATTATTGTTTCTTAACTTTTCAAAATCTCCCCCAAACACACACACATAAGATTTAGATGGTTGTGCGATGGTTTAAATAAATTCGTGTTTGCTATGATTCAAATACAACAATGTTAGGGATTGCTTTGATAGCCTCTTCATGATGGTCATTAAGAGACCACTTCTTAATGGTTCATCACCTCCTAACCATTAAGAGTCTATAAAACATTAAGAGGTAGCCTCCAAATGACCATTAAGAGCCTACCAAACAGTCCCTACTCATAGTAGGAACAACATGGCACTATGGTTCATGGAAGATCCATTTATAGCTTTGAACCCATTGATGTTTTAGTTTAGCCCCATATGGACGTAAAGAATAAATGCAGTTAGTCCTAGACAACCCACCATCTAAGTAAAGTATCTCCCATCTATCCTATAGGTGGAAACATATGTAGATAATAGAAGTATATACAAGTAGGTTAATTTCTTTTAGAACAGCAAAATTTGTTTTTAACGCTGTTATCTATGAGACTTAATCCAAAACCTTCAAACATAGTTGTTTCTAAAGGCTTTGTCTTTTGGTAGTGGGCTACCAATTAACCCCCATTGTTAGTTTGCCGTTATAAAAAACTATTTGCTCCATTATTGGTTTTAACGGTAGCAAGTGTTCTCTTTCTCACTCTCTCTCTCTCTCATATATATATATATATATATATAACACAATGCACGTTGTGATTCTGTCAAAAGCTTGTTTGACATCTAAACAACATTAAAGGCCAACAATGTGACAAGTTTTAAAAACACAGGAATTCACCATTATTATTTCAACATATACTATTACATAATGCAAAGAAAAAAAACATCTAGAGAATACATATAATAAGGATGCATCATACAAAAGTTGAGAAACAAACTAAAGATGAAAGTACACACGCAACATATATCGAGCAACCAATTATTTAGTGATGTCAATCCACAGTTCATCATCCATAGCCAAGATGTTTGAAACTTGTCGCATTGTTGGCCTTTCTTGTGGGTTAGCATTCAAACACCCTCTTGAGAGAATCAAAACAGATTGCACTAGTTTTTCAACTTGGGGTGATGGTGGCGGTATACGACTATCTGCCACATTGGCAGGCAACAAATAATCAGCTGACAAAGTTGGTAAAGATGTTATGAGCTCCCCTGGATGCTTTCCCATTATCACTTCTAATGAAACAACTCCGAAGCTATAAACATCACATTTCTCAGTTGCCACCATTGTATAAGCAAGCTCTGCATGGACATAACATGAGAATATATAAAGAAAATAGTAAAAAGGAATATCAGTCCACATACAAATGGTTCTAACATATATGGATATATGTCATAAATTTAAGAAGATATGATTTAAAAAAAAAACTAATTTACCAGGCGCTATATAACCATAGGTGCCTGCAATCGCTGTCCAGTTTGATGAATCTAGCTTTAAAAGTTTCGCTGTGCCAAAATCAGAGATATGTGCCTCATAATCAGAATCAAGAAGGATGTTGGCTCCTGAAATGTCTCTATGAAATTATAGGTGGTGAGCAATCGTGATGCATATAAGCTAAACCATTAGCTACAGCCCTCACAATTTTGACCCTTTTCAACCAATCCAATTCCTTTGCTATGATATCACTGCTTAAGATCGATTTGAGGCTTCCCTTTTCAAGATATTCATAAATTAAAAACGAGTGACGGGAGTGGAAGCAAAATCCAAAGAGTTTCACTATGTTCCGATGCCTTATGTTGGTTAATGCTCGTACCTCATTTAGGAAACTTTTATGATCAACTTGTTCTGATGATGAAGAATGAATTTTCTTGATAGCTACTGTAATATTGTTCGGTTGTAGCTCCGCTTTATAGACAGAGCCATATCCTCCTGTTCCGATACAATATGCGTCATCAAAATCATTCGTAACCTTCAGGATTTCATCATACACTGCTCTTCCATCAAAGTTTGATACTGAGAAGAAATCATTACTTTCTTCAACAACTGGTTCTACTGGAGAAGGGCTTTTCTTCTTTTGACGGTAAGCAAGAAGGCCGCAAGGTAACATTGCCCCGAAAAGAGGGAGCATTATTACAAGAACAAGCCTATAATGAAAGCTATGATTATTTTTTTTCACTGTAATTTGGCTTTCACAAAGTTTCAATCCTGTAATATTTCCACACAAACCTGGATTGCCTTGGAATACTTGTATAGATGAATTCCTGAAAATAAGAAATGAGGTGGGAACTGGACCTACCAGCTCATTGTAAGACAAGTCAACATCAATCCCACTTGGCAATTTTCCAAAGGCGTCAGGAATTGAACCAGATAATCTATTATGTGAAAGGTCCAGACTTGCCAAACTTACTAAACTTTGAATTTGAGATGGTATCTCTCTTGTGAGTGAATTCCAAGAGAAATCAAGAGTGGTAAGTTGGGTTAATTTACCAACCTCAGATGGAATTTTTCCCGTGAGCTGATTGTTACTAAGATTCAAGTAATATATATCTTCCAACTCACCAATATATCTCGATATTGACCCGTTCAATCTGTTTGTGGATAGATCAAGAGTAAGAAGATTATGAAGTGATCCAATCTCTTGAGGCATAAACCTGATAGTTTGTTGTCTTGCAAGGACAAATACAGCATAGTTTTCATCTTTCCAAGTTCTTTTGGAATGTCGCCAACCAAATTATTTGAAGAAAGATCAAGCCTTTGTATTTGAGTTAAATTTCCAAACTCTGGAGGGATGCCACCACTGATGTTGTTATATCCCATCATTAAGGTTGACAAATTCTTGCATTTACTCCAGTTTTGAGACAGCCGCCATGAAAATTGTTATGACTGACATCAAGTAAATATAAACTTGGACACTCCCCAAAACTATTTGATATATCCCCACTAAATTGATTAAAATCTAAGAATACTCTTGATAAGGTGGAGCAATTCGATAGGCCTATTGGTATAGGACCGGTCAATCGATTATGCCTCACAGATATATATTGAAGCTTTTCCCCAGAGCACAAATCTTCTGGCAACTGGCCAGAAAATTGATTTTGATCAATTCCTAGCTCAATCAAGTCTAGACTTGCTAGTCCTTCTGGTATAGAACCAGATAGTTTATTGTCACGAAGATACAAATATTGTAGGTTTCTAAGGTTTTTTAGGGATGAAGGAATAGAACCATTTAATTGGTTGTTGCTCAGTGCCAACTCAGCGAGAGACTTCAAGTTTCCAAGTTCAGAAGGAATGGCCCACAGAGTTGATTTTGGTACAAGTGTAGGAGATTCAAAGACTTCAAATTGCCCAACGATGAAGGAATTGGTCCTGATAGATTGTTTGCAAAGAGGCTGAGGTTCTGAAGTGAGACCAGGCTCCCGAGTTCTTGTGGTATCGAACCAGTCAAGTTGTTTTGGAAAAGGTACAAGATGGTAAGCTGCTTCAACTTCCCAATGGTAGGTGGGATAGGACCATTCAGAAAATTATTAGTGATATAAACTTCCACCAGATTGACAAGGTTCCCAAACTCATTAGGAATTTGACCAGAAAACCTATTGTCATCAAGATATAAGTAAGCCAACTTTGTTAAGTTGCCCAATGTTGGAGGCAATTCTCCTTCAAGAGAATTATTATACAAGGCAAGCTCAGAGAGAGATGTTAGTTGACCAATCTCTTTAGGTATTGAACCATTTAAGTTATTTTCAAAAAGGTGGAGGGTTTCAAGACTAACTAACTTTCCTATTTCGGGTGGGATTACCCATAAAACTTATTCCCAGAAAGATCAAGATAAACAAGTTTGGAGAGGAACCTGATTTGTGAGGGGATTTGACCAAAAAATTGGTTTACACTAAGCTCAAATGAGAAAGGTTGTGGAGAAAAGAGAATGGGAACTGGTCGAGAGTACCATTTAATTGAGATGATGTGAGGTTCAAGCTGTGAACGGACCAATCATGATTGCAAACTACACCGAACCATGAAGAGCATGGAGTCGAAGCAGTAGCATTCATAGGGAGGGGAGTCCAAGAAGAAATCTGGGAGGTATTTGGAAATTGAAGGCTAGCTTTCCATTTTAGAAGGGCATTGGCTTCCTCCAAAGATGCATAAGCAAACTTTGAAAGTGTAATAACTAGTAGAGCTTGAGATAAAAGTAACAAGTGTGAACAACACATTATTTGCTTTTTCATGTATTATTGTTTGTGAAAAATAATGGGCTGTGTTTCCTTATTTATACTAACTGAGCCATGTCATATTTTCTACAAGGAGTGTGTTTTACTTTAGGAGAAATAAACTAACGTTGTTATATAAACACTTGATGGTGACAAAGAATAGGATATAAAGAATGTATCATAACATAAAAGCATTGACCATCATCTTAAAGATATTGACCAAGATTTGACCAAGGCTTTGTCCAAGACTTGACCAAGACTTTGCATAATCTTAGCTTAGTCAATTATAATTGTAATTATGTGTATCCCTTAGTATTAGCCTTTTCCTTATTGTAAATCCTCTATATAAGAGTCTTACTTTATATAGGAATCAATGTCCTTTAGCAAACGACTACTTTGACTAGTTCACCAAAATTCTTGACGTGCTCCACACTGGATTAACATATGAGTCAACTTAGTGTATTATCTTATAATATGGTCGAAGACTAATATTGACTCAAAGTCATATGTTCCACTAGGAGTGTGTGTTACTTTGAAAGAAATAATATGTTCCACTATGAGTGTTTTTTACTTTGTGAGGAATGATATGAATGAACCTGGTGCATCCCTTGAACGTGTTAACGAGGGAAAATTAAAAAAGATGGGAAGAAGAGGTCGTCGGTATTGTAGTGTGGGTTTATCACCTTCTACATTATTGACTCAAAGTCAAGATAAAGATACAAAAACAATTAATTTTATGGTGAATTTTATTGAGAAAAAAAAACTAGCGATAAGATAGAGCCGAATACAAACAAGACTTTCATGCAATACGAAGCCAATACTTTTACGTGTAAAGGATTACATATTTTTTTAGTGAATTTCCGTTCACTTATTAATTATGATTTTTTTATACATCTCACTGTTGAAGGTTAATCCTAAAATTCTTCTAAGTTAAAAGTTGAATGGGTAATTTGAAAAGTTTGATTAATTAATGTTTAATTAGTACAAAAAAATGTTTAGAGATAATAATGCTAGTGTTAGTATATAATTGATTGAGATATTTGAGTAGATTAGTGTCACACCTTTAAATTTCACTTGCGGGGTTTTATCGCGAGGCGCGTGACACACCAGGATCCAAGTTAACGATCACAATAAACGACAACTAAATCATGTAAAAGATACGTAATCCAAACCATTAAGTTTTCAAAAGATAATCAACGACAGTGGGAGCATAAGTTTACAATCCTTGATGAAACAAAAGACGATTTTAAAAGTATTAACACATGTATGCAACCTAGACGCCGTGCGACTCCGTGCACCTAATCCAAATGTTGCTACCTTAGCGACCTGAGAAAACATGTTAAAAATGTCAACATATAATGCTGGTGAGTTCACAAGTTTTATGTAAAACGTTTCATAAGTTTTGCAAGATCATTCACGTTACTACTATGTTATAAGGACGCTAGCTAGGCATGTGAACTTCACTATTACAATACCACGTATGAACTGCCGCACCCACGGCTAAGTGAGTTGTCGAATCCACGGCTAAATGAGTTGCCAAATCCATGGCTAAACGAACTGGGACTTAAACGAATAGTATAGTAAACAAAAGATAACACTAGTATAACATGATTTTTACGAATAGAAGTACGTAGCATGTTTCTCCCCCGAAAGCGAAAACACTGAAAGTGTGGCCGTGAAACTCACCTTAAGTTGCGTTCTTGAAAACAGTTAGACCAAATGCTTTGATAGTCCTTAATACCGGCGACCTATCATAGGATGTATATAAGTATCCGGACTAATAACCGTAGGTTAACTAGTCCCTAAATGTCCAGACCATAACCATGTACGTTTGAAAACCTGTTTAAATGTTAACTTGACCGCACAAGACAAGACCCGACATCGCATTGGTGACCCGAAATCCCCCGTGTTAGCCAAATACAAATAACCAAGCAATCATATGTAAACATGCACTTAATACGCATAATAGTTCACCAAGTCAAGCATACAGTTCACATGCTGCATATACGAGTCCGAATACGTGTTATCAGGTTTCTAGACATGTCACGGGGTTCACCACTATGTGGTGACTAAAAATCACAGGGGAGTCTTCACCGTTGGCTATCCTTTGTAACCGTAGCTGCATAAAATTCCATTTAATTTTCAATTCAGTAACGACAATGAATCCGCGGATGTGGCGGATATAGTCGTGACATCTGAAGAATCTCAGGAACTCTCCCCTCGACTAATCTTTGATGTCTCCTCGTCCGTCTTCTCAATGCTCCGTGTGGCCTTTGTTTGTCCTTCACTTATTTCCAAGAAAATACTATTTAGATATAGCAGGAGCTCAATCGGCGTATGGGCCTCAACTTCCAATGTTGGCATCTCACATAGTTCACCTACACCAACTTGAGACTTTTTACATATTTTTAATAATGAAAATTTCAACACCTACTATTAACTGTGAAGCACAAATATATACATATTATGTGATTAGTTCTGTAACAAAAGTAGTAGTATTTTTTCTCCTACATCTGTTCATTTGTAAAAGGTAAAGAGGATTTGATTATTTATAAGAGTCACATGAGGTGAACCAAAAAAAGCAGCTACTCTATTGTGTGCCATGAGTGTTATTTTCAGCAACTGTGATATTAGCTGGTCATTGGGTATGAGTACTGCAAAATTTGAGCACAGAAGCATGAAATTAACCAACAATTAATCTGTGAAAACAAAATCAAATGGAAACTTAAAAAGAATCAATTTCTGACATGAGATTGCTCTTTTGTTGTTGCATTCTACAGCCACTGAGGTAGATTGTTCTTAACCTCATTAACTGGTTTCTCTAATTCTATAATTTTGAGATTGTTTTATTTACTTGTCACAAAAACAACAAAACTGAACAATTTAATAATTTAGTATAAAAAAAGGCGCCTCTTATTTGCACCACCCCAAAACTTATTTGCACCAGCCTCTACGGCTCGTAGACACCCTACGGGTCGTAGAGGGTCCTCTGTGGCTCTTAGAGGCCTCTACGAGCTGTAGAGGCCTGTGTCAATCATTGCAGTCTGGACATTAAATGTTCAGTGGGCCCACTATACGACTCGTAGAGGCCTCTACGAGTCGTATAAGGATGTGGTTTTCAATGCTCTGACACCTCTACGGCCCGTAGAGGCCTCTACGAGCCGTAGAGGGCTGTGAAACCCTAAAAAACCCGGTGTAAATAACATGACCCTAAAAAAATTGACTTGTAACACAACTTGATAAGCTTCATCTCACATAGCTATATGAATTGTGGTGAAAGTTTAGCCACTTAATTTTTTGAGGTGTTCTAAATTTTTTCTATTGATATTAAATAACAACTTTCTCAAGTGTCCATATTATGCACCACATGACACATTGTTAGTTTGTAAGATTAGACCATGACAAAACAGATCGAAAAACATAACAATTTCCATTATACTCATTTTGATATGAATAGTTTGGCACACTACACTTTGACTAGGTTCTGAACCTCCAAACATGAAATAAACCAGAATATGTTTTAGTTTCTTACGCCTTGACGAAACCACTTGACAAAACTCAAGACTAAAATTTCAATTAAACATAGCATACCTCATGGATTCATAACAAATAGCGAAATAGGACCTGCATTTATCAACAAAAAACAAAGCACATCAAACGATATTGGGTGTAATCGGTAACCAAATCAAATAGTGTTCGTAAGACTATTCATGTTATCCATGTTGGATTCAGGCCCTACGCCACACACTCACAACTCACTGTATGTATATATGTGAATATTATAAAGAAGATGAAAAGCAAAAGCTTGTTTCATTCAGTAACCTCATATGGCTTTATAGCCTACATGGTCAACAAAAAATAACAAATTTACCCCATGTTCTCCTAAATATGAGCTATCACTCTAACGTTCTTTTTTCCTCCTAGGAACTTGGTCCACCCATGACTTTCTAAACATTTATTTAATAACTAAATAAAAAAAACTAAATGATAAAACTAACTAATAAAACTTAAGTCAAGATTAAACCCAACATTCACCCCCCTTAATCTTGACCCGTTCTTTCTACGAATCACAAAGATTCGATCATTCGACAAACCGTGCGGGTCCGGTTTCTTTCTAAATTTCTTTCTCTCGGTCTCATGCGAACTCCTTCGGTCTCGGTCTTCTCATTCACAATTTCGGTCTATTAATCGGCCTCTCGGTCTAAGCTTTCTTCAATAGAAGCTTCTTTCAGTCTACGGTCTTTCTCGGTCTATCTTGGTGTGAACCTCAGGTCATTGTCACATCCACGGTCTCACGCCTACGGTCCTCTTGGCGCGTTCTACGGTCTTTCTCTTTCTCCCACCGGAATTCACTTTTCCGGCAACGGTCTTTCAAGCCGTTCGGTCTACTACGGCTTCATTCTTTTTCCGCCAGCCTTTCTTTCTTACTCGTGGTGATTTCTTTCTTTCTTGCGAGGCCTTCTTTCTTGCTAAGCGACGCCGACCTCTTTCATTCTTTCTTTTTTCTTTTGGCACCTCTTCTTTCTTTCTTAAGGATTCAAAATTTTGAATATTACTTTCTTTGGTCGTTGAACTTTCTTCCTCTTTCATGCTGACCTCGATCAGCTTTCTCTCTAGACCTTCTTGCTTGCTTCAAAACAATCACCAATTCATGTAACAGAGGCAAATAATAAAAAAAAACTCCATTCTTTTTTTGTTTTTGGAGGTTCCCCTTCTCATACATTACCACCATTTAATTTTTTTTCATATTTAATTTTTTTACTCTTGACTTTCAACTTGCAAAGCATATACCACCTTCCTTTGGCAGTCTTGAATTACTTCAGTCACCAGCCAATCTTAAGGATGGCACTAAAGATTCTTTCTCATGCTTCTTTCTACCATCAATCGATGCATTCTAGTGTGAAAGAAAATAAACCCTTTCCTTCTTCCTAATGGTGACAAAGTCTTTTTCTGGGTCTGATCTGAACCACACACTAATCCTTGATCACTACCACAGCCCTTCCCGTCTTCGAATTTTCAGCCGCACCTTGCCGATGCATATCTTGATTGGACTTCCTTTCACTCTTTCGATCGATGAAAACTTCTACACCCGTGCTTCCCCTCGTTCTTACCCCTCCAGCCGAGGGGCTGTTGTCGCTCTCCAAAAAACGACTCTCAAAACAGCCTCTCCTTCAACCTTGCTCTTTCACGCCTAGCCCTCCACCAACTGACACACCCGCCAGTGGCGGAGGCTTCCTCCGGTCTTCAACCTGCCTACTACGAGCCCTAGGCTCTGATACCAAATGTTGGATTCAGGCCCTACGCCACACACTCACAACTCACTGTATGTATATATGTGTAATATTATAAAGAAGATGAAAAGCAAAAACTTGTTTCATTCAGTAACCTCATATGGCTTTATAGCCTACATGGTCAACAAAAAATAACAAATTTACCCCATGTTCTCCTAAATATGAGCTATCACTCTAACGATCCTTTTTTCCTCCTAGGAACTTGGTCCACCCATGACTTTCTAAACATTTATTTAATAACTAAATAAAACAAACTAAATGATAAAACTAACTAATAAAACTTAAGTCAAGATTAAACCCAACAATCCATTAGCTAAAACGGACAAGTTAAACAAACCTTTTACATTTAAACAAAAAAAAAACTATATAAGCAATGAAGAGTTAGATAAATCCAGAACATGGAAACAAATCCACTTTATATATGCATACAGCCAAAATAAACATATAATGGTATTTTATTAAAAATGGTATTTTATTAAAAAAAATTAAAAAAAAAACATATAATTAATCATAAGAAATAAACATACAATTATTAAGAGTTGAGCATCTTTCAAGTGGGTTGGGAGCATAAAGGAGGGCATATCAAGAACAATAGACATAAAAATAATGAATGATAACTTGAATGCAATTAGCGTTACTTAAATGCAATAGAGTTACCTGTAACTATTCAATTTTAGTTGAAGCATTTTATCGAGAACTTGATGTGCATCTTCAGACTACGTGCGTACAAACGGGAATCAAACCTGCTAATAGGGATATGGACCGATGAAACAACAATGAACGAAGTACGAACGAAGCAAGCAGAGGTCTGCTGAGTGGAACAATAACCTTAACAATGTGATAAATGGGTGAAAACCACATGAACCAACCAAGCAATTAACTCATATATTTGGCTGGAGGGCTACTCTAAATCGGTTGCCTAAGGAGGCCCTTCAAAGGGAAACATTATGGTTCCATCCCTCTTCTGTCCCTTGTTTGGTCGCATGCCGGAATCGGTTGATCATCAATTTACCTCATATTGATTGGTGTCAGACTGTAAGCTACCTCATATTTGGCAGGAGATTGCTGCTTGGTGTCATCTACCTCCTATTTATGTGTTCTTCGCCTAGGATATTCTTAGCTTTCATGAATTTACCAATAGATATAATATAACCAAAAGAATGGTACAGTCGGTTTGCTTCTTGCATGTTGGTCAATGTGAAAAGCGCGGGATAACTTTGCTTTTTCATCACAAGAAGCAAGCTGTTAACAACATTATTCGCGAAGTTAAGGATGTGGCGAATGGCAATACTGTAGATGAGAAGCCAGTCCAAGGAGAAGTCTCCTGATGAGCATCAATAGAGTAATTTTTGTTAGTTTTAGGTGTCTATTTGTTTGTGGTTTGTTTTCTCCTTGTTAGATGTTGTGGTGTTCAAGCGTCTTGGCTGGATGTCGGTTTCACGGGTCAACAGTTCAGCAAGGTCGCAAGTTAACGGGTCGGATTTGAGTTACCGTTTGTATGTGAACGGGTCAACAGGTATGAGAAGAATTTGGGATTTGGTTTCCATGGGGTGTATGTTACGTGGGATTGTGTTTCGGTTTAATTTGTAGCTAAGTTTGTTATTGTTTTCTTGAGTCTATATATGTATGCAATTTGTGGATGAATAAAAGGAGTTTTTTGCTGAATTAGTAGAAAAATCTAACAATTTTGTGTCTTTGGTAGATCTGAGAAACTTTTTTTAGAAAATGGGAGACCCGCAATCTTAGATTGCGGGTGTGGTGATGTGTATGGCTGACTGGGACAGACTTGGCTGACTGGGACAACATGGCACACTTTTGTTTGAGGAGGTGTTTGGTGGGACGATGAGTTGGCACATCCGCAATCTAAGATTGCGGGTGTCTTAAATTCGTTTTTTTTTTCTGCCGTGACTTCAATGGTTCAATATATATACAAGTTGACACCCGCAATCTCAGATTGCGGGTCTTGTACAGTCAGCAGCAATGTTGTATCGTCGTCCACGTCTGCCAGCCTTCGATACACACTAAGCACCAGCATCGTCCACATCAGCACACCCGCAATCTCAGATTGCGGGTCTTCCATTTTTGAAAAATCAATTTTGACATCTACCAAAGGCACAAATCTTTGCAAAAAATCTACCATTTCGACAAAAAATTCGAATAAAAGTGGGTCTTCAAGCAGTAACATAACTTTTGTTTCGTAAGCTTTTTTGTGAGTTTTGTGCATTTGAAGGTTCAACCCAACAATAATGTGCATGAAAAACTATATGTTCAATATGACCCCGCTTGTTAAAACTCTAAAACATCTTATGATTTATATATCTATTAACATGCAATTAGATGTGATGTGGGTGGTAAATTTTATTTATAGGTGTTATATATATTGGTTTCTAAGACGTATGACAAGTTTGTAACGTCCCTACATGGATGAAATTTAGGTGAGAAACGACCCTTTGAAATTACTTGTGAATGTTAAATAGTTACAGCATAGAAACCAAAATATTATAGACTAGGTCTGGGCCTATACAATTACATTTTATAGCACAGGGTGACGCATAATGCAAGAGGCATGTTATTTACACAATAAGAAAAAGTAAGTTTGCATAGCCCTCTACGGGCCGTAGAGGGCTCTACGGGCCGTAGAGGGTGTCAGTGTAATAAATGCTCAACCCTCTACGGCCCGTAGAGGTGGTTTGGTGGAGTGCATTTAAACCCTACACGAGCCGTAGAGGTCTCTACGGCCCGTAGGCAGTACGAGGTACGAGGTCATTGAATGAAGTGTCTGACATTCAGTGTGTCAGTCTGAAAAAGCTAACCCTATACGGGCCGTAGAGGGCTATACGGCCCGTAGAAAACCTGGTTGTTGGGAGCATTAAACCCTCTACGGCCCGTATAGGCCGTAGAGGGTCTAGAGATATTCTTCTTCCTTGTCTTTTTTCTTCAGTTAACGAAAGAAAATTTAAAAACGCGGTGCACAAAAATCCGATCGATTCCAAGCTACCAAGATGTCTTCGGGTCACTACGGTAATGTTTCGGATGAATGGGAGCATTCGTTTAGCCTATCTCACGTCTCGGAAAGCCTTTTCGGAGCCGTGGTGGAACGTGGTGAGGAGGAGGTTAGCTCCGTTGTTCGCTATGGTGACGAGAATGCACTACCCGATTTGAACCTGCTGCCCGATTTGAACCAGGAGTACGTAGAAGAACCGGAGTCATTTTACGTGCCTCCGCCAAGTCATCCACAAGACGAATACGCTGGTAATCATTCGCACGAGGGAGGTGATAACGGTGGCGAGGAACCTGTCCCGGATGTTTCGTACGAAACGAATCAGGTGTGTTTATGTATTTTCACTTGTTTATAATTTAGACCCGTGTATATTTAGACTCGTATATTTAGGGTTTGTGAGATATTTAAACCCGTGTACATATTTAGACTCGTATATTTAGTCCCGTACCTAAATTTGTTTTAGGGTTTGTGAGGTTTGAACTCGTAGATATTAGTTGTTATTTGAACTCGTAGGGTTTGTGAGATTTGAACTCGTATATATTAGTTGTTATTTGAACTCGTAAGGTTTGTGAGATTTGAACTCGTAGGGTTTGTGAGATTTGAACTCGTATATATTAGTTGCTATTTGAAGTCGTATATAAATTTTGCAGGTATTCAGGTTTCTTAAAGACCTCACAGAGTGGGTTTATCAAAGAGCAAAAAAAAAAAAAATGGTTACATTACCGTATACTCACGTACTGTTTCGGAAGGCAGGGGGCCGAATAGGAGGGTAACGACGGCATGGATACGATGTGACCGTAGTGGCGTACATCATAGTGTAGCCACGGTTCGAAAGACGGGCAGTAAAAAATGTAATTGCCCGTTTCAACTAATAGGGAGATACCACTCCGGCCACGATGGTTATATTTTGGAGGTCCAGAACCAAACACATAATCACAAACCTTTCCAACACATCGAGGGTCACGCGTATGCTAGGAGGCTGAGTCCAGGCGAGTTAAAATTGGTGGATACACTTTATTTTCAAAATGTTACGCCAGTAGACATACATTCGGCCGTTAGAAAACAAAACCCGGATAGTCCCTGCATCTTAAGAGACATACATAACACAATAACCAAGGTTAAGCATTTGTTATACGGCGGCAGGACTCAAATGCAGGTATTATTATTATTATTATTATTATTATTATTATTACTACTTCTTTATTATTATTTTTTAATTATTATTATTGCTATGCAGGTACTCGAAGCCACATTGGTGGAAAAAAATTTTGTTTACTTCACCCGGAGGAATGACTCGACAAATGCGATCGAGGATATTTTGTTTGTCCATCCCACCTCGCACAGGTTATGGCGTGCGTTCCCGCATGTGCTGATGATTGATGCGACCTACAAAACGAACGAGTATAAACTTCCGTTTGTTCAAGTTGTGGGTATGACATCAACATCCAAGTCGTTTTGTGTCGCCCATGCATTCATCTCCCGTGAAAAAAAAGGATAACTACCTATGGGTGCTACAAAGGCTTAAAGAGTTGCTAGAAGATAGTACGGAGCCCCGTGCTATAATAACTGATTGTGAGAAAGCCTTGATGAATGCATGCGACATTGTATTTCCAGCAGCTTCGAAGTTGTTATGCAGGTATACATATTATTATTATTATTATTATTATTATTAATTATTTTTATTATTATTATTTTTTTTATTATTATTATACATTCAGGTATCACATTCAACGAAATATATTGAAGCACTGCAGACAAGCCTTTGGAAATGCAGATTGGGAAATATTCGTGAAATCTTTTAAGCGATTATGTAGATCTTCATCTCCGGAATTTTATAGTCTCTGGTTAGACCGATTCTACAAACGACTATGTCAGGACGAACGAGCTGGTACATATTTTATTAATTTAGTTTAAAACGCATACACACATTAACAAATATCTTTGTTCTATCTTTTACAGGTGTTTTTGAATATATAGACCGGGTCTGGCTCCGTGACTACAAAGAAAGGTTTGTTTCTGCATGGACAGACACAAACTACAACTTTGGTCAGTATACGACCAACAGAGTTGAAAGCCAGCATTCAAGGTTTAAGATGCACATTAAGGGGGCTAACAACTCACTCCACAAACTTGTGATGATTGCAGACGATGTTGTAACGTCACAAGAGAGGGCAATAAACCACTCGTTTGAAGAGAGTTTATTTGTGAAAAAGGTGCACCATGACATACCTCTTTTTGAGGACCTACTCGGTAAAGTTTCCCATGCAGCAATCAAGAAGTTGATAACTGAGATAAAAAATATAGAGAGGTTGAAGGAACGAAAAATGAGTTGTGGTCACCAGCTTTTCACGAGTTCTGGGTTGCCGTGTGCATGTCAATTAGATTCGTATATAAATAAAGGTAATACCATTACTTTATTATTATTACTATTATTATTATTATTATTATTATTATTATTATTATTATTACTACTACTACTATTATGTTTATGTTTATGTTTATGTTTATGTTTATGTTTATGTTTATGTTTATTGAATACAGGAATAAAAATACAGCTGTCCGAAATAGACGTCTTCTGGACACGACTGAATTACGAACCGGAAGTAGTATGGGGGAACGTGACCTTGCGAGTGAGTGGGAGATAGTCAAAGAGACACTGATGTCTCAATCACCACGCGTTCAAAGAAATATGTTGTCAAAAATAAAGTCGGTGGTAAATCCAAGTATGACTGACACTCAACCTCCCGAGGTACAAAAGAATACTCGCGGGCGCCCAACTACAAAATTAAAGAAAAAAAAAACAGCAGGAGGATGCGCAAGAAGATGTTAGTATTATTATTATTATTATTATTATTATTATTATTATTATTATTATTATCCATTGTAGGAAGACGAGCCTGTTAGAAGACGTAGGCCATCAGACCCGGGTAAAGATAAAATGAGAGTGTGTAGCAAAAAGTATCCACTCTTAGTAGGGGACAGGTACATAAACAACTATTTATACATACATACATATATACATATGTACACATCCCCTAATCATGATTTCCCAATGTTTGGCGGTGACAGGTATAAATTTGTGCTTAGACAATTTAAGCATCAGATTGATCCCCTTTATCGACGGTTTGTCACGCATATTCAAAATGTTCCGCCAGACGGTAACTGTGGGTTCCGATCTGTAGCTTTGGCTTTGGATATGGAGGAGGAAGACTGGGATTTGATCCGCCACGTTCTTAAAGAAGAGATGATGGGTCAATACCATGAGGATTGGTACGAGATTTTGAACGGATTCGACGATAACGGTTTCGCCTGCATATACTCGTCCTTAGATTGGACGGGAGTCGGGAAGACACCCAATTCAAAGTGGATGGAGATGCCTTTGACTGGATTAGTGATTGCTCAGGCATTTGGTGTGGTCCTTCAATTCTTCAGTCCTCTTGGAGCAAGCACATTCTTCCCTATTCACAAGCATCCTCAAAGCGTGCCAGAACATCGAGTCATTTTGATGGCCTTCGTGAACGGCAACCACTTCATCATGCTAAAGCTAACAGACGACGCTCTGATGCCTTATCCGAGTGGAGCATGGAGGCGTTGGGTAGATGTAAATCACAACCCATGGTTAGCACTATACAGGGATCGTCTTGATGAGGGGCGTAGGCTATCTCAAACAGATCCAGAGTGGTTTGACCTAACAGGCTGTCCTGATTCTTCTGATAGTTCGGTGTAAATTTGTTTTTATAATGTATAATGATTTATTAAATACATTTTTTTATTTTTTATTATTATTTTACATATACAATATGAAATGAAAACTTTCTTTTATAAAAAAAACCTATACCACCTAATTAAAACTAACAAAATTTAAAAAAAAAACAAAACTTCTACTGGGCCGTAGAGGGCTCTATGGGCCGTAGAAGAGATTTAGCTACGGGCCGTAGAGACCTCTACGGCCCGTAGGCTTCTGGATCAGGCTCGTAGAGACCATCTATGGCTCGTAGAGACCATTGAGTCTACGGGCCGTAGAGGTCTCTACGACCCGTAGATAAAAGTTTTTGTTTTCTAACAATTTCTGAAGTTTATAAATATAAATTAGAAATTTTTTTAAAAAAAATTTGGGTCTACGGGCCGTAGAGATCTCTACGGCTCGTAGAGGAGGATTTTTTTTAAAAAAATTTGGGTTTTCAGTGATATCTTATATTAAATTGTTTTGGGATTTATACCAGCGAGCTGGTAGCCCAGATGGTTTGTATATGTGTGTATATATGATCTTGTATATGTGTGTGTGTGTGATAATGTGCCCAGGCTCGATCCTTGTCCCAACCCGTTTTTTTTTATATTTATCTACGGCCCGTAGAGGCCTATACGGGCCGTAGGAAAAATTTAAAATCAGTTTTAATCGTGCTCAGTGTTCATTTCCCCCAAATCCAACAAAAACCAACCCCCACTTAGTTCTCTGCCCCCATCAGCCTTCAACCCTAATCAACCACCACCACAACCTTCGACCACCACCTAATCAACCACCACCACCACCTATTCCTCCACTGCAACCACCACCAACCTAATCCACGACCACCACCTTCTTCTCCACCAAACTCCACCAAACCCTAATCAACCACCTTCGACCACCACCTAATCAACCACCACCACCACCTGTTCCTCCACTGCAACCACCACCAACCTAATCCACGACCACCACCTTCTTCTCCACCAAACTCCACCAAACCCTAAAAAGGTAATTTTTTTTCTTTTTGTTTTTGTTTTTTCTCTTTAAATATTAGGATGATTATTAGGTAGTTTTATTGTTGTATTTGATTGTTGTGGTGGTGGGGTGGGCTGTGGTGGGGTGGGTGGGCTGTGGTGGTGGTAGTGATGGTGGGGAGGGCTGTGGTGGTGGTGGTGATGGTGGGGTGGTTTGTGGTGGTGGTGGTGATGGTGGGGAGGGCTGTGGTGGTGGGGTAGGTGGTGGGGTGGGCTATGATGGTGGTGGTGTGGTGGGTGGGCTGTGGTGGTGGTGGTGGGCTATGGTGGTGGGTGGTGTGTGGTGGGTGGGCTGTGGTGGTGGTGGTGGGGTGGTGGTGGGTGGGGAGGGCTGTGGTGGTGGTGGTGGGGTGGGTGGGCTGTGGTGGTTTTGGCGATGTTTTTGAAACGCCAAAACTATATTAGTTTTGGCGATTCTTTTGAAACGTCAAAACTAATATAGTTTTGGCGATTCTTTTGAATCGCCAAAAACTATATAGTTTTGGCGATTCTTTTGAAACGCCAAAACTATATTAGTTTTGGCGTTTCTTTTGAATCGCCAAAACTAATATAGTTTTGGCGATTCTTTTGAAACGCCAAAACTAATATAGTTTTGGCGATTCTTTTGAAACGCCTTAATTATAGAAACGCCCTAACTAACTATAAATTCTTTGATTTTGCAGTTATGGCAGATTTTGTAGACGAGCAGTACATGAACGAGGAGGAGGAGGAGCAACAGCAAGAGGATGAGCCCGTGGTGCAGGTGGGGGCTGCCATGGCAGGGGGTGACTTGTCAGGCTATGAGCCTTGCAGTTTTCGGCGATTCGATTACCCGAATCCCAGATTTCAGAGGTTGAAGAAGAAGAAGATTGAAAAGGCGCGTGGGATTTCTTGGGACGCGCTTCGGGACATTAGGGGGGGTGCTGAGGCGATTGCCCGAGAGTGGATCCCGGAAGGGAGCCCACTGGACAGGTTTTTCGACGACTTTTGCGCGCCGTCCCATCGGCCGTTGGTGATAGAGTTTCTATCCACCTTTCGGTTTCGGCCGCCCACCGCCGGATCGTCGGACGCCGGATCGTCGGGCGCCAGATCGTCGGGCCGCCCACCGAAGGATATTGAGTTTTCCATACTCGGCGTTGAGTATGGTTATTCTCTAGATGAGTGGGCTACGCACACCTAGTGGTACACTCGCGACGACCTTGTAGAGGTATTAATATTATTTTTATTTTTATTCTTATTATTTTTGTTTTTGTTCTTATTCGAAATGTTAATGTTAATGATAATGTTCAGGATGTCTACACTAGGGGGTGACTACTGTCGCTGATGACGTCTTCTATGCGTGGTGGCCCACCATTGGCGGTCCCGAGTTCGGCAACCCGACAGAGAAGTATTATTATTATTATTATCATCATTATTATTATTTTTCAATATCTTTGTTCTAATTATTATTACCATTATTATGCTGTGCAGGGAGAGGTGTGACAGGGCATCTAACATTCGTCACCCCGTAGTTCGTTACATTCACCGTTGCATTACTTATTCCCTAACGGCACGGGGGAATAGTAACGAGCGGGTGACAAAGACGGACCTGATGTACCTGTATTGCATACTCACCGGCACGCCGATTGCCTTGCATCGGGTCATGGCCGAGTACTTTGCCTCCTTCCCCCATAAGCCGTTGAAGGGAGGCATCCCATGCGGGGGGATCATCAGCAAGATTGCCGAGCGCTGCGATGCCGTGAAGTATTATGGTTATGTTAACCGTAATCGGTTTCCGTCACTACCGCCCAGGTATTTCGGTTATTAATGTTATTATTATTATTATTAATGTTAATGTTTATGAGTTTGTTTCAGCCCAATAGGTCTACCCACGATGAAGGCTATGCTTTGTGCGGCGAAGAAGGCGAAGACGCCGGATCATGAAGCCTTCCACTATCTGATTGGTCCCGGTGGCGTGGAGTTTGTGCATGAGCCGTTAGTACATCAGGGCCTTAGAGGTATTATTATTATTATTATTATTATTATTATTATTATTATTATTATTATTATTATTATTATTTGGGAAACTTGTAGACAACTTAGACAACTTGTGTTGTCTGGTTTGCCTAAAAACAGGGGAAACTCCGCCCAATTTTTTTATAAAATCCTGGAATATTATTATTATTATTTATTAATTATTTATTGTTATCCATTGCAGGTGATGCTGTGGAGGTCGGGTTGCAGTTTGTGCATGAGCAGGAGGGGGCGGTCTTAGGGACGTCGAGATGCCTCAGCAGCAGCCTGAGGACGTGCAGATACCGGCGCACGTTTATCACTCTCTCAGGTTGCCTGCTGATGTTAGGGCGGACGTACGTGCGGCTGCCGAGGAGGCTGTCGAGATGCGTGCGTGGCGTCAGCAGCAGAACATCTGGCGTGTGCAGCAGGACATCTGGCGTCAGCAGCAGGAGGTAGAGATGCGTCAGTGGCGTGATCGGCAGGATGAGGCGATGCGCTGGCTGATTGCTGGCCAACAGGATATGTATCGCCTGCTGGGCATGCAGACTCATCTCCCACCGACTTTAGGGCCCATCACGCAGCAGACCCAGCATGAGTCCGGTACCTCCTCGCAGCAGCCCGGGACCTCGCAGCCGCAGCCGACGCCGACGCCTGATGACAGTTCTTTTGACTTATGATTTTCTGATTTGTAAATGTTTTAAACAATTTTTATTTTGAACGCTTGTGTAAATGTTTTAACGTTTAGTTTTATCGTTTGGTTATATAAACGTTTGTGTTTATGTTTTACACGCTTATCGAGACGACATTAAAAAACTAAAAAAATTAAACAAATAAAATTTATTTTATAAATTTGTATTAATGTTTTACATGCTTGTGTTAATGTATTACACGCTCGGGATTAATTATTACATAATTAAAATGATTTAAAAAAAAACACCCTCTCTACGGGTCGTATAGGCCTCTACGGGCCGTAGAGGCTGCCTAAGACTGGTTTATGTTATATTAAAACTTTCCAACTAAGAAACCAGCGAACTGGTAGCCCAGATGGTCCCCATATACGAAATAAGACTTTGTGTGTGTGTTTGTGTGATAATGTGCCTAAGATCGAACCTCGTCCCAAACGTTTTTGGTTTTTTTTTGTCTACGACCCGTAGAGGCCCCTACGGGCCGTAGGCATCATAAAACATCCATCTCGTCCTTCTTCATTCTCAAATTATTAATAAGACTTCTTCTACGAGCCGTAGAGGCCTCTACGGCTCGTAGAAGTCTGAAAAAATGGGCTCTACGACCCGTAGAGGACTCTACGGGCCGTAGAGGGTTGTGTGAATAAAATTTAACCTTGTGCAAATAGTGGGAGCCTAATGCAAAAACAAAAACATATTAAAGGTTTCTTGATTTAAGGCATCTAAATACATATAATCTGGATACATCATACAAAACTTGAGAAAACTAAGTAAATATGAAAATACGTAAATTAATATTGTTACATATATATTAAGCAACCATATACATGGGGATTTCAATCCAGTTAATGCTCCTTTGACAAGATATTAGAAACGTGAAGCATTGTTGGCCTTTCATGTGGATTAGAGTTCAGACATGCTCTTGCGAGAATCAAAATTGACCTGACTAGCTCCTCAACCTGGGATGATGGTGGTGGTAGTCGACTATCACCAACATTGGCCAGCAAAAGATAATCAGTTGTCCATGTTGGTACAGAAGTTATGAGCTCTCCGGGATGCTTTCCCATGATCACTTCTAGTGCAACAACCCCAAAGCTATACACGTCGCATTTCTCAGTTGGCACCATAGTATAAGCAAGCTCTGTGTGGACATAAACATGAGAATCAAACAAAAAAAGTAATATCAGTTTTATACACAAAAGGTTAAAGCATATATAGATGTATATCATATTTATGATGATATGTGTAAGAACAAAACTAAGTTACCTGGTGCTATATAACCATATGTGCCTGCAATTGCTGTCCAATTTGAGGAGTCTAGCTTTAAAAGTTTCGATGTGCCAAAATCAGAGATATTTGCCTCATAATCAGAAGCGAGAAGGATGTTGGCACTTGAAATATCTCTATGAATTATAGGTGGGGAGCAATCATGATGCATATAAGCCAAACCATTAGCTATAGCCATTACAATTTTGACTCTTTTTGACCAATCTAATTCCTTTGATATGATATCATTAGTTAAAATCGATTTGAGGCTTCCCTTTTCAAGGTATTCATAAATTAAAAATGAGTGACGGGCGTGGAAGCAATATCCATATAGTTTCACTATGTTTCGATGCCTAATGTTCGTTAATGCTTGTACCTCACTAAGGAAACCTCTATGATCGACTACATTCTCAGATGATGAAGGATGAATTTTCTTGATAGCTACTTTAATATTGTTTGGTTGTAACTCTGCCTTATACACAGTACCGTATCCGCCGGCGCCAATACAATATGCTTCATCAAAATTATTTGTCACCTTCAGGATTTCATCATACGCTGCTCGTCCATCAAATTTTGATATTGAGAAGAAAGCATTAATTTCTTCGACCACTGGTTCTGCTGGAGAAGTGCTTTTCTTTTTTTGCCGATAAGCATGGAGGCCACAAAGTAAAATCACCCCTAAAAGGGGGAAAATTACTATAAGGATGAGCCTATGATGAAAGTTATCATTATTTTTCTTCACCATTATTTGACTTCCACAAAGTCTCATTCCAGTAACATTTCCACACAAACCTGGATTGCCTTGGAATACTTCGATGGCTGCATTTTTGAATATAGCATATGAGGTAGGAACGGGACCTACCAACTCATTGTAAGACAAGTTGATATCAATCCCACTAGGCAACTTTCCAAAAGCATTAGGAATTAAACCAGATAAACTATTGTGTGAAAGGTTCAAAATTTCCAAACTCACTAAACTTTGAATTTCAGATGGTATCTCTTTCGTAAGTGAGTTCCAAGAGAAATCAAGTTTTGTAAGTTGACCTAATTTACCAATCTCTGATGGGATTTTTCCACTGAGCTTGTTATGGCTAAGATTCAAGTAGTTGATGTGTTCCCAATCACCGATACATCTCGTTATGGACCCGCTCAATTTGTTTGTGGATAGATCCAAATGCTCCATCTTATGAAGTGATCCAAGTTCTTGAGGTATTACACCTGAAAGTTTGTTATCTTGCAAAAGCAAATTTAGCATACCCTTTACCTTTCCAAGTTCCAATGGAATCTCACAAGCCAAACTATTTGAAGAAAGATCAAGCTTTTGCAATTGAGTTGAATTTCCAAACTCGGGTGGTATGCAACCACTTATATTGTTAAATCCCATTAGTAAGGATGTCAAATTCTTGCATTTACTCCAGTTTTGAGAAAGCTTTCCATAAAAATTGTTATGACTGATGTCAATGTAAGCTAAACTTGGATACACCCCAAAACTATTTGATATATCTCCACTAAACTGATTAAAATCAAATCGACCTCTTATCAAGCTGGTGCAATTCTTTAGGCCTATTGGTATGGGACCAGAGAGTTGATTCGAACTCAGTGATAACCTTTGCAGCTTTCCTCCATAGCATAAATCTTTGGGCAAATTTCCAGATAGATTGTTCGTATGAAGAATTAAAGTGTGCATATTACTGAGGTTTTTTAATGCTAAATGAATAGGACCACTGAGTTCATTGTCGCTAAGAGACAACCTAGCAAGGGACTTCAGATTCCCTAGTTCAATAGGAATGGGTCCCGTGAGTTGATTTTTGTACAAGTACAGGAGGTTCAACGACTTCAAATTACCCAACGACGAAGGAATCGAACCAATAAGTCGATTTTCACTAAGATCCAACTCAGTAAGGGACTTCATATTCCCTAGTTCAATAGGAATGGATCCCGTGAGTTGATTTTTAAACAAGTACAGGATATTCAAGGACTTCAAATTACCCAACGATGAAGGAATCGAACCAATAACTCGATTTTTGCTAAGAGACAGCCCATTAAGGGACTTCAGATTCCCTAGTTCAATAGGAATGGGTCCCGTGAGTTGATTTTTGTACAAGTACAGGATGTTCAACGACTTCAAATTACCCAACGATGAAGGAATCGAACCAATAAGTCGATTTTCGCTAAGATCCAACTTAGTAAAGGACTTCAGATTCCCTAGTTCAATAGGAATGGGTCCCGTGAGTTGATTTTTGTACAAGTACAGGATGTTCAACGACTTCAAATTACCCAACGACGAAGGAATCGAACCAATAAACCGATTTTCGCTAAGATCCAACTTAGTAAAGGACTTCAGATTCCCTAGTTCAATAGGAATGGGTCCCGTGAGTTGATTTTTAAACAAGTACAGGAGGTTCAACGACGTCAAATTACCCAATGATGAAGGAATCGAACCAATAAGTCGATTTTCGCTAAGATCCAACTCAGTAAGGGACTTCAGATTCCCTAGTTCAATAGGAATGGGTCCCGTGAGTTGATTTTTGTTCAAGTACAGGATGTTCAACGACTTCAAATTACCCAACAATGAAGGAATTGGACCAATAAGTCGATTTTCGCTAAGATCCAACTTAGTAAAGGACTTCAGATTCCCTAGTTCAATAGGAATGGGTCCTGTGAGTTGATTTTTAAACAAGTACAGGAGGTTCAACGACTTCAAATTACCCAACGATGAAGGAATCGAACCATTAAGTCGATTTTCGCTAAGATCCAACTCAGTAAGGGACTTCAGATTCCCTAGTTCAATAGGAATGGGTCCCGTGAGTTGATTTTTAAACAAGTACAGGATGTTCAACGACTTCAAATTACCCAACGATGAAGGAATCGAACCAATAACTCGATTTTTGCTAAGAGACAGCTCAGTAAGGGACTTCAGATTCCCTAGTTCAATAGGAATGGGTCCCGTGAGTTGATTTTTGTACAAGTACAGGATGTTCAACGACTTCAAATTACCCAACGATGAAGGAATCGAACCAATAAGTCGATTTTCGCTAAGATCCAACCCAGTAAGGGACTTCAGATTCCCTAGTTCAATAGGAATGGGTCCCATGAGTTGATTTTTATACAAGTACAGGATATTCAAATTCTTCAAATTCCCCATGTTAGGTGTAATAACTCCAGACAATATGTTCATGGAAAGATCAAGATAAATAAGTTTGGACAACAACCGGATTTGTGCGGGGATTGGTCCAGAAAACTGGTTTACACTAAGCTCAAAATGAGAAAGGTTATGGAGAAAAGAGAATGGGAACTGGTCAAGCGTACCTTTTAACTTAGATGATGTGAGGTTCAACCTGTGAATGGTCCAATCATGATTGCAAACTACACCGAACCATGAAGTGCATGGAGTCGAAACAGTAGCATTCATAGGGAGGGGCGTCCAAGAAGAAGATAGCGGAGAGTTATGTGGAATTTGAAGGCTAGCTTTCCATTTAAGAAGAGCATTGGCTTCTTCCAAAGATGGAGAAGCAAACTTTGTGAGTGAAATGATTAGTAGAGCTGTAGATAAAAGTAAGAAGTTTGAACAAGACATTATTTGCTTTTTCATGTTTTGTTGTGATGAAAACTTATGGGTTTGTGTCCTAATTTATTATTGAGCTCCACAGCTTTTTTCTTATACAAAAAATATCTGGCAATGTCATATTTTCCACAATTTAATTAATGAACTTTAGCAATCAACGACTTTGATTTTTCACACTGTATTAGTATAGGTCGTTGGTATTATTATGCGGGGTTGTTTGCTTCCACCCTATAAAAACAGTACACATATTGACAGTAAAGATAGAGACAAATTAAATAAACGAGTTGATATATTTCTGAACGACTAAATTTTGTTGAATATTTTTTAATTCCAATCACGTATTATATCCTTCGATACATCTGGTTTTTTATATATAAATTAACAGATTATGTTATAATTTATTCGTAAGCTTACAATCAACCATTACAACTAGTACTTTACCTGTTCGGTGGACAATAACATTAACGTCAAAATGTCAATACTACATCAAATCATATCAACAACAAAAACTCATTTTGATTAAATAAAAATGAAAACCATAAATAAATAACAAACATCCATCTAGTGATAATAAAGTAAATAAAACTATAGTTGCTTAATAGTCTAAAATACATACAATAGGCCAGTGTACTAAAAGATTTTTAAGTTGCTTTCAAATTACTAAAAGATTTCTATCGAGTGTATTATAGAAATGAGCAAATACCGAGTATCAAGTCCAAGGGCATGATTTTTTCTACTCAGCTTTCAAATTACTAAAAGATTTCTAAGTTGCTTGAACGAAAAATAAAAAGAGAGATTTAAACCGTAAGAGAACAATATAAAAACAATGGTGTTGTTTCGGGATCTAATTTTACTTGGTATGAGAGAATAGTAGATTTTTATTTAAGTGGTGTGTTTAAAACTAAGCCTCCTGCGTTAGTCTTTAAACGATTTCTGTTTTTAAAGTTATTATGAGGGTCTCCCGCCCGGTAAGCTCACCTCTCAACTGCGAGGGACGTATCAACCAAGATTGTGTTAACCCAACCCTAAAAAATACACCTCCTAAAGTTGCAATATTGGCATCCGACTACTCGTTTCTTTTGTGAATAATTTTCCAAAAGCCGTAACGATTGACAAACTACCACATGACATGACAAAGGCCTCGTATCCTCCCCAGTACGCTCATCCCATGCTTGAAATAATTAAATTGTCAAAAAATGATTGATCTATTATTAATTGTGCGAAAATATAATAATAGAAGTAAATAAAGACCGTTTACTTCTAACACGGGCTCACCAATCTTTAGTTTGCGCCAAGCCTAACACATAGACCATGTAGCTAAGTCGCAAAACCAAATCTTGGCTTAACACCAAGGCCAAGTATGTAGATCGTACCGACCCTAAATGAAGTTTGATAGTTGAGGATCAACCACAAAGTGTGAATGTTTCCACTCACAAATGGGCTAATCACTACACGTGGAGTTAATGGTGTAACATTTGCATGTATTAGTGCACTTCGTGTATGTCCCCAGCTAGTGATAGGTTTATATTACTCGTAGGCATGATTATATGATGTTATAGTGTTTGATAGTGATTCGGGTAGCATTTCTAGGTCGTAAACGATGTTATTAGTCGAACACGTAGTGTTCCAGGCGTATGAGGAGCCATACCCCTGGAAGCCTCAGGTGTATAAGTCTCGCCATGGCTAACACATAGACCATGTAGCTAAGTCGTAAAACCAAATTTTGGCTTAACACCAAGGCCAACTATATAGACCGTACCGACCCTAAGTGAAGTTTGATAGTTGAGGATCGACCACAAAGTATGAATGTTTCCACTCACAAATGGGCTAATCACTACACATGGAGTTAATGGTGTAACACTTGCACGTGTTAGTGCACTTCTTGTATGTCCCCAGCTAGTAATAGGTCTATATTAGTCGTAGACATAAATATATGATGTTATAGTCTTTGATAGTGATTCGGGTAGCATTTATAGGTCGTAAACGATGTTATTAGTCGAACACGTAATGTTCCAGGCGTATGAGGAGTCATACCCCTGGCGTATGAGGAGTCATACCCCTGGAAGCGTCAGGCGTATGAGTCCTACTGATGTAATGCCGAAAGGATTACATTTGGATAGTTGATTTTCACAATATTAAGATAATTTGTTTGTGTTTTGTTTGGAATTAGTTACTTATCCAGGAATGATCAATGGCGAGAATTATGAGCTAAAATGGCGAAGATACAATCTTGAAACGAAGAAACACGATTGCGTGGTTGAAACCAGAAGAGAAACCGAAATAAAATGAGAAATTTGTGCATAATCCTCCCCTGCGGTCCGTGGAGGTAGTGTACAAGTCTTCGCAGTCCACGGCGTGTTTATAATCTAGAAATCAATTTAATAATCCACACGGTCCGTGGAGGACTCCTTATTCCTTCCGCGGTTTGCGGGAGCGTGTTAAACTAAGTTTACAGTCTGTTTTCACTTTACAACTCCAAATCGCATTACTTCTTCATCTTTTGGACCATTAAAACCTGCTACACGATTCAAATGAAAAAAAAAAAAAAAAGATCCGTTTCTGATCATGGAATCAAGTTGTTTATCAAAAACCATGCTTGGCTAAGTTCTTCCCTTCACATCCGGGTGAAGGATTGTAAGTTCTAGGATTTGTAATGTTGCTATGATTATGTATTTGTGCTTGTAATCTGTTGAAGAATCAATTGTTGGAATTAATTGTGTTGATATTGTTTTGAACTCTTGTATGTTTAAGAATTCTTGTAACCTTGAACCCTTGAGATGAATTCTGTCATTATGCTTTAATTCAACATTAGGACATGTTATGATCTAGATAATGAAGCATACTTTGGGCCTCGTAGCTAATTGTTGATGTCTATGTCTTGAATTTCTAACCTTACGATTCTCATAGTGAAAGTTGCAAATATATCATAATAGCTTTAGAAGCCTAGTTACTTGCATATCCAAAACCCAGGAGTGATTGTTATTACCATTGATACTTTTCTTGATAAAGATTTTAGTTGTTACTTTTGATATTGTTGCATTGTCAAAAATTATTATGGAAATTATTGTTGATATAATCATGTTAAGAAATCAAATCTTTGTTAGTTAGATTTTTGTGATCAATTGTTGATTATTACCATTGCCATATATTTAATTTATATTAGAATTAGAACTGTATTTGATAAATCTCCACCAATCCTTAGAATCAAACATAAAAAGATCCGACATAGACATAGGTTGTTTATTAGATATAACTAAATTATCCTCAATTCCCTGTAGAGACGACCTTACTTACCATACTAGTATAGATAGCTAAGACCTATTATAAATTGTTTTTGATCTGACCGAACGACATAAGATCAAAATGGCGCCGTTGCCGAGGAATAGGTGCGTTTAGTTTAGTTTATATTGGTTTGCTTGTTGATTTTGAAAAAAAATCATAAAAATACCCCATAAAAATATAAAATCCTTTATATTTTTACCAGGGGGTTATCCTTTATTTGTTTTTTTTAAAATAAGAAAAATATACATTGGGCCATGTATGGCAAATTTTACATAATGGAGTGTGGTTTACATTGAAATTACTTTTGAGTCAACGTCTTTAATTAGCAAGGACTTTGATCAAGGGGAAAAAATATTTTGGAAACCCATTTGAGTTGGAGAAACCGTGGAAACCCTATGTAAAAACATTATTTTTTCCTGATTTTTTCAGCATAGCTTTTATATTCAATTTTATTAGCTTCCGCAAAAAAAAATCAAAAAAGCGTCGAGTAGATTATTTTGTTACACATGTGTTACACAAACTCGGTTTTATCATACGTCAACATTGTTACATACGTAACTTGTTTGTTACATAATTTTAAAAAAAATCTATTCGGTGCTTTTTTGATTTTTTTTGGCCGAAACTCATAAAATTAAGTATACAAGCTATTCTAAAAAAAAATTAGAAAAAAATAATGTTGTTACATAGGGTTTTCACGGGTTTCTCCAACTCAAGTGGGTTTCCACAGGATACTTAGCCCTTTGATCAAGAATTTGAGAATTTAGAGTCTTTACGTGCTCCTCACTGTCTTATAATTAGGTCCACGTCAGTCATATGTACGAACTTAAATGTGTACTTGAAAGAAGAGACATATTAACGAGACGGTGGTGGTGATGGATAGTGAGTGGCGATGTTTAACCCTCTGCAGACCTTTGAACATCTTAGAAGTGGTTGGGCCAAATCTCCACCAAGAAGAACCCACATAGACGTTTTTTAATAAAACGTCTTCAAAAAAACAAACAGTGGATGGAAATGTCTATGCGTGGTTTGCGCGGCGCAGACAGAAGAGCATGTGCAAACCTGTTTTTATAAAAACACAAAGCACTTAAGAGGTTCCGATACTAACGTTGACCCAAGGTCAAGATGAAAAGATAATAAGAGACGAATATACTTGTATGTTTTTCAAGGTCTAGGTATTAAATCTATCTATATCTATATCTATATCTATATCTATATCTATATCTATATCTATATCTATATCTATATCTATATCTATATCTATATCTATATCTATATCTATATCTATATCTATACTACATTATAAAGGAGGAGGCATGGGCAAATATGTCTAAATTGTTCAAAGTTAAGATGGTATACCAAGGGTTTATTTACAATTTTCTAAATTTTACCACTTTTCTTCCTTAAATACCCCTAGAAGATAATCACGCTACCTGTTTTCCCATTATGTTCATTCATGCGTTAAAGTGATTCTCCTCACAAGGGTTTCTCCTTCAATCAGTTACAAACTGTATATAGCTCGGGGCAGGCAAAAAAGTTTATAACACCCATTCATCAATATCAATATCATATCAATCATAATCCTTTAATTTCACCAACAACTATCAGGTATCAGGAAGGGCAGTGCTAGAAAGAAACTCTAATGTGCGTCAAGAAATGAAATCTTTGAAATCTTTGAAGGTAAACTGCATACCCAAATCGTTTGAATTTCATCATTCAATCTCTCTACTCCTTTTTTCTTCCAATTAGGTCTAAAATCTTAATAATCATCGTACACCACATCCCTTTTTCTTCCAATTAGGTCTCAAATCTTAATAAATTCAAAACACAAATTTAAATTAAGAAAAAATCATATTTATAATTTTACGATCAGTTTTTACCATCTTTACGGTTACCAATCAATTTATGCGATTTATATGTTGATTTTTTAAGGTGTGTGTATATGCACACACTCTTTATAGAGGTAAAATTAATATTATTATTATATATATCAAATGACAACACTGCTACAGTGGTGTTGTCGTTTAGTTTTTTTTTTTTTGTTATCTTCTTTGTTTTTAGTTTATCTTTTCTATATTCCTATGCTTTAATAAATTTATAATACAAAACGTAAACCTTAATAATGTTAACTTTTTTTCTCTTTCACAACCACGCCGTGTGTTAATAATATGTCTGTCGCAACACGCAGGTTAAAGTTCTAGTTTAACAATCAAACAATACAATTCAGAAATATTGTATTCTGTTATGCCTCTATAAAGAGACTGTTGAAGCTTCAAAGATTCAAACACCTACCAAAGGCTCCCAATTACAATTGTATCTCTTCTCTTCTATTGCTGCATTTCACCTTCCCTTGGTTATTTGAACTTCCAACACGATCGCCAATGTCAAACTGGTTCTTGATCAGTAATCTGTAAAAAGATATAAAATAGAAGCGTTAAAACAGAATAAAAACGGAAACTTAAAAAGAATCAATTTCTGACATGAGATTGCTCTTTTGTTGTTGCATTCTACAGCCACTGAGGTAGATTGTTCTTAACCTCATTGACTGGTTTCTCTGATTCTATAATTTTGAGATTGTTTTATTTACTTGTCACAAAAACAACAAAACCAGACAATTTAATAATCTACTATAATATATAAATAAAAGCATATGTGGGACACTTGGCATGTTCTGAGGGCTTCTTAGGTTTTTTTCCCACTCATTTGTTCCTTCTCTTATACGCTACTTTCTTTTTCGTTCCTGATTATCAGAAACCCTAACAAAAAAAAAAATCCTCTCTCACAATCTATACGCTACATTCATTCTTTTCATTAGTTTCTCACAAACCCTAACAAACAAATCCATCATCTCTCACAATCTACGCTGCCAAGTTCAAGATCTGGACGGGTAATCAATCTTCTTTCAGTTTTAATTTTCTCACAATCCTCATCGACAAGTCCCTATCGATTTATCTTCGTTTAATCCTAAGGTTTTCAATTCGTTCTCTAAAAGGTGAGTTTAGGTTACAATTACCTTGCTTTCATTGTGTGATTATTTTCACGATTTAAGTTACGAATCATTGTGGCATTAGAGTTTCTTGAACGATTCTTCAGGAGCATGGATTGTCAAAATAAAGAAAGGGATGAACAACAACATTTGATTGTTCAACTATTCTGATTGATACCTTTATAATCCATAACCAATGTTTCTGTATTTTACAATTGTTTTCTTTTCAATATGAAGATGGAATTGACTACCTATTATAATCCTAATTTGATTTCATGATTGTTTTCTTAATCTCTAAACTTAATTTGATGTATTCAAGTTGGGAGCGCCTGCTGGGAACTTTACTGCATTGAGCATAGCATTCAGGTTTACTTATTCTCTTTTCTCTCTAAATGTACTTCTCTGTTTTACACATGAAGATGTCTAATTGTTGTTGATTAACATCTTTAGTTATTCTTGACTACAAATTTGAATGGTTTGTTTTTAGATGTGTTGTAGTTGTGCGGTATTTGGGTACCATTTAATTCGGTTGATATTGTTTGTATTAGGTGCGTTTGCTATTCACGAGCTTATCCAGACCATGATGAAAGCAAAACTTATAATGATAAGATCATCTTGACACTAATTTGATGATTCTTCACATTGTTGTATATAAAAGCACATCAATTTAGTTTGCAATGGCATTTTAACTGAATACGAATATTATTTGAACCTGATATTTTCATAAAATACTATTAAAACTCGAAAAAGGAAAATTGGTGATGCGATGTAAATTGAGTACCTCATCCTTTGTATTGCTTTTTGCTTTTATTTATTATATACCCCATGATAGAAGTAGGTCATTATTTTTTTGTTTAGTAATTTCTTTTTTTTTTCACTGTGTTCTTGATTCTAGATTGATATGATTCCTATAACACAAAACTCAAGCTTAAAAAGCTTACGCTTCATGAAATGGTATATGATATTCTAACATGTCTTTTTCTCATTGGCTATTTGGCTTATTAATTTGGATGCTTGGGGGATTTTGGATTTGTTTTGAACTGATTATTTGGAAGGGAAGCACCTTGAAACATTATCTTATATAGCCTGCTCTGTATCAACCTAAGTACAAAACCTAGCATTTAAAGACAAGGCAATGGGATATACACTAACGTCCCATCCGTTAAAGATGCTACGTGTTAAGGGCATTACAGATGCCTACATGGAATATTGGTTTAAAAAAGCGTGAGGTGCTCCGAAGCATTTTGATCCAAAATGTTGAGGCGTGAGGCGAGGGCTTCACGTATGAGATGCACTTAGAATTTAGAAAAAAATATACAAAAATATTTATACACATCAATATAACAGTTTAAGTCTTGCAGGAAGGTAACCCTATACTTTTGTGCTTTGGCTAGATGATGAATAGTCAGGATGGAAAAAGTTATAGAATGAATCTTGCATTTACTCCTCACGAGTACTATGGACATGTACGTTATTTACTTGCAATAGTGTTTTTAATTACGTTCAAAAAAGATGATGCATTTTGACCTTTGTGATAAAATTATTTGATTTTGACTTTTATGGTCCATATGGTGTTTCATGGTGTTTTGTTTTTATTGGATCAGTTTGCTCTTTTTGCTAAGTAAGAACTTGCTATCTTGACACTTAAGTGTTTTAGCAAGTCCTTGTAAATCAGATTATAAGCACAGCGGAATGTTATAAGTTAAAGCAACACTTTTTACTCTAAGACAGAGTTATAACTCCCCCTTGATGTTTGAAACTAATAAATGACAAAGTATTTATTATGAATCTAAGTTGTAAATGAGAATTAGATACTTAGAGAGATTCACAATAAATACAGAAATGGAATATAACAATGAGAGTGTTTGAAGGATTTTTCTGTTGAAAATCAATGTCTAAAATAGAAGGTTGAAGCCTTCTATTTATAGACGATTACATGCATGTATCTTGCCTAAAAAGCAAGCACAGAAACTACAGTGACAAGTTGCACAAGTTGCAACATTGAAAGAAACAAATACAGCTAAAAGTAATATTAAACAACAAACTACTGATGCAAAAAGGCGGTGGGAAATATCTATTGCTAAGTGCTGATGAAGGACAACTACTGAAGAGTAGTTTTGTCTTCAGTACTTCTGAAGTGAACTTGTCTGGTTTGGACTTCAGAACTTCTGCAACTTCAGCACTTCTCATATCTTCTAATCAGCAGTTTCTTGTCTTCTCTTCAGTACTTCTATACTTAGCCAAAATGACAGAAGTGAATTAGACTAAGGTTTACAAAAGTGGTTTCACCAATCCTCTTTGTCCTAACAATCTCCCCCTGGATTGATGAAGCCAAAACCTTACTAATTCCTTATGTGTTTCTTCTGTCTTGAACAATCTTCCATATCTCTTTGTACATGGTGTTCTTGAGCTGGTTTAACTGACCATCAGATAGAGATCCTCTCTGTGGTTCTAGATGTTGAATTGTGAGCAGGTCTTGTGTTGACAGTTTCTTCAGATCACTGATCTTCTTGTAAGCCCTGCTTGAGAGGTCTCTTCTTGTCAACAGTACTGAGTTGTTATCAGTAAGTGACCATCTGATGATAGGGATCTTTGACTTGTTAAAGTCAGAAGAATAGGGAACCAGACTTGTCCCTTGGGTTGATGGTCCTGAGTGCTGGATGTCTTCAGTTTCAGATTGCCTCAGGTGGGATTCTCTTCCTTGTTGTTGTTGCATATCAGGCATCTGAACAGTTGGGAGATGGTGTTCAGTCACTACTCTGGTATGCATCTTTTCTTTGATGGTCTTTTGTATTTGATAAGCAAAAGTGGAAGGATCCCTGAATTGTGTTAGCAGAGGTTTCTCCTCAATGTCAAAATCTGAATGGACTATTGAACTTCCTTCAAGTAGTACCATTTTGAAATCAGTTTTGACATTGTCCTCTGCCTTCTTCTTCTGAGTAGCAGATCTTCTAGATGTACCAGAAGTTCTAACTACTGATCTTGAAGGATCAGCAGTTTGAAAATTCTCAGGATTTGCAGCCTTGGCAGCCAAGTATTTTCTATAGGTATCCATCAGTCTTTCTTCTTTCCATCTGGATACAGAGGCTTTTGAACCATATCCTTCTGCTACTAGCTCTTCTATTATCTGGGCTCTCTTGGCCTTTCCGTCTTTGCTTGTGGCCACTTTGTCTGCAAGCAGTTGTGCTCTTCTTGTCAGCTCTTGCATAGAGAGTCCTTTGAGTGTAAAGGCTTTAGTCTTGCTGTTCTTGGTAATATAAGACACCAGTTGTTGTCTTTTATCTTATTCAGCAATCTCATCAAGGTTAGCCTGCCTTTGTAGTTCAGCTGCATAAGCCTGAAGTTTTTCTTCATGGCTTAAATCCAAATCATCCCTTTCTTCCAGAGATTTCCAAATCTGATCTTCTCTGGCCTTCTTGTTGGCTGCAATTAAGCTCTTCTCTAGTAGTTCAGCTGATTGAGAGATAGGAGAAGGGTTTAATACAGTCATTGTAGTAACAGTTGTAGGCCTGATGGGATCAGATGTTGGTTGAATGGGAGCAGTGGTTCTGGAAGGTTCAGTTGTTTGAGGTTTGGAAGTGTTAACTTCTGATGTGCTGACAACTGCTGATGGTTTGTCAGCTACTGAAGGATTGTCTTCAGTACTTTCTGATTCTTCATCAGAAGTTTGATCATCAGAAGTTTCTTCATTGTGCCTTAGGGATTCTTCAGATGTTTGGGTCTCATCTTCTTTCTCTGCAGCTTCAATTTCTTCTATTGAGACACCAAACTGTTTGGCCAATTTTTCTTTCCTGGCCTGATCTTTCTGATCTCTTTCAAGGAGTGCCACTCTTGCCCTTATCCTGGCTTGGAATGACTCCTTAGGTTCCCTGATCTTCTCCCCCTTTTTGGATTCATCAATTTTAACCCTTGAAGCAGAGGGTTGGGAGAATTGTCCTTGAAGATGAGCAATCTGTTTGCTGTTGAAGTCTATTTTGTTGGACAGATCGTTCATCTTGGTCTTGATCACTCCAAATTGGTTCTTGATGGACAGCTCCAAGTCAGCTGTATATGTTTGGAAGTGATTTCTGATGAGTGTATTCATCATGTGGTACAGGGGACCCTCTGGGCTGCATAGCTGGTTCAGGTCTATGCTTGTTTGCCCAGGGAATTGGGTAGGCATTTGCTGTGAAGGGGGTGTTTTTGGGAGATCCTCATGTTGTACAGAGGATGCCACTCTAGGGGTTTTAGGGATTGAGTGGGCTTTAACCTGTGCAGAGGTGACTGGCTTCTTGAGCCTGGATACCTTTGCAACAGGACCTTCAGAAAGTGCCGTCAATTCAGTAGTTTGAGTGTGTGAAACATCATCCAAACTAATGGAATCGTCTGAATCCCTGATGTTGCCCTCAATGAGGACTGTCTCAGTTAAATCATGAGCTGAGCCCAACTCAGTTCTCTCATGAACCTCTTTTTCTTGGTACTGAGGATTTCCTACTTCAGGCATTAAGCCTTCATCAGTAGTTGCCACATCTGAGGTCTTAGCTATGTTACTTCTATCCTCAGATCCACCACTGGGTGGTAACTGAGTAGTAGCAGCCTCAGATGCCCCAAGAGTCTCTAAAATTGGGCTTAAAGACTCTGGTCCACCCTCATCTCTTGGGATAGGGCTAGAGATGTCCATATCCATGTCTGATGTAGTTGTTATGTCCCCTGTTTGTTGTGGTTGTAGGGGACTGACATGATCAGATGGGACATTCTCTTTTAGCCCAGAGAGAAGTTTGGCAATTTCTATTGCCTCTTGTTCAGAAATTTGTGGGGTTGGTTCAGTAGTTTGGGCAATAGGTTGTTGTTCAGCAGTTTCAAAAGAAGAGTGTGTTTGATATGTTTTTCTAAGTCTTTTTCTTTTGAATTGAACAGATATGGGTGCTCTTGGTGGGGTTTGAGATGGATGAGACTGAGAGGGTGTTTCAGTCTCATCTATTTGAAGAGCAGAATGCTCATGAGCATGTTCAGGCATCTCAATCTCCTGAACAGCTTTTCTTTTGGGTTGGTGGGGTGCAGTTTTTGTTGGCTTGGGCTTTTTGGCTTTTGGTGGTGTGAGTTTGGAAGATGTGGGCTTCAGGGGGACTTGTTGTTGTTCTCCCTGATCATCTTCTGGCCAGGCAGCCGGTTTGTTAAGCCTTGAGTATGCTTGTGATGTTAAAGGGTTTAAAGTTGAAATTTTTCCCACAAGCACCTCATTACCCAGTTCCCCTATTATGCATTGCATAATGAACCTTGGGTATAACAAAAACTTTTTCTTGGTATTATTGTGATGTAACACCAACTCATTGAAAAATAGTTTTGATGCCCTGAATTTAGTTTCATTCACAATGGAATGAAATATTGGTTGAAAAGTGGAGGGCATCTGGTCATAAGACCCTGTTTTTGGACTCAAACACATAATAATATAATGAAACAAAAGTTTGTATTTTGGTTCAAAATATTTTTTGAATATTGTAGCATGGGAGAGAGTACCTTGATAACCACACTCAGTCATGGTTAGATGAATATCAGTGTTAGCAACATGGTCAGGGGCAGTTACTTCATCCAGACCCAGTCTTGTTGCTAGTGTGGCCGGTGTGATGGTCAGTTGTTTCCCTTTTATCCTTGAGTTGAGGGAAATGACCTCACCACCCATTGTAACCGTCTCAGCATTTGCCCAGAACTCATTCAGAGTTTCAGTGTGAATTGGTGGGTTTATTGTGAGAGCAGTAAAATATTGGGATTTGACGACAAGATCAATGATCTCATCGTATTGGGACCAGCCTTCTTGTTTTTCAAGAAAGGCTCTTTGATTGTGTCCCTGTTTTAGAACTAGAGCCATGTGGTTTGGGTTTTTGATCGAACAGTGGATTTGCAGGTATAGGTTATTGAGAGAGTTTTGAGAGAGAAGGAGGGATATTTTGAGTTTGAAAGGATAAGTGTGTAGAAAAGATATTTATTAGAAGTTTTAACCGCTTGAATCTTCTTTATTAGAAGTTTTAAAACCGCCTTTGGTTAAAAATCTCTTTATCAGAGGTTTATAAACTGATTAGGTCAAACCACTGATGATGGGAAAAGTCAGATTTGCCCTTTTGACTTAAACTGCTGATGAAGGATTACTTCATCAGTAGTTCCCATTTTTCTCTTCAGCAGTTTTAACATCTGATGAGAAATGTTTTTATAAATACTTTATTCATAACTTCTGAAGGTTATTTTATCAGAAGTTACACACTTTTTCAGAAAATTATCCCCATACTGATGATTTTTGCTCATCAGTAGTTTCTCTCAAACTGATTTTGTTTTTCAGAAGTTTTGTTTCAGACTTTTGACTTTTGTAAGTGAAAACCAGAAAAAAGATGAAAAGGTTAACTTGTATTTCCACCAAGGTAAACAGGATGGAATCAAGGATGGAAAAAAGGAAAAAGAAAATTTTGATGCATAACAGTAGTGATTGATGTAGAAGTTTGATGTAGAGTTGGGTAGAATCAAGTGTTAACTTGGATTCTAACTGATATGCAGAAAAGAAAAAAAATAAAAATAAAGTAAACACTTACAAATTTAGCATTCCAAGCATGGATACTAACTTCTGAAATGTTGATGTGTCAAGGGGCTTAGTGAAGATGTCAGCTATTTGATTAGCTGTTGCTACATGCTTCACCTCAATCTTGCCTTTTTCATAGCAATCTCTTATGAAATGGTACCTGATCTCAATATGTTTAGTTTTTGAGAACTGTACCGGATTTTGAATGATGCTAATGGCAGATTTGCTGTCTACAAACAAAGGTGTCTTGGTCTCTTTGATTCCATAATCAAGAAGTTGATATTGGAGCCATTGTATCTGTGATGTACAACTTGCAGCTGCAATGTATTCAGCTTCAGCAGTTGAAGTTGCAACAGATGTTTGCTTCTTGGATTGCCATGACACTAGACAGTTACCCAGGAATTGACAACCACCAGATGTTGACTTTCTTGTCATTTTACACCCTGCATAGTCACTATCTGAAAATGCTGATAACTTGGTATTGCTTGAAGCAGGATACCAAATTCCCAGTGTTGGAGTTCCTTTCAGATATCTGAAAATTCTTTTGACTGCTATAAGGTGTGATTCCCTTGGTGCTGATTGATATCTAGCACAGACACATGTTGAAAACATAATATCTGGTCTAGAAGCAGTTAAGTATAAAAGGGAACCTATCATGCATCTGTACATGGTTTGATCAACCTGTTTTCCTTGATCATCAGGTTCAACTTGTGTGATTGGTGTCATGGGAGTGGAACATGATTTACAGTCATTTAAAGAAAATTTGTTCAATAATTCTTTAACATATTTTGATTGATGTATAAAAGTTCCATTTGTTTGTTGTTTGATCTGCAGTCCTAGAAAGTACTGCAGTTCTCCCATGGTACTCATCTCAAATTTTGATTGCATGAGTTTCTTAAAATTATCACACAGTTTTGTGTTTGTTGAACCAAAAATGATATCATCAACATAAATTTGAACAAGTAAGACATGATTTCCAACATGTTTAATGAAAAGTGTTTTATCAATGGCACCTCTTGTAAAGTTATTTTTGAGTAAAAAGGTGGAGAGTGTATCATACCAGGCTCTTGGAGCCTGTTTGAGCCCATAAAGAGCTTTGTCCAGTCTGTACACCCACTCAGGATGAGAAGGATCCTCAAACCCAGGTGGCTGACAGACATACACCTCCTCTTTGATTTTTCCATACAAAAATGCACTTTTCACATCCATTTGATAAACTTTAATTTTGTTGGAAATGGCATAGGCCAGAAATAACCTGATGGCCTCAAGCCTTGCAACTGGAGCAAAGGTTTCATCATAGTCAATTCCCTCTTCTTGAGAGTACCCTTGAACTACCAGTCTTGCCTTGTTCTTGATTATCATACCAGCTTCATCTTGTTTGTTCCTGAAAACCCATCTTGTACCAATTGGTTGCTTGTTTTGAGGTAAGGGACAGATTTCCCAGACCTGTTGCTTGTTGAACTGAAGTAGTTCATCTTGCATAGCTTGCACCCAATTATTGTCTTTGAGGGCTTCCTGGTACTTCTTTGGTTCCAACTGTGAAATAAAGGCTGAGAATAGGCAAAAGTTGGAGAGCTGGTTTCTGGTCAGAACACCTGTAGCTATATCACCCATGATTTGATCAAGTGGATGATCTCTGTGTTCAATCAGTTGTTGTAAACCACTGACAGGTGTAGGTGGCTCTTGTTCTTCAAACAAACTACTGGGGTCTATAATATCTGGTTCAGCAGTTTCAGCTTCTTCAGTAGTTGCAGGTGCTGAAGCAGATGTTTGAGTTTGGCCTTCAGTATTTGTTTGATCAGAAGTTTGTAAAACTTCTGATGGTGTTGTAGTTGACTTAATGACTGTTTGAGGAGTCCATGGTGTAGGATCCTCATCTTCAAACCTTTGATCACCATAATAAGTAGGTTTGGAAGAAGTAACAGTCTTTTCAGGTCCAAAGTGAAAGTTGTCAAGGTCAAAGAGTTCAGCAGGATGTGCTGGAATAAGAGTGTGTTTTGACTCATTGAACTTGACATTCAATGTTTCTTCTACTATCCTGGTGTGAGAATTAAAAACCTTGTAGGCTTTTCTAGTTGAAGAGTAACCAAGAAAGTAACCTGAGTCAACTTTGGCAGCAAACTTTGAAATAGATTCCTTGATGTTCAAGATGAAACATTGACACCCAAAAGCCCTGAAAAAGGAGATAAGGGGCTTCATGCCATGAAGAACTTCATAGGCAGTCTTGGAATGTCTCTTGACCACAAGAACTCTATTCTGAACATAACATGATGTGTTAACTGCTTCTGCCCAAAAGTACAATGGCAGTCCAGAATCAGCTAACATTGTTCTTGCTCCTTCTATTAATGTTCTGTTCTTCCTTTCTACTACACCATTTTGTTCAGGAGTTCTGGGAACACTGTATTGTCTAATAATCCCTTTAGACAAACAGAATTCATCCAGAGTTTTGTTCCTGAACTCTGTCCCATTGTCACTTCTAATGGTTTTGACAGATAGAGAATATTGTTTCTCTACTTGTAGAATGAAGAACTTGATGATTTCAGCAGCCTCATCCTTGGAAAATAAGAAGAATACCCATGTGAATCTTGAGTAGTCATCAATGATGACTAAGCAGTACTTCTTTTTACCAAGGCTCATAATCTTGACAGGTCCAAATAAGTCCATAAGGAGTAGTTGAAGACATGCAGTTGTTTTTGATTCTTCAATAGACTTATAGGAGGACTTATGCTGTTTTCCCTTTAAACAGGATGACACTGGTATACTTTCAAAGGTAGACCTCTGACCAAGCCCATTTTTGTGACTTTATTTATGGTTTTAAAGTTCACATGGCCAAGTCTCATGTGCCAGAGATCTATTTCTGAAGTTGATGCCCTTGAGAAGAAACAGGCAGTGTTGTTCAATACTTTGTCTTTCTCAATGTCCACTGCATAGACATTGCCACATCTTTTGGCAATCAGCAAAGTATGATCTTCTATAATCTTCTCAATCAACTTCTGGCCTTCTGGTGAGATGATTTTGCAAGCTGTCTTTGTGAAAAAGGAAGAATATCCTTTATCACACATTTGTGACACGCTCAGCAAGTTGTATTCAAGGTTTTCCACCAGATTGACCTTGTCAAACTGTATTTTGCCAGAGGAGACATTGCCATGTCCTAGCACATATCCCTTAGCATTGTTCCCAAAGGATACAGATCCTTCTCTTTGGCTGATAAAATTGTTTATCAGGTATCTGCATCCAGTCATGTGCATAGAGCCTCCACTATCAACATACCATATGCTGTTTAAGCCCCTGGAAACTCTCTGCACATAAAAGCAAATTAGTTAGATTTGGAAACCCAAGCCTGTTTGGCTTTGGGTTTGCTCTTGAGAACAGTTACAGTTTGTTCTTGACCAGGTTGAGAAATCCATGTCTTTTTGGCAATGGATTTTTCATTAAGAACCATGGTGGTATCCTTTTTAGGACCACTATCAACCTTGGTCATCAGTAGTTCTACCATGTTCTTTAGATTTTGAATCTCAGCAGTTTGTGAAACTGCTGATGATTCTGGTCTAACTACTGACAAGGAATTTTGAGAAAAAGATTTTGGTTGAGATTTTATCTTTTTCTGAGAAAAGGTGTTTTCAGGTTGTTGTTTCTTGGGTTTAAAGACTTTTTCATAATCATTTCTGATTTGATTTCCCACAACCTGTTGTTTAAATTTTTGATTGAACTGAATTCCTTTTCTGTATCTACAAAATTCAGTTTTGTGGTTGAACAGGCCACAAATTTCACATTCTTTTGCCTTTTGTTTTTTATCTAAAGGCAAATTTCTGACAGTTGTGAAAGGATTTTGCTCATCAGTAGTTTTCAGGGTCTCAACTCCTGAAGTAGATGAAACTACTGATGGCTTGTTGTCAGTTTTTGTAAATACTTCTGAAATACTTTCTTTAAAAATGCCAGGATTTCTATTTAGAAAGTTTTCATGGAAAGATGTGCATTCTTTCCCTTCAAAAGTTTCATTTGAAACAATTCTTCTCCCATCTTCAGTAGTTTTGGGAGAAAAATCTGTTGGTGTTTCAACATGATGGTATCCTATGCCAAACTTAACATTTGAAGCACTTTGTTTGTTTAGCAATAGTTGATACCCCCTACAAGATTCCACCCATTTTTCACAAGTGATCCTGGTGTCAGCAAGCTCTTGTCTGACATCTCCCAGGTCATTTAGCATCATTTTGATTTGTGCTTGGGTTTCAATAGCAGAGTCAGTTAATTTAGAAACCTCTTTTGTTTTAGCACACAGTTTTCTTTCTAAATCACATTTTATCTGTGTGTATTTTCTTTCTAAATCATTGGCTTTGCCTTGTAGGTGCAGGTTTGTCTCTCTTATGAGAGCAAAAGTTTCTTTGCAAGAGTTTGAGCAAAGTTTTGTCAAAGATTCTTTTGATACCTGAGACAATGCAGATTTTGAGGTACAGCCTTCAAATGCCATTAAGGCAAAGTTCTTTCTGCCATTGTCTGGTTCTCCCCAGTTGATGTCAAACACTTTGTTGTCTGCATCAGGATTGCACTCTGTGGTGTCATAAGGGAGACTGCTCCAGTCAACATACCCCGAGGTAAAGAGACTTTGTTGAGGGGGTTGTTGAGGCTGTGGAGGAAGTTGAGCAGCTGGAAAGGGAGGGATTGATTGTTGGCTCTGCATCTGTTGAGCAGGCACTTGAACATATTGTACTTGAGGCATATATTGCTGTTGAGGAGCTTGTGCCTGTACAAAATGAGCACTCCCTTGAGTTCCATTGTTCCTATTATAATTGGGGTTATAGTTATTTCCAGATTGTGATTGGTTAAAGCTAGAGCTTCTACACTCTCTAGCAAAGTGTCCCAACTTCTGACACTTGTGACATCTCAGTTTAGATTTGTCAAAACCAATTTTTGTATTACTGGTCAATCCTGGAAATTTCCTTCCTGACCTTTTATAAAACTTGTTAGTTTTAATGCTTAGCATGGCCAGTTGGTGTAATATGTCCATTTCTTCTAAGTCATCACTGCTAAAATTTTTCAAATCATCCATGATAAAACATAGATTATCAGCAGTTTGACTTTGGTCATCATTGTCATAACCTGGGAAAGATCTTTCTGATGAGATCCCAGTGGTTATGTCAATATTGTCATAAGATCCATAGGAACAAGTTGGTGAATCTTGTCCCAAAAGTGCTGTACTACCTGGTAGGTAGTCATCAGCAGTTTTACCAGAAGTTTGTAATTTCTTCTTTTGATCGATTTCTCTCTCAAAAGTAAGTAATCTCCCATGGAGTTTTGTAAGAGTGAGGGAGCTAAAATCTGGTGAGGATCTTAAGACAATGGAGTAAGTTTCCCATTTGTCAGGTAGAGACCTTAAAAATCTATGTAACATAGATACTGTTGTATAGGTCTGACCATTTAACTTTAGCTCAGAGATTAATGAGGAGAATCTTTCAAATTGTTGTGTCAAAGTTTCCCCATTAATATAAGCAAATGTTTCATATTGTTGAGCCAAAATTTCTCTGGTGTTGGCAATCACCTCTTCAGTTCCTCCAAACTGTTCTTTAAGACAGTCCCAAAGTTCTTTGGCACTTTCACAATGTAAAAGGCCAGAGTATATTTCATTTGGGAGAGCCATTGCCAACATAGAGAATGCCTTAGCATCTAGCTCAAGTTTTAGGAAATCCTCATCTGTATCGTCTTTGGGATCCTTTGGAATCCCTTCTTTAGTTTCAAGATTTATATTTACTGGTTTGTGAGGACCATATATCACAGATCTCCAACAACCTGTGTTGGTTTGTGGCAAGGTATGTGCCATTCTCTTTTGCCATATATTGTACTCATTTCTCACAAGCATGGCAGGTTTGGTGGCAGAACCAGTATTATGTGGATCCATTTTTAAAGAGTATAGATTTGTCAGATGACTCTTTTAAGTGATGGATTTTGATAAAAAGTGAACTTTTAATCTTTTTATTGAATATCAATAAGAGCTTTGTGTCTGATTCTCAATTTGTTAGATTGATATGTGATCAGATAAACCAATGCTCTGATACCAATTGTTGGATCAGTTTGCTCTTTTTGCTAAGTAAGAACTTGCTATCTTGACACTTAAGTGTTTTAGCAAGTCCTTGTAAATCAGATTATAAGCACAGCGGAATGTTATAAGTTAAAGCAACACTTTTTACTCTAAGGCAGAGTTATAACTCCCCCTTGATGTTTGAAACTAATAAATGACAAAGTATTTATTATGAATCTAAGTTGTAAATGAGAATTAGATACTTAGAGAGATTCACAATAAATACAGAAATGGAATATAACAATGAGAGTGTTTGAAGGATTTTTCTGTTGAAAATCAATGTCTAAAATAGAAGGTTGAAGCCTTCTATTTATAGACGATTACATGCATGTATCTTGCCTAAAAAGCAAGCACAGAAACTACAGTGACAAGTTGCACAAGTTGCAACATTGAAAGAAACAAATACAGCTAAAAGTAATATTAAACAACAACTACTGATGCAAAAAGGCGGTGGGAAATATCTATTGCTAAGTGCTGATGAAGGACAACTACTGAAGAGTAGTTTTGTCTTCAGTACTTCTGAAGTGAACTTGTCTGGTTTGGACTTCAGAACTTCTGCAACTTCAGCACTTCTCATATCTTCTAATCAGCAGTTTCTTGTCTTCTCTTCAGTACTTCTATACTTAGCCAAAATGACAGAAGTGAATTAGACTAAGGTTTACAAAAGTGGTTTCACCAATCCTCTTTGTCCTAACAGTTTTTTTAACAAAAAATTAATGTCATAAGTATATTGTGTTTCAGTTTTGTATGCGTTCATCTTACAAAAGAATTATTTATAAAATTGATACTATATATTTTTTGTTTTTGAAATTTGAAAATAAAAATGGACCAGAACTAAAGGGGTAAACATGTCGAGTCGAGCCTAAGTTCGTCTAGCTGAGGTTACAATTGCTTTCACAGAGGAGAAAAAGACCCCTGAGGTAATTGGTCATGCTTATTTTTTAATTTTTATGAACTGGAAAAAAAAACTCTTAAAATGTTCTTTTATTGGATCAATAATCTTTTGTTAAAGCTTGTGATGGGGGTTGCATATGAGGTGGTGATGGTGGTGGTTGCCGACTGTATTGGTGGCGGTTGCCGGATGTATTGGTGGTGGTTCAGGTTGTCATGGTGGTGGCGGTGGTTGCAGGTTGTCATGGTGGTAGGTGGTGATGGTCGTGGTTGAATGTTGTGATAGGGACTGCATTTCTTTGGTTGCGGGTTTTGTTTTTGCAGTCATATTTTTTTATACAATTTTTCATAGGGTCAAACATGAATATAAATATGTACATTGATGTCCAAGCAACACCATGAAGGGCCACCTCGATGTTATGTTAATTGGAGTTGGTGATGGGCCGTGGGATACAATGAAATAATTTGATGATAATATTCCTTCTCGCAACTTTGATAATTTCCAGGTATACAATAATTCTTGATTTCAATGTTTCTTATAGAGGTAGGAGTTTCCATCCATTTATTTGGAATTTGTTTATCTTAAAGGGGTCACATGTAAGTTTTCATTTTTTAAATATATTTGTACAATCATTAAATTTCTTTAATGTTTTTTTATATTTATTTACTTTTTAGAGCTACCCGTGTAACACACGGGATCTAACCTAATTTAGTATAAAAAAATTGACTTGTAACACAACTTGATAAGCTTCATCTCAATTAGCTATATAAGTTGTGGTTAAAGTTTAGTCACTTAACTTTTTGAAGTGTTCTAATTTTTTCTATTGATATAAAATAACTACTTTCTCAAGTGTTCCATATTATGTATCACATGACACATTGTTAGTTTGTAAGATTAGACCATGACAAAACGGATCGAAAAACATAACAATTTCCATTATATTCATTTTGATATGAATAGTATGGCACGCTGCACTTTGACTAGGTTCTGAATCTCCAAACATGAAATAAACCAGAATATATTTTAGTTTCTTACGCCTTGACGAAACCACTTGACAAAAGTCAAGACTGAAATTTCAATTAAACATAGCATACCTCGTAGATTCATAACAAATAGCCGAATAGGACCAGCGTTTATATATAAAAAAGCAGTTCAAACGATATTGGGTGTAATTGGTAACCAAATCAAATAATGTTTGTTAGACCATTCATGTAATCCATTAGCTAAAACTGACAAGTTAAACACGCCTTTTAAATTTAAACTTAAAAAAAAACTGTATAGGCACTGAAAAGTTAGAAAAATCAAGAACATGGGAACAAATCCACTTTATATATGCATACAACCAAAATGGGTTAGGTTATTTTTAGAAGGGTGTTTTAGTGTGAGAAGAAACCTAAATCTTACTTTTAATTAGTAATAGTTCATATACTTTTGAAGTTTTTACTTTTTTATATATATCATTGTTTATGTTATATATATACAAAAACTCATTAAATTAATGCAATCAAATCTTTTTTAAGGTTTAAACTCTTTTCTACACATGTGTTATATTATGCGTAGTTAATGTTCCTACACAGAATTTGTACATGTATGGTTAAATCTATATTTACTTCCTAATAAATAAAACTAATTTGTGCCACTTGTCAATTGATTAATCCAACTTCAACTTTATTCACCCTTTAATTAAGACACATGGCATACATATGTTTGTGTGATGCAAATGCTGATGTCATATAAATAATATAAATTAATATGTGGGCCAATAATTAAAGATTAGGGTTTAGGAGCTCCAATAGCATCTGTTACATCTTTTAGTAGCATATGTTAGTTTAGATTTTAGCTTCAAATTCAAATTCAAAATCAAAACACTGACACAAATATAAATGTACTCCCTCCCCGCTCTCAAATAATATACACCTACTCTCTCTCTCCTCTCTCAAAACCCCTAAACCTAAATCTAATTCCAGATTTCTCTTTCATCCGTCTTCTTCATTCACGTATTATTAAAGTATGAGGTGTTCTCCGATTAAGATTCAGAAGTATTGAAGGAAGTGGTGCTCTTCGATTACGATCCCAAGTAACCCTCCTTTAGTCAGTATCTTAAGCCAATTTTATTTTTTAATTTATGTGATTTGAATGTCGTTTTATCACTTTCTTTGTTAATATCTTTCTTTATTCATATAGGGAAAGCATTTGATTTATGAAGCGTGAATTGAAAAGCTAAAGAAGATTATTATAGAAAAGAGAACTATTATGAGGCACACTAGATGTACAAGGCCCCAGTTCAAGGTATGTTGGTTGTGAAAATTCAGAATATTTTTTTTTATGAAAATTTGTTTTAAGACTTAAAAGATTATGGATGAACTTGTATATGTTTTATAGGGATTTAATTTTAAGGGAAAATGATTATGTGATGGAACTATAGATAGAGTTTTTGAACCATTAGCTATCACTCAAGAAGCATATGAAGTAGTTACTCGCACGGTAAAAGTTGATTAAATCAAATAATTAGTTTGTTAATTATTTTATTATTATTTGGGGGTGGGGTTGAATAAAACTCTAGCTAATTGAGCTAATGTAAGACTGCCAATGTAGGGACTATCTTTGCTTCTATAGACAATCCAATGCTTGAAGTCAATGACGATGACTTAATTAAAGCTAAAAAGTCAGTTTATGAGGTAAAATCCAAACAGGAAGCCTTAGAAAATGAAAGGCATCAATTACTTGAGGAGTTAGCTACATTTAAGCTTAAGCAACAATAACTTTTTTCAATAATAATGCGTAACAAGATGACAGTAACAGAACTTACAAAACCTGTTTTTGTAAAGAAGAAACCGCTATTGGGAAGTCATGTATGTAGTTATGATGATGATGATTAAACAATTGATCCTAATGTGTCTCTCTCTTATATTGTAAGCAATTTTTACCTCTTTTGTGTTTTCTTTTGATTGTTAGTTTAATCTTTTAAATTTTGATTATTGTTTGTTATATGTGCACATAGTTTGTAATTAAGGTTTGGTTGAACTAATTAGTTTAATTATTTATTTTGGCTAAATAAGGTAATAAAGTTCTTTTGTCACTTGAATATACCTGAGTATCCAATTCTGTCTCTTTTTAATATAGGCATGCATCAGAAACATTTAGAGATTACAAGTATTTTGGTACACGGATTGGTCTAGATGGAGCTGTTGGCGAGTAAGTTGATCAGTTGTCTTACTTGTCATGCTAATTGGATGAAGATCTTCAACTGGACCGATATTGTGAAGACCGCTACATTCAAGGAGTTTGAGCCATATGATCCTGATTGGCACTACATCCAAGCTGGTTTCGAACCCCGAGGTGTTTCGCCTTATATCCACAACGCGGTTAGTGAATAAATCAACAGAAGAAATTGCAGATGAACCGATCCAGGCAGCTTATCGTATCCGTTAAGATTCAGGCAGCTTATCACACGGGTTTGCTTAAAAAATGCCTAGGCGACTATTGCTCAGCGACAAGACAAAGGTTTCATCAGCCATTAAGATGAAGCAAACTGCTGATGACTCAATTAGTGGCTAACCTCTTCATCAAAGTTAGCTACCGATTAAGTCATCAGCAGTTTGCTTCATCAGAGATTTGACCCATCAGTAGTTATGACTTAATCAGTGGGTATAACCTCATCAGAGATTTCTTCAGCAGTTGTTGCATCAGTGGTTAACTACTAATTCATCAGTACTTTTGTCAGTGGCTAACCTCTTCATCAGAAGTTAGCCACTAATTGAGTCATAAGCAGTGTGCATCATTTTAATCTTCATGAATCTGTTGTTTATCTTTTAAATTGTTTCTCTATTTTCCTTTCTTTCACACAGGAAATTAATTGTGTTTAGGAGTGGTGCTGCACATGTGGCGGCGTCTTCTACACAGCAAACCATATGTGAGTAACTTATACAACTATTGAATTTTACTCATTTTATGCAACTATTTTTTACTGGGCAGCCAACTAATCAACTCATGCCAATAATTGGGCCCAACTTAAAACATACGCATCAAGATGGCCAGATGGAAAAGTTGGTAGAAGAATCAAAGATACTTAAATAACAAGCAATGGAGAATTTAAAGGTAGTTATCCAGCAATACAATTGCATAATGGCAGTAGCTTTCATGATAAATTTAAGGAATGTTTGGGAATTAAAAATTATCAATATTGATTATTTGTTATTTAATTTATCACAATACTCTGATTACAAAATAATCCTAAGAACAAAATAATCCATATTATGACTTTTGCTCTTTACAATTACAGGAGGGCCTACTTATAATATATATGTTTGAAGTTTCTCAACATGAAAGAAAAATGCTGGTTACTAAAGATTAAGGTTATGGTTTTGGGTGGTGATTTTAGACAGATCCTTCCTGTTGTTCCTAATGGGAGTAGAAGAGATATTATAAATGCCTCAATAACTTCGTCGCCTATTTGGAATACTTACAAAGTCCTGACATTAACCAAAAACATGAGATTAACATTGGGTAACAACACATCTGAATCCGAAGAAACAAAGGCATTTGCAAATTGACTTATTGATTTAGGTGAGGGTAAAGTTGGTTATTTAATTGATGATGATGAGGTAAATGTAGATATTCCAGATGATCTTCTAATTAAGGACTCATCAGATCCAATTTCTAGCTTAATTGACTTCGTTTACCCGTCACTTCTTCAACTTTATAAAGATAAAGACTACTTTGCAGAACGAGCAATACTTGCACCTACAAACAAAGTAGTGCATGAAATTAATGAAAGGTTGCTTGCATTGTTTCCTGGAGATGAAGTCGAGTATTTGAGCTCTGATTGTTTATGCCAGACTGAGAATGCTAACAACCGTTCACAGGACTGATATCCTTAATGTTTTAAAAATATCTGGATTGCCTAATCATCGATTGGCAATAATGGTGGGTGTACCTTTGATGTTGTGGAGAAACATTGATCAACACAATGGCTTGTGTAACGGCATGAGATTAAGAATCACTAAACTTGCAAAGCGTGTTATTGAAGCCGAAATCACATCAGGTGGAAAGATTGGTACCAAAACTCTTATTCCTAGAATAACTATGATACCATCTGATAACAAGATTCCAGAGAAGTTTCAAAGGCGTCAATTCCCATTATCCGTATATTTTGCAATGACCATCAATAAAAGCCAAGGACAGCCTCTATCGAAAGTTTGATTATATTTAAGAGACCATGTATTCTCAGATGGCCAACTGTATTTGTATGACGTGTGCGGTTATACACATAATTGTACAATGAATAAACACGCGTTTTGCTTTAATATTTATAAAAATGGTTTAGACCTTAATATTAAAACACACACAATAGGGCAAGTGTACCCTGTCATATATGTAGTAATGTACAGATAAGAACCAGATATCGATCCATGGACGCGCGCGGAGCAACGGTACTAAAACTCTGTCCTCAATTTACCAGTAGGAAAAGATAATTTGATGTTTTGTTTATCTAAATTAATTCTAAAATATCTAACTAACATATGCAAGACTCCAAATACAAAATATAACTATATAAGCTATAATATATTAACCCTAGCATGTCATCTATATATCATATAAAATAAAGGCGTGTGATCAACATTCCTATTTTCCGACAGTTAGTGTCCCTTTCGGGCATCCTAACATGACAACTATACAGAAAGCTAACACGAATACACACGTTAACCACTTCAAGTCGTTTATTAGCGAGCAGCTGATATGATCTCATGCAAATCTTCTAAAGATAAGTTAGTCATCTGTTAAGAGTTTTCTAACCTCACTAATCCAGGAAAGCGATACCGAATACACAATACAACCACCTAGACTAGCATAAAGTAGAGCATTTCACAACCTATTCCATTTTTCCAACTTTGAACACAGATCTACTAAGATCGTTATTTTTACCAAAATAACTACCAAAGATCATTAACCGCGTCGAAGACCAGTAACGGCACCATTAAGCTTTTAAAACCCTTTTACGTGCCGGTAAGCATTTTTAATCGTTATTCGACTGACTTTAACCAAACCAATACCCGGTTACAGTTTCATGGTGTAAACTTATTAACAAGTTAACTAGTCTACTACCGGACGATTAAACAGACGGTTTTTCAACATGTATCCGCCTAACACATTCGACAATCATCAAAGTCATTCAAACACAATCACAAATCCAATAACAATGAAACAAGGTTGCATTATGATCATCAAGATTAAGTCATGAAAAACGCCAAATTTATACAAGACATGATTAACTATACAAACGATTGTTTAACATACTACATACTAGTGTTCTTACCCGTAGGCGTACGATTAACTAAATAAACATCACAATAAGCATACAAAATCAGATTTGGATCATAAATAGTTTAAAGGATCAAACCATAAGAATGCTAAAGTGAAGGATCGGATGATGATGATGGATGGATCGGACGGCTTCCCGGGCTTGTTAAACGGCTTTCCAGCAGCCCCTTTGGTCCAGAAATCGCCCAAGATCGACCCCCAAAGACCCAATTTCACCCAATCTCTGATCAGTAAGTTTTGCTCTGTTTTTATACAAGTTTTGATTTTGTGCACGGCCGTGCACATAAAGCGCACGGCCGTGCACTTTAACTTTTGATGTGACAGGCAAGTGGGCAATTGGTTCCTGAAAATATCTTGGGTTGCGCACGGCCGTGCACCAGGGGTGCACGGCCATGCGGGTCTGGTGGTGTCCGGGTACAAGGTGTGCACTTGCTGGTGCACTGGCAGTGCAGCCGAAGAACTGGGTCGCACGGGCATGTGCACGGGAGTGCTGATCAAGGTGCCCGAGAATCTGATGTGCACTAGCAGCTGCACTGCCGTACCACATGAGCTGCACGGTCGTGCGCTTGGGGGTGCACGGCCGTGCACATCTTCCAGATTTTCCTGATTGTGCAGCAACTGTCCGTTTAGTCCAGATTTTTGTCTGATTTCTTCGACTTTGTCTTTGGGGCGTCGTTTAAGACCTGCAATAAACATATGAAGCGGTTAAGTACCAAATTCGTGCAATTATGGTTGAAAACGCGTAATTTGGGAGTTTAATCGGGGATTTATATATGTATAATTTAACGTATATCAAACCTCCCCACACTTGAACTTTGCTTGTCCTCAAGCAAACAACTAAACAGAAATAAACGAAAAACTTGCCAAGTGGCAACTAAGACAAAATATAACCTGTACAGACGATAATAGTCAAGCCAACAAAGATATATAAAAACAGGTGATAAAATAACTAAAAATCAACGACTCACTTCCGATCTATAAGCACGCAAACCCGTACACGACTCACAATGTTCACAAACACTCGGTTTTATTTATGATACATACGTGTAATGTGTATGTGTAAATCGCTCCACCGCCAAGACAATGAATCGTGCAATATCATAAGCTTGTCAAAAGATCTAATCTTCACCAACTAACATGTGAAAAAACACAAATCAAGAGGTCTTATAAGGGTTGTAATGTTAGGCAAAGGTAAGGGTGTGGAATGGATATTTACAGTGACGAAACGGCTAAAACTCGGCGGTTAAGTTTAACTAAACAGAAAAAACACAACTATACAAAACACACGCGAATATACGCGATTTTTATTTAAATCGAGCTAAACATATATAACTTCTAATTTTATAGCCCTGAAAACTGCTCGAACACTGCTAATTCACCCTATTTTAGGGTGTTCTATTTTTCTGGAATTTTCTGGATTTTTTTTTCTTTTTTTTTTCTTTTTTTCTTTTTTTTCTTTCTTTTCAACAAATATATCTATGATATAACTGATATAAACAACATACGGGTTCTAAATATATAAACCCGAACACGAACTATTTACAACACAGAAAACTAGTTAAACATTAACCTAAACCGAGTTTTAACACAAAAGGTTTAAAAGAAAAAGGCCAAATTTGGTTAAGTGGTGAAATGGTGTGGTAAATAAGAAAAAAAAACACGGGATTAGGTTCAACATGGTTAACTAAGGGATAACATTTGGGTGCGGGAAACAGATAGAACGAAAAGAAAAGGGTAAAGCAAAAGGGTATCCTAAATGCCTCAATCATATTCGTACAGTCTCACACGTTTCTGATCTAAACAAGTATGCTAATGACAAGTTCTAAATTACACAAAACATCCGGCTCACTCGAAAGCATGTCAAAGAAATGAAATCTATTCTAAGGCTCAAATGCTCACGTAACCGGAGGGAAATGGGTGCAAGTGTACGAATCTAACACGCTCGTATCTCATCTGTTTATCGCGCCTCAAGTAATTTTTATCTAAAATTAGTTAGGCTTGATGTTTATATGAGTATATATACATATATGTACTTTAAAAGGGTTTTTTTTAAAGATATATATATACAAGAGGACAAACAATATATAATCCCTCCCCACACTTGAAACTCACATTGTCCCCAATGTGACAATAGAAAGTGTTTATGAATTAGCTATCTATAATGTGAAAAAGGAGAATAATACTCCCCTTATGTCGAAGAAACAGTGGAGTAATGAACGGCAAGAGCATCGACAACGGTGCTTGCCAGTTACCTGCAAAGTCAACATTCTTGACATAGCAAACACATCAAACCCACTCATCATCATCACAAACATAAACAAACTAAATTAAAAATTTAAATACTAAAATCAAAGTACAATACAAACCGAAATGTTCAAAATAAAAGTACTAAAAGCAGATAAAAATAAAATACTAACAAACGTTAGAAATGCAGTGGAATCGGCTACTGGAAATGCCTGGCTGGTCGCCATGTGGTGCTCCATATGGGAACGAGGGCGGGTTCCAGAAGGAACCCGGATGAACCGACTCCAAGCCGGCAAAAAGGTACAAAAACAAAGTCGTGGGCCATCTGCATACAAAAAACAATGATCCAGCTGTTAGTAATATCAAAAATGAGGTCCTGGTTCCGCAAAATGGACCTGCGTAAGTTAAGACCTGATTCTAGTTAACCTGCACGGCCGTGCACCTGAGGTGCACGATCGTGCGGGTCTGTTTGGTTTGCAGGTCAGAGGCTGCACTGCCTTGTGCACTGGCAGTGCAACCTTAGTTTCTCGGCACGCACAGTTATGCACCTAAGTCGCACGGCCGTGCAGGTCAGTTCAACTCGGTGATTCCGAGCTGCACTGCCAGTGCCTGGTCTGGTGCACCTCAATCCGCACGGTCGTGCAGTTTAGGTGCACTCCCGTGCACGCCCTGCAGATTTTCAAAAATTTTCAACCAAAATCACCCAAATCTTCTACATTTATCAATAAAACTTATAAAACAACAGATTTAGGTAGGGAAGTGCACGGGTTCAACAATATTAACAAAAATCTAACATACTTTAAACAAAAACTAACAAGATTCGTGGGTTTATTAAAGGTTTATGAAGAAACCCCCAAATCTTTAACCTAGAGAACACAAAACACATGGATCTAAACTAAAAATATGTAAAAGATGTGCAAAATTATGAAAGGGAACATACCTTGAAGAACTAGCAAGTGAGGAGTGGGGAATCTAGACCAAAAGATGATGTTCTTGGCCAAAAAGAGGTGGAATGAGGGTGCAGCCGGGTGTGCAAGGGTTAGGGTTATGTTTTAGAAGTTAAAGATGCTTATATAGGCCCATTTCTGGGCTGGTCTTTTAGGTCCGCACAGTTGTGCACAAAGGTCGTACGGCCGTGCACAAGCTCTGCACTACCCCTTGCACCCCAGTGCTGATCAGGGATGCTGATCAGCTCGGCCCGCACAGCCGTGCACAAAGGTCGCACGGCCGTGCACAACCTGCAGACTTGCAGAAATGCAGCCTGCAGCTGCACTTTTCAGCGCAGCAGCCTTGTTTTGTCTGAAAACATCATTTTTAAGTAAATATAACCTATTTGTAGACCCTTTTCGCTCCATTGCTCATTCCCGCTCCGCTCAAAACCGGTACGAACCTGCACAAGACTCGAAAAAACGTTAAACTACGAAATTTAAAATAAACAAAGAAATATTAACACTATTTACATATTTACCCTTTGGCGCGCCCATACACGCCGCACTAATTTTATTAACGAGTCGCTAGCTAGACTCACTTCCCCACGCTTGTTTAGGCGCGCGGAGCGTGGAGTTCAAGTACCTCCACAACCGGTCCATCAATGTAAGCTTTTAAGCGATGACCGTTGACTTTTAAACTTAGTCCATTTTGATTTATGGACTCGTCCATATGGAATTTAAATTTCTTGGAATGGCCGTTTTCATAAAAGAATTTCTTTAAGATCGCTTTCGCCCGAATGGAGATTGAGTACGGGCGAGAAGATCGATCGAGCAATGAAGAAACATCGGCCATCCCCACACTTAAACTGACGCAATGTACGAAATAATTACAGAAGAAATAATTACAGACTCGATTTAAGAAAAATGGAAGAGATATACACAAATCAATATACCAAAAACTATACAATAAACTTAAATTATAATAATATATAAAATATGAAAATATACAATATTTTCAGCGAAATCTGAGTCGCTCGCGCATCGCGAAGAAGTATAGACCGCTTCTCGCGTGGCGCAAGTGACTACAATGACTCAAGGCGCTCGCGCATCGCAGCAAGATAAAGACCGTCTTTTTGCTTGCGCGAAAACAACCCTTTTTCACCGAAAAATAATATAACGGAAGTTGATGGATAGAAACCATGATGGATGCTAATGAAATGAGTTAAAAACGGAAGATAGCGGCTATTCACGTTACGCGAAGGACTCTAGTGATCCTGTTCGCGTATCGAGAAAAATAAAAGATAAAAACCCGGGGTAATTAGGAACTCGCTAAAGGCGGAACCATAAGCCCAGCTTCTTTGCGAATCGCAAGGGAGCATTTTTCACAGAAAATTATTTTTATTAAAACCACTTTTATATTAAATAAATTTCCCAGTTTTTCTTAACCCAAACCTTTTATAAAAGCATCCGTACTATCAAATTCAAACGTAACATACCCAGACTTCCATTATATATATACATAAAAACTATAAATACATAAAAATTAAAATTATACAAACAGATAAACATATGAACACATGGTCAATAAATAAAGAATTTAACTTTTCAAATCTAAAAATTAACAATTAGTCCGAATCCGGACAAATAAATCAAATAATGAATCAATAAAATTCAAAGACAAACCAATAAATCCAATATTTAATAAATTAAATATATCAACATCCTAATGAATGAATAATAATCAATTCAATCCAATAAGCATAAAAAAAATGAACAAATATATATGCAAACCTATGAACCAATCTAAAATCAATCCAAAATATCAACAGACAGATAAATCTAATAAATAATCAAATAATCAAATATGCAAATAAATGAATCAAATAAAGAATCAACGAAGTATAAACAAGTATTCACAAGCATGTACACTGGTAAAAAGTTGACTCGGTCCGTTCCTAAAGCTCGTCGCGTCCCCGCAACGGCGCCAAAAACTTGACGTGTGCGGTTATACACATAATTGTACAATGAATAAACACACGTTTTGCTTTAATATTTATAAAAATGGTTTAGACCTTAATATTAAAACACACACAATAGGGCAAGTGTACCCTGTCATATATGTAGTAATGTACAGATAAGAACCAGATATCGATCCATGGACGCGCGCGGAGCAACGGTACTAAAACTCTGTCCTCAATTTACCAGTAGGAAAAGATAATTTGATGTTTTGTTTATCTAAATTAATTCTAAAATATCTAACTAACATATGCAAGACTCCAAATACAAAATATAACTATATAAGCTATAATATATTAACCCTAGCATGTCATCTATATATCATATAAAATAAAGGCGTGTGATCAACATTCCTATTTTCCGACAGTTAGTGTCCCTTTCGGGCATCCTAACATGACAACTATACAGAAAGCTAACACGAATACACACGTTAACCACTTCAAGTCGTTTATTAGCGAGCAACTGATATGATCTCATGCAAATCTTCTAAAGATAAGTTAGTCATCTGTTAAGAGTTTTCTAACCTCACTAATCCAGGAAAGCGATACCGAATACACAATACAACCACCTAGACTAGCATAAAGTAGAGCATTTCACAACCTATTCCATTTTTCCAACTTTGAACACAGATCTACTAAGATCGCTATTTTTACCAAAATAACTACCAAAGATCATTAACCGCGTCGAAGACCAGTAACGGCACCATTAAGCTTTTAAAACCCTTTTACGTGCCGGTAAGCATTTTTAATCGTTATTCGACTGACTTTAACCAAACCAATACCCGGTTACAGTTTCATGGTGTAAACTTATTAACAAGTTAACTAGTCTACTACCGGACGATTAAACGGACGGTTTTTCAACATGTATCCGCCTAACACATTCGACAATCATCAAAGTCATTCAAACACAATCACAAATCCAATAACAATGAAACAAGGTTGCATTATGATCATCAAGATTAAGTCATGAAAAACGCCAAATTTATACAAGACATGATTAACTATACAAACGATTGTTTAACATACTACATACTAGTGTTCTTACCCGTAGGCGTACGATTAACTAAATAAACATCACAATAAGCATACAAAATCAGATTTGGATCATAAATAGTTTAAAGGATCAAACCATAAGAATGCTAAAGTGAAGGATCGGATGATGATGATGGATGGATCGGACGGCTTCCCGGGCTTGTTAAACGGCTTTCCAACAGCTCCTTTGGTCCAGAAATCGCCCAAGATCGACCCCCAAAGACCCAATTTCACCCAATCTCTGATCAGTAAGTTTTGCTCTGTTTTTATACAAGTTTTGATTTTGTGCACGGCCGTGCACATAAAGCGCACGTCCGTGCACTTTAACTTTTGATGTGACAGGCAAGTGGGCAATTGGTTCCTGAAAATATCTTGGGTTGCGCACGGCCGTGCACCAGGGGTGCACGGCCGTGCGGGTCTCGTGGTGTCCGGGTACAAGGTGTGCACTGGCTGGTGCACTAGCAGTGCAGCCGAAGAACTGGGTCGCACGTGCATGTGCACGGGAGTGCTGATCAAGGTGCCCGAGAATCTGATGTGCACTAGCAGCTATACTGCCATGCCACATGAGCTCGCACGACCGTGCGCTTGGGGGTGCACGGCCGTGCACATCTTCCAGATTTTCCTGATTGTGCAGCAACTGTTCGTTTAGTCCAGATTTTGTCTGATTTCTTCGACTTTGTCTTTGGGGCGTCGTTTAAGACCTGCAATAAACATATGAAGCGGTTAAGTACCGAATTCATGCAATTATGGTTGAAAACGCGTAATTTGGGAGTTTAATCGGGGATTTATATATGTATAATTTAACGTATATCATTGTACTATATTTTTTATAGGTTTTACCCCCTAAAAGAATTGTTATTTGTTGACCCGTGTGTCCACGCGGGTATTAATCTAGTAAATTAATAAAATTGCTTCATATATTTGTTTTGTTTTCAAGATAGATGAATAAACAACACATTTCAACAATTTTCTTATATTCTTAGTTTTTTTTTAAATGATAAAAATGAATTATTAATCTTCTTCTCGCACTTCTTGCATTAAAACCTCTTTTGAAATGAACCATCCCCCAACCAAAATATACATATAATTGATCCTAAGACATAAACGTACAATTATTAATAGTTGAACGTCTTTCAGTTGGGTTAGGAGCATAAAGGAGGGCATGTCAAGAACAATAGACATAAAAATAATGAATGATAACTTGAATGCAATTTGCGTTAATTATAAGCAATAGAGTTACCTGTAACTATTCAATTTTAGTTGAGGCATTTTATCGAGCACTTGATGTGCATCTTCAAACAAGGTACGTACAAATGAAAATCAAACCTGAAAATGGAGATATGGACAAATGAAACGGAGAATTATTAATGAAGCAGGTTGGTGACCAGCAATGCAAGAAGCAAATTAGACTTTATTTGGCTGCAAGTATAATCTGCATAAGATGGGGATATGGACCGATTTAGTAACTTCCTTTTTTCTCATTTTTTTTCATTAATTTTCTTGCTTTATTTCCACTAGAGTTAACTGCAATTTGCATCCCTATGGTTTAGAGGTGGAGGCACCTTGCACCCATTTATGAAAGTTGTCACAACTTAAGCCACTATGTTTCGTTTTCCATTGCACTTTGAGCCCATTTGTTAACAATCCGTCCAAAACGGATGTTAAAAACAAGGAAGTTACTAAAATGCCCTCATCTCTCCCAATAAACCCCAATTTTTAGCCCTAATTCTTTCCAATCAGCAAACTTTCAAATCAACCCTCTGCATCTTTCAAATTGACCTTCTCGTTTAATTGGCCAAACCTCTGCATCTTTAATCGACCGTCTGTTATGATTGATCTTCTCTCAAATCGGCCATTTGTTACAATCTTTCAAATCGACCCTCTGCTACAATCGTTGCTGCTACAATCGACCATGTAAGGTGACACAAAACCCAAATACGCCTGACCTGCTCAATCGACCATCTAAGGTGACCTGTTGCTACAATCGACCCAAATGTTGTATTCTTCATCGTCTGTGAGTTCACGTAGGTATGATTTGGCTGATGAGTTGTGCAGATGTGGTGCACATACATGTTATCTGTGTGGATTGGATTTGCGAGTCCATTACTGTTCGACAGTAGCCATTATGCGTCGACTTAGGGTTTTTTTGTTTAACGATCTGTAATACTAACACTCAGTTCTCGAGTTTACTTGAGGAGGGAAAAGAAAGGAAAATAATTGAAGGAAAGGAGAGGAGAGGAAAGGAAAAGAAATGATACATATCATTTCCTTCCGTTTCCTTCCAAATCGGAAGGAAAACTACACTAAGGAATTTGGCCTAGTTTACCTTCCAATTCCTTTCTTTTCCTTCCTTAAATGAAACTCAGGAACACAACATGTTTTGGTTTCCTTTCTTTTCCTTCCTTAAATGAAACTCGGGAACACAATCAAATTTTTCTTTCCTTTCATTTCCCTAGTTAAGTTAACTCGGGAACACAACATAATGGATAATATGGGGGAAGATTAAGTTTAATGGTAGGGAAATTTACTTATCTACCCTTGGCTATAACATTAATTTGGATGGAGAGTTAACAATTGGGCTCAAAGTGCAAGATAATACAACTAGAGTGGTCCAAGTTGCGAAAAATTCCAAAAATGGGTGCAATGTGCCTCCACCTTGAAATCACAGGGACGCAAATTGCAGTTAACTCTTTCCACTATTATACATGGAACAAGGGAATATCAAACCATATATGCTTTTGCGCCATGATATCTCTCTCGAATTATGGGGATTTGAAAACTCAAAAGATCGGTCGAGCTGTTTTTACTGTTACTTTCAATTCAAAAATAACATGACACTATCATGTAGGGATTAATGTTTCCTAGCATAGGCTGAAGTTCGAGCCTCACAAGAGGCAAAAAGAGGTGTATTTTAGGAGTAATTATAGGAGTAACATTTAGCCGTTAAAAAAATTGTAATGAAATATCAAGATTTTTTTTAACAGCAAGTAACAACCTGCCAACATGGACAAATATCAAATGATATAAATAAATAGGGGAAGTATAACTAGAAAACCCCTCCCAATTAAAGAAACTTTGAAAACCCAATACAAGGTCATGGTTCATCCACGTCATACATTTTTGCAACCCTTCTAAGGGCATTTTGGTCACTATCTTTGTTTCATTCTGTTTCTTCTGTGAAAGTTGTCAGCCAACTTTACAACCATTCCCAACATCCCCACACTTTCTCTCTTCTTTTCCTCTCATAACACACTCTCTCTCATTCATCTTCTTTTTAAGACTTTTCATTCTGCTTCTTCTGTAAATATAAACACATGGAGGTTATTTTTCAGATCTGATGAACATGAAAAGATTCTCTAATCTTTTCCCAGTTTCCCCTACTTTCAAATTTTCGTTCGGCCAAGGTCAGATTTTCGTTCGGCCAATGTTCAGGGGTTGTTTAGATCTGACCTTGTTCATATGTGTTCTTCCTCATTCAAATCTGACCTTGTTCATATGTGTTCTTTTTTGTTCAGATCTGACCTTGTTCATATGTACGTGTTCTTTCTCGTTCAGATCCTCAAAATCATATCTAAATCAGGGGTGACGAATGTTAGAGATGAATGGTGGGTTTCAGTCCGAAGCTGTACGGCGACAACGAGGGATCTGTTACACCTTTCGATATGTAACACAAGATGAGTACGTTTCTCGCAATATGCCTCAAGTTAACACCTTTATCTTCAAGAACTGTTTTTTATGATAATTTATGGGTTATAAGATTAAAAGGCTTATGTTTTTTTATAAATAAATGTAATTATTGATCTTTTTTTATAATAATTGTTTCTATCACATTTTTTTCCTTTGTTTTCTTTTTTAGATAACATAGATTTTGTGAATAATGGTTCATGTTTAGTTTTTATACTTTTTTAGTTTTTGTTACTTATAAAATAAAATAAAAATTGTTAGCTAGTTATATATTTAATAGTTAGGATTTGAGTATTCTTCACATATCTAAGAAAAATCTAAAAAAATATGATTTAAATATGTAATTTTTTGTAACAACATTACAAACTTTAAATGTATTTTTTTGTTGTAGTTTTTATGTTGATGAGCTATTTTAAATATGTTACACCATTACATAGGATAAACCCATGTATGTTTTGTGTTACAGACTATAAAATCCTGTTATGTTTTTTATTACAGATGATAAGCCTAGGTATGTAATTTGTTACAGAGGATAAAATCATGTAAGTTTTCTCAACGCCACCGTCTCAAGCGAGTTGCTAGGTTTCTTTTTTCTCTCAATGCCATTGGTCGACGGGCTCCACTATTATGGTGACTGGATTGATGTTGTAGCCATCCATTATAGTTTTAATTTTAATTTTTTGTAATCTTGTTACAAGTGATCTAGCGCCAATTGCTAAATTGTTGTTATTATTAAAGTTATTTTGTTCTTGTTACATACGTGAACCAACTTGTTACAAATAAAGTATGTCGTGACATATATAAGTTGGCTCGTTACAAAAATAATTATCAAAATATTAAATGTGTGACTTTTGTATTAAAGTGGATTTTTTATTTTATATCTTATTACAAAAAAAAAATCATTGTTATTTATGTAACTTGGATGTTACATATAAAAATAATAAAAGCTACAGTTACAAGTTACAGATCTTTGCATTTACTAAAATGAATGAGAAAGAAAGGAAAAAAAAACAACTTGTAATTTGATAGGAGAGAAGGTGTGTCAGGAAAGAGAAAGAATTTTTTTGTTTTTACATATTTGCCATTTTATGTATTTTTGTTAATATTTTAAATCTTAAATAAAATAAAAAAAACTAGATTAATTAAGGGCCATAGATCATGTGTAATTAATGGCTATGATGAAGTTTCCAAGGTTGCTTTAACTAGGGAGGGTTTTCAATTTATCCTCCCCACAAACCAGGTGAATAAGTAGGCAAATATTGGTTAAACTTATTGGTTAAACTTAGCACGAAACTTAAAGAGAGAAAGATAGTGGAATGCAACGTCATCTAATAACCTTATATATTACACTAAAATTAAAATGTACATGTGCATTTTAGACGTCGCTTCTTTTGGGGAGGGGACGAAGACAAATCAAAGACCAATTGGATAGCATGGGAAATGGTCGTGGGTCCAACGGATAAGGGTGGCCTTGGACTTGGTTCCCTCAAAACAATGAATGAAAGCTTATTGATTAAGTGGTGGTGGAGATTCAAAAACGAAAAACAATCTCTTTGGTGTCTGGTGATTTCGGCTATCCATTATAATCAAAATTCGTTCTCATATCTACGAGTTAAGAGAGGGTTGGCCGTGTTTGGAACGCGATTTATAAAATTGGTGACGTTGTGCTTGACCGGAATTTAAACATCACGGCTGAACTAAATGGGAAATTGGGCAATGGGGTCGACATCCAGTTCTGTGTCGATTGATGGTTGGTGAAAGGCCCCTTAAAGATGAGTTCCCTTATTTATTTGCACTCGAAAAGGTCAAAACTGTGTCTGTGGCTGCAGTGGCGAAGCTTGACCCGAAGGTTCGGGGGGTCGGAAGTCACTGGTTTCGGGGGGTCGAAAACCAGTTTCGGGGGGTCGAAACCCTATATTTTCAAAATTTTCTATACGGATACTATATAATCGGAACTTCTGCGCGAAAATCCGGGGGGGTCGGCCGCCCCTCCCCGCCCCTACAAACCTTCGCCAGTGCGTGGCTGCTCGTATTCAGGTCTGGGACTGGAAACGAGCACCAAGTTGTTACAATGAATTGACGGCTTTGCAACAGTGCAGCGCACTGATTGCAGGTACCATTTTGACTGATGTACGGGATACTTGGGCTTAGGTTGGGTCTTCGGATGGAAAATTTTCAGTATCGTCCTGTAGAATGAGGTTATCAAGATACGACACTTCATTTTTTCCGTTCGAATGGGTCAAAGGGGTGCCGAGGAAAGTATCAATCTTCATTTGGAGGGCCGAGCAAGATCGACTTCCTACTATGAAGGGGCTGCAGAAACGAAAGGTAATCCATGGGCCGATAAGATGCAAACTATGCGGAGAAGCGGATGAAGACGCCGATCACTTGTTGACGTCATGTTTCTTTGCTTCCTGGTTATGGAATAAGGTTAGTTGCTGGTGTGGGATATCTCCTATCTTTGCTTTCAAAGTTCGCGATCTTCTGAACATTCACAACAACGTCAACACGGCTGCAAATAAACGGAAATGGATACGCATCATCATTCTTGCTACAACTTGGGCAATTTGGAAAGCTCGCAACGCTGCAATTTTTCAAGGTAAAAGGGCGAATTTGGACGTAATCTTTGGCGAAATTCAAGTGACGACATATAACTGAGTGAATCATAAAGCAAAACAATCGGGGTGGACGTGAGAAAAATGGAAAGCATTCGACATTCCTGTTACGTGAAGGGCTGCACATATGTACTGGTAGGAGTCTAAAAAATAGGATATCTTGGTAGGTGTTTTGGTAATTCAGGGTCTTTTGGTGATGTAATAGTCTGTATCTAGTATCTTACTAGAGCACATTCATGTAAATATTTGCTGGGTGAAATAAATGCAGTTTGCCGATAAAAAAAAATCAACATAACACTTTATGTAAACCATATGTTTTAAGTTTTAACATACCTCCAAACGACAATCCACATTTCACACCCTCAAGTTGCATAGTTGTGAATATGGGTGGCAAAATGGGTAGGTTGAATTGGTTGTTGGGTCAGAATAGGTTTGGTTAGGATGAGTTTGGGTCAAGATGGTGAGTTTAAAAAAATGGGTTAGGATGAATTTGGGTCTGGATGGTTTGAATTAGGATAGGTTCACACCAAAATAAATTAAAATTAAAAAAAAATAACAATAAAAAATTAAAAATTAAAAAACTAAAAAAAATAAAAAAAGTAAAAAAAACAAATTTAAAATAAAAAAAACAAAAATAAAATTTTAAGGGATCCGAAATATTTCATTTCAAACCGGACCGGCTCGACCCTATTGGGCTGGTTAACAACCCGGACCGTTACGACCCGGCCGGGCCCGTAGCGACCCGGATTGTTTCGACCTGACCGGACCCATTAGCAACCAGGACCGTTTCAACCCGGTCGAGCCCGTTAGCGACCGGAACCGTTTCGACCAGACCGGGCACGTTAGCGATCTGGACTGTTTCAACCCGATCGGGCTCGTCACCGACTGGGCCCGTTAGCGACCCGAACCATTTCGACCCGACTGGGGCCCGTTTCGAAACGACTGGACCGTTAACTAGACCATTTCGACCCCCGGGCCGTTTCGACCAGATCGGGCTCGTCAACGACCGGGACCGTTTTGATCCGAATGACCCTTTAGCGACTGGGAAAGTTTCGTCTCGAACAGGCCTAGTAAGGGCGCGGGTCGTTGCAACCCGATCGGGACCGTTAGTGACCGGAACCGTTTCGACTCGACCGGGCCCGGTAAAGACCCAGATCGTTTCGATCAGACCGGACCCGATAACGACCCAAACCGTTTCAACCTGACCCGTTCTGTAGCGACACGTACTGTTTTGACCCGGCCGGGCCCGGTAGCGACCCGGACCGTTTCGACCCGACCAGGCCCGGTAACGACCCGGACCGTTTCAACCTGACCCGTCCCGTAGAGACCCGAACTGTTTTGACCCGGCCGGGCCCGGTAGTGACCCGGACTCTTTCGACCCAACTGGCCCGGTAACGACCCAGACCGTTTCAATCTGACCTGTCCCGTTGTGACCCGGACCGTTTCGACCCTGCCGGGCCCGGTAGCGACCTAGACCATTTCGACCCGACCGGGCCCGGTAACGACCCAGACCGTTTCAACCTGAATCGTCCCGTAGCGACCCGTACTGTTTCAACCCGACCGGGCCCGTTAGCGACCCGGACCGTTTCGACCCGACCGGGCCCGTCAACGACCAGACCATTTCGATCCGAACGGAACGGTCAACAACCCAGACCGTTTGGACTCGATCAAGCCCACTAACGACTCGAACCGTTTCGATGAGATCGGTCTCGTTAACGACCCGAACGGTTTCGAACCGACTAGGGTCATCAACAAATGTAAAAGATATAAATTTTTGTTTTTAATGACATTGATTTCTATTAGACATCAATGCTTTTGGTGTTGGGTGAGTTTTAATTCAGATTTGTAGATTTGTATATGGTTATCTAAAAATATACATCCTACCCATTTGTTTTTTTTTTTTACATATTCATTCTGAACCACTTACTTATTTCCTACAATTAAAATTACCTATCCTAACCCCTTTGAAAATTATACTAAACCCATTTTAACCCACAAAGTCAAATTTTAAACCCAAAACAACTTAAACTCAACTAGATGGGTTAAAATTGTCAGGTGTAATTGTGAATATTGTGTTTTATTAATTCACTAGATCCGAACGTCTAGACACTAATAATACAAAACTCGTTTTACCCAATTAACGTGTTTTTCACATATCAAAACACGAGTATGTCATATGTAAATAGGATTCACTCGTCCTAGTTGCTTAAATTGATCATTTGTGTTAATTAATCAACTAAAACCAAGACTAAAAACGTTTGTTAAAATACAAGATAAAAAATATAAACATCAAGTGAAGAATTAATTAATTATCTTATCAACATCTAAACAATAAAAACTACAACCATACATTCTTCTTCATCCCTACAAACAAATATATTAAAACAAAGTAAGAACAAGTCAACAAGAACTAATCAAACCAATTACATTAATTGTCAAACTTCCATGACAACGACACGATCCATTGGATCATCCAACCAATCTACGCCGTCATGGCACCAAAAATATCTACCGCAGATCTCCCCAATATCGCCGTAAACTCATTAAAACTAATAACACCATCACCATTAGCATCGGCTTCACGCATCATCTCCGTTAGCTCTTTATACGACAAAGGCTGACCCATTTTAGCCATTTGTCCAGCTAGTTCAGCCGCAGTAATATACCCGTTACCATCTCTATCAAACGACCGAAAAACCTCCATCAGTTGATCATGGTTGATCAAAACCTCTTCGTTTAGATCAGGCAAGATCACATTTAATAGTTCTTCGAACTCTATGGACCCGTTACCGTTTGAGTCCATGCTGGCTAGTAGTGAATGGATCTGGTCACCTTGTGGTTTGAGGCCAATGGACCGGAGAAGAGCGGCTAGCTCGAGGTGGGTTAGGCTGCCATCGTTGTTCATGTCGAACCGTGTGAAGATGTCTTTGAGTTGTTTGACTTGGTTGGAGTTAAGTGGAGACATGACCATGGGTTGTGGTCGGATGATGAGGAGAGTAAAGGTTATTGGGGATTTAAGGTTTGGTTTGGTTATGGTTATGGGAGTTCCTAGAAGGTTGAAAGATTCTTGTTGTGGTGATGAATGATGGTTGATGATTGGGTCGGTGGTTTGTTTTATTGGTTGAGTGGTTTCATGGAAAGAGGGTTGGGAGAAAAATATATGGAATTTGGTGGAGTGAATGAGATGGTTTCTCAAAGAAAGATATATGAATTAAATATATGCAATTAGTGTAAATAAGGGTGGGTGGTGTATGGGTGCCATTTTTAGCTTTTTTTTTTTTCTCAGTAAATGGTGTCCATGAATGAATGTGATAACGGGCGTTAATGTAGTGATCTGATCGCCCCCTTTATTCAACCAATCACATTTTTTTCTTTTTCCTTTTCTCTTTTCTTTTTTCTTCTTTTTTTATTAAATAAGCGTTATTATATTTCTTGATAGTTATTAGAAGAGGGAAATAAAGCCCATTTTGACATTACGCATATGTAGCGCTCAGGTGGCAGGGGGCTTCATTCTGCACCTCCCAACCTAATTAGTTAAAAGTTGAGACTTTATATTAATCACAAAGTTTTATTTTTGTCTTTTTTTAGAAATACAGACTTACACAACCTGTAATATAGTTTCAAATCTAAACATTTGGTTATTAATTATTATATGGGACTGTATGATAACATTTACCGTATATAATTGGTTAATAATTAGAGTTTTAATTAAAAGTTTTATTTTTATCATCGACCACTTAGGGATACCTTGACTACACCCCCTTTGGTTAATATTTTTTTTTACATTTGGTCTTATTAAGTTTTGATATTTGTATTTTATAATACACTACACGTTTTAGAAGGATGTTCAGATCTTTTTTTTTAAGTTAAATGGAAATGGTTGTGTTTAAATGCTAAAAAAAGTCAGACTGGTCAAAACCTGTGTTTGAATACGAGTTACAAAAAGCTGGATTTGGTTATATTAAATAAAATGTACTTTAAAGTAATTCATATAATAAGTAACATAAACAACTAAGATATAATTAGCTCATGGTTGTTAGCTGGAAGCTGGTACTTGCAAACTAGTAGCTATAGCTTTTTAAATGTATTTTGGTGTTTGGCAGAGTAGCTGAAGTTTTTAATAAAATATATAAAATGACAAAAATGGGCATTAATTAAAACCTTATATGCATGTTTTTTTATTTTTATTATTATAGAATGGGTATTTATGTAAATTACTTATTAAAAGCTTATAGATAGTATGAGCTTTTTCCTAAACGCTAGTACTAGTAGTTTTTCACTATAGAGCTTTTTCTCCTAACCTAAAAGTTCGAAGCTCATAAAAGCTCTTAAAAACTTTTTGCTAAAAATACCTTAGATATCTATAGTGGGTTAAAGCTTTTATGTCATATTCGGTTAAGGTTGGATGTAATCTACTTAGGCTATGAGATGAGGAACTCTTCCCCCTTCCATCCCATTGTTCACATCACCGCCACATCATTTCCCCCATTTCCCTTCTAAGGGAAATGGTTCCCTCTTTCCCTTCTTTTTTTTATTATTTTATTTAATCTATTTAATTAGATATTTATATACTTTTTTTAAATCCATTAAAATTAAATATGTATATATGTATGTGTTATACAAAGTGTTTTTCGGTAAGAATTGTGATAATCAAAGGGGGTAAAAAAAATTTATTTTATTTTTTTTTAAAAAAAAAATTTCCCATGTGCTTAAACATACTTTCTAGATGAATAATACAAAAAAAAATAAAAAAAATTTAGTGTAATTACGTCATTAAAGTAAATACACTAGTTTACACTAGAGTAATTATGTAATTATTCTACACGTAATTACTCCACCAATTTTTATTTTTTTTTAGTTTTCAATATTATAATAGATGTTTAACAATATGGGGAAAAAATTTCGAAAAAAAATAAAAAAAAAAATACCCTCCTTTGATTCTCACAGTTTTTACCAAAAAAACACTTTGTACAGGATCTTTCCCCTATCTTCAATAATATATAAATGAACGTTAATGAGGGACACATGACACCTTATGAGAGCTTCCTTTAATTTTTTCCCGCTCATTTTACTGGGTCATTTAGATGGGTCATGAATACTCCATCTACTATTAAATTATTTTTTCTCTATCATGTGCATGGCACATGCACTTTCCCCCATGATTTTTAAATGTTAATAACTTTTTTAAACGACACTTTTTTTGAAAAAAAATTACACCAAATTAACGAGTGTTTTATTATCTTTCCAACGAGTACCGTACTACTATACAAAGAACGAAAAAAAACAAGCGTTTTATTACTAATGGGTCTACTCTGTTCAATGGGTCTACTCTAAAAACAAACTTCTGATGACAACATCTGTTGAATGCAAACCACTGCTGTCATTAGAAGTTTGTTTCATCCTCTGTTGCTTGCTTCATCCGTGGATAATCATCAGCTGATTCATTCATCAGTGGTTACCGATTCATCAGTGGTTTCCAATCAACTATTTCATTTATCAGTGGTTACTAAAGGAAGAAGCACAACAACCAATAAATGCATTTCAGCTTTAGTTGGATTTAGTGTTCTCGTGTTTTCACACGGGATTTCACCTAGTATATATATATATATGTGTGTGTGTGTGTGTGTGTGTTATACAGAAGCAACCAAAGCAACAAAATCAACAAAACACCACCATCTAGTGGTCTTCTCCGGCAACAGAAGCTCCATCGTCATCGTCTCTGGCAACCGATCCGCCGTCGTCTAACATCTCTCTCTCTCTCCATCTCCATCTCTCCCTCTCTCCCCTCTCCATCTCTCCCCCTCTCTATCTCTCCCTCTCCCTCTCCCCCTCCCCCTCCCCCCTCTCTCTCTCTCCCTCTCTCTCTCTCTCCAAAACATTTGAAAATCATATGGCAACGGTCACTTTTTTTCTCGATTAAAGGGACGGGGTGGACGGGAAAAAGATGTTGATGGTACCGATATGAGCTCGGCGGGGGCGGTGTTCCCCGGCGGGGAAGCCCTCCACGTCACCCCACCGAAGACTTTCACCGATCCGCACCCCATGGTCTTATTAAGGCACTTGGACGATAATCATCATTCATTCTGTAACACCCCAACCGATGGCGGAAACATCGGGATGTCACGTATTGATGATTGTTCAGTAGCTCATGGTGAATAATAACTTCCATTAATTTAAATGAATTACATACAATTGTTTCTAGAATTTGTACATCAAATTGAATAAAACTATACACATATCTTCAAGCATCAATTCAAATCTTCAAACAAATAGAACCTGAAACATGTTAAGTTGAAAATGTTTTGGGTCAACAAAAGTTGGTGAGAATTACATAGGTTTTTGATAATTGAAAAAAAATGTTGTGCAATTCATGTGTCATGTCAATCTAGTCCATATGTGAGAACATACTAGAAATAAATCGAGTGCATAACCAACCCTGATGACTGTTATAATATGATACATCCCATACGCTCATGGTTCACTTGAATATGTTATACGATAACAAACACCCACGCTACCTTTGTAGGAGGCACGTATCCGGGTGGGATTGTCAGTCCAATAGATCTATCAATGTATACCGTCGGCTTGTACGGAGTTAATGATTATGCTAGAATGGTGCTTACTCTAATCATGCTCAAGACATAATGCAACATAGAAAACACAAAGACACATTGATGATTGAATTGCATAAATGATGTTGTAACATGTTTCACCCCAAAAATGGTGATAAATAGAAAAGGGGCTATGTAAAACTCACCTTGGTAAAATGTTATATCTGTTGAGAAATTTGGATAATTGTGTTGCCCAAATGTATCAAGTATCACCCTATAATAAGGTAATAAATATGTCTATGTCTATCAAGTCTACAAATGTATAAGTTCTAGGGCTTCGAATTGGGGATAAATGCTTGTTTGATTATTATTAAAAATATTCGACAATTGAGAGAAATTTAGTAAATAACTAACCAAAAATTTTTTTATTACTTTTAAATCTAAGATAGTCACAAGAATGTGTTTAAAGTATAAAAATAATTTTTACAAAATTATTTTCCTTAAAATAGATTTTTAAAATCTATTTATTACAAATTGTCAAACTTTAAATTTAATATTTAAAAATACTAAAATTAAAGAATTATTAGTTTAAAAATTATATTTCTGTTCTAAATGATCAGAAATAATTTGTATAAAATTTTGGTGCAAAAATATTAAAAATTGGATTTATTATGATTTAATTATGATTAAAACTAACAAAATTGATTAAAAATATTAAATAAATGATTTTTCTGAAATAAAAATCATTTCAGAATAGTTTATTGTTATGAAAACTTAGAATAATTTTTGTGGAAATTAATAAGATCGTTTTGATATTTTAATTGATTTTTATAAATAAAATAGAATAAACTTGATTTATTTATTAAATATATTAAATAAATTAATTTTTGAAAACTAAAAATTGTGGGTGAAACTTTTACATTAGATTAATACAAGATAATTTTTGTAGAATTTTTAAAGAAGTTTTGGTATTTTAAAATGAATTTTAAAAAAAATATAAGTATTGTATAATTAAAGTTTGAAAAGAAAATAAACAACACACAAAAAAGAACTCGCTGTTGCCGAGGATCGAACCCTCGTGGGCCGGTCCAGGGACACCAAGCACAACCACTTGGTCTAGACCAGTGGTTGTGTCTGATTTCAGTTCGTTTAATACTTAAGGTTTATACGTGATACTTGTTCTTCCCCAATTCTTCATATGCGAGCCCTAGATTTCCCAATCAGACGATTCTCACAGCGTTAACCCATTTAAACATGGGGCTAATATTGTGCAATCGCCGATCAACAAAACCCACAACAAAGATTACACTTACAATACAGAAACAAGCTCGATTGGTGAGTCAACGTCTCGGTCAAAACACGAACAGAAAACAAATGACAAGAGGTTGGATAATGGAAATTGGAGGTTGAGGGAGATTGAGTGGCGAGTTGGGACTGCTCGCAGATGGCCAATTTATAGTGTAAAGCTCTGGATCGAAGGAATGGTAAGTGTTGACCAACCTTTAATGTCAAAACGCGTCAAAGGTAAATTGATTATCAATTGATTGATAATTTACGATTAGCTTAATCTTGATAGGCCGGAAATCGCGTATTAGTGGTCAAATAATTATTAATCATGACCAAATCATACAAATATGGCAAGTTATGATTTCAAAAAAAATAAAATGTAAATACTTGTGCTGCTGCTGTTGGTCGCGTAGAAGAAAGGAAAGAGGAAGAAAGGAAGGCAGTTATGTGTATTAATATAAAGTGATATGGGATTTAAACAAGATGCAAGTGTGGCTCATGTGGTTGGTGCGCGTGGGTTTAGTCTGAAAGGTCCCCGGTTCGAAACCCGACTCGGACCCCCTTTTTTTTTATTAAAACGGAAGAAGGGGAGGGAAGGGGTTTGGGTCGGTTTGTTGATGGGCCGGATGGGCTGTGTTCGTGGGCCAGACACAATGGGCTCCAAACAACAAACAAGATGGGAGTGGGCTACGCAGGATCTGTTATGTTATGCAAACATATATATATATTTTTTTGTATAAAACAAGGTCCAAAGTTTAATAATAATAATAATAATAATAATAATATTATTATTATTATTATTATTATACACACATATATACATATATATATATAAGTTGTGAATGAGGAAAATAAAGACTTTGCCACATTTGTATAAAATGTAACAAAAATAAGGGCGTTTATATAAAAATTTGGGGGAAAATTTTTGCGATGTTACAGTCTCCCCTACTTTTGGAAACTTCGTCCCGAAGTTTATTGAAAACACGGGTTGATGGGGATTGGGTAGAAATTAGGGCAAGTGTGATCTGGAAAATGTTTGCGTTAAGGCGCGACACGAAGAGAATAATCTGTCTCGAATAGTGTGGATAAGAGGCGTGTTACGTGTGAGTTGGTTGACTAAATGAACTACCAAGTACTAGGGTTCACATTTGGTTATCCACCGTAAACCTTGATAGAATTTCACACTACCTTAACGTACCTGTAAATTCATGATTACGTTCCGGACCGCAATTACCAATTTACCTTACATTAAGGTTTTGTGTCCTTCTATGACTCTACCGATTGTTGAGCAGATCTGATAGTCCCCTCCAGTCGTTGAGCAGGTGGTAGGGCCTCTCCCGACTGTTGGAAAGACATGATGACCTCTACCAATCGTTAAGTAGGTTGTTTGGTAGTCAACTATTTGTTGTACAAGTAAGCAAGTATGATTATAGATATAGCAGTTAGTTCACATTCAAACAAGCATGCACACAGATGTTATGATAATACTTGAATTTTATTACTTGAAAATAAAATGTCAATACAAAGAATTAAAAGCAAACAACATTCAAATGGTGGGACTTGCTGTTAAGTAGCTGGAGGGCCTTGATCTCGGTTTAGTTTAGGGCATTGGTTACGGTAGTGATTTGGGTCCCCACATTCATAGCATTGACCATAGTTGTATCGATTAGGATTATCAGCCTGAGCAGGGTTGGTGGGTTGATTGGCATTAGGGTTTGGGGTCTCGCGACATGTGTTGACCAGATGGCCATACCTACCACAATTGGTGCACACGCGACATGCTGAAACAGTGGGATGATGTCGATTGCATGTGTTACACAATGGAAAGTTTCTTGTATAAGGCTTCTTGTTAGAGGCTTGCGTAGTGAGGTTTACATTAGGATTCCTGGTCTTACGCTTCTGGTTCTTGGTAGTTACCGCGGCCACAATACTTGTTTTCTCGCCTTCCCGAACTAAGGTTCCGTTCTTTATGTGATTTCCATCGCCATTTCCATTTCCATTGCCGTTCCCATTCATTGGGATGACTTGAGCCAACAAGTTAGAAACCAGAGTTGTGATTTGTTGTGCCAATTGTTGAGAGATAATCGTAGCTAGTTGGGCGTCACTTCCATTGTTGTGGTTAGTGTTGTGGTCGTGGTTGTGGTTGCTGTTTCCTTCTTTAAGATTGTCACCACTGTTAATGCGAGTGTTGTGGCGTGGAGACATGATCTGTAAGGGACACCATGAAGTCTCAATGAGGCATGAAATGAATGAGGTAATATAAGGAATGTAATCATTTATTCATTAATTAAAACGAATAAACGAAAACGTTGACTTATCAAAGATTCCAGATTCTAATAACATATGAAGACATGCTTTAGCCTATAAGTGAACGCTCATCCCGAGAATTCCCAGGTAGGCATCCGGGTCCCTCGTCTGATTGGGATATATGCGCAATGCCAGCCTAGACAGAAGACTCAGAATACAGGCGTTCACCCTTCCAGATTGCACGTGTTCGTTATTAAAATCTAGAACTTCGACGAGATCTCAAGGGGGTTCAGGTTAAACCTGAGGATTTTGTCCTATTAATCTAATGGTGGATCAGGATTGCAGCAGACGAATAAGAGTAGTCACATGTAGGTTAGGGTTATATAAGGTATAGGATAAGGATAGGATTAGGGAAGCAATTAGAGTTACAAGTAAGAGGAGCAAGTACTGTTTAAGTCCCTAATGTTATAGTCTAGATTATTTCTAATAACCTAATTCCCTATAACCAAGGCTCTGATACCAATCTGTAACACCCCAACCGATGGCGGAAACATCGGGATGTCACGTATTGATGATTGTTCAGTAGCTCATGGTGAATAATAACTTCCATTAATTTAAATGAATTACATACAATTGTTTCTAGAATTTGTACATCAAATTGAATAAAACTATACACATATCTTCAAGCATCAATTCAAATCTTCAAACAAATAGAACCTGAAACATGTTAAGTTGAAAATGTTTTGGGTCAACAAAAGTTGGTGAGAATTACATAGGTTTTTGATAATTGAAAAAAAATGTTGTGCAATTCATGTGTCATGTCAATCTAGTCCATATGTGAGAACATACTAGAAATAAATCGAGTGCATAACCAACCCTGATGACTGTTATAATATGATACATCCCATACGCTCATGGTTCACTTGAATATGTTATACGATAACAAACACCCACGCTACCTTTGTAGGAGGCACGTATCCGGGTGGGATTGTCAGTCCAATAGATCTATCAATGTATACCGTCGGCTTGTACGGAGTTAATGATTATGCTAGAATGGTGCTTACTCTAATCATGCTCAAGACATAATGCAACATAGAAAACACAAAGACACATTGATGATTGAATTGCATAAATGATGTTGTAACATGTTTCACCCCAAAAATGGTGATAAATAGAAAAGGGGCTATGTAAAACTCACCTTGGTAAAATGTTATATCTGTTGAGAAATTTGGATAATTGTGTTGCCCAAATGTATCAAGTATCACCCTATAATAAGGTAATAAATATGTCTAAGTCTATCAAGTCTACAAATGTATAAGTTCTAGGGCTTCGAATTGGGGATAAATGCTTGTTTGATTATTATTAAAAATATTCGACAATTGAGAGAAATTTAGTAAATAACTAACCAAAAATCTTTTTATTAGTTTTAAATCTAAGATAGTCACAAGAATGTGTTTAAAGTATAAAAATAATTTTTACAAAATTATTTTCCTTAAAATAGATTTTTAATATCTATTTATTACAAATTGTCAAACTTTAACTTTAATATTTAAAAATACTAAAATTAAAGAATTATTAGTTTAAAAATTATATTTCTGTTCTAAATGATCAGAAATAATTTGTATAAAATTTTGGTGCAAAAATATTAAAAATTGGATTTATTATGATTTAATTATGATTAAAACTAACAAAATTGATTAAAAATATTAAATAAATGATTTTTCTGAAATAAAAATCATTTCAGAAAAGTTTATTGTTATGAAAACTTAGAATAATTTTTGTGGAAATTAATAAGATCGTTTTGATATTTTAATCGATTTTTATAAATAAAATAGAATAAACTTGATTTATTTATTAAATATATTAAATAAATTAATTTTTGAAAACTAAAAATTGTGGGTGAAACTTTTACATTAGATTAATACAAGATAATTTTTGTAGAATTTTTAAAGAAGATTTGGTATTTTAAAATGAATTTTAAAAAAAAATATAAGTATTGTATAATTAAAGTTTGAAAAGAAAATAAACAACACACAAAAAAGAACTCGCTGTTGCCGAGGATCGAACCCTCGTGGGCCGGTCCAGGGACACCAAGCACAACCACTTGGTCTAGACCAGTGGTTGTGTCTGATTTCAGTTCGTTTAATACTTAAGGTTTATACGTGATACTTGTTCTTCCCCAATTCTTCATATGCGAGCCCTAGATTTCCCAATCAGACGATTCTCACAGCGTTAACCCATTTAAACATGGGGCTAATATTGTGCAATCGCCGATCAACAAAACCCACAACAAAGATTACACTTACAATACAGAAACAAGCTCGATTGGTGAGTCAACGTCTCGGTCAAAACACGAACAGAAAACAAATGACAAGAGGTTGGATAATGGAAATTGGAGGTTGAGGGAGATTGAGTGGCGAGTTGGGACTGCTCGCAGATGGCCAATTTATAGTGTAAAGCTCTGGATCGAAGGAATGGTAAGTGTTGACCAACCTTTAATGTCAAAACGCGTCAAAGGTAAATTGATTATCAATTGATTGATAATTTACGATTAGCTTAATCTTGATAGGCCGGAAATCGCGTATTAGTGGTCAAATAATTATTAATCATGACCAAATCATACAAATATGGCAAGTTATGATTTCAAAAAAAATAAAATGTAAATACTTGTGCTGCTGCTGTTGGTCGCGTAGAAGAAAGGAAAGAGGAAGAAAGGAAGGCAGTTATGTGTATTAATATAAAGTGATATGGGATTTAAACAAGATGCAAGTGTGGCTCATGTGGTTGGTGCACGTGGGTTTAGTCTGAAAGGTCCCCGGTTCGAAACCCGGCTCGGACCCCCTTTTTTTTGATTAAAACGGAAGAAGGGGAGGGAAGGGGTTTGGGTCGGTTTGTTGATGGGCCGGATGGGCTGTGTTCGTGGGCCAGACACAATGGGCTCCAAACAACAAACAAGATGGGAGTGGGCTACGCAGGATCTATTATGTTATGCAAACATATATATATATTTTTTTGTGTAAAACAAGGTCCAAAGTTTAATAATAATAATAATAATAATAATAATAATATTATTATTATTATTATTATTATTATTATTATTATTATTATACACACATATATACATATATATATATATATATAAGTTGTAAATGAGGAAAATAAAGACTTTGCCACATTTGTATAAAATGTAACAAAAATAAGGGCGTTTATATAAAAATTTGGGGGGAAATTTTTGCGATGTTACAGTCTCCCCTACTTTTGGAAACTTCGTCCCGAAGTTTATTGAAAACACGGGTTGATGGGGATTGGGTAGAAATTAGGGCAAGTGTGATCTGGAAAATGTTTGCGTTAAGGCGCGACACGAAGAGAATAATCTGTCTCGAATAGTGTGGATAAGAGGCGTGTTACGTGTGAGTTGGTTGACTAAATGAACTACCAAGTACTAGGGTTCACATTTGGTTATCCACCGTAAACCTTGATAGAATTTCACACTACCTTAACGTACCTGTAAATTCATGATTACGTTCCGGACCGCAATTACCAATTTACCTTACATTAAGGTTTTGTGTCCTTCTATGACTCTACCGATTGTTGAGCAGATCTGATAGTCCCCTCCAGTCGTTGAGCAGGTGGTAGGGCCTCTCCCGACTGTTGGAAAGACATGATGACCTCTACCAATCGTTAAGTAGGTTGTTTGGTAGTCAACTATTTGTTGTACAAGTAAGCAAGTATGATTATAGATATAGCAGTTAGTTCACATTCAAACAAGCATGCACACAGATGTTATGATAATACTTGAATTTTATTACTTGAAAATAAAATGTCAATACAAAGAATTAAAAGCAAACAACATTCAAATGGTGGGACTTGCTGTTAAGTAGCTGGAGGGCCTTGATCTCGGTTTAGTTTAGGGCATTGGTTACGGTAGTGATTTGGGTCCCCACATTCATAGCATTGACCATAGTTGTATCGATTAGGATTATCAGCCTGAGCAGGGTTGGTGGGTTGATTGGCATTAGGGTTTGGGGTCTCGCGACATGTGTTGACCAGATGGCCATACCTACCACAATTGGTGCACACGCGACATGCTGAAACAGTGGGATGATGTCGATTGCATGTGTTACACAATGGAAAGTTTCTTGTATAAGGCTTCTTGTTAGAGGCTTGCGTAGTGAGGTTTACATTAGGATTCCTGGTCTTACGCTTCTGGTTCTTGGTAGTTACCGCGGCCACAATACTTGTTTTCTCGCCTTCCCGAACTAAGGTTCCGTTCTTTATGTGATTTCCATCGCCATTTCCATTTCCATTGCCGTTCCCATTCATTGGGATGACTTGAGCCAACAAGTTAGAAACCAGAGTTGTGATTTGTTGTGCCAATTGTTGAGAGATAATCGTAGCTAGTTGGGCGTCACTTCCATTGTTGTGGTTAGTGTTGTGGTCGTGGTTGTGGTTGTTGTTTCCTTCTTTAAGATTGTCACCACTGTTAATGCGAGTGTTGTGGCGTGGAGACATGATCTGTAAGGGACACCATGAAGTCTCAATGAGGCATGAAATGAATGAGGTAATATAAGGAATGTAATCATTTATTCATTAATTAAAACGAATAAACGAAAACGTTGACTTATCAAAGATTCCAGATTCTAATAACATATGAAGACATGCTTTAGCCTATAAGTGAACGCTCATCCCGAGAATTCCCAGGTAGGCATCCGGGTCCCTCGTCTGATTGGGATATATGCGCAATGCCAGCCTAGACAGAAGACTCAGAATACAGGCGTTCACCCTTCCAGATTGCACGTGTTCGTTATTAAAATCTAGAACTTCGACGAGATCTCAAGGGGGTTCAGGTTAAACCTGAGGATTTTGTCCTATTAATCTAATGGTGGATCAGGATTGCAGCAGACGAATAAGAGTAGTCACATGTAGGTTAGGGTTATATAAGGTATAGGATAAGGATAGGATTAGGGAAGCAATTAGAGTTACAAGTAAGAGGAGCAAGTACTGTTTAAGTCCCTAATGTTATAGTCTAGATTATTTCTAATAACCTAATTCCCTATAACCAAGGCTCTGATACCAATCTGTAACACCCCAACCGATGGCGGAAACATCGGGATGTCACGTATTGATGATTGTTCAGTAGCTCATGGTGAATAATAACTTCCATTAATTTAAATGAATTACATACAATTGTTTCTAGAATTTGTACATCAAATTGAATAAAACTATACACATATCTTCAAGCATCAATTCAAATCTTCAAACAAATAGAACCTGAAACATGTTAAGTTGAAAATGTTTTGGGTCAACAAAAGTTGGTGAGAATTACATAGGTTTTTGATAATTGAAAAAAAATGTTGTGCAATTCATGTGTCATGTCAATCTAGTCCATATGTGAGAACATACTAGAAATAAATCGAGTGCATAACCAACCCTGATGACTGTTATAATATGATACATCCCATACGCTCATGGTTCACTTGAATATGTTATACGATAACAAACACCCACGCTACCTTTGTAGGAGGCACGTATCCGGGTGGGATTGTCAGTCCAATAGATCTATCAATGTATACCGTCGGCTTGTACGGAGTTAATGATTATGCTAGAATGGTGCTTACTCTAATCATGCTCAAGACATAATGCAACATAGAAAACACAAAGACACATTGATGATTGAATTGCATAAATGATGTTGTAACATGTTTCACCCCAAAAATGGTGATAAATCGAAAAGGGGCTATGTAAAACTCACCTTGGTAAAATGTTATATCTGTTGAGAAATTTGGATAATTGTGTTGCCCAAATGTATCAAGTATCACCCTATAATAAGGTAATAAATATGTCTAAGTCTATCAAGTCTACAAATGTATAAGTTCTAGGGCTTCGAATTGGGGATAAATGCTTGTTTGATTATTATTAAAAATATTCGACAATTGAGAGAAATTTAGTAAATAACTAACCAAAAATCTTTTTATTAGTTTTAAATCTAAGATAGTCACAAGAATGTGTTTAAAGTATAAAAATAATTTTTACAAAATTATTTTCCTTAAAATAGATTTTTAATATCTATTTATTACAAATTGTCAAACTTTAACTTTAATATTTAAAAATACTAAAATTAAAGAATTATTAGTTTAAAAATTATATTTCTGTTCTAAATGATCAGAAATAATTTGTATAAAATTTTGGTGCAAAAATATTAAAAATTGGATTTATTATGATTTAATTATGATTAAAACTAACAAAATTGATTAAAAATATTAAATAAATGATTTTTCTGAAATAAAAATCATTTCAGAAAAGTTTATTGTTATGAAAACTTAGAATAATTTTTGTGGAAATTAATAAGATCGTTTTGATATTTTAATTGATTTTTATAAATAAAATAGAATAAACTTGATTTATTTATTAAATATATTAAATAAATTAATTTTTGAAAACTAAAAATTGTGGGTGAAACTTTTACATTAGATTAATACAAGATAATTTTTGTAGAATTTTTAAAGAAGTTTTGGTATTTTAAAATGAATTTTAAAAAAAATATAAGTATTGTATAATTAAAGTTTGAAAAGAAAATAAACAACACACAAAAAAGAACTCGCTGTTGCCGAGGATCGAACCCTCGTGGGCCGGTCCAGGGACACCAAGCACAACCACTTGGTCTAGACCAGTGGTTGTGTCTGATTTCAGTTCGTTTAATACTTAAGGTTTATACGTGATACTTGTTCTTCCCCAATTCTTCATATGCGAGCCCTAGATTTCCCAATCAGACGATTCTCACAGCGTTAACCCATTTAAACATGGGGCTAATATTGTGCAATCGCCGATCAACAAAACCCACAACAAAGATTACACTTACAATACAGAAACAAGCTCGATTGGTGAGTCAACGTCTCGGTCAAAACACGAACAGAAAACAAATGACAAGAGGTTGGATAATGGAAATTGGAGGTTGAGGGAGATTGAGTGGCGAGTTGGGACTGCTCGCAGATGGCCAATTTATAGTGTAAAGCTCTGGATCGAAGGAATGGTAAGTGTTGACCAACCTTTAATGTCAAAACGCGTCAAAGGTAAATTGATTATCAATTGATTGATAATTTACGATTAGCTTAATCTTGATAGGCCGGAAATCGCGTATTAGTGGTCAAATAATTATTAATCATGACCAAATCATACAAATATGGCAAGTTATGATTTCAAAAAAAATAAAATGTAAATACTTGTGCTGCTGCTGTTGGTCGCGTAGAAGAAAGGAAAGAGGAAGAAAGGAAGGCAGTTATGTGTATTAATATAAAGTGATATGGGATTTAAACAAGATGCAAGTGTGGCTCATGTGGTTGGTGCGCGTGGGTTTAGTCTGAAAGGTCCCCGGTTCGAAACCCGACTCGGACCCCCTTTTTTTTATTAAAACGGAAGAAGGGGAGGGAAGGGGTTTGGGTCGGTTTGTTGATGGGCCGGATGGGCTGTGTTCGTGGGCCAGACACAATGGGCTCCAAACAACAAACAAGATGGGAGTGGGCTACGCAGGATCTGTTATGTTATGCAAACATATATATATATTTTTTGTATAAAACAAGGTCCAAAGTTTAATAATAATAATAATAATATTATTATTATTATTATTATTATTATTATTATTATACACACATATATACATATATATATATAAGTTGTGAATGAGGAAAATAAAGACTTTGCCACATTTGTATAAAATGTAACAAAAATAAGGGCGTTTATATAAAAATTTGGGGGGAAATTTTTGCGATGTTACAGTCTCCCCTACTTTTGGAAACTTCGTCCCGAAGTTTATTGAAAACACGGGTTGATGGGGATTGGGTAGAAATTAGGGCAAGTGTGATCTGGAAAATGTTTGCGTTAAGGCGCGACACGAAGAGAATAATCTGTCTCGAATAGTGTGGATAAGAGGCGTGTTACGTGTGAGTTGGTTGACTAAATGAACTACCAAGTACTAGGGTTCACATTTGGTTATCCACCGTAAACCTTGATAGAATTTCACACTACCTTAACGTACCTGTAAATTCATGATTACGTTCCGGACCGCAATTACCAATTTACCTTACATTAAGGTTTTGTGTCCTTCTATGACTCTACCGATTGTTGAGCAGATCTGATAGTCCCCTCCAGTCGTTGAGCAGGTGGTAGGGCCTCTCCCGACTGTTGGAAAGACATGATGACCTCTACCAATCGTTAAGTAGGTTGTTTGGTAGTCAACTATTTGTTGTACAAGTAAGCAAGTATGATTATAGATATAGCAGTTAGTTCACATTCAAACAAGCATGCACACAGATGTTATGATAATACTTGAATTTTATTACTTGAAAATAAAATGTCAATACAAAGAATTAAAAGCAAACAACATTCAAATGGTGGGACTTGCTGTTAAGTAGCTGGAGGGCCTTGATCTCGGTTTAGTTTAGGGCATTGGTTACGGTAGTGATTTGGGTCCCCACATTCATAGCATTGACCATAGTTGTATCGATTAGGATTATCAGCCTGAGCAGGGTTGGTGGGTTGATTGGCATTAGGGTTTGGGGTCTCGCGACATGTGTTGACCAGATGGCCATACCTACCACAATTGGTGCACACGCGACATGCTGAAACAGTGGGATGATGTCGATTGCATGTGTTACACAATGGAAAGTTTCTTGTATAAGGCTTCTTGTTAGAGGCTTGCGTAGTGAGGTTTACATTAGGATTCCTGGTCTTACGCTTCTGGTTCTTGGTAGTTACCGCGGCCACAATACTTGTTTTCTCGCCTTCCCGAACTAAGGTTCCGTTCTTTATGTGATTTCCATCGCCATTTCCATTTCCATTGCCGTTCCCATTCATTGGGATGACTTGAGCCAACAAGTTAGAAACCAGAGTTGTGATTTGTTGTGCCAATTGTTGAGAGATAATCGTAGCTAGTTGGGCGTCACTTCCATTGTTGTGGTTAGTGTTGTGGTCGTGGTTGTGGTTGCTGTTTCCTTCTTTAAGATTGTCACCACTGTTAATGCGAGTGTTGTGGCGTGGAGACATGATCTGTAAGGGACACCATGAAGTCTCAATGAGGCATGAAATGAATGAGGTAATATAAGGAATGTAATCATTTATTCATTAATTAAAACGAATAAACGAAAACGTTGACTTATCAAAGATTCCAGATTCTAATAACATATGAAGACATGCTTTAGCCTATAAGTGAACGCTCATCCCGAGAATTCCCAGGTAGGCATCCGGGTCCCTCGTCTGATTGGGATATATGCGCAATGCCAGCCTAGACAGAAGACTCAGAATACAGGCGTTCACCCTTCCAGATTGCACGTGTTCGTTATTAAAATCTAGAACTTCGACGAGATCTCAAGGGGGTTCAGGTTAAACCTGAGGATTTTGTCCTATTAATCTAATGGTGGATCAGGATTGCAGCAGACGAATAAGAGTAGTCACATGTAGGTTAGGGTTATATAAGGTATAGGATAAGGATAGGATTAGGGAAGCAATTAGAGTTACAAGTAAGAGGAGCAAGTACTGTTTAAGTCCCTAATGTTATAGTCTAGATTATTTCTAATAACCTAATTCCCTATAACCAAGGCTCTGATACCAATCTGTAACACCCCAACCGATGGCGGAAACATCGGGATGTCACGTATTGATGATTGTTCAGTAGCTCATGGTGAATAATAACTTCCATTAATTTAAATGAATTACATACAATTGTTTCTAGAATTTGTACATCAAATTGAATAAAACTATACACATATCTTCAAGCATCAATTCAAATCTTCAAACAAATAGAACCTGAAACATGTTAAGTTGAAAATGTTTTGGGTCAACAAAAGTTGGTGAGAATTACATAGGTTTTTGATAATTGAAAAAAAATGTTGTGCAATTCATGTGTCATGTCAATCTAGTCCATATGTGAGAACATACTAGAAATAAATCGAGTGCATAACCAACCCTGATGACTGTTATAATATGATACATCCCATACGCTCATGGTTCACTTGAATATGTTATACGATAACAAACACCCACGCTACCTTTGTAGGAGGCACGTATCCGGGTGGGATTGTCAGTCCAATAGATCTATCAATGTATACCGTCGGCTTGTACGGAGTTAATGATTATGCTAGAATGGTGCTTACTCTAATCATGCTCAAGACATAATGCAACATAGAAAACACAAAGACACATTGATGATTGAATTGCATAAATGATGTTGTAACATGTTTCACCCCAAAAATGGTGATAAATAGAAAAGGGGCTATGTAAAACTCACCTTGGTAAAATGTTATATCTGTTGAGAAATTTGGATAATTGTGTTGCCCAAATGTATCAAGTATCACCCTATAATAAGGTAATAAATATGTCTAAGTCTATCAAGTCTACAAATGTATAAGTTCTAGGGCTTCGAATTGGGGATAAATGCTTGTTTGATTATTATTAAAAATATTCGACAATTGAGAGAAATTTAGTAAATAACTAACCAAAAATCTTTTTATTAGTTTTAAATCTAAGATAGTCACAAGAATGTGTTTAAAGTATAAAAATAATTTTTACAAAATTATTTTCCTTAAAATAGATTTTTAATATCTATTTATTACAAATTGTCAAACTTTAACTTTAATATTTAAAAATACTAAAATTAAAGAATTATTAGTTTAAAAATTATATTTCTGTTCTAAATGATCAGAAATAATTTGTATAAAATTTTGGTGCAAAATTATTAAAAATTGGATTTATTATGATTTAATTATGATTAAAACTAACAAAATTGATTAAAAATATTAAATAAATGATTTTTCTGAAATAAAAATCATTTCAGAAAAGTTTATTGTTATGAAAACTTAGAATAATTTTTGTGGAAATTAATAAGATCGTTTTGATATTTTAATCGATTTTTATAAATAAAATAGAATAAACTTGATTTATTTATTAAATATATTAAATAAATTAATTTTTGAAAACTAAAAATTGTGGGTGAAACTTTTACATTAGATTAATACAAGATAATTTTTGTAGAATTTTTAAAGAAGATTTGGTATTTTAAAATGAATTTTAAAAAAAAAATATAAGTATTGTATAATTAAAGTTTGAAAAGAAAATAAACAACACACAAAAAAGAACTCGCTGTTGCCGAGGATCGAACCCTCGTGGGCCGGTCCAGGGACACCAAGCACAACCACTTGGTCTAGACCAGTGGTTGTGTCTGATTTCAGTTCGTTTAATACTTAAGGTTTATACGTGATACTTGTTCTTCCCCAATTCTTCATATGCGAGCCCTAGATTTCCCAATCAGACGATTCTCACAGCGTTAACCCATTTAAACATGGGGCTAATATTGTGCAATCGCCGATCAACAAAACCCACAACAAAGATTACACTTACAATACAGAAACAAGCTCGATTGGTGAGTCAACGTCTCGGTCAAAACACGAACAGAAAACAAATGACAAGAGGTTGGATAATGGAAATTGGAGGTTGAGGGAGATTGAGTGGCGAGTTGGGACTGCTCGCAGATGGCCAATTTATAGTGTAAAGCTCTGGATCGAAGGAATGGTAAGTGTTGACCAACCTTTAATGTCAAAACGCGTCAAAGGTAAATTGATTATCAATTGATTGATAATTTACGATTAGCTTAATCTTGATAGGCCGGAAATCGCGTATTAGTGGTCAAATAATTATTAATCATGACCAAATCATACAAATATGGCAAGTTATGATTTCAAAAAAAATAAAATGTAAATACTTGTGCTGCTGCTGTTGGTCGCGTAGAAGAAAGGAAAGAGGAAGAAAGGAAGGCAGTTATGTGTATTAATATAAAGTGATATGGGATTTAAACAAGATGCAAGTGTGGCTCATGTGGTTGGTGCACGTGGGTTTAGTCTGAAAGGTCCCCGGTTCGAAACCCGGCTCGGACCCCCTTTTTTTTGATTAAAACGGAAGAAGGGGAGGGAAGGGGTTTGGGTCGGTTTGTTGATGGGCCGGATGGGCTGTGTTCGTGGGCCAGACACAATGGGCTCCAAACAACAAACAAGATGGGAGTGGGCTACGCAGGATCTATTATGTTATGCAAACATATATATATATTTTTTTGTGTAAAACAAGGTCCAAAGTTTAATAATAATAATAATAATAATAATAATATTATTATTATTATTATTATTATTATTATACACACATATATACATATATATATATATATAAGTTGTGAATGAGGAAAATAAAGACTTTGCCACATTTGTATAAAATGTAACAAAAATAAGGGCGTTTATATAAAAATTTGGGGGGAAATTTTTGCGATGTTACAGTCTCCCCTACTTTTGGAAACTTCGTCCCGAAGTTTATTGAAAACACGGGTTGATGGGGATTGGGTAGAAATTAGGGCAAGTGTGATCTGGAAAATGTTTGCGTTAAGGCGCGACACGAAGAGAATAATCTGTCTCGAATAGTGTGGATAAGAGGCGTGTTACGTGTGAGTTGGTTGACTAAATGAACTACCAAGTACTAGGGTTCACATTTGGTTATCCACCGTAAACCTTGATAGAATTTCACACTACCTTAACGTACCTGTAAATTCATGATTACGTTCCGGACCGCAATTACCAATTTACCTTACATTAAGGTTTTGTGTCCTTCTATGACTCTACCGATTGTTGAGCAGATCTGATAGTCCCCTCCAGTCGTTGAGCAGGTGGTAGGGCCTCTCCCGACTGTTGGAAAGACATGATGACCTCTACCAATCGTTAAGTAGGTTGTTTGGTAGTCAACTATTTGTTGTACAAGTAAGCAAGTATGATTATAGATATAGCAGTTAGTTCACATTCAAACAAGCATGCACACAGATGTTATGATAATACTTGAATTTTATTACTTGAAAATAAAATGTCAATACAAAGAATTAAAAGCAAACAACATTCAAATGGTGGGACTTGCTGTTAAGTAGCTGGAGGGCCTTGATCTCGGTTTAGTTTAGGGCATTGGTTACGGTAGTGATTTGGGTCCCCACATTCATAGCATTGACCATAGTTGTATCGATTAGGATTATCAGCCTGAGCAGGGTTGGTGGGTTGATTGGCATTAGGGTTTGGGGTCTCGCGACATGTGTTGACCAGATGGCCATACCTACCACAATTGGTGCACACGCGACATGCTGAAACAGTGGGATGATGTCGATTGCATGTGTTACACAATGGAAAGTTTCTTGTATAAGGCTTCTTGTTAGAGGCTTGCGTAGTGAGGTTTACATTAGGATTCCTGGTCTTACGCTTCTGGTTCTTGGTAGTTACCGCGGCCACAATACTTGTTTTCTCGCCTTCCCGAACTAAGGTTCCGTTCTTTATGTGATTTCCATCGCCATTTCCATTTCCATTGCCGTTCCCATTCATTGGGATGACTTGAGCCAACAAGTTAGAAACCAGAGTTGTGATTTGTTGTGCCAATTGTTGAGAGATAATCGTAGCTAGTTGGGCGTCACTTCCATTGTTGTGGTTAGTGTTGTGGTCGTGGTTGTGGTTGTTGTTTCCTTCTTTAAGATTGTCACCACTGTTAATGCGAGTGTTGTGGCGTGGAGACATGATCTGTAAGGGACACCATGAAGTCTCAATGAGGCATGAAATGAATGAGGTAATATAAGGAATGTAATCATTTATTCATTAATTAAAACGAATAAACGAAAACGTTGACTTATCAAAGATTCCAGATTCTAATAACATATGAAGACATGCTTTAGCCTATAAGTGAACGCTCATCCCGAGAATTCCCAGGTAGGCATCCGGGTCCCTCGTCTGATTGGGATATATGCGCAATGCCAGCCTAGACAGAAGACTCAGAATACAGGCGTTCACCCTTCCAGATTGCACGTGTTCGTTATTAAAATCTAGAACTTCGACGAGATCTCAAGGGGGTTCAGGTTAAACCTGAGGATTTTGTCCTATTAATCTAATGGTGGATCAGGATTGCAGCAGACGAATAAGAGTAGTCACATGTAGGTTAGGGTTATATAAGGTATAGGATAAGGATAGGATTAGGGAAGCAATTAGAGTTACAAGTAAGAGGAGCAAGTACTGTTTAAGTCCCTAAGGTTATAGTCTAGATTATTTCTAATAACCTAATTCCCTATAACCAAGGCTCTGATACCAATCTGTAACACCCCAACCGATGGCGGAAACATCGGGATGTCACGTATTGATGATTGTTCAGTAGCTCATGGTGAATAATAACTTCCATTAATTTAAATGAATTACATACAATTGTTTCTAGAATTTGTACATCAAATTGAATAAAACTATACACATATCTTCAAGCATCAATTCAAATCTTCAAACAAATAGAACCTGAAACATGTTAAGTTGAAAATGTTTTGGGTCAACAAAAGTTGGTGAGAATTACATAGGTTTTTGATAATTGAAAAAAAATGTTGTGCAATTCATGTGTCATGTCAATCTAGTCCATATGTGAGAACATACTAGAAATAAATCGAGTGCATAACCAACCCTGATGACTGTTATAATATGATACATCCCATACGCTCATGGTTCACTTGAATATGTTATACGATAACAAACACCCACGCTACCTTTGTAGGAGGCACGTATCCGGGTGGGATTGTCAGTCCAATAGATCTATCAATGTATACCGTCGGCTTGTACGGAGTTAATGATTATGCTAGAATGGTGCTTACTCTAATCATGCTCAAGACATAATGCAACATAGAAAACACAAAGACACATTGATGATTGAATTGCATAAATGATGTTGTAACATGTTTCACCCCAAAAATGGTGATAAATCGAAAAGGGGCTATGTAAAACTCACCTTGGTAAAATGTTATATCTGTTGAGAAATTTGGATAATTGTGTTGCCCAAATGTATCAAGTATCACCCTATAATAAGGTAATAAATATGTCTAAGTCTATCAAGTCTACAAATGTATAAGTTCTAGGGCTTCGAATTGGGGATAAATGCTTGTTTGATTATTATTAAAAATATTCGACAATTGAGAGAAATTTAGTAAATAACTAACCAAAAATCTTTTTATTAGTTTTAAATCTAAGATAGTCACAAGAATGTGTTTAAAGTATAAAAATAATTTTTACAAAATTATTTTCCTTAAAATAGATTTTTAATATCTATTTATTACAAATTGTCAAACTTTAACTTTAATATTTAAAAATACTAAAATTAAAGAATTATTAGTTTAAAAATTATATTTCTGTTCTAAATGATCAGAAATAATTTGTATAAAATTTTGGTGCAAAAATATTAAAAATTGGATTTATTATGATTTAATTATGATTAAAACTAACAAAATTGATTAAAAATATTAAATAAATGATTTTTCTGAAATAAAAATCATTTCAGAAAAGTTTATTGTTATGAAAACTTAGAATAATTTTTGTGGAAATTAATAAGATCGTTTTGATATTTTAATCGATTTTTATAAATAAAATAGAATAAACTTGATTTATTTATTAAATATATTAAATAAATTAATTTTTGAAAACTAAAAATTGTGGGTGAAACTTTTACATTAGATTAATACAAGATAATTTTTGTAGAATTTTTAAAGAAGTTTTGGTATTTTAAAATGAATTTTAAAAAAAATATAAGTATTGTATAATTAAAGTTTGAAAAGAAAATAAACAACACACAAAAAAGAACTCGCTGTTGCCGAGGATCGAACCCTCGTGGGCCGGTCCAGGACACCAAGCACAACCACTTGGTCTAGACCAGTGGTTGTGTCTGATTTCAGTTCGTTTAATACTTAAGGTTTATACGTGATACTTGTTCTTCCCCAATTCTTCATATGCGAGCCCTAGATTTCCCAATCAGACGATTCTCACAGCGTTAACCCATTTAAACATGGGGCTAATATTGTGCAATCGCCGATCAACAAAACCCACAACAAAGATTACACTTACAATACAGAAACAAGCTCGATTGGTGAGTCAACGTCTCGGTCAAAACACGAACAGAAAACAAATGACAAGAGGTTGGATAATGGAAATTGGAGGTTGAGGGAGATTGAGTGGCGAGTTGGGACTGCTCGCAGATGGCCAATTTATAGTGTAAAGCTCTGGATCGAAGGAATGGTAAGTGTTGACCAACCTTTAATGTCAAAACGCGTCAAAGGTAAATTGATTATCAATTGATTGATAATTTACGATTAGCTTAATCTTGATAGGCCGGAAATCGCGTATTAGTGGTCAAATAATTATTAATCATGACCAAATCATACAAATATGGCAAGTTATGATTTCAAAAAAAATAAAATGTAAATACTTGTGCTGCTGCTGTTGGTCGCGTAGAAGAAAGGAAAGAGGAAGAAAGGAAGGCAGTTATGTGTATTAATATAAAGTGATATGGGATTTAAACAAGATGCAAGTGTGGCTCATGTGGTTGGTGCGCGTGGGTTTAGTCTGAAAGGTCCCCGGTTCGAAACCCGGCTCGGACCCCCTTTTTTTTATTAAAACGGAAGAAGGGGAGGGAAGGGGTTTGGGCCGGTTTGTTGATGGGCCGGATGGGCTGTGTTCGTGGGCCAGACACAATGGGCTCCAAACAACAAACAAGATGGGAGTGGGCTACGCAGGATCTGTTATGAAACATATATATTTTTTTTTTGTGTAAAACAAGGTCCAAAGTTTAATAATAATAATAATAATAATAATAATAATATTATTATTATTATTATTATTATTATTATTATTATTATACACACATATATACATATATATATATATATAAGTTGTGAATGAGGAAAATAAAGACTTTGCCACATTTGTATAAAATGTAACAAAAATAAGGGCGTTTATATAAAAATTTGGGGGAAAATTTTTGCGATGTTACACATTCTTACTGAAAATCGTGCATTTACCATTTCTTTAAAATAATTTTAGTTTCATGCTCAGTTTTTAAAGCATCCGGAGTGGGGGGAAGAGGGACGGGAAAGATGTCTTCAAGCCCCAAACACCACCCCGGTTGGGAAAGGGGGGGGAGCCCCTTGGGCGGGGAAACCTCCAAGGGCGTGGGTCACTTGGTTTGGCCACGTGGCCTTTTCTGATTGGTCTGACTTGTTTTTTTTAACTTTATATAATATAATATTATTTCATTTACCTCCCCTCCCTTCCACTCCCCACAATTTTCACCCCCTCCACATAAGTCTCACAAGTGCCACATGACGCTTCATCCCCTCTTTTCCCCTCCACTCCTTAAGACTAATAGTCTTAGGTTTAACAAAATCAATTTCAAACTTACCCATAATGATTGATTGATGTATTTTGGACACGATAGACATGGATTTTGTTTGAGGTTCAACAATATAAGACAAAATACGTAATTAAAAAAACTACAAGAACACCTTAAAACATGCCTAGCTAGTCGTCACATCATAAAAACACTTATACTTCGAAAACTCACCAATAAGAAAAGTTAAAAACAACAACAAAAAACATTGTCCTATCATCATCACCGTTTGCCTTTTTTTAGGGGTCAAGTTATTCTACACACAGTGTAACAAAAATGAGAAGGGTGAGAAAGATACAAAAAACACAATGGATCATGAAATATGACACAATGAGCCACAAAATATAACACAGTGTCAAAAATATAACACAATGCTTAAGAAAAAAGACACAATGATGAAAATAAAAAAAAGACACAATGGTACATAAAAGACACAATGATATAATGCATATTATAAAAACTACAAGCTTAAACCCCAAAAAACGAAGACCTAAAAACTAACGTCGTAGGGTTCGATAAGACGGTTCAAATGCCGCTTGAATGAGTTCAATCGGACTCCGTTTGATACTCTTCCCACGATTTTATATTTTTCTTTCACTGTGTATTTGATTTTAACCTCTTTTTTTAGTTACCAAGTATTTTTTTTTAATATAAACAACTATATGAAAAAATATTTTAGAATTGAAAACGGTAGAAGTTAAATCAAAATTTTCAAGAATATGAATAAACTTAAAAAAAAATAAAAAATAGTTTTGAAAGTAATAAATTATAGTAAAAATAATTGAATATTTAATTTAAATAATAAATCTTTACCTTTAATATATTAATAGTTCAAAATTAAAAGTGTTTTTTCATAAACAAATTTATAGATTTTTTTTAAGTTATCACCCAACTCCAACCCCCCTCCCCCCACCACTTGACAATTTACTCATTCTTCCACAAAAATGACGAGCAAAAACACATTGCAAAAATGGTTCCACAATAAGAAAATAAAAATGGATGATCCCACAAAATTGACAAGCAAAAACACATTGTAAAGATGGTTTGCACAATAAAAAAAATGGTGATGTGTAAAAATGGCCAAAAAACACATTCTAAAAATGAGCTATTGTGGATGCTCTAATAAGTCGTCCCATATTAACTCATAACCCGACATATATGCACTCATACTTGTATGATTAGGTGTACTTCTGTAGTTGTGTTACCAGATGTAAATTTTCAAACGATTAATCCAAAAACTGCTAATTATCAACAGATATAAAGGAAGTAAAAAAGATGCTACTTTATCTCATCAAATTTAAGATATTGTCTTATAGCAAGTAAGAAGTTTCAAAACTAAACATAATAAATTCAATATGTAATAGTTAGATGAAATGCCAAATTTATAAGCTAAAACTATGTTAATGGCCCTTAAAAGCACCAAATATATGATCATTGCACCCCAAGTTCTTGCTTTACTAGACAAACTGGAAAATAAACTTCAACACCATCATCTCCTCTCCAGAAACTCCCAAATCCAAACTCACCTTTTGTAGACAAACCCTCCAACACCTCTTCAACCTCTTCCAAGCACCCATCGAACCCATCTAGCCGAAAACTCTCGGCTCGAGCTCTCATTGAGTCTCTCGGTTTTTGACACCCCACAACTTCTTCGGCACACCGAGCCACTTTCACTCTCACCATTTTCCCACCGTCACGCATTTTTCTCCCAAGCTTCCTCTTTATGTAATGCTTTGCTTTCTTAACCAATTTGCTAGGAAGTTTGAGTAACACAAAGGCTAGGAGTTGTAGCAACAAGCATTGGCAACAACATGATAACACGACACAGTCCGCACATATCATGTTCCAATCTTGTTGTTCCATGGCCTGAACTTGAAGGAATTAGAGGGAGAAAAGGAAAGAAGATGACTCATTTTCTTGTGATGAAAATGTGTTCCTTCTTTTCTTGGAAGTTTGTGTTAAAAATGGTGTAAACAAAGTGTAGAGTGTAAGCAAGCATGTGGGTGGTGTCAATAAAATAGAATAGTATGAAAGCTTTGGCTTCATTTTCTAGGTTACCTTTAACTCAATTTTTGGTTTACTCTAGGTCGGATCTTGTCTCCTTTTATCAATTAAATATTCTATCATTTCATTTTGCCAATAAAATGATGCAACAAAACATTTCTTTCATTGACATCAATTTTTAATGTATTAAAAATTTATAACCAATTAGAGTTGTGAAATATCAATCACATAATAGTTGTATTGACACAGTTTGATCACTATAGAAAGGAGGTATGTGAATATTATGATAAAAAAATTGAACTAGGGTTGAAAAATACCCAAATATGTTTTTACTTACAGGAGCAAAAAAAATGAGCAGCCAAAAAAAAATGTGCATATCTGGCTGTGGAAACTACATACAGAAATGGATCTCAAGATTGAATCTTTACCCTCAAAACCAGTGATAATCCCTGTTGGACGGAGAAAAGAATACGAGTCTTGATATTTACCTTTCGTTGCTGATAGGGCCCCAGCTAGTTTGAGTAAAAAAATCTGTGCTGTAATTTTGACTGCCAAATGCCATCCTCCTGAAGAGTCTTATGTCTGCATCTTGTTGTGCGGAGTTATAGATTTCACTTTCTCCAACTCTCATCCCGTTGCTTAGATCTTCGGCATGCAAACTATCGAAAGCTCTCACAATCTGAAAAAATAATAACAGTGAACAAAATTGGATTATAGTGTTGACAAAAAGTGGTGAAGTTAGACTTTGTGGTTGTATTTGAAGATATAAGTACCTGTCCCATGCGTGGTCTTTTTACAGCTGAATGCCGTACACATGCAGCTGCAGCTTCAATCATGCGAAACATCTCGTGTGGAACGAAGTTCATACCAAGCTTGGGGTCAACCAACAGTTTAAAGTCTTCTGATTCAAGTGCATGACTTAGCAGTGGCCGAGCCTGAAATATGAAATGTTAATATAATGAACTAAATATGGTTAAAGAAAACTATATTAAGAGATTTTTTAATGCACTCTAAAAGGCTCCACAAGATATGATTCAGAGCAATGGGTAGAATAGGTTAATATCGTATGTATGCCCGTAAGTCTGTCTACATCTCACCCTCCCCAGACCCTACCAATAGTTCTCTATTCATGGGATTTCACTGGGTATGGGATTGATTGATTGATTGTATGCCCGTAAGTAATTAGAAGGAAAAAAAACAGTTTTGGGGAAAGAATTTACTCAGTATGACAGTAACTTACCCACACAACAAGACTCTCATCCCCCAACGGTTGAGATGTATCCACAGGTTTACGTCCAGTGATTAGTTCCAAAAGAACCACTCCAAAAGAAAACACATCAGATTTCTCGGTCAACTTGCCACTTGATGCATATTCAGGTGCCATGTATCTGAAATGAAACCAGTTGGAATTCAAACAAAAATACAAAGGGTAATTAGATTGTTATTATAAGCTTAATAAAGTGTGTGATATTCCCCTGCCCCGAAACTAGTGAAAGATTTCTCCATTTGAATCTAAGTTTACACCTTTGCACATTAGTAATCATCACAAAGTATTAATAGCAATGATGCTGGTTTACAAGATTTTTTTCTTTTCTTGTTTTGTGTGTGCGAGTATTTTAGATATTTGAATAATAATCTAACATACCCAAAAGTTCCCATAACACGTGTTGTTATATGAGTGTACATATCAGCAGCTAATTTCGCAAGGCCAAAATCAGAAACCTGTGACGTAAGAATCAAAAAATTACTTGATCCCGAAATATAATTCTTGAACACAAGAATTGGGAAAGCTTAAACATATGATTAAAGGTCGTACCCGAGCTTCAAAGTTCTTATCTAACAGGATATTTGATGACTTGATATCTCGATGAATAACACGTGGATTGCCTGTATAACAGTGAAAATTGAACACAGCGATTGATATTTGTGCATAACTTGCAAATCAATGTAGATTTGGAAACTTTCATGTTCATATTATCACAAGCTCAGCACTTACAGTCTTCATGGAGATAAGCTATACCGCGTGCTGCACCAGAAGCAACCTTTACACGAGTTGGCCAATCTAAGACCAGCTCTGACACTATTAAAGGTAGTTACAACATAATTAGACAGTAAATAGAGCACTTTTGGGAAATATGTGGTTAATTCGGAAAAAAAGGTAAAACTTAGTTACCATGAAGGTGGAAGTAAAGTGTGTTGTTAGGGACATATTCATAGACAAGCAGCCTCTTGTTCTCAGAGATGCAATAGCCTACAAGTGAAACCAAATGACGATGATGTATTCGACTAATAATTTCCACCTCAGAACTGAACTCGCGTTCCCCTTGTCCACCGCCAATCTTTAACTCTTTTACTGCAACTTCTGTCCCATCAGATAAGATTCCCTTATAAACAGAACCAAATCCACCTGAACCTAAAAGATTCAACGGGGAAAACCCATTTGTAGCCTCAATAAGATCTTCATAAGTAAACTTTGATCTTGAATTCCCTAATCCACCAGGCTCCACTGGACTGTACACCAAGTCATTTGCAGATAGATTTCCTATTTCAACTGTTGACGCTTGTATCTTTAGCAAACCTGATTCTGTAACAAATCATAAACCAAATGTCACAAATCATAACCATAAATTTGCAGCATTATAAGTATGCAAACGAGTAACAATATGATATAATTTACCTGACTTAGGCGAATTGCCCAACGAGCTTGGATCATCATAGACTCCATTGTGTCCAGCTGCTCCAGCAACCTTTTTCTTTCTCTTTCGTTTGATTATGCACCATGTAACTGTTAAGATAACAGCAAGAACTGCAACACCTAATACTGCAGCAATTCCAACAATACCGCCGGTACCAATGCCTCCATTGCTGGATGGTGGATTGGGACTTGAATCATTGTTATTTTGATTGTTTGGGGGCGGTATTAAGATCTCAGGAGGTGATGGAGGTGGTCTTCTAAAAGGTGGAGGCGTAGCTGGTATTACTGGCGGAGATGATGAGTTTGTAGCAGGTGGTGGGGGCGATGGGGTACGTGTTGGAGGAGGAGTTGAAACTGGTGGTGGCGGATTTGATGGTGAGCTTCTTGGTGGAATTGATGGTGGTGGAGGTAAGACTGGTGGAGGACTATGTGGTGGATTAGTAGATGGTGGTGGGGATGGCAATTCAGCGGGAGGTGGAGGTGGGGGCCTAGACGGAGGGGTGGGTGACGATGGAGGGGGTGCTGGAGGTGTAGAATTGGTTGGTGGAACTGGTGATGATGGTGGTGGAGGACTGGTTGGTGGGATTGGTGATGATGGCGGTGGCGAACTGGTTGGTGGGGTTGGTGACGCTGGAGGTGGAGAACTGATTGGTGGAGGTGAAGAAACGGGTGGGCTTGATGGCGGTGGGACAGTAGGTGGTGGAGGTGAAGAAACGGGCGGTCTTGATGGCGGTGGGACAGTAGGTGGTGGAGGCGAAGAAACGGGAGGTCTTGATGGCGGTGGGGTAGTTATTGGTGGAGGATTAGTAGGAGGAGGTGATGTTGGTGGAGGACTAGTAGGAGGAGGTGATGTTGGTGGTGGTGATGATGGAGGAGGGGCTGTTAAAGGGGGTGATTGAGATGGTGGGGGCGATCTAGGAACGCTGACAGGCGGAGAATTGGGCGACGGTGAGACGCTTGCCATTCATAATAAACTAAAACAACAAATTGAATCAACAAATTTCTTAAACCAAACCCTCAGAGACAATTCATCAAACACCTGGAGTGCAAAACCATACGCATCACTTCACTCAAAACTGCAATCAACCAAACACACACTCAAACCACAATCAATATAAAAGATGTATTAACTATTACCCTAGCAACCCAGATGACAAAATCAAAAAATAATTTAATAAACCACACTGTCAGAAACAAATGATCGAACACCTGGAGTGCAACCCATCTATATCACTTCAGTCAAAGTCTATAACAGAACATACACACGTTTAGGCCACGATTAATCTAGAACATGACAAAATCAAGAAACAAAACAGTACCTAAAGCCTCGTGTTTGACGGATTCAAGATCACGAGTTGCCTGGAAGGATCAACTGAAAAACGCGTTTAGTTACTAGGGTCCCAAAATCCAAACGCAAGTGACAAAATCACTGCGCTACAAGTGTAGTTTATTTTTAGTTAGGTGGAAAAGTGTTATTATTAGGACGTTGTTGATTTTGTGTAAGTGAATTGTAATGATGACCCATGAGTGTGAAATTAAGGTGTTTGGTTCAAAATCAGGAGATGATGACGATGATGATGATGGGGAAATGTACGCGAAGCTTTGCAAAATGTCAGCGTTGAATTATTAAACCAAACCGTTTTTTTAACTCATATTTTATTTTCTTTTTATAGAAACGATCCATGCTATTATCATCAGGCTCGGTTTGTGAAAATTATGGTTGTGTAGAAATAATAAAGTGTTCAACAACGCGAATACAGCGACACCAAAACTAATCGATGAAGTTAAACTAGAGTCCTATAGGTGGATGACCAAGAGGGGCAACATGGTAGATGAAGAAGTAAATACCTCTCCGAGTAGACAAGGATGATATTCGGCTATGAATAACCTACACAAGCTGGACCCGGGTGCCTGCAAAACAAAACACCGTTAGGACTCGTCACAGGAAAGGGGGGTTTCCTGTGACCACCCTCCGGCGTGAGAATAAGTATTGGTTTTTGGTGTGGAAGTAAAGCAGAAGCTTTTATGAATGTGTGTATGAAATCTTGTTTACCTCTGACCTGTATTTATAACCTTTCTTACTTTCCTCGTAACCGCCTCTTTAAGCCTATCTCCAGGAGCTGATTCTCCGGTTTCGATGGAGATAGGCCTTATCTTCTCTATCGAACCTTCCTTCCCCGATTCTCGAAAAAGAGGTTGAGCCTTATCAATCATCCGGGACACGACCACCTTGGCTCACCCGGCGTATATCTGCCATTGGGCCGGCCCAAAGGTAATGGGGCCTTTATGTGGTATTGGGCCGATCCATCTAGATTGGGCCTACCTCGTCATGTCCCCCCAAGTCTAGTGATAAGCAAACGTGGTTATTACTAGGCTTTTAAAATGACAAGTTATATGATACTTTGATAGTGACGTAAATGCCAAAATAAAAAATCTTTATAGAGTATAGCGCCGCATGGGTAAGGCACGTGATGTGACGTCACCCTGAGTTGTCGCCTCAGCCGTTTTAACAGTCTGAGCAACTCAAGGGTTCTGACTGTTGGCGGTTTGTTTTCAAAATTTAAAAACGCGTGCAAACTTCCGCCTATAAATTAGCTGGTTGCCACTGAAATGTCTAATCCAAAGTAACTAATTATCAATTTCCCTTTGAAATGGCTCCCAAAGCTAGCACATCACGAACCACCATGAGTGTTGCCCAGATTCATACTAGTTGGTCGGTAACGGCACTACAATCTTTTCTTTCTGAGTGGCGTATATTACCGGAGTGGAATCCTGTTTGTCCAGGGCCCACCGATGTTGCCTTCCCCTTGAAACCTGGGAAAATCACCCTATATGCTGAGTTTTTCAAATTTTGCCACTTCCGGCTACCGGTTACTCAATTCATGGTTGAATTGCTGTCATACTACAAGGTAAACATTTCTCAACTGCATCCCTTAGGACTAATTAAGGTGAAGCATTTTGAATTTTGTGCCCGGGGACTGGGTATGTCCCCCCAGCTGGATGTCTTCCGAGTGTTTTATGTCCTTGTGTACAAGGGGGAGTATTTCACATTTGACCGTCGTCCCGGGGCTCCTTCCTGTATTGAGAATTTTCCCCCCAATGTTCAAGATAAAAACTGGAAACGAAAGTTTTTCTTTATCGACGAGGGTGTGTTACCGGTCACTGCACCGGTGCAAACCCCTGAAGGGAAAACAAAATTTGCTGACGAGAGCCCCGCTCCGGCTGTCTTTGAGAAGCTCCCGCTGTATCTGGCTCTGGTAAACCATCCTACCCCGTGCACTCATATTCCTGAACGAGCCCTTGTAGCCGTCGGTATGAGCCGTATTTGGGTTGATGACACCATATATCCGGAGTATCGTCGACGAGATCAAGGTAGGTCCTTTTACATAGTTTATCATTTACGAAGTATATGTAATTAAACCGTTGTTTCTGTGTTCAGATGAGTGGCATTACTTTGATGCCATAGATCCGCAGGCCATCCCCCATCTTGAGGAGCATGACCGTCTGTTGGGGGACGACGAGGCGGATGTTCTTAGCCAGACGGTGAAGAATTTTGTGATTCCTGCTCTTCCGGTTCAGAGTCGTCCTGATCAATCGGGTACTTCTGCTCCGGTAAGCACTGAGGCACCGGCTTCACCGCCTCTGAACCCAAATCCTCTCAGCGTTGCTGATCCTGTTGTTACTGCTAGTGAGAAAAAGCAGAAGACTCGAAAAAGGAAAGCCAGTTCGCCTGATGTATCATCATTTCTTGCCAATCGTCGTGAGCTGCTGGCCAGCAAAGAGGAAAGACTTGGTAAGGATCCTTTGTCATACCTTTGGCTTCTTTCTTTTCCCCTGTGGTTATGGTTGCTTGCTTACTTGTGTCCAGGTACTTCCCTCCTGGACGAGGGTACTTCTACACGACAAGCCAAAGTCTCAAGCCCCGTTACTGTAGCCGTGTCTGAGCATGGTGTGGATGCCCCTGTGGTTACGTTGCCTACTACCCTTCCATCCGTTGCTGTGTTTTCAACTGCCGTTACAACCACTACCATCTCGGCTCCGCGCCTGGTAGTCACAGAAGAACCCAACAATACCATATCAGTCGGTGTTACCTTTTCTCCGGCTACCATGATTACTACACCATCAGTGGCTGCCTCTTCAAGCACTCTGTCAGCTTCGGTCAGCACTGCCATGATTACCACATCATCAGTGGCAGCTTCTTCGAGCACTATGCCGGCTCCAATCAGCACTGCCATGCCTTCCTATGCCCAGACGAGGTTGCATCTTGGTAGCTCTAGTGGCAAAGCCCTTAGGGATATGTCCCGGGTGAGCTTTACTGAGCTGCTACACGATGTACAACATCACCCCGTTGCATTCCCTGGTGGCGTGAGATCCGGGCAAATGTCGTTCAGTGTGGACCCCGTTGAGTCAGAAAGGATGCTTTCTCATGCTTACGCTCCGGGTATTAACTGGCATCCTTCCCTTCCAGATACTAAATATACCCCTAAGTGGAAGGTTGCTCAGTCCACCCGGTTGATTGATCCGGACGTCATCAGGCATTGGGTTGACCATGCCTTTCCTCCTGCCGAACGGTACTACCTCCAGGGTCTGGATAATGCTCAGCTGGCTGAGAATGCTCTTGGATCCAGTGTAAACTCTGTAGCTTCCATGTACGAAGTGCTGCGCCGTTGGCGTTCGGATGTAGGGGATTTATATGATATGCACGTGTCTCATAGCAAGCTGTCCGTGGAAGCTGAGGCATTGTTGCAATCTTTGGGGGATTGCCGGAAGGAGCTTGCAGAGATGTCGTCCATCAGGGATACTTATGAGCGGGACAAGACCCGTCTGATAAATACTCATAATGACGAGAAGCTTGAAATTCTACGTTCCCGGGATGGGCAGGTCCGGCTAGTACGGAGTTTGGAGGACCGGGTGAAGCTCCTAGAGAAGGACTTGCAGGTGGAAAGGGAGAATGCTTCCAAGGCTAAGGCCGACCAGGAGAGGTATCAACAGCTGGCCTCTGAGATAGAGGGTTATGAATCCCATGCCCGGAGGGCAGAAGAGGAGAGGGACTCCATGCTGAAGCAGCTGAACGCTCTCAAGTCGGAGGCTGAGATTGCTACAAAGAACGCTGCCAATCTTACCGAGCAGTTGACGGCTGCCTGTGCCCGGGTGAATGTTTTGGAGACGGACCGGGATTGGCTGATATCCAAAGGGTTCCAGGCCTCGTGGAGCCATATACGGGGAGGAGGTCAGTACCAACAAAGATTAAATGACTTCTACCGGACCGCTGTGGAGTCCGGGTACCAGGATGGTTTGAGGCATGGTCATCGTCACGGGATTCTTGGGCGAAAACTTCCGGAAGCTACCGACCATGAGAAAGGAGTTGAACAGCGGACCTCCAAGGCCCTAGAAGCCCTTAGCAGTGACTCCCTGGATGAGCTTACACAGCTGCAGGCCCAGACCGGTGATGAAGGTATGTCAAACGTCCGGGCCCTCCTTGAACCTGTGATTGCCGGTTCCTCTTCCAGTTCTTCAGACGATGAGTGATTGTTTAACATTTGTAATGTGTTGGAATTTGTCTTTTGTGTACTGATCCACTAGGATCTTATGTGTAAACACCCATCTTTATTAATGTGATGTTTATTTAATTTTTAAAATATAATATTGTTTGCCCAAGCTCCTCTAGCAGGCTATAATGAAACGTCTTGTTGACAGTAATACTTGTAATCATATTGCTGACGTTAGCCTTGCAACTTAACCGTCACATCCACGTGTCAGGCGGCTCGTGTCAGCGTCATTATTACAGGGTGTTTAAACTCCCAATGACAACTTAACCGTCACATTAATCCCCTTTATAAGTAGAGTTTCATATCATGCATACGTGCACATTTCTACTCGCTCATTATGCCACGTAGGTTCATCTCTCTAAAAAATTACTTGAAAGAGCTTGATGCTCTAGAGGGACTAAGGGAGCTACAACGCCAGTCTCAAGAACTTGATGAGGCTGCACCTGTTTTGGAAGTCCCCTCTCAAGAACCAATCGAGATTCCTCCACAGAGGCAATGTCGGTTGGTGTATCGTCGTCGACCAAAAGTCGTCCCTTCATCTCCCTCCGATGTTGCAGAAAACGTAGGAGGGGAACTCGCTGCTCCCTTTGTGGTGCCAGAAGTTTCTACAACTCCTCTGGAGATGAAGGATGACGTCCAGGTCCGGTCAGCCGGTATCTCGGCTCCTACCCGTTATGGGTTGGTTTTACCGGCGTGGTGCTGGACGCCGACCCTCTCCTTGGATTCCTTTGGAGGATGACGTACCCGTGGTTCCAAGGGCTGTCTCTGTTGGACCTTCAAAGGTGAATGAGGACCCGGGGGTGTGGTCTTTAATCTCCAATCAGAGGAGATGAGGATGTATGAGGAGTTTTGGGTCCTCCCCCCTGCTTGCAACCCCGAAGGTGACCTGCTATACACCCCTGCAGAGGTGTTTGCCATGTTGGAGGGTTGCAATAATTAGTGTTTTGTAGTCAAGTAAGACTTAGTGAAATAGCGCTATGTATAGGTGGTAGGAAGTTTGTTTTTTGATGGCTTTGGATTTTTGTCCTGCCCCTACCCTTTTTGTAATCTTGCTTGGAAAAAGCAGTTTGTTTATAATGAAGCATATAAATACTATAAATGCCGTCATCGGCGTCTTATTATTAGTTGTAATGTCAAAATAAAATAAAAACTTGATTACCCGGGGTATCGTGGTTACCGTCCGGGCATGCTTACAGCGGCCTATGGCCTAGGACCTTTCATCACCTATCATTACATATAACATTTTCTGAGCTGGGCAGCGTTCCAGCTTCTGGGAACCGGCGTGCCGTCCAGCTGTTTTAAACGGTATGCCCCCTTTCCCAGGTCTTCAGCGACCTCATAGGGTCCTTTCCAGTTTGGGCCTAGCTTTCCCTGGGGTTGTTGCCTGCTAGCATCGTTATCCCTCATGACCAGGTCTCCAATCTTGAATGAGCAGCTTCTGACCCTTTTGTTGTAATATTTTTCCAACAGCCTCTTGTACCGGACTTCTTTAATGTGAGCTTCATCACGCCGGGCTTTCAACGACTCGAGGTTGTGCCTTAGCAACTGGTCATTGTTGGCATCCTGACCAGCATGCCGGCTGGACGGTAGCATCACCTCAACCGGGATCATTGCCTCTGATCCGTATGTCAGGCAAAAGGGAGTTTCTCCATTACTTGTTTTAGGCATTGTCCGGTGGGCCCAAAGAACATGCGGGAGCTGGTCGACCCATGATGTTCCTTCTTGGTCCAAGCGTCTCTTCAGCCCATCTAATATGCTCCTATTGGCTCTCTCAACCTGGCCGTTTCCCTGAGGATGGGCCACGGATGTGAATACCTGCTGTATGTTCAGGCTCTTGCACCACTCCTGTATGTGCTTATCCATGAACTGCGTCCCATTGTCACTGACCAGGTACAAGGGGACCCCAAACCTGCAAACCACATGTTCCCACAAGAACTGTAACACCCCAACCGATGGCGGAAACATCAAGGTGCCACGTATGAATGATTGTTCAGTAGCTCATGGTAGTACACAAGTTTAAATAATCCTTTATTTCATTACAATATTGAATTACATCAAAGTCTCATCAAATAATCAAGCAAAGCTTCAAATATCTCCTCATGCTAGCTCTAGACTTCAAGCATCAGTATTTCCTATTGAGTTTGGAAAAATGGGGGGGGGGGTCAACTAGAAGTTGGTGAGAATACATAAGCCATGTCAAGCAATTAAGTTTAATAAAAAAAGTTTAGCAATTCATATGTCTATCGTAAGTTTAAGTCTACATGAATAAACATGAAATGTTGAATCGACATAATCAAACCTCCGACTAGTTTAGGTCCATCCCGTCATCCACGGTTCACCTTAATAATATGTTGGAACGATAACAATCACCCACGCTACCTATGTAGGAGGTACACGTATCCGGGTGGGATTGTCAATCCAATAGATCTATTATTGAGTATCGCCGGCTTGGCCATAGCTAATGATTATGTAATGTTGAAACTCGTTGAAACTCGTTGAAACTGTTGTTGTTGTCTAATTCATGAGGCATTAAAGTTTACAACTAGACATGCATGTAGAATTGCTTAAGTATAATGTTGCAAGTATGAAGAATTGCATAAACATGGTTACGTAAACTCACCTTAGCAAAGTATTAAGTCTCGAGAAATAGAATATGTGTAGCCCCAAAGTTGCCAATTACAAGAGCTTATAATCAAAGCTTCAATTGTAGAAGTAATAGACTATAGAAGATAGGTATGAGGGAAAGTTTAATCGGATTGAAACAATCGATTTAGAGGTGCAAAGTATAATGGGTCATAGGTGGGTTTTTATACTAGTTTTGGATTCAATTAGCCATTAAAATTGGTCAACACCATAAAGTAAGGTTTTATGATGAATTAACTATTTGACTAAGACTTTGACTGTTTGACTAAGACTTTGACTAGGACTTTGACTATGACTTTATTTAAAAAAAAAAATCTTGTATGTGAAAAAAAAAAGAATTTAGAATCATATTATTATTATTATTATTATTATTATTTATATATATTTATGTATGTATATAAGTTGTGAGTTAGGATAAATAAAGACTTAGGCACATTTGTATAATATTAATGATAAAGGTGTAATAAAAAATATATATATATATATAAGGGCTTTTTATGTATTAAAATTTGGGGGAAAATTTTGCGATGTTATAGTCTCCCCTACTTTTGGAAACTTCGTCCCGAAGTTATTAAAAACACAGGTTTGAGGTTGATTAGGTAGAAATTAAGGCAGCTGTGATTTGGGTTAAGGCACGACATGAATTTATAGAATAATCTGCTTTCGAATAATTTGGATAAGAGATTTGTTATCTGTGAGTTTTAAGGGTAGGATTAGGTGTGTCTTGGAATCGCAAGGTGAATAAGAATCTTAAGTTTTAGAAATCCTAAAAGAAATGCATGAGTTGATGGACTATAGAAAGGCTAAATGAACTACCAGGTAACTAGAGTTTTATAATTAGTTTCTCTACCGAAAACCTTGATAGAATTTCACACTACCTTAACGTACCTGTAAATTCATGATTACGTTCCGGGCCGCAATCACCAATTTACCTTACATTAGGGTTTTGTGTCCTTCTATAACTCTAGACACACATGTAAAATAATATGATTAACCATGTATCCAAAAATGAGTCCAACTGTTGAGCAGGAAAAAGACTTCTACCAGTCAGTGAGTAGGAACCTCTACCGATTGTTGAGCAGGTATGATAGCCTCTACCAGTCGTTGAGCAGGTTGTAGGGCCTCTACCGACTGTTGAGCAGGCATGATGACCTCTACCAATCGTTGAGTAGGTTATTTTGTACTCTACTAACTGTTGAGCAAGTACTTCATCCTCTATCAGTTGTTTGATTAAGTGTACCAATTATTACACACATGAATTGCAAATTGATAATATGTACATGTAAGCAATCAAGTATCAAGTATAGCATACGAGTTGTAATAGAGTTGCCCTAGATAAGGTTAATGACTCTAGGTGTGTCTATAGTAAATAGTTTATATTCCATGAATTCTAGTTTCAAATGTTCAAATAAGGCAAATAGTCGAATCCTCATGTATAACTAAGGATTATGTTTGATGCAACACACAATCAAGTTTCAATAGTTTGGTTATCATGGGTAACTAGCTCATGTGTGAGAAGGTGAAGGATATGAATTTAGTTCTTGAGAGGATGATGAAAAATTCTTGAAGCAGAATCAAAGTTGTGAGAGATAGTGAATGTGAAGATAGTTGATAAAGAGTTTATTTTATAGTATGGAGATTATATGATTTGGGTAGGGTGTTGAATATTTAAAAAGTGGCTAAGATGGTAAGGTGAAGTGTGATTGTGAAATCCATGGATGGTTATGAAATGAGATTGATTTAAGCTGTAAAATTTTGAGATTTTTGAGCTTAGTTTAAGGAAGGTGAGTGTAATCATTTATTCATTAATTAAAACGAATAAACGAAAACGTTGACTTATCAAAACTTCTAGATTCTAATAACATAGTGAAGACATGCTTTAGCCTATAAGTGAACACTCATCCCGAGAATTCCCAGGTAGGCATCCTGGTCCCTCGTCTGATTGGGATATATGCGCAATGCCAGTCCTAGACAGAAAACTCAGAATACAGGCGTTCACCCTTCCAGATTGCACGTGTTCGTTATTAAAATCTAGAACTTCGACGAGATCTCAAGGTGGTTCAGGCTAAACTTGAGGATTGTCCTATTAGTCTAAGAGTAGATCTTGTGATGGAGAGCAATCTTCTTGTAGGGGTTGAAGTAGGGATAAGAAGTAGGAGTGAGATAGAGAATAGCAAGTAAAAGGAGCAAATACTGGTTATATTCCTATGGTTATAGACTAGATTTTTTTATCTAATAACCTAATTCCCTATAACCAAGGCTCTGATACCAATCTGTAACACCCCAACCGATGGCGGAAACATCGAGGTGCCACGTATGAATGATTGTTCAGTAGCTCATGGTAGTACACAAGTTTAAATAATCCTTTATTTCATTACAATATTGAATTACATCAAAGTCTACATCAAATAATCAAGCAAAGCTTCAAATATCTCCTCATGCTAGCTCTAGACTTCAAGCCTCAGTATTTCCTGTTGAGTTTGGAAAAATGGGGGGGTCAACTAGAAGTTGGTGAGAATACATAAGCCATGTCAAGCAATTAAGTTTAATAAAAAAAGTTTAGCAACTCATATGTCTATCGTAAGTTTAAGTCTACATGAATAAACATGAAATGTTGAATCGACATAATCAAACCTCCGACTAGTTTAGGTCCATCCCGTCATCCATGGTTCACCTTAATAATATGTTGGAACGATAACAATCACCCACGCTACCTATGTAGGAGGTACACGTATCCGGGTGGGATTGTCAATCCAATAGATCTATTATTGAGTATCGCCGGCTTGGCCATAGCTAATGATTATGTAATGTTGAAACTCGTTGAAACTCGTTGAAACTGTTGTTGTTGTTGTCTAATTTATGAGGCATTAAAGTTTACAACTAGACATGCATGTAGAATTGCTTAAGTATAATGTTGCAAGTATGAAGAATTGCATAAACATGGTTACGTAAACTCACCTTAGCAAAGTATTAAGTCTCGAGAAATAGAATATGTGTAGCCCCAAAGTTGCCAATTACAAGAGCTTATAATCAAAGCTTCAATTGTAGAAGTAATAGACTATAGAAGATAGGTATGAGGGAAAGTTTAATCGGATTGAAACAATCGATTTAGAGGTGCAAAGTATAATGGGTCATAGGTGGGTTTTTATACTAGTTTTGGATTCAATTAGCCATTAAAATTGGTCAACACCATAAAGTAAGGTTTTATGATGAATTAACTATTGACTAAGACTTTGACTGTTTGACTAAGACTTTGACTAGGACTTTGACTATGACTTTATTTAAAAAAAAAAAAATCTTGTATGTGAAAAAAAAAAGAATTTAGAATCATATTATTATTATTATTATTTATATATATTTATGTATGTATATAAGTTGTGAGTTAGGATAAATAAAGACTTAGGCACATTTGTATAATATTAATGATAAAGGTGTAATAAAAATATATATATATATATATAAGGGCTTTTTATGTATTAAAATTTTGGGGAAAATTTTGCGATGTTATAAGAACTTCTTGATGTTGCACGCTTCTATCTTAGCCAACGGTTTTGCTTCAACCCATTTTGTGAAGTAGTCAATGGCTACTACCAGGTACTTGAGTTTCCCGGAGCTAAAGGAAAGGGCCCGACCAAGTCAATACCCCACTTCTGAAAAGGCCATGCTGCTGTTACCGGGATCAGGTTATTTTTCGGACGAATCGTTACCGGTGCATACTTCTGGAAACTGACACACTTCTTGAGTTCTTCCACGGCCATGTTATGCATTCCGGGCCAGTAGTAACCTGCGCTGGTTATTTTCGCTACTACCGCCCGGGGTCCCGCATGTATACCACACATGCCTGAATGGATGTCCCTTATCAAGTATCTAGCCTCCGAAGGGGATACACATCTCAGGTCCGGTCCCAGGTAGGATTTTCTGTAAAGAATCCCGGCTTGGATCTCGTATTGCAGTGACTTGGTCCGGATCTTCATTGCTTCGGCCTTATCCTCCGGCAGGCTTCCGTCTGTGAGGTATCTATGTATGGGGGTCATCCAGGAGACCTCAACCGTGTGAACCGAATGAACTTTAGACGTCTGTGTAGACGGGTGCTTTAAGGTTTCAATATGGACGTTAGCATCCGTGCCTGAGGAGGCCAACTTGCTGAGTGCATCGGCTATGTCATTCTTGTGCCTTCTCACATGGTGTAATGTGACCTTCCTGAACCTTGTCATCAGCTCTTTTGTCTTCTCAAGGTACTTGACCATGGACTCATCCTTGGCCTCGTATGACTCGTTGACCTGGTTGTTGACCAATAGTGAATCCACATGGGCGTCTACCTGGGTGGCACCCATGGCCAAGGCCACTCGCAGTCCTGCTAGCAGGGCCTCGTATTCGGACTGATTATTAGAACATTCAAAGTCAAACCGTAGGGCATAGAGGAACCTTGCGCCCTCCGGGCTGACCAACAGTAACCCTGCCCCGGCTCCCTTGCTATTTGAAGAGCCGTCAGTATACAGCTGCCACGGGGTGGATTCATCTTCCAATGTGTCCTCAAATCTTGGTACGGATTCTTGGATCTCTTCACCTTCCGGGATCTCGGTCATGAAGTCAGCAAGGACCTGTCCCTTTACCGCCGTTCTCTTTTTAAATGTTACATCCAGCGCCCCTAGCTCAATTGCCCACTTGGCGAGTCGCCCGGATACTTCCGGTCTGTTCAAGATTTGCCCCAATTGGAAGTTCGTTAAGACTTCCACTTCGTGTGCTTGGAAATATCTGTGCAACCTCCGGGATGAATGAACCAGCGCCAGTACCAACTTTTCCAAAGTGGGGTACCTGGTTTCAGCATCGGAAAGCGTCCGGCTGATGTAATAAATTGGGGTCTGGCATTTATATCTCTCGACCAGCAAAACAGAACTAACGGCATGATGACCGGCTGCCAGGTACATTTTCAACACTTCTCCCGGGCGTGGTGCCGTTAGCATGGGTAGGTTACCGACGAATGTCTTCATCTGTTCAAATGCTCTATCCGCTTCTTCAGTCCATCTGAACTTGTTCTTGTTCAGACAATCTTTGAGTGTGGAGATGAACGGTAATGAACGCTCGGCATGCCTGGCCAGGAACCTGCTGATGGCGGCCAGCCTTCCGTTGAGTGTTTGAGCGTCTTTCAGTGTTTTGGGGGCAGGCATGTTTCGAATGGCCGCTACCTTTTCCGGGTTGACTCGAAACCCGTCTTTTGATACTATCACTCCCAGGAACTTACCTTCTTCAACTCCGAAAGAGCACTTCCCCGGGTTCAGTTTGATGTTGTACTCTCGGAGAGTATCGAATGTTTCTTCTATGTCCTTCAACATCATATCTTCCGTTTTGCTCTTTATCACCAAATCATCCACATATACTTCCAAGTTCCTGCCGATCTGATGCTCGAATGCCTGGTCCATCAATCTTTGATATGTCGCCCCGGCATTTTTCAGACCGAACGGCATTTTGGTGTAACAGAATATGCCGGCGTCCGTATGAAAAGCCGTCTTGTCCTCATCTTCTTTTGCCATCTGAATCTGGTGATATCCCTTGTATGCATCTAAGAAACATTTAAACTGGAATGGAGCCATGGAATCAACTTTGAGGTCTATCTCCGGGAGCGGATAAGCATCCTTAGGACATGCTTTATTCAAATCCTTGTAATCCACACACATCCTCCAGGTCCCATCGTGCTTCCGGGCCATGACAGGGTTAGCGACCCACGTGTGGTATTTGGTCTTTTTCAAAATTCCGGCTTCTTCTAGCTTCTTGACCTCCTGCACTACAGCTGCTCTCCGGTCAGGAGCCATACTCCTTCTCTTTTGCATGATCGGTTTTACGTTTGGGTAAGTAGACAACTTGTGCTCTGCCTTTGCCCGAGCAATCCCGGTCATGTCAGAGTGCGAGAAAGCGAAAACATCCATGTTACGTTTCAATAGCCGTTTCAACTTTTCTTGAGTGGTTGGAGCCAAGGAGTCTCCAATGGTGACCGTTTGGTCGGGGTGTTTTGCACTCAGGACCCACCTTTCTGGGCCTCGAATCCCGGACGGTGCCTGACGGCAAGTCGTGCCATCGGACACTGCACACACTTTCTCTCCAGAAATAGTGGCTACTCCATGCGGGGTTGGGAACATGAGAAATCCCCTGGCAGTAGATACCAGGGCGTCAATTCGTCCCAACGTATACCGGCCTATGATTAAATTATATTGAGAGGTAGCCGGGATCACTAGGAAAGTGACCAAGATCGTGCGTTCCTTATAGCCATCGCCGAGAGTGACCGGAAACGTCAACTGCCCCAACGGCTCTACACTTTCTCCTGTGAATCCTTTTACCGGGCCATGGGCCGGTGCTAGCATTTTCTGATCTTCACTTGTCATTCTTCTGAAGCATGGCTCGTAGATGATGTCCTCTGAACTGCCTGTATCTACCATGATCCTCTTTATGCTGTAGTCGCCCACTGCGGCTGATATTACTAACGCTTCCATCTTCAAGGCCTTGTAATAAGGCGGCACTGTCATCGTTGCCTCCATCCATGGTTCAACTGTCTCAAAACGCCTTTTGGTGCCACTGTTTGCTTCTGGCCGTATGGAATTGATCTCTCTGGGCTTCTTTCCGGCTGCCTTATCCTCCCAAGCTGAGGGACCCGCTTCATATCCTTAACCAGATGTGCTAGTTTTCCCGTCCTGACAAAGTATTCTATTTGTCTCTTGAGCTGAAAACAGTCATTTGTATCGTGACCATTACCCTTGTGATAGTCACAGAATTTGGACTTATCTTTTGATGGCGAGTCTTTGACCGGACGAGGAGTGTTCAGCCTTAGGTTTTCAGTTTCTAATATCTGGGACGGTGTCTTGATAAGCTCCGGATAATCTAGTTTGGGCTTGGAAGCTGTTTCCCCTCTGCTAGAGTAGGAGTCCCGGGACTTCTCCGATCTTCGTGCATGATCCCGGCGGTCATCCCGCCGGTCATCCCGGCGTTCATCCCGACGGTCATCCCTTGAGTAAGGTTGGCCAGACCGTCCCCTGTTCCTGGAGCCTCGAGAGTCTTGGTTGTCACTTGCCTTGGTAGTTTCATGCTTCTTCCGTACCGCATGATTCATGGCGATCGATTTTTCCTGCTTGACATATGCCTTGGCTATAGTCATCATTTCGTCCATAGTTTGCGGGTATCCGTGAGGACCATGGAGCTTCCTTAACAATCCATCATCATTCACCCCCATGGTGAATGCGGTGCACGCCAACTCTTCAGTAAGGCCTGGGATTTGTAGCCGTTCTTTGTTGAAACGGATTATGAAATTCTCCATTGGCTCATTATCTCTCTGGCGGGTATGCATTACCTCCTCTCTGTACTTTGTATGTCTACGCTGCTGGCTGAACTGTTGCGTGAACCCTTTATGAATCTCTCTCCAATTAGAAATTGACCTGGGCGGTAAACTATCCCACCAGACCCGTGCTGCCCCCACAAGGGTCTGAACAAACATGTGGCACCAGGCCTGCATCGGCCAATCTTTAGATGTTCCTACGGACTCGAAAATGCTCAAATGATCATCCGGGTCCCCGGTTCCATCATACTTACCCATTGTTGACGGGAGCTTCAGATTTGGAGGTAATGGAGCATTAGCTATCCTCTCCGAGAACTTGGAATAAGTTGCCATTGTTGGAGGACGATATGGCCGGGTAAGGTCTTCATCATCACCTTGCTCTTCATTCTCCTGTAACACAGCTGGGTTCTGCTGCCAGCCCTGAGGAGGGCCTGCAGAAGTACCCGGACCACCAGGAGTAGTCTCGTAAGTGAGACGCGTACGGACGTCGTTCAACCTTTCGCTTGAAGGTATCCCAGTTTGGGGGCTCCATCCGGGAAGGGGTGGTTGTACTGGAGGATACATATATGGGTAAGGGTACGAGAATGCACCCCCAGCAGATGGTGCACACATATACCCATACGGAGACATGGGATAATAAGGCATGAATGGCTGATTTCCGGGTGTGACCAGGGTATAGGGTGGCATGTTTGGTTGCATGAGGGTGGCTTGCGGTGATGATGTCATGGCTGCTGAGATTGCAGCTGAGAAGAGGGGGAGACTTTGTGCTGCAGTAAACCAGGGCACGGATGACGTGGGCGCCGGCACTCGAGGAGCTGAGAAGTTTGTACTAACGATTGGTCGAGTGTAAGTGGACGACGAAACCGGACCTCTTATGAAAGTAAAACGTCCCTGGTGACTCCCGGACGACACTAAGGTCTGCGTATCGCCCGGACGGGTAGTCGATGTTCTTGGAGAGAACCCCGGGGCCACTCCATCCCTTTCTCCTTCCGAGTCAGACGCAACTGCACCATCTATCTGCTCTGCTGTGGGAATCAGATTCTGATTGCTTCCCGCCGGGTTGGCGGCCACTATGGCGTCCTGATTCGAGGTCATCTCGGTTCCTTGGGTTATTCAACCGGTAACTAACTCCTTGTACGGGTCCCACGGATGGCGCCAATGAAGAAGTAAATACCTCTCCGAGTAGACAAGGATGATATTCCGGCTATGAATAACCTACACAAGCTGGACCCGGGTGCCTGCAAAACAAAACACCGTTAGGACTCGTCACAGGAAAGGGGGGTTTCCTGTGACCACCCTCCGGCGTGAGAATAAGTATTGGTTTTTGGTGTGGAAGTAAAGCAGAAGCTTTTATGAATGTGTGTATGAAATCTTGTTTACCTCTGACCTGTATTTATAACCTTTCTTACTTTCCTCGTAACCGCCTCTTTAAGCCTATCTCCAAGAGCTGATTCTCCGGTTTCGATGGAGATAGGCCTTATCTTCTCTATCGAACCTTCCTTCCCCGATTCTCGGAAAAGAGGTTGAGCCTTATCAATCATCCGGGACACGACCACCTTGGCTCACCCGGCGTATATCTGCCATTGGGCCGGCCCAAAGGTAATGGGGCCTTTATGTGGTATTGGGCCGATCCATCTAGATTGGGCCTACCTCGTCAGTAGAATTGGACAAAGCAAAATGGTGGGACTTCTCGGTCTTTGACAACGGATAAGTAAAATGGAATAGGGGTTAAGTGTATATGTATACTTGGGGCGATTATCGTTCTTGTAATTATCTTTTGAATGTTTTTATGTTTGGTTTTGCCCGGGTAGCCCCCTTGCTAATTGGGCTCGGGTGATGTTGTGGTGTAATTTTTGGCGAATGAATAAAAGTGGCCCGTTTGAATGTTCAAAAAAAAAACTAGCAAAAATCAGCCGCGCGTAGCGCGGCAATTCGGTTCCTGTTTACCGCGGGTCGGCGGTAGGTGCAGGCTGGATTTTTGGGCGGGTTGTGGCAAGTTGCCGGGCGGTTCTGCTGGCTTTTTCTGGGCGGTTTCATTGCTTTTTGTGGGCGGTTTCTGCTTGGTTTTCCTGGGCGGTTTCAATCCATGGCTTGGCAGACGTCTATGCAATTGTCTGAAACTTGGGTGGTCAATGTTTGAATTAGTAAAATAAACTATTGCACCGACGGTTATCGTTTAATATATATAGTAATTTCTTCTTATTAATTAATTATATTATAATACTTGATTGAAACTCTTTAAAAGTGACTTCTTATACTTAAACTTCGGAGAGACGAGGGCACCACCAGAATCGGTCACAGGTACTTCACTACCAGCACGGTAACACTGCCGCCTGTGATACTAGTAGTGGATAAATGAACCATTTCCTGGTTGTAGTCAACGGACCGTAAAGTGAAGTTGGCTCTCTATTACTCTCTCTATTCTTTTAATCTCTTCTTTCTTTCTCTCTCTATTCTTTTAGTTGCAGGTATTTTTTTTTTACATTTGTGGAAAATAATATATGAAGATGGAGATAGATATAATAGTGTATGCATGGGTGTATTGTATGTGTGGAATATATAAAAAGAGAGAGAATAAAGGCTAAAGTAAATGTTTCGGTTTAAAATCTTTTCCTATTTCTTTTTTTTAATTAGATTATTTTTAGTTCAACTTAATATGAATATGTCAAATATCAATATCTATGTTTAGAAAAAAAAAAGATATGAGACTAGATATGTTTAATAATGTTTATTTAAAAAATAGAAAAAAAAACATTTCAATGAAATGAATCAGTGAAGTAAAAACTGCTCCAGTGAAGTAATGTGACAGTGTAGGATTGGTTGAAACCAGTGAAGTTGAAAAAAACTCACGGATAGTGCACCTCCCCTCCCCCCCCCCCCCCCCATAAAAAATGGCCATCTCGGTGTGTAAAGATTGCCACGTTAAGGTGCGGTGTGGGGCTTTATTGTGTCACTTAATTTTGGTACAATAATAGTGCTCCCTTTAATGGTAATTTTAATGGTAATGGGGTGGTGTTTAGTGCCAATTTAAAGGATAAACAAAAAACCCGTTCGGTTGAATAATATTGGACCTCACAAAATCAGGCTTTAGTCCCCGCCAAGTCACTTGCGAGTTCTATCAATGGCGCCCCCTTTCATGATGGTTGGGCGGTATTTGACGCACTGTAATGCTGATGTGACATGAGTGCCACTCCACACCCCAATGCCTAATAGGATATTTTATCATATTAATTTATGTCAACAAAAATACACTTCTAAAAGACTTCACACATAATGATTTGCAAATGCTACGCTACTAAATTGGCCCTTTTTTTAATTTATTATACACGTGTGGGGAATGAGTAATCACTATTTGGGTATGTTTGGCAAGGAGCTTTTAAGAGCTTTTAGGAGCTTCAAGCTTCAAGCTTTTAAGAAAAAGCTCCTAATTAATAAAAAGCCTTGTTTGGTTGAAAGGGCTAGAAGCTTTTAGGTGAGAGAAAAAGCTCTACAGTGAAAAGCTACTAGTAGTAGCTTTTAAGAAAAAGCTCTACTAGCTACAAGCTTTTAGTTAGTAAATGACACAAATACCCATTCTATTTTAAAAATAAAATAAAAACCTTCTTTACAATCTTTTAATTATGACCATTTTGGTCATTTTATTAAAAGCTCCAGCTACTCTGCCAAACACCAAAATATATTTAAAAAGCTTCCAGCTAACAGCTTTCAGCTACCAGCTTACAGCTACCAGCTTGCAGCTTCCAACTACCAGCCTCCAGCTAGTTTTGCCAAACATACCCTTTGATGTGGTTGTGATAGTGCTAGTGGTAGTGGCTTAATTTAGAGAAGGTCAAGACACGTTGTACTACTACAACAAACGATTCCCTAATTTTCATAGTCATCTCTTCTTCATTCTTCATGCTAATTTCTATTAATAAGAACGAAATTATCAGAGTATTATGTTACTTAGGAGTTAGGCCTTGGTATGTAAAGATAGTCAGGGTAAGAAACATCTTTTTATGAAGAAAAAAAAAATAATTGAGCCCAATAACACATTCCACATTCCACAGCCCACTACTCCTCTACAACAGGCCCATTATGCTGGTTTATTGAGCCCACACATGGCTGCTGATCCCTCAGTTTAGGCCCATTACTCGGCACCTCAGTTCAACCCGCAACAATATGGCTATGATGCCTTGAGTTCGTCGATTTAAGCTACGTTTTTACTAAGATGAAGATTAACCAACCCAACTCTTCTTGGATACCGGACGTCATGGATACAGGAGCAGGCTCTCATGTCACCAGGGATCAAGGTAAAATTATTACTCCCAACTCATCTATTGTTCGCGTTACAATTTACGTAGGTAATGGCAACATACACGTTTCATGTGTGGTTAAAGCAATAGTAGCAATTATATAACTAGTTTCATGTCTTACAATCAACACATTTTGCACATTGAACTATTGAACTTGACGACACTAGCAAAGTATTTATTTATATACAAACTTATACATATTCGGTAATTTAGAAACTTTACACCAATAGAACATTAAACAGTTTTCAACAAACACCATACACTTACACATGTAGGTGAAAGATGGTTTTAGTAAGGTTTTAAAATTGATTCCAAGTCAGGGTTTGATTTTGGGTTAACCTGTGAATGTTGGTTTAAAAGCATGTGATATGAAAATTTAGTGAAAAGTGGTTTTTCACTAAATATTTTAAACTCTTTTTATAAATAATTATTCATGGGTTTGTGTAAATTTGTGTTCTAGGTTGTGCAAATATCATAACGAATCAAACTTGTCAAAAATAAAACTAAGATGAATGATATATCTATACTAGAAGTTGTATGGTTGTAAGAACCAAATATAAGAAGGGTTTTACACCGGGTTTTTTAGGGTTTTAAAGCTCTCTATGGCTCGTAGAGGCCTCTACGAGCCGTAGAGGTGTCAGAGCATTGAAAACCACACCCCCTATACGGCTCGTAGAGGCCTCTACGAGTCGTAGAGGCCGGTGCAAATAAGTTTTGGGGTGGTGCAAATAGGGGGGCTATGAGAAAATGGATGAAACTTGTCCCACGTTAGTGAAATGACAAAACATGTAGTTTATAAGAAGAAACACCCTTGTAAATTGTTTAGCTTGAGCTAAACACTAGTGGGTACCCTAAAAGGTGCATCACATGGTGTGTGTGTAAACTAAATTAGATGGATCTATCTAGTTGATGGAAATAAAACACATACATACACAATCAAAACAAGAGAGGAGTAATCAAAATGTTTCATTCACAACTTCACATCTTTCCTACAATTTGATAAACACCAAATATCCATCGGCATCTCGGGCGTGAGAGCCATTTTCAACTATACACATACTAGATTATATTAAAAAGAAGATGTATTTTCTGATGAGGGGTAGCTAGAAACAACCATTGCAGGGCGTGATTGAGGCGGTAGTCTTGAAGGTGTGACATTTTTTTGGAAATGAGTGGTTTCAACCTATTCTGCTCTTGATGAAAATAGACTTCCTAGTTTAAACATAATTAGTGACTTGCCTAGACATGATTAATGAATTACCTGAATATATTGTGTTTTTTTCTGTATGAACAAAAACCGACAAAAAAACTTTTTTTTTTCGTTTTTGTATAGCGCTATGGTACTTGTTGGGAATATAATAAAACGTTCGTTAATTTGGTGTAACTTTTTTTATAAAAAAATATCATATATAAAAGTTATTAACGTTTTAAAATTGTGGGGGAAACATGATAGAAAAAGAGACTTTTTGATGAAAATAAAGAGGATGCCACTTGACACACCCAAGGGGGGTGGCCTCTTTGAGTGCCATGTAGGATTTTCTGCTTTGGAATATTAATATCTATAGATATAGATTGTTTTGGTTGTTGTACCCTAAAAAAGACCGTTTGAGATGAGGCACGAAACCTATTTTAAGGGGTCCGTGTTCAACACGACCCTCAACCAAAAATTCATCAACTTTTTAGTGTGCTTATAGTTACAATCATCAAGGACGATTGAAGACCCAAGTGCTAAGACTCGAATCAAGACACGCTTGAATCAAATTTCGTAGTTCTGGTTTGAATCAAGAGTGCTACTAAAATTTGGTTTGGAACCATTTTCCATCTAAATATACACTTTGGACCAGTTTTGAGGCACAAGAATATACTTTGGATTATTAAATTGGAAGATGTTAACAATGCGCTCCTTCTCAAATGGGCGTGGCGTTTCAAGACCGGAGGGGATTGCTTGTGGAAAAAAGTGATCATAGGTTGTCATGGTTCATGTAGAAATTGGTCGTTACTTCCTTGCACGTCTTCCGCTAGTGGTTGTTGGCGGCAAATTGTTAAGGTAGGTGATAAAAGACTTGGATCCGGTTACAATCTTGGTAGTTTTTTTCATGCAGTCGTGGGGATGGTTCATCCATTCGTTTTTGGACAGATTCTTGGCTGAATAGCGAGCCTCTCCGGGTTTTGTATCCTCATCTTTTTCGGCTCGAGAAGACCAAGTGTGTGTTTGTTTCTGATCGGCTGCAGTTTGCTGATGGTATTAAGACCTTAAGCTGGGACTGGAGATTACCACCTTCTTCGGCAGTGGAGTTGACTGAATTATTTGGTCTCTTAACTGAGATTTATGACTTTAAATGGAATGGGGGTGCGGATAAATGGCGATGGAAACCAAGTAATTCTGGTGTGTTTTCTGTCAGAAGCGCCAGACACTTGATTTCACACTGTCCAACTCTGACCAACGACTCGCAAATGAAGTGGAAAGGCTGGATTCCCTTAAAGTGTAAGATTATGGTATGGAGAGCGCTTATTAACCGTTTACCTACTAAGGCAGAGTTGATCAAGCGAGGTGTTAGCATTCATTCTTCTACTTGCGGGTTGTGCGAGTTAGATACAGAAACGACCACTCACATCTTCACAGGTTGTTTTTTGCTGCTGAGATATGGAACCGGTTAGAGAGGTGGTGCCGTTTGCCTCCTTCCATTGTGTTTGACGTTTGCGATTTGTTGAAGATTGCGGGTGGCCAGACGATGTCTAAACACACTAAATACATCTTGCGAGGTATTATCTTCACTACATTGTGGACCATTTGGAATGAACGCAATGCTCGGATTTTTCAAGACAAAAGGCGAAATGCTCCAGAAGTCTTCGAAAGCATTAAAATGACTTCTTATTTTTGGTTTAAGAATAGAACCAATGTTAATAGTTTAAATTGGAAGGATTGGTGTAAATACCCCTTAAACTCAATGTAATTTCGTTTGTTTGTCCGGGTGTCCTTGTTTCGAGGACATCTCGGTGTTTCTAATGATATTTACCTTCCAAAAAAAAGCTCAATTTAACATCCGGTCTAATATTATATTATATATACCAATATATCTGAAGAACACTTCACATTATGTGAGGTCATCCATTTAGAGTTTGGGTTTTATCTTTATTAATGGATCTTAATGGTCAACATGTAACCAAATAATGGCGGAAATATCTGGGTACCACGCAATGGCTACTATTCAATAACACGTGACAAGCTGAAATATATTAAATATCCAAATTAAATGTAATACAAATACCGGAAAGAAATACAAATTGTGCAAAACCAAATAACACAATGAAATTAAATTTATTAAACCATGTCGAAGCTGTAAGTTATCTACATACATGCGTTTCTGATAACATGCACAAAATAATTTGTCAACATAAATATGTTGGGTGAGTAAACCTAGGATTTTTGTACATATAGTATAAGTTTCAAAATGTACGATTCAAGTGTCAATATTGTCAATGCATTAATGTAAAACACGTAAGCAAACAAAGAAGACAAAATCAAATGTAAAATAAAGAGCATCCTAACATGTGTGAAGCCTAAAAGAGCATTGTAACATAAATTAGGTCTAAATGAAAGATTTTGCACAAAAGATTGTATGTAAGCTTACATATAAGTTTAAACATAAAGCACAAAAATAAACATGAACACGTTTATGAATTGTATATACAAAGAAAAGATGTGTAAGTGTAAGTGAACATTTAAGTTGATATAAGGTGCATGTTTCACCCCAAAAGTGTGTAAACGTAAAAGGGGTAAAGCATTACTCACCATTAGCTAGGGCTGCAAACGAACTGAACTTTCAGCGAACAATTCATGAACTGTTCGTAAGTTTGTTTGTGTTCGTTTAGTAAACGAACGAACATGAACAGAGGTCACATTCGTTCGTTTATGTTCGTGAGTTTTCGATAACGTGTTTGTTTATGTTCGATAGTTTAATAAGGTTTTTAATTTTTATAATTTGTCTTAGTATTAATTTATTTTTATTTATTTTACCAAAATAAATAAATAAGCATATATGTATGTCAATTTGATTTTATTATAAAGTTAACATATGTCCGTTTGTGGCTGTTTCTGTTCATGAACACTTCTTTGTGTTCATGAACCCTTGTTTGTGCTCATGAATGTCCGTGTGTGTTCATGTGCGTTCATGAACAAAATTAACAAACGAACATGAACATGATTGTTTTCTTTACAAACAAGCACGAACAGAAAATCTCGTTCGGTAAATGTTTATGAACTTTTCGTAAACACATAGTTTCCTTAACAAACGAACACGGACAAGGCCTTGTCCATGTTCGTTCGTTTCGTTCGCTGCCCTTTTAGCTAAGCAAAAGTACCCAAGCTATGGTGAGATGATGGCAATAAGATTCCCGAGGAAATCAACCTAAAGGAAATAAGTGAAGTCTAAGTATGCAAGGACTTAAAAGTCTAGGGTTTCTAGGATTAGAAACTTAGAGTTTGTAGATTTAAGCGGGAGATAAGGGTTTTTGATAAGTAACTAAATTAAATTTAATGAGGAAAGATACGAAGAAGGTAACTTATGAAAAAAACCCGTAACCTTATAAGTCGTGTATAGGGCTATACACGGCATATATGGTTGTTTGATGTTGGCATAACTGACACCAATGATTAGATGGCAAAAATAATAAAAAAAAGTATCCCTATACATCATGTATGATCCTATACGTGACGTACAAGCCAACAGGGTGTGCCAATACTAAATGGGGGTGGTCAAGAAGTGCACCCTAGTTAAATAACTTGCTCAACGTGCAAAAATACTTGTTCCAATAAATAAATTATTCAACATATTATTTTATTAACAAAAATTAGAAAGAGCAACCAACATATATTACATGTCTACTTTTCTATTTCTATATTATATACTACATTTAACATAACAACGAGATTTACAGTAGTCGGTCTTAATTGGTCAATATAGGTCGTCAATTAAGGGAAAATCACTAAAATAGTCCGTTGACCGTGTGATTTACCATAATAGCCCTCTCCTGTCTTTTTAGAGAGACGGATCACGGTCCCCAAGGTGTCTGAACCGTCTCCGGAGACGCTTTGGTTTCCGACCAATAGAAAAGCAACACTTGGTCGACCCTTGATCGAGGACTGTGTAGTGTCTCAGGAGACGTGTCAGAGCCGCAAAATGGCTCACGTGGCCCTAGAGACCTCTCACTGACGGCTCGGCTTCGGTTCGGCTTATGAGTAAAAGACGTCTCCGGTGGAGACGGTTCACATTTCCCCAGCCGTCTGAGGCGTCTCCCCGATACGGCTTGGGGTCCCAGCTAATAGCACAACGCCACGTCTACTGCACGTCTACCCATGATGTCTCCGGTGTCTTCTCGTGGGTCCCGAGACGTCTCGGGTGTCTTCGTCTCCGTGAGTCCCGAGACTTGTCCGATCGTTCAGTTGTCCACCTCCCACCTATATATACCATTCTCCGTCGCAATCTCCATCCCATTCCTCGTCCGACTCCTCCACTACCACTAACATTCATACAAAGAAAAATGACACCCCAACGATGGACTGAGGAACAAGAAATTGCACTAGTATCAGCGTGGCAACATGTCGAAGATAGCCCACACCAAATAAACAAGTGGTATTGTATCTTACATGAATACAATCGGCTGGTGGGAGGGTCTGACCGAACCATCGACTCACTTAGCCGTAAATGGAACGACTTGAACACGAAGTGTCAGCTCTTCAATGGGTACCACTATCGAACACTTCGAGCGGTACCTTCAGACATGCTAGAAGACGTCGCCATCAGATATACCAAAAGAGAGTATCAATCCAAGCATCGCAAAGAATTCAAACGCGTGTCGGCTTGACAAATGATGAGGGACCGTCTTAATGCGTAGCTTATTTAACTTTTGTAATAATTTGTGTATTTATTTTATGTTTTTATTAATCGAATGAATCTTAAATTTATGTTTTTATACACGTTTATTTTATGTTTTGATGGATTTTTGTTCCTTTATATTATGTGCTATGAGTTTTTCAATTTGGCCAACAATCTTGATTTACAAAACACGACAAATATTACAAAAAAACTATACTATTACACCAACAATCTTGCTTTACAAAACAAACTCGTTGCACACGTCGACCACCGAGATGTATCTGTTGTACACGCCGACCACAGAACGTAGGTGGTGGTGGTAGCAGTAGGGGACGCCGACGAGTTCCAGCGACGGACATAGTGTTGATAGGATATTATTTTCCAAGGTTTACTTGCTTTGAACTATTGTTTGAATGGTGTATGTGCTCTACATAGACAAAGAACCATTGTTCATGGATCTGATACGTTGCACACGTCGACCACCGAGACGTATCCTTGTTTTATGTAACAATAGTTCCCAGTGTGCTTTACACCCACTGTCCAGACAGAGGTTTACAATCGGTGTATAAGGAAAAGGGCAATTTCTCCCAACTAGCCCCGCTGAAGTTCTTTCACACATGCGTGAAAGATGTTCCTGCAGCACATTCTACACGGAAAATGGCAAGTTGCCAATAATGTATACTACAACATCGTCGATGCATTCTACACGGGTTAACACGCAGATGCAACAATGATCCAAGTAGCTGTACGCAGATGTAACAACGCTCCAAGTATAATCGGACAATATTTTCATAAACCGGTAGGCTTCGGTTGGAAAATTGGAGGATTTAAAAACGTCATTGATTGGAAAGCTGAAAGGTTTGATATATGAGATTTTTAAAAAATTTCAAAAGGTTTAGTATACATGATGGAGAGGGGGTACATATTTTGTGAAGTGAAGTGAGGTATTTATAGGGATACAGTGGTGACGTCTCACAGTTTCCCGAGATGACTTTGTGTCGTCTCACGGTTCCCGAGACGACTCTTGACCTTGGCGGTTCCCGAAACGGCTTTGGAAATCGTCGCTTTATTTAATTTCACCTTCTTACCGTGGAATATAAATAGAAGACATCGTGGGGTTAAAAACCACACAAACGGTGAAAAACAAAGACAAACACCCACCCATCCCAAATATGAACCCGTGGACCGAAGAGGAAGATATGGCACTTGTGGTTTGCCACAAGGATCCCTCAAATGACCCGGAAATTCAACTCCTCCCGCGGGCCAAAGGGTCGGCCTCCCCCCAGAGGGGTTTTGGGCTCGCGTGTTTAGCGACTTCATCGAACATGTTGGCACCAACACCACCAAGACCGTCCGAGACCTCCAGTTCACGTGGGCCGATCTCAACATCAAGTGTGAGAGATGACCACCTATACGAGCAACAAGTGAGGGAGATCCGGAGCTTGATGAAGAGTTGGCTATCGAATTCACTCAGTATGAGTATAGGGTTCGATATGGCAACGATTTCGACAATGTCGAGGCATGGCGATTGTTGCGCCGCCAACATTACGTTTTTTTCTTTGTTACAATGTATTTTTTATGTTTAATATTATTATGTTTAATATTTATGTTTCATCAATGAAATGTTTTTATTTATGTTTTTTATTACTTTTAGAGTTGAAAACAAAGAAAATAATTAAAAAAAATTATAAAATAAAGAGTCAACCAAAGTCAAGAGTCGCCTCGGGAATCGTGAGACGACACAAAGTCTTCTCGGGAACCGTGTGACGGCACCAAAATATTTTAAAAAAAACATAATAATTTATCGACGGCTGGAGACGGTTCAGGAAGCTTTGGAGACGACTCAAGCCTAGCCGAAGACGGCTTAAGCTAGGCCGTCAGTGAGACGTCTCAAGGGCCCACGGGAGCCATCTTGCAGCTCTGACACGTCTCCCGAGACGCCACACAGTCCTCGGGATCTAGGGTCGGCCACGTGTTGCTTTTCTATTGGTCGGAAACCAAAGCATCTCCGGAGACGATTCAGGCGCCTTGGGAACCGTGACTCGTCTCTCCAAAGAGACGGGAGAGCTATTATGGTAAATCACACGGTCAACGAGCCATTTTAGTGATTTTCCCGTCAATCAATAAGTGGGTGTCATATGACATCCACTTTTATTTATGCTCTTCCGTTTTCCATATACATATATATAATTATTTGATGAATCCAATGGTAAATAATAAGTTGGTGTCATATGTCATCCACTTTTTTTTATGCTCTTCAATTTTTCATATACATACGTAGGCTAAGTATCTACAAGAAACCCTCTAAAATGAAGAAACTTCCACAAACCCAACTAGTGGCCTACATTAATCCACAACACCCTCTATTATTTTAATTAATAAGGGTAAAATAGTATTTTTACACTTCCCCCTCTTTTTTAATTTGAATCTTCTCTTCTCTCTCCTATATAAACAACAACTCACACTCTCTCTCTCTCTCTCTCTTCATCTATCTTCCACCATCTTCATCAAGATTAATACCACCACCACTAGAGGTGTACAAATCGGTTAACCGGTTTTTTTTTTAAACCGGTTTTTTTTAGTCAGGTTCAAGACCGGTTTTTTTTTATAACCGAACCGGTTTTAAAACCGGTTTTTAATACAAAAAACCCAAACCGGTGAAACCGGTTAGGATCGGTTTATAAACCGGTTATCTTAGAAAAACCGGTTTTAATATTTAAAAAACCGGTTGCTTCTTTAATGGTGAATAACTGGAAAAAAAACCGTTTTTTATAAAACGGTTTTTTTTGTTTAAATCGGTTGTAAAAAACCGGTTTTTTTAAAACCAGTTTCGGTTACAATACCGTTTTTTTTAAAACCAGTTTTTTTGTACACCTCTAACCACCACCACTATCTTCATCAACATTCATACGAGATGTGTGATTTCTGTTCGAAGATGAAGATCAACCATGGCAATCAATAAGGCTCTCAGTCTTCAAGAGATTAAAAATGAAATTGTTGATCTGGTATAACTCTTCCTCTTCCTCCCTCTCTTTTTTTTTATAAAATTTTGCTTTCTGTTTATTTTTGTAGTTATTTAAATGGACCCTATAAGTAACAGAGTGTCTCACTAATCTTCTTCACTCATTTTATACTCTGTTTTTTATTAAATTCAATTTTTTTTGTTTAAATGTGAACCGTTTGTTTTGTTTTTATTGTTTAACGTGAACCATTTGTTTTTTTTTGTTTTGTTTAATGTGACCTTTTGTTTCAATAGATCCTATCTCACGGCTTTCCAATTTTTTGTTTAATGGAGCGTTTTTTTTTTTTTTTTTTTTTTTTTTTTGTTAAATTCAATTTGATAACCAAGAGATTCAAATGATGCTAATTATTTTCATGGTTCGAATGACAATTGTTGCGTGATTATAAACATTCGTATTCTTTCAAATGATGCCATTTTATTGATGACAGTTAAGATTTTTTTTATTAGTAATAATATAATAATAATATTGGTTTGGAGATGGATTGGTTAGTATGTTTTTTTATGTGTAATATTGATTGATAATAATTATTCAGTTTTAATACGTTAACACATAGGTTTACATATTAATTAACCTTTTTTATATTTTAATTAAACAAAAGTCACTAATCATGGGATGAAATCTGTGTTGCGTCTGTTTCGTATGTAACAGCACCACTAAGTTGGTATAAATTAGTTTCTGATTTTTTTACCAGATACAAAGTTTTGATTTTTTTTACTTTCATGAGTTAGACATGGGATCAAATCTATGTTGCGTCTGTTTCGTATGTAACAACAGAAATAAGTTGGTATAAATTAGTTTCTGATTTTTTTTACCAGATACAAAGGTTTGATTTTTTGACTTTCATGAGTTACACATGGGATCAAATCCATGTTGCGTCTGTTTCGTATGTGACAAAAGAACTAAGTTGGTATAAATTAGTTTCTGATTTTTTTACCAGATATAAAGGTTTGATTTTTTGACTTTTCATGAGTTATACATGTTTTTACTTTCAACACCAGATGCATATATTAATTAAAACAAAAGTCACTAACTATGTAATGAAATCTATGTTGCGTCTGTTTCGTATGTAACAGCAGAACTAAGTTGGTATAAATTAGTTTCTGATATTTTTACCAGATACAAAAGTTTGATTTTTTTACTTTTCATAAGTTATACATGTTTTTACTTTCAACACCAGTTGCATATATTCAAATTAAAACAAAAGTCACTAACTGTGGGATGAAATCTATGTTGCGTCTGTTTCGTATGTAACAGCAGAACTAAGTTGGTATAAATTAATTTCTGGTATGTATGTTTTGTGGTTGTATGTTCGTATCTGTTTCGAATGTTTTTTTTAATCCTGATGGTTAACATTCGTTAAGACCGGGAGGGGGGTGGGCTTTCATGTAAATTGATGATTTTGTTTTCTTTTTGCTGGTGAACATATTTTTTTACATTAAAGATGAAGATGATCATCAAGAATGAAGTGTAAACAATTTTTTTTTATTTATGATAGTTTTTTTTAGGATTTGTTGATTGTAATGACCGTTTTATGGATCATTTTTGTTGCGTTTATATGTTGTTTTGTAATTGATTTTTTTATAAATTTATACCTTTTGTTTGTAATTAAAAAGTAGTGAATTTTAAAAAGTAAAATCATATGGACCTTGGTATGTATATAACACATGTAACAAAATGTCTATTACCATATCAATTATGGTGCTGGTACAATAAAACGAAAAAAATATGGTCTAATAAAGAAAATAATAAATCGGCATTTTTAACGTATGCAACACTACATATGTTACATATGTAACATGACGTCCTGACAGATTTAGGACAATGGTCACAAAAGTATGAGAGAGATGATGTGACATGTGTGGGGTCCACTTGTTATATGTTCTTTTTCAGAAAAATGACATTTGACCATTGTACCTTTTTTTGTCATCTACCTTAATAAATTTATTAAAATAATGTAGAATGAATCTAGGCCTTTGATCACTTTAGATCAATGACTCTCATAAGGTTTACAAGGTTTCTTCATTTTAGGTGGGTTTTTATTTGAACCTTCCCCTACATACATATATATAATTATTTGATGAATCCAATTTACAAAAGAAATAATGGAAATAAATAATCCTAATTATTGACTGTTGGCCAATAACAATCCTAACTACGAAAAATACCAATAGTGGTCCCAACTTTAAACATATTGAAATATAATGGACCAAAACTAACGGCGGTCTACCTCCGTTAGTGTGGTGCTGACGTGGCATGCCACGTAGGATGCCACGTATGATCATTTTGCCACCTATGATGCCACGTAAGATCATTTTTGCCACCTAGGATGCCACGTAGGATCATTTTGCCACATAGGATGCCACGTCAGCATCACACTAACGAAGTTAAACCTCCGTTAGTTTGGGTCCATTATATTCCAATATGTCGAAAGTTGGGACCACTATTGATGATTTTCGTAGTTGAAACTGTTATTGACCAATAATTAATAGTTGGGATTATTTATTTCCATTATTCCTTTACAAAAAGGTCTTTTAGCCCACCTGGTTGTTGTGCTGCCCTATTAACCAAGCTATCCAAGTACAAATCCTTCCTGGGCATCCTCGTTTTTTTTTTGTTGCTCACTTAAAAAAAAGGTAATTTTTCCTATAATTTATATATATATATATATATATATATATTGATGTCTAAATTGTCATATTACTTTTATGGTTTATATAATTAGGTGTTATTTGTTTTTTTTTAGGAAAAGGTCTGCAGTCTGTGGACCATATCTGCAGGAGAAAAAGGTGAATCAAAGGTCTGCAGTATGCAAGAAGAAGATTGTTTATTAACGTCTGCAGGCTGTTTAAATAAACAGATTTTTTTATATTATTATGGTGGTGGACCATGGTGGTGGTGGACGGTGGACGGTGGTGGTGGTGGTGGTGGATGGTGGTGGTAGACGGTGGTGGACCGTGGTGGTGGTGGACGGTGATGGGTGGTGGTGGTGGTGGACGATGGTGGTGGTGGACCGTGGTGGTGGTGGACTGTGGTGCATGGTGGTGGTGGACCATGGTGGTGGTGAATGGTGGTGGTGGTTGACCGTGGTGGTGGATGGTGGTGGTGGTGGTAGTGGTGGGTGAGGAGAAGAGAAGAGAAGAGAAGAGGATGAGACCTTATGAAGACCTTAGAACAAGTCTGTATCAAAAAAAGATCAGGAATACCTTTTTGAATGAAAGGAAAAACAAATAATTAGCAGACCCCAAACGTCTGCGCGGGTCTGCGCAGCGCAAACAAAAGAGGCCAGAAGTGCTTCTGAGCAAAAAACAACCAACCCCTTAGTGTCTGATGCAAATTTATTTTTATGGTTTTTAATTGAGGTAAAACACGTGTTGATATCCGTTTTGGCCTAATTCTTTTGGTAACTGTACCGAGTGTCGGTATTGTAGCAAACCGAATCGATACAACTAAAATCGTGCAGCGTAGGGCGGGCATATTTACTAGTTATATATAAATATCAATTGGTGTTATTTTATGTATTGTGGTTTTATGACTATTATATTAGTAGGGTTGGGATCAAATATACAGTGGCAAAAAAATATGAAGTCGTAGGAAAGGTACCAAACGGACTCTGATTGAACTCATTCAAGCGGCATTGTAACCGTCTTATCGAACCCTACGACGTTAGTTTTTAGGTCTTCGTTTTTGGGGTTTTAGCTTATAGTTTTTAGAATATGCGTTATATCATTGTGTCTTTTATATACCAAGGTATTTTTTTCTTATTTTCATCATTGTTTCATTTTTTCAATTCATTGTGTCTTTTTTTTTCAGCATTGTGTTATATTTTTTGGCACTGTATTATATTTTGTGGCTAATTGTGTCATATTTCATGATTTATTATGTTTTTTTATATCTTTCTCACCTTTTTTTATTTTTATTACACTGTGTAATTTTTTTTTTTTTTTGAACGTTAACTTTCATTAAACACGGCAAGATCTCAAATCGAGATCCGCCAAAACAAAATCAAAGACACATATACAATGGATACATCGACCACTCTTTCCAAACAATATTATTGTATTTTGATCTATACTTCAACCAAAAGAAAGCCTTTGATTTAATCTCAGCGACTATTTCCACAGATGATCCTTGTGTTGAAAAATCTTCATATTCCTGGAATACTTAAACTTATATTAGTATCACATTATTATCACATAGACATGAGTTTTTAACGGTATCATTAATGTAAAACACATAGTTTATCGAAAATACATGTGTTATTGGTTCATTTATTAAACACTAATTCACTCAAACAATTTTGTTATTATTTAATCATAACTAATTATATTTTTAAATGAATCATAACTTTTAAATTATGTTTTTAAAACCGAAGTTTAAGCAATATATTGCAAGTAGCAACTGAGATCGGATACTTTTCCTCGTCAAAGTTGGACAACACATTATGTTCTTTCTTTACAAAAGTTAGATATGGTATTAAAAAAAGGTTATTTAGATGTTATTGGAAGACTTATTGTATTGAAAAAGGTGACCGTAAAGACATTATAGATGACGACTTACTTGATCAAAGAGTTACAGAAGAATAAGCTATACTAAAGTAATTACTTCGTGTGGTTAATTTATAAGAAACTCAAGTTTTACATAAATATTTTATAAGACAAGACATACCGAAAACTTAATTAGACCCAAATCAAATACAAAATTTTTTTAACTAGACAATTTTAACACATAGCTTGGTAAATTCCCCTCAACCAAGCGGTGAAGGTTAAAACCCATTATGGTTATTTAGGTGGATTTTACATGGTATACAATACAGAAGTGTGTGTCGTCATTAAAAAAACGAACCCATCCTAAAAAGTGTGTAAAATGATTGTGGTCTGTGAACATACGTCAAACTTTTCACTTCTATCTTTTTTTTTTTGAACATTAAAAAAAGAAAAAGAAAAAAGAAGCTGAATTGGATCGAGTGGAATTTTAATCCAACTTTACCATTTCCGTCATTTGATGCTAGCTTCTTAAGGATGTTAATATGTACAATTCGTTGTTTGAAAAAGAACTGTGTCAAATAGTTGTTGGAAATTTTAATAATTAAGTATTATATTAAATGTAATATAATGACATTTAATTATAAAGCTAGGTGAATGAGAGATCTAAGCTTTATGTGTGTGGTGGAACTTTAAAGTTGGAGGAATTTGTGCTTGTCCCACATTGGTGGAAATATAAATCATGTGTTGGTTTATATCTAGAATTCTGTAGAGAAATGTATTCCTATACAATAGGACACACCCAGTGGCAGCCAGGAGGGTGCGAAGCACCCGACGCGCCCGCGCCTGCGCACGCGCACGCGCACGGGCACGGGCTCGGGACCGGGACCGAGGGCGATGGGCGTAATGTGGTGTTTTGATGGCGCACTTTGCACTTCGCACGCTCGCATCGCCGCGAGCCGCTTGAGAGCCGCCTTTATATTTTTAACTGAGCTTGGACTGGAGTGGCTCGAGCCTGTGGCCAAGACTAGTTAATTAATCTGGTCAATGAAGCCAAGACTGGTCAAGTCAATGAAATTAATTGTATTAATACTCATTGACCACGTTTGAATTCTAGTCAAACGAAATTAATGCCAGACTTAATCTCGTAATCAATGAGGCGTATTACTAGGCTCGGTTTCGTGTATAAATACCGAGTGCAAGACTCTGTTTGAACACACCGGAAAATCTTCCAATTCATGTTCTCTAACCACCACCTTCTTTCAGAGAAATTTCCTAACTTTTCAGACCTGCGAGCTCTTGTTTCAGGTAACGTTTCAGGTGCTTGGCTAACTCCGGCAGTGCAATCTGCTTAGGCTGTTGTACCCTGGGAAACAGACGGGTTCACGTGGTTGGCCCGAAATCTGTTTTAAGGGAAGCGTGTTTTACACGTGCCTCAGTCACATCGAGTTTCCTTTGCCTTCCTTCGTATTTTCCTTTCAGTTTGTAATTTTTCTTTCTGTTTGTATTCTGTTAATTTCATATTTGTATTGTAATCCGATATTATTTAATAAACCTGCATTTATTTTATTTCTTGTGAACGGTGTTCCTACAAGCTTAAAACAGATTTTAAAACTCCGTTCATACTTTGTTTTAAAATTTTCGGATTACAAAATAAATTGTTTCTTTAAACTCTTTGTGAGTTTGCCTTGGTTTTCTGTAAACCAAACAGTTTGGTTTTTTGTAAACCGAATTGTAAAATTCAAAGGATTATTTATTGGTTTGATCATTTCTGACCATTGTTTAATTGTTTCAGAAATGGCTACGAATGTTAGCGCTTCATCAACAACCGTTGGACCAACATCCACCACTGTGGGGCCATTGTTTGGCACCCAGGCAGCCCAGGCGGTTGCAAACCATGCTGAGAAACCAGAGAAGTTCTCTGGATTGAACTTCAAGAGATGGCAGCAAAAGATGCTGTTTTACTTGACAACTCTGAATCTTGCGAGATTCTTGATTGAGGCCCCCCCTCAACTTGGTGAAGGGAACTCTGACGTTCAATCTGTGAGCGCACTTGATGCTTGGAAGCATTCTGAGTACCTATGCAAAAACTATGTGTTGAATGGACTTGCTGATCCATTGTATAATGTGTACTGCAAGATAACGACTGCCAAAGAACTTTGGGAATCTTTGGAGCGTAAGTACAAAACTGAAGATGCTGGTACTAAAAAGTTTGTTGTGGCTCGGTTCTTGGATTATAAAATGGTGGATTCCAAAACTGTTATTAGCCAAGTCCAAGAATTGCAAGTGATCCTTAGTGACATTCTTTCTGAAGGAATGAATCTTAGTGAAACATTCCAAGTGGCTGCAATAGTTGAGAAACTTCCTCCAAGTTGGACGGACTTCAAGAATTACCTTAAGCATAAGCGAAAGGAAATGACCATTGAAGACCTTGTGGTTCGCTTGCGTATTGAGGAAGATAACAGAGTGTCTCTAAAAGGAACTCAAGTTGAAGGTACTGCAAGAGCTAACGTTGTTGAGCATGGTCAGTCTTCAAGAGGGAATAAGAGCAACAAAGGTCACAAATTTGGTGAAAAATCAAAGGTAAGGGTCGGGACCTTGGGCCTAGAAAAGGTGGTGTGAAAAAGAAGGTTAGTTCCTTCAAAGGGAAATGTTACAACTGTAACGAAGCTGGTCACAAAGCTGATCAATGCAAAGCACCTAAACGTGAGAAGGCGCTTATGGTTGATGATGATGTGCCTTTAGTGGCCATGATTTCAGACCTCACTGCCATGATGGAGGAGGTTAATTTGGTGACCGAAGGGATAGGGAGCCTAATCTGAAAGGCGCCCCTATCACCACTAACATACCCGCGCCACGTCATGGCGCAGGAGCGTACTCGCGCGAGGACAGCTAATCAAGATCCTCGCGCGACCGGCACAGGTGATAAGCAATTGATACATGATACGCGCGTGCCATCACACGCGGAAGATTCCCTTGACACATCAAAGGAGGTACAAGGGATGACAAAAGGAAGATTCATAGGATCCGCGTCAGAGCACGGACCAACAGAAGAAGGACATGTGGCAGATAGTACAAAAGAGGAACGGCTGCACTGTACACGCTGTCGTGAACAGTGACCAGCAGGCATTACTTCCTCCACTGTCAGGTGTCAAATCAGCCAGCAGAGATTGCCTGGACACTGTAGCAAGTACGACGCCACTGTGCACCACCAGGAGGCGGACACGTGTCCAACTACAACAACGACCACACTGTAGGCTGACGTCATCAACAGTACCTCGTCCTTTCCCGCCATTTCCAGAAAGGCCATGGGCTTGGGCCCTGGTTGGGCCCGGGCCAATGATGTCACTAGTGGGCCTCTCCATGCGGTCCACTACTAAGTCTATAAATAGCATCAGACACAACTCATGTATTCATTCACACACACAACCATAATCACCATACTCACCACTTGTAATTCTCTCTCATTAGCAATAATATTCCGGTGTCTTCACAGTGGACGTAGGTCATTAACGACCGAACCACTTAAATCTCTTGTTCATATCACACACAATATCTATCACGCTCACCTTAACAAACTCTCGGGTTGTCATAACGGTTTGGGTAAAGGATTAAATCTGTAGTTACGTAAGTATTAACCCCCCGGAGATTAGTCTTAATCTCCGGTATACTTATTGTTTCTTCATTGGCGCCATCCAACGGTTAGAACAGCTCTTTTCACTCATCTTTTAACCCTACCCATGGCTGAACCCAACCCTAACACCTCCGGCATGCACCAAACTGGAGACGAAGACCTCCGACAGCCGGATAACCAAACCACACCCAACACTGTCGTCAAGCAGACGACGTCTAGGCTCGACGGGTCAGCCGTTGAAATCCGTGACGTCGAATCCGACGACGACAGTCAAGGGCTCTCCGAAGAGGATCCGGATCGTTGGCTCCTCCGTCAGAATGCCAAGAGCGCTGCAATCTACCAACGCAAACTATTGCAGCAAGCAAAAAAGAAGGGTAAGACACTGGCTTTCGACACCCCGTCGAAAGCAAGATACAAGAAGAAAGATACGGCCAACCACGGTGAGGGTCGTAGCGGGGAGCTCGGCGGAAACGTCAGAGCTCGGGGCTACGCCAAATCACGTGAAGAGCCGGACGGTTACGAATCGTCAAGCAGTGATTCCGATCACAGAAGAAAGAAACACACTCACACGTCGCGAGACAGTGAGATGGACGATGACCTGGTCAAACCATTCCGACCAAAAGCTTTTGCTGAAAAATCCAAGTTCGTCGCTCGCATAGCGGCTGCCAAGGTACCAAGAAAGGCTAAACTCCCAAGCAGCATCGGTAGATACGATGGCCTGCGTGACCCAGACGACCATGTGCATGACTTTGAGTGCGCGGGTGTGTCCGTGGATTGGCCTGTTCAGGTGTGGTGCCACCTTTTCGCTCAAACCCTCACGGGTGCCGCCAGGGTATGGTTTGACAGCCTCCCAGCGGGAAGCGTGAAGGATTTCGACGACCTCACAGAGAAGTTTGGCAGCCACTTCTCGCACCTACGTAAGCATAAGAAAGACAAGGCGGACATCCTGCTATGCCGGCGCTATGAAAGGGAAACGATTGAAGATTACATAGTCCGGTTTAACAAAGAAGCACTACAAATCGGATGCGGGGAGGAGCTTACACGGGCCGCGTTTATTCACAGCGTGCGCAGTCCAGACCTCATGAAATGCCTCACCGGCAAAGATGGCATCCCAGAGTCCTGGGATGAGCTCATACGCTCAGCCAAAATATATGCATCCTCCGAAAAATCCTTCAACCAGCACCACGGTTTCCAACCACAACACCATAATAATAATAGTAATACTAGACACAAAAACAAATCCGTCTGGAACCGCATCACAGGCACCACCGACGAGGGAAAATACTCTCCGGCCGGTGATGCCCGACAGATCATCAGCTCCAAGCAAACGCGGGACCAGCGCGGACACTCAAAGAAAAACCATGACTGGACCCCGTTAACAAAAACACCATCTCAAGTTCTGAAAACCGAGCAGGTCACCCTGAAAGAGCCCAACCCTCTGGGAAAGCGCCGAAATGTGGACCGTAGCAAGTTCTGTGAGTACCACAACGACTACGGTCACCTCACGGACAACTGCTACAGTTTAAAAATGGAGATAGAGGCAGCGCTGAAATCAGGCCAGCTCGGCCACCTGGTCAAAAATGTTCACCGAGCTGGCAAGGGTCAAGGCAACGAAGAAACCCAAGGCGAGGGGTCGCGGAAGAAGATCCGGGATCTAAACATTCACGCTGCAACTCTAATCCCCCGCCACCAGTGCAACATGACGTGGCGGGGCAAGAACACCCAACATGGGAAGCGCACCCGGGTACAGCCACTAGACGACTCATGGAAAGAGGCCGATATCCTCATGCCAAGGGTCAGAGGGGGCGCCTCCTGCACAGCTCCATTAGTGATCACCGCCGTCTTTGGACATTACCGCACGCGGTATATGTTTTTAGATGGCGGCAGCAGCACAGATATCATGTACGACCAATGTTTCCAACAACTCGATGAAGAAGATAAAGCAAAGCTTATTCCCGTCAATGAACCAATTTCCGGTTTCATCCACGAAACCATCATGCCCCGCGGCATGCTTTCGTTGCCTGTAACTTGGACCGACGGTACACACGAACGTACAGAGATATGTGACTTCATGGTCTTACCAGCCACATCAAACCACGACATACTTCTAGGGCGAGAAGGCATTGCTCGCTTCAACGCCAACGCCTCCACGGCGCACGCAATGGTGGGGTTCCCCACCAAAACGGGCGTCGCCTTCATCCGAGGAAACAAAGACTGCCACGCCACAGATGCAGCCAAGCCGTTAAAGATGGTCAAAACAAATGCCCGCACAGAGCCGGAAAAATGGACGCTCAATCCCAAATTTCCGGAGCAAACGGTGATCATCGGCCATGAAATCTCCGAGTCCATACGAAACCATTTAAAGCAACTACTGATCAGTAACATGGACATTTTTGCATGGCAACCGGCAGACATGGTGGGTGTTCCACGGGAAATAGCGGAACACAGGCTTAATGTTTACCGCTCCGCAGAGCCAATTGTACAAAAGAAAAGAAGTATGGGCCCGGAGAAAACAAAGGCCATGAATGAACAAGTCACCGAGCTGCTCAACGCGGGCATCCTCCGCCCCATTAGATACCAGACGTGGGTGGCCAACCCCGTCATGGTCGCCAAAGCAAATGGAGGATGGCGCATGTGTGTAGACTACAAAGACATCAACAAAGCGTGTCCAAAGGATTGTTACCCTCTACCAGAGATCGACCTGAAAGTGGATTCCCTCGCCCCATACCGATACAAGTGTTTTTTGGATGCTTACAAGGGATACCACCAAATACAGATGGCCAAAGAGGATGAAGACAAAACAGCGTTCCGCACAGACGCAGGCATCTTCTGCTACACAAAGATGCCTTTCGGCCTGAAAAATGCGGGCGCAACGTATCAGCGTCTGATGGACACGGCTTTCGTAGAAGAAATCGGCGTACGGCTCGAAGTATACGTCGATGATTTGGTGATCAAAAGCAAGGAAGAAAGTGACATGTTACGAGACATCCAGCAGACATTCAAACAACTCCGAAAGGTCCGCATGAAGCTGAATCCAAGCAAATGCTCGTTCGGGATGGAAGAGGGGAAATTTCTGGGCGTTATCGTTACGCGGGATGGGTTTCGCGCCAACCCAGAAAAAGTTCAGGCAATCGAGCGGATGCCGTCACCAGCCTCTGTCAAAGAAGTGCAAACATTAATGGGCCGCTTGGTTGCCCTAAACCGCTTCCTATCCAATTACGCTTCAAAATCTTTTCCATTTGCGGATACTTTGAAAAACTGCCTAAAAAAGAGCAACTTCCGCTGGACCCCTGAAGCAGAGTCAGCTTTTCAACAAATGAAGCAATGTTTGATGAATCTTCCTACACTGACAGCCCCGCTCCCCAAAGAACCTCTAACGCTCTACCTCTCGGTCACGGAGCGGGCAATAGGCGCAGTTCTGATGGTTGATCGTAAAGGTGTGCAAACGCCGATCTACTACATCAGCCGCACATTGTTAGATGCGGAAACCCGGTACACCATAATGGAAAAGCTAGTCCTAGCTCTGATTCATGCTTCTCGAAGGCTGCGCAGATACTTCCAAGGCCACCCGATAAACGTACTTACAGATTATCGGATAAATGACATCTTAGCAAAACCCGAGTTGTCGGGAAGATTAGCGAAATGGGCCATTGAGCTCGGAGAGCATACAATCAACTACAAACCCCGACCCGCAATCAAAGGCCAAGTACTAGCAGACTTCGCAACAGAGATCCCAACAGACAAAGTTCAAGAATGCCGAGAAGAAGAATCACCCGCGCCAGTGCACGACCCATCGCAAAAGTGGTCCTTATACACCGATGGGGCCTCCAACGGAGACGGCGCTGGCGCCGGTTTGCGCCTCATCAGCCCAGACAAACACGAGTTCACATACGCCATCTGCCTCGAGTTCAACAGTACAAACAACGAAGCGGAATACGAAGCATTGCTGGCAGGCCTCCGCATAGCGGAAAAAATGGGGGCCAGGCACGTAGCGGCGCATGTAGACTCTTTGTTGGTAGCACGGCAGATCAACGGGGTATACGATGCAAAAGACGAAACCATGGCTCTATACCTGGAACAAGCCAAAAAACTCATGCGCAAGTTCGACACATGCACAGTCGAACACATCCGGCGCAGCGAGAACAAACCCGCTGACGCACTCAGCAAAATGGCATCCACAGTTTTTGAGCACATGGCAAAAGAAGTCCGCGTCGAAGTACGAGACAAACCATCAGTCCCCGTGCGCCAGGTCAACGTTACTCAAACAGGCAACGGGTCATGGATGACACCGATCAAAGCCTTTTTATCATCGGGAGTTCTGCCCAATGACAAACTTGAAGCCCGGAAGATAAAAACCAAGGCCCTGCAATATCAACTGACCGATGACATCCTGTACCGCCGCACTTACTTGGGGCCACTCTTGCGCTGTGTTGACCCGGCCGAAGCCTCCTTGCTCCTCAAAGATATACATGAAGGCACATGCGGGCTACACGCAGGCCCAAGAATGGTAGTGGCAAAGCTGATGAACGCAGGATATTACTGGCCTGGCATGCACGTCGACGCAGTCACCGAGATACGCAAATGTGACAGCTGCCAGCGCCACGCTCCAAACACCTTGCGCCCGAAGAATAATCTCGTACCAGTCACCGCGGCTTGGCCCTTCCAAAAGTGGGCTATTGATCTAGTCGGACCATTCCCGGCGCGCCGGGCAATGTCAGATACTTGGTCGTCGCTATCGACTACTTCACTAAGTGGGTCGAAGCGAAACCTCTTGCAAAGATCGATGGCGCACATGTCAAGAAGTTTATCTGGGAGTTTATTATCTGTCGGTTCGGATTGCCGATGCAACTGGTCAGTGACAATGGAACACAATTTGAAGACCAGACCCTCCAACAATGGCTGGCTCAAATGGGAGTCACGCAAATTTTCGCATCCGTTGCGCACCCGCAAGGCAACGGCCAGGTAGAAAGAGCCAACCGCACAATCGTCGAAGGCATCAAGACAAGACTCGGAACCAGGCGAACGGGGTGGGTAGACGAGTTGCCGCACGTCTTATGGGCCTACCGTACCCTCACAAAAACAAGCAATGGCGAAACCCCGTTCAGCCTAACATATGGCTCCGAGGCGGTAATCCCCGCAGAAATAGCTTGCCCCACGGCAAGGGTACTGATGGCAAACACAACCGACAACGATAAAGAACTCCGCATAAACCTCGATCTACTAGAAGAACGCCGCAACCTCGCGGCAATAAAAGAAGCAAGTTACAAGACACAACTCGAGCAATACTACAACAAACATGTAAAGGAGCAAGCCTTCAAGATTGGGGACTACGTCTTCCGCAACAATGAAGCTTCCAACGCCGAAAAGCCCGGGAAGCTCGCCCCAACTTGGGAAGGCCCTTACAAAATTCAAGAAGTGCTCGGGAAAGGTGCCTACGCATTAGAAAAGCTCGATGGCACCCCCATTCCAAGGTCATGGAACGGCGCCCAGTTACGGCGCTGTTATTTGTAATCAAAATGGCTACACACGCCATATTATTAATGAAAACGTTTCCTATATCTGTGTTTCTACTTGTACTTTCCGCGCCAAGGTCTTCAAGACTTAGGCAAAATCACGTCGGACACGCTAGCAAGGCATGCCTTCAAGACGCGCCACGAGCACGTCGGGCGCCTACCCAAGCAGCGTAGTCTTCAAGACGGATTTACTCGCCGGACCTACAACACCGCAACATGCGCCTCCACTCTTGTCTTCTAAAGTCATTGCAACTTGGACAGAGTAGCGCGCCACATAAACGCGGTAAACTGGTCTTCAAGGCGAGGCGATCACGCGCCTAAGACGGACTCAATGGCACAAGTCGCCTCCGCTACAATCTTCAAGGCGAGAAAGTGTGGACACTTAGACGCCGGATTGTCTAGCCGAGCGCGCGCTCTAACTCTTACTTACACACCGGGTGACGACTTGGTTAAATAAGTAAATTAGAGACGAGACAACACGATATAACAAACAAAAGTTTCATTAACAAAGGGAATTAAAACCCTTCTATATTTACAAGGAAAAGAAAAATTACAAGTATTAAAAAGCCTAATCACTGGTCAGCTGCGCCGGAAGGACCCTCGCCAGAAGCTTTCGCCAGCGCATCAGACGTTTCAATGAAATATTTAAGGGCCGCAGGTGGATCCGCGTTCTTGTTGCAGTCCGCAAGCACTTGGAGGATGGGGAACTCTATCTTCTCGAACTTTTGGAGTTCCGCCTCATATTCATCCTTCAATGGCTTGCCATAATGTTCCGCGTCCACAATGCGCCCATCATTCTGCGCATGCAAGAAACCGTCTTCATAGCCCTCGCCATAACCATAAGCTTGGGCACTGGCAGCAATGGCGGCAATCTGGTCTCCGAGCAAAGGCTCCTGCCAGAATCTCTTGAAAACCTGCGCATCGAAACAAAGTTAGCATATGGAAAAGACAAGTCTCAAAAGCAAAGAAAGCGCGAAGACTTACCCCAGCCATCCCGTCTGTCATCAGCCAGTTGATGGAGTCTTGCATCTGAGACTGGGCGGTGACAGCTTCATCCAGCAATAACTTGGCCGCCTCCCCTTCCTTCACAGCAGCAAGGCGAGCCTGGTCACAAGAATCCAGGTCCCGCTCAAGGTCCTCCTTCGCACTAAGGACCTGGGCCCTCTCCCGCTCCAAAGAAGAGACGCGCTCAGTAGCCGCAACAAGAGCCTCGTCCTTAGATTCGAGCTCCTTGCGCATCTCTACAAATTTCGCCGTCCTCTCCGTGAGGGCCCTGCTCTTCTCCTCAAGGCTCTTCACCGCCGTCCGCCGTTCCTCACGCGCCACTGACAAAAGCTCTTTCAAGTCAGAAATGTCAGTGTTGGCCTTCTTCCAAGATTCAGACCAACGGCGCCTTTCAACAACCGCATCTTCTTCAAGTTTGCCAACCTTAGCCTCCGCGTCATGGGCACGGCGGCGGTATTTGGCAATCTCGGCTTTGAAGGCAGCCTCTTTCTCAGCAAGACTGGCCTTCTCCGCCTCCACCTGCTCCATGTCTCGCCACAACGCCGAGTCACGGCGCCGTAACGAGTCCATCATGGATAGTTGAGTCGCCTGGTTGACGCACAAGGCGGCTATCAGGTCTTCACGACTCAACGTATCCTGGTGAGTGCGCTCATAGGGAGGCACCACCTCGCTAACAAACTCCTCGGCAGCCAAGGAGTTGGAAAACAATGTGTTTTCCCTTATCGCCCAGCGAGGGCGCCAGATGGCGTCACCACCAGACCAGCAAGAGCCATCATAGACTCCTGCTGACCCCCCAACCCTGGAGGCCTCGCGCCGATCCCGGCGCGAGCCGCTCCCACCAGCTCCAGCGGCGCCCTGATGGAGCAAAGCCCTTTCAAAGGCATCCCCTTCATCAGGAGCCATTTCCTGGCTCTCAACGTCGGCGCGCTCCTTTGCTGCGCGCTCCTCAGCAACCTTGGCTTTTTCCTCCAAGAACTTTTGCTCTTGGAGGCGAAGGCGGTCCGCCTCAGCCTTCTTGTCTACCTCAGCCTTTCTTGCGGCTTCATCGGCAGCAGCCTTCTTCTCAGCCTCAGCCCGGCGGCGGGCTTCATCGGCTGCCGCTTGCTTGGCAGCAGCGGCCCTTTCAGCCTCAGCCTTTTGCAAGGCTTCATCGGCTCGCGCCTGCTCCTGTGCAAGCTCCTGCTCCCTCCACAAAGCATCCTCCTCCCCTCCACCCGCTTCGGCGGAAGAAGACAAAGGTGCAGAGGGCAGAATCTTCGGCGCCACTGCAAGTAAACAACAACATTAGTAATATATCAATAAAAATAGAAAAGAAGAGAAGGGAGGAAAACAGAACTTACCAGGAGTCTTCTTCCTCAATAACTTTTGGAAGAGTGGCTGGCGCGCAGGGGCGGCACCAATGCCCATACTGAAAACGGGCCCGCCATCACCACCACTTCCAACAGGACCCTTGGAAATATTAACTGGGTCCGGGCCAGGCACCGACCCCTCACCACCTCCAGCGCCAGACGCGACTGGAGTTTCCTTCAACGGCCCAGCGGTCCGCGACCTTTTCCTCTTCTCCAGCTGAGAAGATTCCGCTTCCTCGTCATCTTCAGAGGGGGGCCCATCCTTCCTCCGTCGACGCCCTTTTACAGCTTCTCCTGCTGAAACGGAAGAACCCGAGTCAGAAAGGGTAATCATGGCTCGGTACCTGTGCCTCCGCGGAGCGTGCTTCCAACGACCACGCCTCGCGGACGAGCCTATCGGCGGAGTCTCCCCTACAGTATCATCTCCGAAAATACTATCAAATAAAGGGCTGGGAGACTCACCAGTTGTGTAATAGGGTTTGGGCGCAGAGGTCAGATCCGGGTAGTAGAACCGGTCAGCGAGCGCGTCCAAACAAGAAGTTTGACCCTCCGCCAAGGGCCTCCACTTGATACCTTTATCCTGACGGGCGGCATAAAACTCAAATTTACTTACACCTGCAATATTATCAAACAATAAGGAAAAGCGCACAGGAAACACTAATAATGATAATAATAATGATAATAATACTTACCCTCCTGCGCAATATATGGCTCTTTACCCGCCCGGATGCCATTTCGACTCATCCCCAGAAGGAAGAAAATACCCTCCGTCAGGTTCTGGAATTCCAATTTGGTGGCATTGGCGGTAAGCGCAAGGAACCACGCCTGCTTCTTGAAGTCCTTGGGCACAGGCATGTCCGCCACCCGCTGCCCATCCCCTATCACCTTCCAGGGGAGACTAATGGGTATCACACCCCTCTTCACAAAGAAAAATTTCTCCTTAGCCCAGTGCAAGGACTTAGGAGTATGGGTGGCCATGGGCGGCACCTTGGGACGCGGCTTGAAAGAGAACCACATCTCATCCCGCGCCATAAAGTAGAAAACATTGAACCGCTCGACAGTGGGTTCAATGTCTAGGGCGCGGCAAGAAGCTTCGAAATGCACCAGCCGCAGCATCCCAAAAGCAGTTAGTTGCGTAGGACCAACACCATAAGCCACCATGGTGTCGATCTGGAACCGAGTACACGGCAGACGAAACCCACACTTAGCAAAGTGGGCCTCGTACAACGCCAACCGGCCGGCACCGGCCGAGAGGACAGTGCTGGTCGGAGTCGGAAGGGTGGGCTCCCACTCCGGCGGAATCCCATACATAACAAGAAACCGGTTGAAGGCTTCTTGACTCCAGACACAGCAAGTGTTGGACATCAGTTTCCTCTCTTTAATTTTTCCACCCTCCACGGTGGTCTCCTGCACCACCTCCTCCGGCTGCTCCCCCACAACCTCCTCAGAAACACTAGCACTTTCAGACATAATAACGAAGAATCTGGAAAACTGACCGGAAAGTTTGAAGATCAAACGAAATCTTCAACGAAAGTGGGAAATAAGAAGTTAACTGACCAGAAAATAACACAAAGATGAATGGAAGACACTAACGTAGAAGAAATATGAAGTTTCAAATAAATCTTCAAAATCAAAATCTTCAAAGATTCACCGGAAACTTCAAACGGAGATTGATCGGAGAATGAAGAGAGAAAGGAAAGTGGAAGAAGATTAGAGAGCATAACCGTTCAAATGAGCCACAACAGACCTTATATACTCATCGCATTTATGGCAGGGGGACCCACCGGGGGAGTATAAACCGTCACAACTTTTCAAATTCCGTTCACAGGATGATGACACGTGTCCGCAATAAAAACGAGTGGCCTGGATGGAAGTGTATGACAGTTGTACACTGCACAGGCGCTCGATGATCGACACGTGTCAACAGATCTCACAACATCAACCACTCAAGCGCGTGGAAACCCACGCGCCTGACAGACAACACGTGCCCTTCGACACGTGGCACAATCTCAACCATGAAGAAAAAATGTCAGACGCGTGAAACCCCACGCTCCTGACACAGACGAAATATTGATAATTGCAACCACGATGGGACATGTATCAGTCTGCACAACCAGAAAGTAGCTGACACATCAGCAACCACTAAACTTCCCTCAGAAGTAACTGATCATTCGAATTCCAGGCGCATTTATTCCAATTTATGAGAGACAAATTCAATACTAATGATTTGGAATTTATCACAACTCCAGACCCGCATTAAATTACTCCAGCAGCAATAAATGTCTCAGCGGAAAGTTGACGTAAACTTTCAAAAGACGTTCCCCGCCCAACCACTGCAACGTTGGGGCGGAGAACGCCATCCTCAGCGGAAAGTTGACGTAAACTTTCAAAAGACGTTCCCCGCCCAACCACTGCAACGTTGGGGCGGAGAACGCCATCCTCAGCGGAAAGTTGACGTAAACTTTCAAAAGACGTTCCCCGCCCAACCACTGCAACGTTGGGGCGGAGAACATCCTTTTCAGCGGGAAGTTGACGTAAATTTTCAAAAGACGTTCCCCGCTCAACCACTGAAACGTTGAGGCGGAGAACGTCCTTCACGGCGCAAATTTGACGAAAAACGGAGAAATACGTCTCCCGCCTATATTTTCTCAAATCAGAGTAATACCCCCAAAAGCTACAACACAAGCAGATGAGCTTTCACCCGCGACTTCTACACTTCGAGTCTAGCACTCCACCTCCTCATCAGCGAGCAGGAGAAGCCCTAGACTAGGGGGACTTGAAGGGATAGGGAGCCTAATCTGAAAGGCGCCCCTATCACCACTAACATACCCGCGCCACGTCATGGCGCAGGAGCGTACTCGCGCGAGGACAGCTAATCAAGATCCTCGCGCGACCGGCACAGGTGATAAGCAATTGATACATGATACGCGCGTGCCATCACACGCGGAAGATTCCCTTGACACATCAAAGGAGGTACAAGGGATGACAAAAGGAAGATTCATAGGATCCGCGTCAGAGCACGGACCAACAGAAGAAGGACATGTGGCAGATAGTACAAAAGAGGAACGGCTGCACTGTACACGCTGTCGTGAACAGTGACCAGCAGGCATTACTTCCTCCACTGTCAGGTGTCAAATCAGCCAGCAGAGATTGCCTGGACACTGTAGCAAGTACGACGCCACTGTGCACCACCAGGAGGCGGACACGTGTCCAACTACAACAACGACCACACTGTAGGCTGACGTCATCAACAGTACCTCGTCCTTTCCTGCCATTTCCAGAAAGGCCATGGGCTTGGGCCCTGGTTGGGCCCGGGCCAATGATGTCACTAGTGGGCCTCTCCATGCGGTCCACTACTAAGTCTATAAATAGCATCAGACACAACTCATGTATTCATTCACACACACAACCATAATCACCATACTCACCACTTGTAATTCTCTCTCATTAGCAATAATATTCCGGTGTCTTCACAGTGGACGTAGGTCATTAACGACCGAACCACTTAAATCTCTTGTTCATATCACACACAATATCTATCACGCTCACCTTAACAAACTCTCGGGTTGTCATAACGGTTTGGGTAAAGGATTAAATCTGTAGTTACGTAAGTATTAACCCCCCGGAGATTAGTCTTAATCTCCGGTATACTTATTGTTTCTTCAGTGACTAACAACCCAAAAGGGTGGTGGGTGGACACTGGGGCTACTCGTCACGTTTGCCCAGACAAGACCCTCTTTAGTACGTTTAAAGAGGTGGTGGGAGACGAGAAGCTGTACATGGGTAATGCTGCTACAGCAGATATCAAGGGAGAGGGTGATGTGATCTTGAAGTGGACTTCTGGAAAAGAGCTCACTTTAAGCAATGTGCTTTATGTTCCCGACGTGCGTAAAAGTCTTGTGTCGGGATGGTTGCTTAACAAGTTTGGCTTTCGTTTGCTTTTTGAGAGTGACAAGTTTGTTTTAAGTAAGCATGGTGTGTTTGTTGGTAAGGTTATGCCCAGAATGGTATGTTCAAACTCAATGTAATGGCTGTTACTAAGAACATGAATAAGAATGCTACTACTTCTGCTTACTTGGTTGAGTCTCCTAATGGTTGGCATGGTCGTCTTGGTCATGTTAATTTTAATTCAATGTGTCGTTTAATTAAATTAGACTACATACCAACGTTTGCCATAGACTCTAAATCAAAATGTAAAACATGTGTTGAAGCCAAACAAACAAGATCATCATTTAAATCAGTTAATCGAATAACTGAGCCCCTTGACTTGATTCACACTGATGTGTGTGATTTAAAATCAATTCCCACTAGAGGTGGCAATAAGTATTTTATTACTTTTATTGACGACAGTACGCGGTATTGTTATGTGTATTTACTTAAGAGTAAAGATGAAGCAATTGACAAGTTTATCTTGTTTAAAGCTGAAGTTGAAAACCAACTTAATAAGAAAATAAAGCGTGTGAGAAGTGATAGGGGAGGTGAATATGTTTCGCCATTTGGGGATGAATGTGCCAAAAGTGGCATAATACACGAGTGTACCCCTCCCTATACACCCCAATCAAATGGTATTGCGGAACGGAAAAATCGTACCCTAAAAGAAATGATGAATTCCATGTTGATAAGTTCTGGAATGAGCCAGGACATGTGGGGGGGAGGCCATTTTATCGGCCAATTTTTTGTTAAATAAAGTTCCTTTCAAGAATAAGGATGTAACACCATATGAGTTATGGTGGGGACATAAATCATCCTATAAATACTTGAAAGTGTGGGGGTGCCTGGCCAAGGTAATTGTTACACCTCCAAAGGCTCTTAGAATTGGGCCTAAAACTGTTGATTGCATATTTATTGGATATGCCCAAAATGGGACTTCACATCGTTTTCTTGTGCATGAGTCCAAAAATCCTGATGTTCATAAGAACTCCATAATAGAAACAAGGCCAGGAAATGCAACTTATTTTGAAGAGGAGTTCCCAATGTTATTAGAACAAACTCATGCGAGTTCATCAACAGCGGTTGATAAGGTTGTTCAAAATAAAACCCATGAACGATCAGAGGATGAAGAGGTTGAGCCAAGAAGGAGCAAAAGGCAAAGGATTGAAAAATCTTTTGGGCCTGATTTCCTTGCTTACATGGTTGAGAGTGAGCCTCAAACCTATCGACAAGCAGTCACCTCTTCAGATGGACCTCAATGGAAAGAAGCCATCAAAAGTGAGATTGATTCTATTTTGCAGAATCATACTTGGGAGCTAGTTGATCTTCCACCAGGGTGCAAGCCACTTGGATATCGATGGATATTCAAGAGAAAAATGAAAGCTGATGGCTCTGTTGACAAGTATAAAGCAAGGCTCGTAATCAAAGGGTATAGACAAAAGGAAGGTCTTGACTACTTTGACACATACTCGCCTGTGACTAGAATAACTTCTATAAGATTGGTGCTTGCAATTGCAGCTTTGAGAAATTTGGAAATACATCAAATGGATGTAAAAACTGCATTTCTGAATGGGGAATTAGAGGAAGAGATTTACATGGAGCAACCTGAGGGTTTCTCTGCTCCGGGCCAAGAAGGCAAAGTATGTAAACTCGTTAAGTCACTGTATGGCTTAAAGCAAGCTCCAAAACAATGGCATCAAAAGTTTGACCATGTTATGCTTAACAGTGGTTTCAAAATAAATGAATGTGACAAGTGTGTCTATGTGAAGGACACTTCTAAAGGTTATGTAATCTTATGTCTTTATGTGGATGATATGCTTATCATTGGGAGTGATGACAAGATGATCAAATCCACTAAAGACATGTTGAAAGCGAGATTTGACATGAAAGACATGGGTCTAGCTGATGTAATTCTTGGAGTGAAGATTATTAGAACCCAAACTGGTCTTGTGTTAAGTCAATCTCATTATGTGGATAAGATCCTTGAGAAGTTTAATTCGGAAGACACAAGTGTGGCTCAAACTCCAATTGATACCTCTCAACATTTGTCAAAGAATAGAGGAGAGGGTGTTGCTCAATTGGAATATTCAAGGATCATTGGCAGTTTGATGTATCTCATGTCATGTACCAGGCCAGACTTAGCATATGCTGTGAGCAGGCTAAGTAGATATACCAGTAATCCCAGTGCTGAACATTGGAAGAGCATGACAAGATTGTTAAGGTATTTGAGATACACGAGGAATTATGGACTGCATTATGGCCAAGATCCAGCTGTTGCCGAAGGATACAGTGATGCCAACTGGATATCCGATATGAAAGATTCTAAATCCACAAGTGGTTATGTGTTTACACTTGGAGGAGCAGCTATAGCTTGGAAATCTTCCAAGCAAACTCTTATAGCTAGGTCCACAATGGAATCTGAATTTATTGCCTTAGATAAAGCTGGAGAAGAGGCAGAATGGATACGTCAGTTTTTGGAATATATTCCAAGATGGCCTAAGCCTGTGACGGCTATTTGCATACATTGCGATTGCCAGTCGGCAATTGGTAGAGCTAAAAGTGCAATGTATAATGGTAAATCAAGGCACATACGACGTAGGCATAATACGATACGACAACTGCTCTCAACAGGAGTTATCACAATTGACTATGTGAAGTCAAAGGATAACATTGCGGATCCGCTAACAAAAGGCTTAAGCAGAGAGGCGGTGCACAAGTCGTCGAAAGGAATGGGACTAAAGCCCTTGGAGTAAGTTTGTACAACGGAAAACCTATCCTAGAAGATTGGAGATCCCATGATCTAGGCTCAATAGGACCACCTAACTGTACGAACTAAGATCACTGTGGGGGAGTAACCCGAGACACAAAGGGAGTTGCATACTTCCTAGTCCATCCTTAAACAATCAGTGATGTCAAAGGAGGTTAAGCATACGGCTTTTAATGATTTTGGTAAAATCACCTATGTTAGAGAGAAGTGGGGTCGCTTCAAATGGAATTGTGGGGGGCGCAATTCCTAGAGCTCTCGCAGAACCAGGACAGTGCTCCATGACCATAAATGGACACGACAATGAGGGGTTAACCAGACCAGGGAGAGTAATGTGTGATGTGTAATAATGTCTACATAAAAAGGGGTTGGTTCAAGGACATCGCGTCTACTAACCGCTAGGAGACAAAGTATACATCACAAAGGAGGGTTCAAAGGGAATACCTACCTATCCTGCATTACTTAACCGTAGAAATTTTATTTTGACACTTGAGTGTGTGGGTCGATCTCCATTCATGTGGGGGATTGTTGGAAATTTTAATAATTAAGTATTATATTAAATGTAATATAATGACATTTAATTATAAAGCTAGGTGAATGAGAGATCTAAGCTTTATGTGTGTGGTGGAACTTTAAAGTTGGAGGAATTTGTGCTTGTCCCACATTGGTGGAAATATAAATCATGTGTTGGTTTATATCTAGAATTCTGTAGAGAAATGTATTCCTATACAATAGGACACACCCAGTGGCAGCCAGGAGGGTGCGAAGCACCCGACGCGCCCGCGCCCGCGCACGCGCACGGGCTCGGGCACGGGCTCGGGCTCGGGCTCAGGACCGGGACCGGGACCGAGGGCGATGGGCGTAATGTGGCGTTTTGATGGCGCACTTTGCACTTCGCACACTCGCATCGCCGCGAGCCGCTTGAGAGCCGCCTTTATATTTTTAACTGAGCTTGGACTGGAGTGGCTCGAGCCTGTGGCCAAGACTAGTTAATTAATCTGGTCAATGAAGCCAAGACTGGTCAAGTCAATGAAATTAATTGTATTAATACTCATTGACCACGTTTGAATTCTAGTCAAACGAAATTAATGCCAGACTTAATCTCGTAATCAATGAGGCGTATTACTAGGCTCGGTTTCGTGTATAAATACCGAGTGCAAGACTCTGTTTGAACACACCGGAAAATCTTCCAATTCATGTTCTCTAACCACCACCTTCTTTCAGAGAAATTTCCTAACTTTTCAGACCTGCGAGCTCTTGTTTCAGGTAACGTTTCAGGTGCTTGGCTAACTCCGGCAGTGCAATCTGCTTAGGCTGTTGTACCCTGGGAAACAGACGGGTTCACGTGGTTGGCCCGAAATCTGTTTTAAGGGAAGCGTGTTTTACACGTGCCTCAGTCACATCGAGTTTCCTTTGCCTTCCTTCGTATTTTCCTTTCAGTTTGTAATTTTTCTTTCTGTTTGTATTCTGTTAATTTCATATTTGTATTGTAATCCGATATTATTTAATAAACCTGCATTTATTTATTTCTTGTGAACGGTGTTCCTACAATAGTCTTCTTTGCTACCTTAAACAATTCATAAAACTAAAAGTTACAAACATTTAAAAGTATCTTTTTTGTTTTAACCTATCAAAACCCGAACAATATGTAATATTCAAAGCTAGGAAAGCTACAAGGAAAAGTAGAAAACGCAATTATTTGGCCGTCCTCACTATATATAATACTCCATCATAGGTTCAGAAGCCATACCCCCCCCCCCCCCCCCCCCCCTCTCCAAATAAGGAAAAACCAAAAATGTTAATTACTAGATTAATGTCATCAAGTTACATTGTAGCTGTTAGTGGCTGTTTAAAATGGGTATGGGACATGTTAGTTTACCTATGTTTCTTCCATCATTGCATGCCACTTGATGCTCCTGTAAATGGTCAAGAGCTTTGTGTGAGCATGTTACACCAGAACAAGATCCGTGGGGATGAACCGGTAGATTGTGCGGTATGTCTGTCGAAGATTGAAGAAGATGACGAGATTAGAGTGCTGAGATGTGATCATCTCTTTCACAAGGGTTGCTTGGACCGTTGTGTTGAATATAGGCACACCAGATGCCCCTTGTGCCGCGATGTTCTAGCAGGACCTCGAAAGGTTTGTGATCTCGGCCGTGAAGTGTTGTATTTCAGTTTCTCTTCACTTGGATCAACTGATGATGATTATGATGAGTGGTGGATTAGGTGAATAAATTGCAATATGTTATTTTATTTTACTTACTTCATTAGAATATGTATAGATACTAGTAATTTTTATTGTCGTGTGTTGCCGCGACATGGATCGCAAATATTATATGTGACCCGATCAGATCTCTAATCTTAGACGAAAAGTACAGCGTACTTGCGATCAGTACTCCTAGTTTCTCTTCTATGCATATTCTGTGGATTTTACTTTTGTTCTTTATATATATTGTAATTAGATGATATGGGACAAAGATCAAGTGTGTTAGTTTAGTTTAATTGGAAGATTGGCAACGTAACCTGCCATGTAGTATTGACAACCAAAATGAATAATATCAACCTCGGATCTTAAGAGTTTTATCATTTGACCCATGTTCCTTGAATCTTTTGGTGGATTCCTTTGACGATATATGGGGCCGACCCTTATCTCTTCAGTGTCGGATTTGTCCCAAAAGCCAAAATGTTAAAGAGTGGATTTTATTTGAAGAGCATACAAAAGTGGTGATTGTTTCAAATATACATGTGTGTGTACTAGGATACTTTGAAAAAGCTCAAAGAAAACAAACACAATCTTGCACTTCAATGTCACTTTCAAATAATAAACAATTCAACGCTCAAGTTAAAAGAAATGAATATAAAACGTGCATTTGGAAGAGAAATATTGTGTCGAATATGCAATTTAAATAGGGAAAATCACCAAAAACCAAAATAGCACGTTGACCGAGCGACTTACGAGAATAGCTCCCTCCCGTTTTTCTAGAGAGACGATTCACGTTTCCCAACCCCGTCTGAGGCGTCTCCCGAGATGGCTTGGTTTCCAATCATTAAAAGTACAACACCTCTCCGGTGACGTCTCCGATGACGTGTCAGATTTATATAAAATTTATGTTATAACTTTATTATGATTGTATTATGATGTAAAATTTATTATGATATAACTTTATTTAAATAAAATTTTAAATAAACTAGTCATTCGATTAATTGTCATCTTAAATAAAATTCTAAATAAAATATTCATTCGATTAAAAAAAATAAAATAAATACATAAGCATTACAAAGTAAATAAAAATAAAATAATCATAGGCTACGCGTTAAACCTATCCCTCATCATTTGCCAAGCAGAGACGTGTTTGAATTGTTTGTCTTGCTTGGACTCATACTCTTTTTGGGTATATCGGATGGCCACATCTTCGGGCATATCCGAGGGTACCGCTCGCAGCGTTCGATTGTGGTACGCGTTGAAGATTTGACACTTGGTGTTCAAGTCATTCCACTTATGGTTTAATGAATATCGATGTTTCGGTTAGAGCCTCCCACCAACCGATTGTACTCATTTAGAATTCGGTACCACTTGTTAGTTGGGTGTGGGCTTTCTTCGACAAGTTGCCAAGCTGCTACTAGGGCTATTTCTTGTTCTTTCGTCCATTGACTTGTTGCCATTTTCGTGTGTAAGAAGGAAACGGTTTTAGGGTGGTGGTAGAGGAGTAGTTTTGGACGGGCAAAAATGTTCGGACGGAGTTAGGGACGGAGGTTCATAGTAAATATAGGGGTGGTAGAGGAGGAGACGTCTCAGGAATCATGAGACGTCTCCGGGAGGGGGTACGTGGGAAACTGAAACGACGAAGAAGACACCGGTGACGTCTCGGGAATCACGAGACGACACAAAGACGTCTCCGGAGACATCACCGGAAACGTGTTGCACTTTTATTGGTTGGAAACCAAGTCATCTCGGGAGACGCCTCAGACGGGATTGAGAAACGTGAACCGTCTCTTCAAAGAGACGTGATGGGGCTATTCTCTTAAGTCACTCAGTCAACGGGCTATTTTTGGTGATTTTCCAATTTAAATATGCTTAAACAAAAGTTAACAGGTGTTTTTATCAAGGAGAGTTGGTGGGTCGAAGAGACAGGGATTAGGGATGGCAATCAAACCCGAACCTGATGGGTTAACCCGAAACCCGACACATTTGGGATGGGTTTGGGTTGGATAATCGGGTATGGGATTAGTTTTTATTTTTTCGCAGGTTTGGGACGGGTTTGGGATTTGATGATATACTCGTTTACTCGACTCGATTACCCGATAAAATATACCCGTTTACCGGATTAGATACCCAATATAATTTCTAATATATCTTTTTAAATATGTGTGTATAATATATCTAATTGTCCATCTACATTGTCATCTTGTGCTAAAATTACCAAAAAGTTAGTATATGTTATTTGTTATCTATGTCTTTGATTGTGTTTATATGATTTCAGTATTTTATATTTATACATTGTAAACATTTACATATATATTTAATAATAGTAAATGTAATTGGTTAATAGTTACCTAATAGATGCCAGTCGGGTTTTCGGTCGGATATACTCAATGAGTAAGTTTTAAAAATTAATGGATTTACCCGAAACCCGCGGGTATACCCGATAAGTAATTACTCGACACAAACCCGACGGGTTTTGGGCCGGGTTTAAGACAAGCATACCTAATTAAGTATGGGGTTGGGATTACCTAAACCCAACCCATTATCATCCTTAGCAGAGATGGAGGTTGAAATTAGAGTTAGAATTAGTATTTTAAAAATTTTAGTGTGATAACGAGTATCATTATTTTTTTTAAATAGTATCCAATTATTATTATTATTATTATTATTATTATAAATTTATAACATTAAATAATAAATAATACGTTTACTCTCTCTTTAATTGATAAGTGCTTCACAACATGGTATTTTTGAAATGAAAAAACCTTGTACAATAGTCGTAATATGGTGTTTTGATGGTGCATCTTACACTATGCAATAACAAGCTTGATATGTTTTTAACTTAAATTATACCGATTAGGTTGATATTAAAGACATTTACACTAAGAGGCTTCTTGTTTTATTGGACTGTAAAACTAAGAGCGAGGGCTTAGTTTGGGGAGCTTAGGACGTGTCGGAGAGAATACAATAACGGGCTTGAAACCTCTCATATACTAAAGCACATCCAAATTTCTAGCAACAAGAACATATTGATTTCATGTAAATATATGTCTTAGTGGTTATTTCCAAGCTTGATATGTTTTTAACTTATATTATTGTATACTGGGAAACATTTTCGTTAGTAGACAAAAAAGGTTTAGAAGGAACCGGGTTAAAGTGTAACCATAACAAGACATTAACGTTTTGATTCGTTCAATCTTAACAACTAAAAATCTTGTTCAAGGCACTCGTTAATTTGAAGCTTCTTCCTTTGTTTGGATTTCAAATTTGTACACATTAAGTTATTGTAAAAGCTTTTGTGATATAGAACTTCTACCAAAAAGAGTTTACCTTGAGTTTACCTTTATTTTACTTTAATTAATTATAAATACCTAATATTGAATAATTTTGAAGAAGTATACACATAAAAAATGCATAAACAATGTCTCAATCCAACTTATACTTAAACCTTATAAGGTTAAATTAATTAATTTAACATTTTCTATTTCAATTCTTAAGTGGGGGATGGATTTTATTTAAGATTACGAGTATCTTATGCTCTCTTGCTTATTTTTAAAGTTACGATCCTTGGCGGAGCTTGAAAAAATTTTGAGGGGCCAAGAGTCTCAAGAGCTTAAAACGGTGGAGGTTTGACTCAATACATATAATTTTCTGACGAAAACGCGTAAAATTACACTATGGAGCAAAAAACGGCGGGCCGTGGTACCCCTGCCCCAACTATCCTCCGCCCTTGGTTATGATGTTGGTTGTACGTTTACAAAATCTATGTGTCACCATATTAAAAAAAATTAAAAATAAAAAACTACATGCATCGCGTAACAGTTAACACTTAGGGGTGTTCATTTGTTGGGTTTTGAAGCTTTTTTTGGTCAAAGCAGAAACCAAACATAATCAAATTTAGGTAGTTAAAACCGAAGCAAAAGCCGAATTCAAATTCAGTTTTGTTTTCGGTCACGACCAAATAACTTATTTTATTTCATAAAACCTTTTTAACATACTTTGTTAAAAAAGAATAGGTTAAAAGTGTAACAAGGATGAGCTAAATGACCAAACTTAAATAATCATTATTTGTTATTCTGTATAGTTGGGTTATTATATTCGGGTTATGTAGTTTGAACCAAATTCAAATGTTGTGAAACCGAAAACATGATTTGTAATTTGGTGTTATTACTTATTTTAGTTGGTTTTGATTTGTTTTAGGTTTAGTCGGTTTCAAATCACACGATTAACCCTACTAACACTTCTATGGCTTTGGCGCCTTGTCACCACGTACTTGTTAGTTCTCAGCTACTCAATGTTGAGAGAAGCCATACATTTTGAATAAACCTTCACCACGCAAATGAGTAGGTCCCATCCATCCATTAATGCCACATGTTTTACGTTTTTCACGTTGACTACAAAAACATATGACATCGATCTAAAGACTTTAGAGGGGATTGAAGCGGAAATTTGGGTGGTCGTACCAAAAAAATTAATTAAACACTTCGCATTTACCCTAATTTTTTAGTAATATTTACGAAGTTATCCGGTTCTTAAATTTGATCCTACCTATGTGTTCAGTGGACGAGTAAGTAGAGGGTAATCTTATCGTAATCGTAAGAGTGATTATGTTAACATACAACTTAAAACCAGGGCCGGTTTTGGGCATGGGCGGGGTGAGCGACGGCCCGAGGCCCAAACTTTCGGGAGGCCCGAAATTTTAAAAATTTAAAATTTATATTCTGTATAAAAGTGTATTTAAATTATTTTGGTGTGGTAAATGGGAACAAAACCTTAGGCTAACAGGTAAACAGACGGGGCACACCCCCGTTCTCCACATTTTTGCCATGTCTAGGACATCAACACCACCCCATCTGCCCCGTCCCATGTCCTCCCGTCTCTCTCATAACATTAGGGACGCTCCAATCAGGTTTTTTTCCTTTTTTTTTTTTGTTTGTGATTGATACGCGTATAATGGTAATCTATGCATTTTAGTCTTGCGAGTTCATTTTCAGCAATACAACCATTGTTTTGTTACGTTTGTTGTACACTAGGAGATAAATCGAAAAACACTGTGAGTAAAGACCGTAAATTAGGTTTTTTTTTTTTTTTTTTTTTTTTTTTTTTTTTTGAGAAAAGAGGAGTACTTACTGATTTTATGACCATATACCATATGAGTTTCCACTTAACTAAGTAGATATTTTATGAGCGTGTTATAACGGTGGGAAGAACAACTTAAGCTAGTATTTCTAATTATATGGAACCCTACTTATTTATTATTTATGATGAAACCTAACTTGAGTTTCCTCGTCTTAAAGAAGTAGGTATTATATAAATGTGTTTGTAATGGTGGGTAGACTTAACCTAGTATTTTGATATGGAACCCTACTTATTTATTATTTACGATGAAACGGAGCAAATTTAAGTCACATCTCCTTTTCATTTTGTTCATTGTCTATATATTTTTAAATAAATTCATACATTTGTTTCGTCATAAACTTAATAATATACTTGGGGGGTCATGACTCATGTGTAAAAGGAAGTTCACGTGAGTACGTGACACCAAACTCCAAATGTAATGTGTGGTTTTAACTCAATTTCAATATCATAGGAAAGTGAAATGGACGGTAGGTATAGTCAAGTGTGGTTTTAACTTCATGCATAGACATGTGCCTAATGATGACCCCTCAATAAAGAAGCTCTCTCGCTCTACCATCGTATATATGTGAAATAATTAAATATATGCATTCAGAGCAATACATATGAATGTATAATGTATTTATACGATTTTCAACATATTATTTTATATACACATATGTAGTACGTAATGCATATGAGATATATAAGGTGAACTTATATTCAGTGGCGAAGCTTGGTTTCGGAATCGGCGGGGGCCGAACTCAATTTTTTTCAATCGGTAGTGGAAAATCGACGGGGACCGGACCAAAGCATACTTCGCCCTTGCTTATATTACAATTTATATTGGTACTAAAATATTATAAAAATATTTGTTGAGTAAATAACAGATATTTCCATTAATGAAGAACACGAACATAAAATTTTGTTTAGTAAGTGTTCATGAACACATTTATTTCCTTAACAAACACGAACGAAGCATTATTCGTGTTCTTACGGTTCGTTTGCAGCCCTACTCCCACACCATTGGCTGCATCATCCGCACACCATTCACATCTACAATATTCCTCTTTGTCCTTGTTGTTAGGCGTTCTCCATGTCTCAATCATATTTGGTCTAGTTTTTATTTCAGTTTTTCATATGGTTTTAAAGCTAGGGTAAAGATAATGTACAAAGGACCTTAACATACAAAGGATAAGAAGGGTTCGGAGCGCGACTCATGGCACTAGCCAAAAGGATATTATTGTCCAGCACTAAAACCAAATAATTACCTAAGTTATACATGATAATTATGCAAGTTATCAACCTAGCACACATTTTTTATAAAAAAAAAAACTATAACAATAGGGTATGCAAATGAAAGAGGATACAATACTTGCTTTTATGGTGTATTAAAAAAATATAGTATGAAAAGTTTTGGACGTTTAGAAAAAAGGGGTGGAAGTTGAAAAAAAAGTCAATAATTATAGGTTATACCTATTTATCTTTCCCCGCTTCTAATTCTTCTAAGTTTATCTTTCAATCTCATCCATTGATTCCTTATATCAAAGGCCCAAAATCCTTGATATGATTTTTATGTTAAGATACTTTACACCTAATACTTTCTCTATAAAGCTATGTGTGACCCTAATTGCTAAAAATGAAGAACTTTTTTTTTTCCTTTTTTCATTGTAAGTTGTTTATTTCGGAAGCATTGGAACAATTACATTTCATTAAGTCCTTGTATTGCTTTGTGACTAGTTTCTTTAAACTTTAAGATGAACAGGGGGGCGTGGATTAGGATCATGAGTTATCACGTAGCAGCAGATAGGCTTGAGTTTAGAGAGTGGAGAGGCTTGGGTTTTGATTAAGTTTGTGTGTATATATTTTATTTAAAAAAAATCAACCAATCCCATAAGGTTACCCCTGCCCCACGCTTGTGAAAAAACACAAGGCAAAGGGCAACGCCCGTTCTCACACTACGCTAAGAGGGGATGGTGTTTGGGGTGGGTGCCCCATGTCCATTCCCCTTGCTCTAAATTGCTACTGAATGGGCCGACGGGTGGGGTCAATTCCAAATTATGGTATTAAAATTACTGAACTTGATATGAAGGAGTCGTAAGGAAAGGGTCCACATCTTATCAATGACAATAAATGAGATTTTTTTTTAACTAGTTAATTTGAATAAGGGTTCCGGGTTTCATACACCCCGTGACATCATATTCTGTGGGTGTGACATAACATTTTCAGGTATGTGTCAGCCTCCTATTGGTACGTGATATGGGCCATGGTGTATGAATTCTAAATAGGGGGTGTATGATTCCTAAATACCTTTGAATAATCCATACAAGAAATTGAACTTTTCAAACAATCAACAAATCTTTAATAACCCATGAAAAACCAAACTAGTTTTAATATTCAAAGCTAGAAAGAGGACATAAGTATTTGGCTGTGGGTTGTGCTACCCCACCTCTTTTAAAAATCATATTTCTCTAAATTTATCTTTGAACATGGTTTAAGCTTCTTTCTTCATCTATGTCTCAATATGCTTTTATTAATTCTTTATCTTTCTTCTATTCTTGAGATACAATCGTTACTTTTTGGAGTGTAGCAAAATATTTATATTTTGTACACCAAGATTAAGGAGAAAAAAAATATGTAAATCCGACTTGAAGAGGAAACTTTAGTGTCAATGCTCTTGGTAAAATTCTTCTTTCCACACTAAAGGACAATAAAAAAAGATTGATTTGATGTTTTAAGACGGGGTACGATGAAACAGGGGCTAACTCCAATCGGCCGTCTTATTATACTACTTGTCAAATTATCATCATCATCATACTCAGTTAATCTCACCTATAAAAAAGCTAAGATAGGGTCTGAGGAGGGTAAGATGTAGACAGCCTTACCTCTACCCCTAAGAATAGAGAGGCTGCTTCCACTGAGACCCCCGGCACGATGTGGTTTAATATCAAGCCTTGGAAATAAGGTACAAAACACTTAGCAATCGGGACAAACCCAATCAGTGCATCCTTTGTCTTTTGGCTATCCACACCACCACATGATGCATGATTAACCGTCCGTCGTTTTTAACGTTATTTTCACAAAATTAGTAAAATAACGTTAAAACTAGTTGCAACTTTACTTTTGCCACTCAAAGGCCACACATATATACATTATATGTGCACACCGTAAGTGAGGCGTTGTCAAATTATGTGACTGATTAATCTTATACTCTATGTTGCCCCACTTCAAGTCACCCTCTTTTTTCAGAAGAAAAAAAAAAAAAAAAAAAAAAAAAAAAAAAACATGTATTTTATGCACATCTCTACACATATATATAATAATAATACTCCATCATAGGTATCATCAGAAGCCATAGAATATCTCTCCTCCAAAATAGGAAACCAATTAAAATGTTTACTAGATTAATGGCATCACGTTACATTGTAGTTGTTAGTGGCTGTTTAAAATGGGTATGGGACATGTTAGTTTACCTATGTTTCTTCCATCATCGCATGCCACTTGATGTTCCAGTAAATGGTCAAGAGCTTTGTGTGAGCATGTTTCACCAGAACAAGAGCTGTGGGGTTGAACCGTTAGACTGTGCGGTATGCCTATCAACGATTGAAGAAGATGACGAGATTAAAGTGCTAAGATGTGACCATCTCTTTCACAAGAGCTGCTTGGACCGTTGTGTCGAATATAGGCACACCAGATGCCCCTTGTGCCGCGATGTTCTAGCAGGACCTCGAAAGGTTTGTGATCTTGGCCGTGAAGTGTTGTATTTCAGTTTCTCTTCAACAGGATTAACTGATGATGATGATTATGGTGAGTGGTGGATTAGGTGAATAAATTGCAATATGATATTTTATATGTTCTGCTAATTTAACGCCCCACTTACGGTGTGCGCATATAATGTATATATGTGTGGCCATCGGGGGGCAAAAGTAAAGTTGCACTAGTTTTAACGTTATTTTACTTATTTCGTGAAAATAACGTTAAAAACGACGGACGGTTAATCATGCATCATGTGGTGGCGTTGATAGCCAAAAGACAAAGGGGTATATGCACCGATCGGGTTTGTCCCGATTGCTAAGTGTTATGTCCCTTATGTCCAAGGCTTGATACCAAACCACATCGAGCCGGGGGTCTCACTGGAAGCAGCCTCTCTATTCTTAGGGGTAGAGGTAAGGCTGTCTACATCTTACCCTCCTCAGACCCTACCTTAGCTTTGCTATAGGTGGGATTAACTGAGTATGATGATGATGATGATGATGATGATGATGATATGTTCTGCTAATTTAGTAGTAACTAGTGGGATGCCCGTGCGATGCGGCGGGACGACGTATATTGAAGCAAATAATGAAATGTTAGTATCGAGTGATGCGACGTTGATTATAATTTACAATGCGACACTTGTTTTATGTTAGTTTATGAATCCCCTCGTAATATATTTTAGAGTACTTTTGTTAAAAAAAAAATTTCATGGGATCGTTGTGGTCTATAGATATCATGAGTATTACATATCATAATTAAATAATAAAAAACGCATGACAAACAAAATATCAGCCATAAATATAGTACGTAATTTAAAAATAAAATTCAAACACAAGAATAAGAAAATATCAGTCATGAAGATAGTAATTTAAGTATAAATTCCATATGTCAACCAACTGCATCGTAATGAAATCAACTTTTGTCACATACACCGGCTACATTGTTCGACCACCGGTCTTCATCATTGGGACTCTCATAAAAAGAGCGATCAAGAGTTTCTTCTTCCTATATCACTACTCTATCTTCCTTTTTCACCGATAGTTTTATTTTCGTTTTATATTCTGTCACTATTACATCAACCACAACAGTTTAGGGCACTAAAACAATACAAAAAATTAAATTATACGAAGCATGGTTAACTTGACAAACTCTATTTAGTTGTCTTGATGTTATAGACCTAGTAGTTTAGTAAAAAAGAAAGAAATAAAAAATTTGAGTTATATGAATAAAACCGGCATCCAACCTGTTACTATATTATTCTAACACATTACGTTTAGTAAACCCTTAATATTATTATTATGGTTGTTGTTTAGAAAAAAAAAAAAAAAAAAAAAAAAAAAAAAAAAAAAAAAAAAAAAAAAAAAACCATTTTGATGCTATCCAATTTAAAAGTGTTCATAAACCAAATTTGATGATAACGATCAGAAAAAAAAAGTTATTAGATATTGATAAATATTAAAGTCATTAAGATGTTTTAACGTGTATGGATGATGATCCTTACAAGATTTGTGTTTCAAAGACGTCACAACGCTTAGGGTATTGCTTCCCATGTGGTCTGATGTCAAAGAGCATGAGAAAGTGTTTTAAGATTTTTAGAGAAAAATCATGAGATTATCCACAAAATATGAACAATAGTGAATAAGATATGAACATATTCGTATTTACTTACCAGATTAAATATTATTTGAAGTGTTCCTTCCCTTGATCATTGCAGAATGAGGGAGAGAAATGTGATGTTAGGAACTATTGTATGAGAGAAGTTAGAAAAGTGAAAGATTGTTATCTATATTTATTTACTATTTTTCTTAGGACATGAAGAGTTGGGGTTAGCATTATTAAGGAAAAAGGTTTTAATGGTTGTGATTACATATTTATTTGAAATTTAATTATACATATAACTTAAAGTAGACCTGGCAATTTCAACCCATCTAGTTGAGTTTGGGTTATTTTGGGTTTAAAATTTGACCTTGTGGGTTAAAATGGGTTTAGTATAATTTTCAAGAGGGTTAGGATGGGTAATTTTAATTATAGGAAATAAGTAAGTGGGTCAGGATGAGTATGTCAAAAAAAACAAATAGGTCAGGATGGGTATTTTTAGATAACCATATACAAATCTGAATTAAAACTCACCCAACACCAAAAGCGTTGATACCTCATAGAAATAAATTTCATTAAAAACAAAAAATTATATCTTTTGCATTTGTTGATCACCCCAGTCGGTTCGAAACCGTTCGGGTCGTTAACGGACGGCAATATCGAAACAACGCGGGTCGTTAACTAGACCGATCTCATCGAAACGGTCCGGGTCGCTACCGGGCCCGGCCGAGTCGAAACGGTACGGGTCGCCAGCGGGCCCGGCCGGGTCGAAACAGTCCGAGTCGCTACGGGACGGGTCAAGTTGAAACGGTCCGGGTCGCTACCTGGCCCGGCCGGGTCGAAACGGTCCGGGTCGCTACGGGACGGGTCAGGTTGAAACGGTCTGGGTCGTTATCGGACCCGGTCGGGTCAAAACGGTCCGGGTCGCTAGCGGGCCCGGCCGGGTCGAAACAGTCCGGGTCGCTACGGGACGGGTCAGGTTAAAACGGTTCGGGTCGCAACCGGGCCCGGCCGGGTCGAAACGGTCTGGGTCGCTAAGGGACGGGTCAGGTTGAAACGGTCTGGGTCGTTACCGGGCCCGGTTGGGTCGAAATGGTCCGGGTCGCTAGCGTGCCCGACCGGGTAGAAACAGTCCGGGTCGCTACGGGACGGGTCAGGTTGAAACGGTCTGGGTCGTTATCGGGCCCGGTCGGGTCGAAACAGTCTGGGTCGCTACAGGACGGGTCAGGTCAAAAAGGTCCAGGTCTCTACCGGGCCCGTCCGAGTCGCTACGGGATGAGTCAGGTTGAAACGGTCTGGGTCGTTACCGTGGCCGGTCGAGTCGAAACGGTTCCGGTCGCTAAAGGGCCTAGCCGGGTCGAAACGGTCCTGGTCGCTAACGGGACCGGTCTGGTCGAAACAGTCCGGGTTGCTACCGGGCCTGGCCGGGTAGTAATGCTCCGGGTTGTTAACGAGCCCGATAGTGTCGAACCGGTCCGTTTTGAAATGAAATATTTCGGATCCCTTAAAATTTTATTTTTAAGTTTATTTTTGTTTTTTTAATTTTAAATTTGTTTTTTTTCCTTTTTTTATTTTTTTTACTTTTTTTTTACTTTTTAAATTTTTAACTTTTTATTGTTATTTTATTTTTTTTTTAATTTTAATCTATTTTGATGTGAACCTATCCTAATCCAAACCATCTAGACCCAAACTCATCCTGACCTAACCCATCCTAACCTATTTTTTTAATTTACCCATCTTGACCCAAACGCATCTTAACTCATACCCATCCTAACCCATCACCCAACCCAACCAACCCAACCTACCCATTTTGCCACCCCTAACTTAAAGGTTTGTACAATGTGCATTATCATTTGTAATTACTTAAGAACAATAAATCTTACTAAAAAGATTATTCTCTCCATTTGATCTAATTTAATACTCATGTAGAAAGACCATTTTAGTCCTTTACTAACTTCACTAAATTATTATACCATAAGCTTAAAATGTTGTAATTGCTTAATTTTTACCGACGTCATTCACTCATGCTTTATAATATAATATAGATATGTATATAGATGATATGGCACAAACATCTAGTGCGTTATTTTCAGTTTATTTTTTATTAAGAAAAGCTATTAAGTGGCATGCGTTTCTAATAATAGTTAGCTTTTGTGTTACTAATTTAAATTTTTAATGGTACTTTCTGTAACGTTGACGTCCAAAAAATTTTAATACCGACCTTGGACTTTGAGAGTTTTATCATTTGACACGAGATTTCTTGACGTTCTTTGAATCCTTGGGTGGATTCCTAGGACGCTAACCGGAAGCAATTGTCCCAAAAGCCTAAAGGTGTTGAGGGGATTTTATTCGAAAAGCTTACAAAAAAAGATGGGGATTTTTTTTCCACATAGTATAGGACTATAGGTTGTTTTCTTATGTTATAACTAACATAATTCACGTTGACAGCCTTAGTTTGAGGGTTTGTTTACAGGGAAAATCACCAAATTGGCCAAGACTTGGTCAAACTTACCAAAATAGTCACCTCCCATTTTTTGGGAGAGTCGGCTCACAGGTCCCGAGACGTCTTCGTGGGACCTCGGTGATGGACCACTAGCTGAGCGACACCTCACCCATCTCCTCACCCGTCTTTGGAGAGACGGTTCCCGAATCCCAAGACGTCTTTGTGAGACCTCGCCTACACACTTCCCAACTCTTCCTCCTCCTCTCTCTCCCTTTTCTCTCTCCTCTCTCTTTCTCAACCTCTTTGCCAGAGACTTTTGAAGATGGAAATAACAGAAGTCATGTGTTTGTTGTCACAAACCTGCGGAATTGTCCATTACTAAGGTCTCACTAAGTCGATGACTTATAAACAAAACCGACTTAATTGTTCAAACATTTTTTACAGTCTATGTTGGTCATCACAATTTTGAATTTTTTATTTTTATTGATGCAAATGAACACAATTCCACTAAGAGAGAGAGAGAGAGAGAGAGAGAGAGAGAGAGAGAGAGAGAGAGAGAGAGAGAGAGAGAGAGAGAGAGAGAGAGAGAGAGAGAGAGAGAGAGAGAGAGAGAGAGAGAGAGAGAGAGAGAGAGAGAGGGGGTGGAGAAGAGCAGAGCTCCGGTGGAGCACCGCCGCACGCGGCGGCGCGTCTTCGTTTCCCGGCACGTACACCATTCCAAATCACAGATCGGAAGAAAGGAGAGGTGACGTTTTTTTGACATCAGATACGAAGTGACCGAACAGACGGTGGTGGTGGTGCCGGAGACGTCAGCCGGAGAGGTGACGTTTTTTTGTACGTCTCCGGTCTGTCAGTCTCTTGTCTCCGGCAACGTTACAGTCCGTCGGTATTTTGTTTAAACGACGTCGGGAAGTGTGTAAGGAGAGAGAGATATTCATAAGCCATGAATCTTTAACAAGGCAAAAGTCAAAGATATGTATGATAGAAATATGTATCAAGTTGTGTAAAATACTAAATACATTAGTTTGTAATTGTGTATCCATAAGTTGTTAAAATATGTAAATAACAGAAGTCATGTGTTTGTTGTCACAAACATGTGGAAGTCTGATCTGTGGAAGGTTAGAGAGAGAGAGAGAGAGAGAGAGAGAGAGAGAGAGAGAGAGAGAGAGAGAGAGAGAGAGAGAGAGAGAGAGAGAGAGAGAGAGAGAGAGAGAGAGAGAGAGAGAGATCGAAAAAACCTTCACCACATAAGTTAAGAGGACTACAAAAGTATGTCTCGTCCCGTCTCGTCACAATGTTGTATGATTTGATCGAAAAAACCTTCACCACACAAATTAAGAGGACTACAAAAGTATGTCCCATCCTGTCTCGTCACAATGTTGTATGATTTGATCGCAAAAACCTTCACCACACAAATTAAGAGGACTACAAAAGTATGTCCCGTCCCGTCTCGTCACAATGTTGTATGATTTGATCGAAAAAACATTCACCACACAAATTAAGAAGACTACAAAAATACGTTCCGTCCCTCTATCAATGTCTCATTTTTTTTTTGAAAGTCCAACAAAAATACTATTTCACCAAAATAAGTACAGTGTTAATCAAGCTACAGACACCAAAACCATCAATGCCTCATGTTCTACGTTTTTCACGATGACGATAGAGACATGATATGTTAACATTGTGAACAGTAGTAGTTATTTTCTATTGGTCATTGTCACAATAAAAGACTACATATGATTGTTCTCTCTATTTATTTATTTATTTATTTATTTTTATTTTTTTTGCTAATTTGCCTTTTTTTTTTTTTTTTTAACTAATTTGCGTTTCTAGCCCTGAATTTTAACATAGGTATATCATACAACCCAAAACTTTAATTAATTTGTGTATCATACGTTTATACCCATGAATAGATTTAGCATACGGAATCTTAATATTTAATACTAGATTATACCCTAGGAGCATCCCGGGTTGACAAATTTAATCTGACGTGATAATTTTCATAAAACATGATAAATTCCTAAACGAAATTCTAAATTATTAAAAGTAGCTAATCCTAAACAAAATGATGAAATAATATCATCGGAATGTCGATAAAACTTCAACCATACAACAAATTTCCAACAATATTGTGAGTATAAACACTAAACCTCACAATTTGTTTACAATATTTCACAAAATTCATCTAACAATAATAACAAAAAGAAACATAACAATTAATTACCGTATTCTTCCACCGATCCTGCACGTTAACATTAGAGCCGTAATCAATCAAACATTTAGCAACATTGATCCATCCGTGAAGTGAAGCGAAGCAAAGTAAAGCCGAGTATGTGTAACATCCCGTTTTTGTTATATAAATAAAATGTGATGCTTCATATTTATTAGTGGATGCAACGGGTCATTAACCGTCAAAACGAATCAATAACATGTGTGATGGATATTTGTGTAATTAAAAATTAGTTGATGAGTATGTGACAAATAGTATGATTATTTGTAATGTGACATCTAGATGAGTAATCGGTATTATAGGAGACCGTTTAGTAATAATATAATATATTATTTTATATTTAGCCCTACTCCGTTTTTAATGAAACTGAGGTCAAAACATAGAGAATAATAAGTCCGTCTCAACAGTATGTTCGTATTTTTATAAAACGTTATAGGTTAAAAGTTATACAAGATAAACGAGTGAAGCAGCTGAATTAATAATAATAATAATAATAATAATAATAATAATAATAATAATAATAATATTTAAACCATTAATATGTGAATGTATTATGGGTGCACGTGTGTGCAAATTGTGAATTGCTATTGCAATGTTCGCAACGAAGAATTTTCAAGTATATGCTTAAGTCGGTTACAAATGTACTCTTAATTTAATAATAAATAATATGTGACAATATATCCACATAAGATATAGGCAGTCGGTTCACATACGGTGAACATGTCTACCTAAACGAATTGTTTAGATATTTCTTAACATTTAAGCAAGCACTATATATATACACACACTAGCCATCATAAGAGTTAGTTACACAATTTCAAGCTTCTGCTTGCTTAGGACGGACAGGTAAATATGTTCCTTTAATTTAAATACTAGTTTCATTTAAGTTTTAATATTAGTATTATTATTAATTATTAAGAGTAGTTTAGCGATACTATTTTTAAGTATTAGGATTATTATTGGGGGTGGGTATTGGGTAGCCTAGCCTTAGTTAGGCATGGACTGATCATCCATGCTTAAACAAGGTAGTGCTGACCAATATCCAACTGTAATAATAATTAGTTAGGTGTACCATTACCTAACCTAGGGATGTATAATTGTATCAGGACCCTGAGATAGTACCTGGTCGTATAGCGCTGTCAACTGTTAAAGCAACTGATAAAGAGGTGAGTTACTTAAACTATTTTCAAAACGTGATACTTGCTCATAAAATTGTTTTGGTGGTGATTGATCATGTATATGCATCGAACCATAGGTGTGGCATCCAGGGTGTTATATATATTATAATGATCATTATATTTTCCCATGGGGGGGGGGCATACACTTACAGTCTGCTGTGGAATTGATAGACTTTGTGAGCCTACTGTGGAATTGGTAGGCCACGGGTGGGTCTGCTGTGGAATTGGTAGACCATGTGTGTGAATATATAATGCTTAGTCCGGATTATGATTATGGTGACATGCATGGAGCTCATACTTGATCAATAAAATGTTTATGTGGGTATTTTACTGATGAGTCAGTTTATGTGACTCACCAGCTGTGTGCTGACGTATTTTTAATACTCGAGCATGTATCACAGGTTGGTGGTGTAAGGAATGGGAGTTCCTAGCTGAGAGTTGGAATACTTTAGACGATTCATCTTATTATAGTTAAGCTTGGTTTAGCTTGGTGGTACTTGGATCGCACTGGCTTGTAATAAATACTCAAGTTATTTAATGAGATTACGTTTCCGCTTTAAGTTTGTGCCGACTGGTCACTGTAAGAGCCCCGACCTGGGCGGGGTGTGACAAGTTGGTATCAGAGCTTTAGTTTAAGAGATTTAGGTACTCATTGAAGTATCTAGACGTAAACTAGGAGTGATAAGCCAAGTAGAAGTGCCAATCTTAGTAGGCGGAGGCTAGTGTAATAGAGGATGTATATGATAGGTATGCCGAAATTTATGATGGAAGGACCATATGGTAGTTGGGAGTATCATAGTATGTCTCATATATTGTTTTCATACCTGGCCAGTATGAAGGTTAATGTATGACACTGCTATGATCTCGCAAACATCATATTGTACTAAAATCCATAATTAGTAGGCAAGGATTTAGGAATGTAGCTGGACTTTAGGATTATGCTAATAAAACTTGTATACAAGTTTGGCTATGCGAGAATATAGTGCTTACTCTATTTCTATTTGCTTTCTTTGTGTGACAATATTGATAGGAGAATAATAAGAGTTGATTTTATGTGTCCGGGGTAACTAGTGGAGTTTGTATACATAGTCTAGCTATACGAGTGTATGTCTCAAAGTATGCCAATGGTTTATGAGTAGCATAGAGGAGTATGCATATTTGGGGATATTAAATGAAACCGTAGTATACGTAAAGCAGATAGGGCGATATAAGGCCTGAATAAAATACCTTGGACAGGTTAGTTGTGTAATCAAGTAAGAAACTTAACTAAACTTGGTATCTCCACTTTCCTATGATAATTAATTAGAACCAGGCTCGGAAGTGACCCAAAGACAGCTTGTAGTGGAGTAAGGAAGGCATTTGAAGCCGATGATTTATTTTTCTACTCGGTGATATATAAAATTCTCTTAGGAGTTTAGTCAGAAATATCAAAGGTGCATTAGTTGAGAATCCTTTAGAAAAGGTTAATGTATCAATGGTTGATATTCAATCAACCAGGCGCACATACAAGGATGGTAGGCCTTTCAAGCTGAGGTATTAGAAACCAAAGCAACGATCACTTTTGGGATACATTAGAAGAAAATCCTAGACGTTCATAATCCAGGGCGACCCAGTTTTAGGGGTTATAAAAAGAAACGTGGACCTGCACTTCAATGTTCGACAGACGGAAAAGGACGTTCTTGTCCATGTCACAAGTTTGTTTGTAGAAATCGTAAGAAACCCATGCACACCTGGTATCAATGTAGAGAGCCTCGTTAGTGCTTTTAATATTTTAAGGATTGATGTCCTAAGAATAAGAGAATGAAGAACCAGATGGGGGAAGGTGTAGAGCTTTAGACATAAAGATTGAAGAAGCCATAGGAACCTTGACGTGATAATGGGTACGATACTAGTAAACAATTTCTATGCTAAGATACTTTTTGATACTGGTGTTGATAGAAGTTTGATATGTGAAACTTTTAGAGTTTTGTCTAACTAGGTTCTCTGCAAGTTAGATAAACCATCTATAGTAATAGTAGCAAATGGATGAGATAAGAAATTAGGAGTTATATCAAGGATTGTATCATCTAAATAAGTAAATACCTCGATACCTATAGACTTACTATCAATGAAACTTGGAAAGTGGAACATAGTACTATGGATGGATTGATTAGCTAGTTTCCAAACTTGCATATTGGGCGATAAGAAGTAAATTCGTATCAGGGACCCGAAGGGAAAACTTTAATAATCGTTTGCGGGAAAACCTAATAAACCCATAAGCTTCATTACCATGATAAAGGAAGGTAAATGCATCCGAAAGGTCACCTAGCTTATCTGGTGTATGCACTAAGAAACTAAGAAAAGATGAGAATTTAGAGGGTGTGCCAGTAGTGGTCGAATTTCATGAGATATCTCCTAAAGATCTTTCTAGACTACCATATGAAAAAAAAATTGAATTTAACATCGACTTAGTCCTGGGTGACCGTTATTACTATAACCATGTACCGCATCGCCCTGACTTGAAAGGATGAATTAAGAAACCGAATGCAGAAGTTACTTGACAAAGGGATTTATATATATATTTTAGCACATCGCCATAGGTCTTTGTCAAGAACAAGGATGGCTCATTAAGGATGTATATTGATTATGGACCTGGATAAGATCACAGTAAAGAATCGATACCCATTCCTAAGGATCAAAGATTTTTATCAACTATAAGTCACCTGCTAGTTCTTGAAAATAGACATAAGGTCTAAATATCATCGGCTGAAGGTACGAGCAGAAGACATACCTAAGATTGATTTTAGGACAAGTTGTGGTCCTTACGAGTTCTAAGTGATGCCTTTTAACGTCGCTAACACACCAGGCACTTTTATGAATCTTATGAACCAAATCTTTAAACTATACATCAATCAATTCATATTCATCTTCATAGATTGTATTCTCATCTATTCCAAGTGAGGAAATCCACGAAGGACGTATCTTTGTGATCCTTAAATGGTTAGAGGAAGATAAGATTTATGTCAATGTAGTGGTTGATACCCATAACCAGGAGGTTAGGACACGATACGATACGATCACTGTGAGTTGTAAGTAATGCCATAAGACCAACATATTTGTAGTAGTTGTAGATCTCATTAATTGAGTTGCAAGACAAATGCGTCGTGGCGGGTAGGGTATATGATACAAGAGGAAACTCATAAGTCAAAATACGTCGTATACCCTAGTGGCAATAAAAGGTAGGATTTAGGAAATAATTATTGTTAGCTGGGAATAAAAAGCTATACCACGAAACAAGTAGAGAAATATCTTACCTACCTAAAAGTCAACGCAGAGCATCTGAAACCATTTGGCTATCTATAGGAACCTGAAATCCCATGATGGAAACGAGAGATGATAATAATGGACTTTGTTTCTAAGCTTCCATGATCGAGTCATGGGCACAAATTAGGTAATAATTGATAGGTTCGCAAAGTCTACACACTTTACCTATCATTGACGACAAATGAAATGTAAGTCGAGCCGTACACTAAATAGATTGTCTTATGACACGAGATGATTACATGAGCTATATTTAAGAAAGAGATTTTTCTCCTTAAGATTCGGCCAAGGGTTTTAGAAAAAGCTGGGAACTCAAATATATCTGAGTAGCGCATATGACACCCAGACTAACGGGCAAAATGAATGCACCAATCAAGCCTTAGAAGGTATACTACGTGCATACATAATAAATTTTAGTAGTAGTAGTAAGGACGATCATTTAGCATTAATCAAACCTTCGTACAATAATAGCTACACCACCATATGAATCCTTATATGGGAAAAAAAATGTAGAACGCCCATCATCTGGACTAAAGTATGCGACAACCTATCTAGACATTGGGTTTTATATGAAACAACTGATAGAGCAGTTATGTCATAAAACGATAAAATATTACATAGGAAGTGATGACGAGATGAAGCGGTTTTCACCTCATTAGTTAAAAGTTGATAGGTTTCGAGGACGAAACCTAATTTAAGTGGGGTATATTTGTAACATCCCGTTTTTGTTATATAAATAAAATGTGATGCTTCATATTTATTAGTGAATGCAATGGGTCATTAACCGTCAAAACGAATCAATAACATGTGTGATGGATATTTGTGTAATTAAAAATTAGTTGATGAGTATGTGACAAATAGTATGATTATTTGTAATGTGACATCTAGATGAGTAATCGGTATTATAGGAGACCGTTTAGTAATAATAATATATTATGTTATATTTAGCCCTACTCCGTTTTTTAATGAAACTGAGGTCAAAACATAGAGAATAATAAGCCTGTCTCAACAGTATGTTCGTATTTTTATAAAACGTTACAGGTTGAAAGTTATACAAGATAAACGAGTGAAGCAGCTGAATTAATAATAATAATAATAATAATAATAATAATAATAATACTTAAACCATTAATATGTGAATGTATTATGGGTGCACGTGTGTGCAAATTGTGAATTGCTATTGCAATCTTCGCAACGAAGAATCTATACATATAATAAACTAAAGTCATTTTAATGACATGACATTCAAAGAGGCATTCTCTTCCTTGAATGTGTCATGTGTCATCCTATGTGGCATTGAGATATTTTAGGAAAAAAAATAATTTAAAAACAAAATTGGATTTTTCACCCTCATGTTTCCTCCCATAATTTTTAAACGTTAGTATCTTTAATATATGAGATTTTTTAAAGAAAAAAATTACACCAAATTAACGAGCGTTTTATTATCTTTCCAACGAGTACCATAGTGCTATATAAACAACGGAGAAATTTTTTTGTGGGGTTTCGTTCATATAGGAAAAAAAAACAAAAAGTGTTCAGGTAAATCATTAATCATGTATAGACAAGTCACTAATTATGTTTAAATCAGTAAATATGATTTTTTTTTCAACCAGAGCCGAATAGTTTAATAGACGTATACGTTGTTTTAAGTTAGGTATCAATATTAATATGTTAGAGTTGTACATTTGTTTAGTCTTTAGGATAGGTGTTACTATTAGAGTTACATTAAAGTTCTACATTCTTTTAGGTTAGGTGTTAGCATTGGAGGTGTACATTGTTAATTTGTTTTAGGTTAGATATTAATATTAGAGTTATACACCAATCTATTTCATATGTAAAATTGATGTATCATAATAAATTTCTCAACCCGGGACGCTCCCGGGGTATAATCTAGTGTATATATACTGCAAAGGGATTAATCCTACATGTCATACTCTTATGCAATTTCTTCTTTGAGAGATGCATCATAGGATGTGATGTGGCAACTCTAAACCAATTAAAAAAATAGAAATAAATATGATTTAACCTAATCTATTATAATCTTTAACCTAATCTATTAAATGTCTAATCTACTAAATCTAAATATTAAACTTTTATTATTTTATCTCTCGTGTTTCCTCCCATAACTTTTAAATGTTAATATCTTTTATATATGAGATTTTTTAAAGAAAAAAATTACACCAAATTAACGATCATTTTATTATCTTTCCAACAAGTACCATAGTGCTATATAAAAATCGGAGAAAAAAATGACTATTTTTTGTAACTCGACAGGTATTGTGTAGGATTTGGGATTAGTTTAAAAAAAATTGTGGGTTTGGGTCGGGTCTGGGATTAGGTGATACCCGACCCGATTATCCGAAACAAGATACCCAAATACCCGAACTACATACCCGATTATATACCCATGAATTTTTTAGCGCATCACATAACCCTTAGACTAATGCGTTCGATATTTCAATAATTAACTTTTTTTTCTTATTTCATGTTAGTTCTTTTTAGAATGATCAATTACAAACTTCCGAATTCATTTGTAATGGCACAAGATTTATACCGCGGCGCAGAGATTCGTTTTTTTTTTATTTGAATATGATAACTTATGGCAGAAATTTGTTTAAAATAATAATATATTTTATTATGTTATACTAGATTATACCCCGAGAGCGTCTCGGGGTTGAGAAATCTAATATGACATCAATTTTACATATGAAATAGACTAATGCGCTTCATATTTACATACATGAAAGCTTCGGATAGCACCTAATCTAAAACAATTAGCAATGTATATCTCCAATGTTAGGGTATAACTCCGTTGTTAACACGTAACCTTAAACAGTATAATTCTAATGTTAACATGTAACCTAAAATAATGTATAACTCTAATATTAATACCTAACCTAAAACAATATACAACTCCAATAGTAACACCTAAACTTCCCTAACAGTAACATTATCCGAATCACCACTCCCATTGACCTTCTCAATACTGTCCATACTAACCCCAAGCCGACTCGCTAACAACTCGACATTATCCCCTTCCTTCATCACATAACTCATCAAATAATTCCACAACTCATTAGAACATCCACATTTCAAATGTAACAACACCACCGCCCCTACTCGCGTCGGCCGTGTAAAATTCCCTAAATAACACCAGCTAAACATGTTACAATTTTAACCTGTATTGCAGTTTTTTTAATCAAAGTTGCTTAGTTTTTGGTAGAGTTCAAAAGAGATTTCCTTAATAATCAATCTTTCCTGAATCTCATTGCCTTAATATAGAAGCCATATGGAGTTGCAGCTCACATGTTACACAACAACAATAAGCCAACACTAATTGTTTTTAACAAAAAATGTTAGTTGAAAGGAGATGTATTTTACAAACTTCTCTTCTGTTGATCTGAAACTCACGTTGATCTGAAACTCATGTTGGGTTGCAATGATAAGAATAATAATATTAATAATAATAATAATTAAGTTTCAAAAAGAAAAGTCATACTTCATCCTACATAATATACTTGTCGTTCTGTTGATCTGAAACTCACGTTGGGTTGCAATGATAAGAATAATAATATTAATAATAATAATTAAGTTTCAAAAAGAAAAGTCATACTTCATCCTACATACCTTCGCTTCCTATTGATCTGAAACAGACGATGGGATGCAATGATAAGAATCGGGAGTATATTATGTTTTGGAATGATAGTGATCACACCATAGGTAGGATGGTTAATTAGGGCTTCGGTTGAAGTTTTTTGTAATGTGATAGGATTATTATTTTTTTAAAACTTATATACCACTTGCCACATAAGATGACACATGGCACACTTAAGAGGGAGAATGTCTCATTGAGTGTCAAGTCATCAAAAATGCTTTGGTTTATAATATGTATAGAAGATTAGATATTTCAACCTGGAACGCTCTGCTTAAATCGGTTTCAAATGTACTCTTAATTTAATAATAAATAATAAATAATATGTGACAATATATCCACATAAGATATAGGCAGTCGGTTCACATACGGTGAACATGTCTACCTAAACGAATCTATATCTATATCTATAATAAATCAAAGCATTTTTAATGACATGTCATAATATTATGCAATCTCTCTTTTGAGAGATGCCACATAGGATGTGATGTGGCAACTCTAGACCAATTAAAAAAAAGGAATAAATATGGTTTGAATATTATTTATATAATCTATTAAATACCTAATCTACTAAATGTAAATATTAAAACTTTATTATTTTCTCTCTCATATTTCCTCTCATAACTTTTAAATGTTAATATCTTTTATATACGAGATTTTTTAAAGAAAAAAATTACACCAAATTAACGAGTGTTTTATTATCTTTCCAACGAGTACCATAGTGTTATATAAAAAACGGAGAAAAAAAACGACTATTTTTTGTAACCCGACAGGTATTGTGTCAGGTTTGGAATTAGTTTAAAAAAATGTGGGTTTGGGTCGGGCCTGGGATTAGGTGATACCCGACCCAATTACCTTTTTTTATATTATAATATGATAACTTATTGTAACATCGCGTAATTTTTGTTACTTTTGCATGTATTTTAAATTCTATATTTAACAAATTCCAAGTTCGCCTTTATTCACTTCTTTATGTTACTTCTACCAATTCTTGATGTGTCGTCAATATAAATTATCCCATTCAATTTAGACACTATAACAAGAAACTCTTTCGGTTAAGATCTTAATATATATTTATTTTATTTTTAAATAAAACATATATATATATATATATGTTTTTAATACTTTCAGATAAAAAAAATAAACCGTGATGTATGTCTTTTTGACTTTTGACAACACCCAACATAGAATGAACTAGAGATTATGAAAATTAAAATCTCAATGACGCATTTTCAATAAACCAAAGAGGGATCCATTTCCCCTAAATATCACTATATGGCTAATAATTATGCTATTGTGAAAGTCTTGAATAAGAAGGTCATAGTTAAAGACAGTTGAAAGGCTTTCAAAATATGAAACCAATTTTTTATTTAAAAAGAAAAGAAAAGTATTGATATTGTAAGTGATTTCTGCTTAGTGCACTAGAAGCACCTAATAATAGGGTTAGGATCAAATACACAGTGAAAGAAAAATAGGAAGTCGTAGGAAGGGTATCAAACGGACTCCGATTGAACTCATTCAAGCGGCATTGGAACCGTTTTATCGAACCCTACAACGTGAGTTTTTAGGTCTTCGTTTTTTTGAGGTTTTAGCTTGTGGTTTTTAGAATATGCGTTATATCATTGTGTCTTTCATGTACCATTGTGTCTTTTTCTTATTTTCATCATTGTGTCATTTTTTCAATTGATTGTGTCTTTTTTCTTCAGCATTGTGTTATATTTTTTAGCACTGTGTTATATTTTGTGGCTCATTGTGTCATATTTCATGATTTATTGTGTTTTTTGTATTCTTCTCACCCTTCTCATTTTTATTACCTTGTGTAGAATAACTTGACCCCCTAATAATAATAATACTGTTATAGATTTTTTCTAATGATTTGGATAAACATCGACCGATACTACTAAACCAATTAATTTAATGAAAACATATAAAAGCAATTGCTTAATGTTGTGGTTCGGTGTTCTTTTGTTTGTAAAAAAAAACTCGATGTCCACAGCTTAAACAATTAGGCCATTCCCTATTAATTAAACTTCTAACCTCTATCTAGGGTTGAGTTATTCTACAAAGGCTACAAAAAATGAGAAGTGTGAGAAGGATACAAAAAACACAATAGATCATGAAATATGACACAATTAGCCACAAAATATAACACAGTGCCAAAAAATATAACACAATGCTGAAGAAAAAAGACACAGTGAATTGAAAAAATGACACAATGATGAAAATAAGAAAAAGACACAATGGTACATAAAAGACATAATGATATAACGCATATTTGTAAAAACTACAAGCTAAAACCCCAAAAAACGAAGACCTAAAAACTAACGTCGTAGGGTTCGATAAGACGATTCCAATGCCGCTTGAATGAGTTCAATCGGAGTCCGTTTGATACCCTTCCTACGACTTCCTATTTTTCTTTCACTGTGTATTTGATCCTAACCCCCTCTATCTAATCTCCTCCTAACCACCCTAATAACTCCATTTAATACCCAACCATCTTAACCCACTTATAAATACACCTCCTCCTCATCCTTTAACTCTTTGCTCACTCTATATCACCCTCTAAATCTCTCTCAAATCCTCAAGTTTTCAAGCCAACTTCCTGTTTTGCATCAGTGAGTTTCTTGGCTTAAAACTTCATCTTATTTTCTTTTTTTTTCCTTATCTTTTCTATCCAAAACTCCTTGGAGAAGCCTCTAGGATCTTCCCCGTATTTATCCACATGAGTGTGATAAGGGTAGAGCACCTAAAAGAGGTCCAAAGGTGTTATTTTCTGATTTGTTTTTATGTTCTTAGTTATACTATGTATTATAAACTACTTTCAATCTTCTATCTTATTGTCCTATTAGTAATCTTTTGGAAGGTTTGTGGTTACACCCTACCTTACCAACTCTCTTGACCCTTCTTATGCTATGGATTTATCCACACTAGAAAGGGGAAATCTCGTGTCCAAAACCCACGTTTATTCCATAAGCGAAGTGGTTATGACATGAGCATATCAAATGGATTCACATTCCTAACCTTATACCATCCGAATCATCTATGATGATTTTGTGCTTGGTCTAACTTAATCTCATGATCATCCGGATTGCCTTAAAGACAATTTGTGCTTGGTTTGCCTAAAAGGCTTGCATGACTCTCGTGAATCTATAATCTAAACTCGAACCTAAGACTCTTTATTTTTCTAATTCTAGTTAACCAAGGCTAAGGAACTAATCCCCCAAGACTCATTCTTTTGGAACCTTGCTAAAACGCACCCAAAGGTGAGTTCATACTTGTCCCCCTTTTATTCTTTATTCTTTGGGGCTCAACATGTATCACTATCAAAACTCAAACGATTTTAAACTCTACAATCTATTATGCTTAGTCTAAAGTCTATCATATTCTAAATTCTATCATGCGCAATCTAAAGTCTATTATATGCTTGTACGCTATGCTATGTAGAATTATTTACTCTAACATACAAATGTTCATATAGTTGACAACCCACCTTGCATGTATAGCGCTATAGGATTGGCTATCCGCCCCCTACATGGGTCATGTTAAGCAAAATTCTTCGTGGCTAGTCGCCATTTGTATGGTTCTCTTGCATATGCCTATAAGCAAAACTTTATTATACTAGGTATGTATGTCAAAACTAGTATGCTCACCAATGCTTTATGTGTTGACGGATATTTTATACATGTTGCAGGATATATTTGTTGCAGGACATTTCAAGAAAACTACTTAGGATTGGACATAAAAACTCACTCTAGTTCAAGTTGTTATATTCTTGTTGTTGTGTTTTTCGTTATTTAAACTACTTGTATTTCTATTTTTAGACAATAAATGAAATTCTATCTTTAAACTATATTGTCACAAAATCTAGTGTCATGAAGTCTTTGAACAATCTACCACTAAGTCTCACCTCGATGATTCCGCCATCGGTTGGGGTGTGACACTTATGGCAGAGATTTGTTTAAAATAATAATAATAATAATAATAATAATATATTGGCATATGCCATTTTAATAGTTCAGATACTTCTAATTTTATTTACTTTACTTAGATTTCTCAACCCGGGACGCTCCCAGGGTATAAACTAGTTGTGTAGATATTTCTTAACATTTAAGCAAGCACTATATATATACACACACTAGCCATCATAAGAGTTAGTTACACAATTTCAAGCTTCTGCTTGCTTAGGACGGACAGGTAAATATGTTCCTTTAATTTAAATACTAGTTTCATTTAAGTTTTAATATTAGTATTATTATTAATTATTAAGAGTAGTTTAGCGATACTATTTTTAAGTATTAGGATTATTATTGGGGGTGGGTATTGAGTAGCCTAGTCTTAGTTAGACATGAACTGATCATCCATGCTTAAACAAGGTAGTGCTGACCAATATCCAACTGTAATAATAATTAGTTAGGTGTACCATTACCTAACCTAGGGATGTATAATTGTATCAGGACTCTGAGATAGTACCTGGTCGTATAGCGCTGTCAACTGTTAAAGCAACTGATAAAGAGGTGAGTTACTTAAACTATTTTCAAAACGTGATACTTGCTCATAAAATTGTTTTGGTGGTGATTGATCATGTATATGCATCGAACCATAGGTGTGGCATCCAGGGTGTTATATATATTATAATGATCATTATATTTTCCCATGGGGGGACATACACTTACAGTCTGCTGTGGAATTGGTAGACTGTGTGAGCCTACTGTGGAATTGGTAGGCCACGGGTGGGTCTGCTGTGGAATTGGTAGACCATGTGTGTGAATATATAATGCTTAGTCCGGATTATGATTATGGTGACATGCATGGAGCTCATACTTGATCAATAAAATGTTTATGTGGGTATTTTACTGATGAGTCAGTTTATGTGACTCACCAGCTGTGTGCTGACGTATTTTTATTACTCGAGCATGTATCATAGGTTGGTGGTGTAAGGAATGGGAGTTCCTAGCTGAGAGTTGGAATACTTTAGACGATTCATCTTATTATAGTTAAGCTTGGTTTAGCTTGGTGGTACTTGGATCGCACTGGCTTGTAATAAATACTCAAGTTATTTAATGAGATTACGTTTCCGCTTTAAGTTTGCGCCGACTGGTCACTGTAAGAGCCCCGACCTGAGCGGGGTGTGACAGTATGATTATCATAATCCTTACTGAAGAACATTTTGACCCCGCTAACATACACAAAAAAAACATCAAAAACTCAAAATCTTAAACCGTTCCATTAACAACAATCCAACAGACAAATTCAAAAAACATGTATGCAAATAAACACAAATAAATAAAAACTTTTATTTTTTTAATATTGTTTTTAATGAGTTTAGCGTGTGATTTTTTTTTATAAAAGATAGTGTGTATATATGTAGAGTAGATGGTGAGTAAATGGTGAGGTAAATAATATAAATAGAAAAGTTAATTTTATTTAAATAAATCCGACCTTTTGGAACGGTCATATAGCCTAATTAACGTTAAAAAAAATCATCGGAGAGGAGGGGGATTTATCCCCGTTTTCATCGAAGTATGAGGGCAATGTTCATCGTGGGTGAAGGGGGACACCTATCAAATCTACTTTTTAAAAAATGAAGAATCCACTCACAAAATATAGTGAATGGGATGTGAGTGCTCTAAAATATGATATGCATGTTTTTTTTTTTTTTTTTTGGGAAAATGGATTTTAATACTCCCAACTATAGCTTATTAGCGGATAATATTCCCAACTTTAACTTTGGCCAATAGCACTCTAAACTTTCAACTTATTTTCTTTCATCACTTTCAGACTTAACGACGTTAGTTTTTATCCTACGTGGCTAGCAGAAGATGGCGTGGCATTGATTATGTGTAAAAACCAAAACTTATATGTGGCCGAAATATAAAAACCAAAACTTAAGGGGCATTTTTTTACAATAAACTTTCAACTTAAAAATCCCAATCCCCCCCCCCCTCTCTCTCTCTCTCTCTCTCTCTCTCTCTCCCTCTCTCTCGCTCTCTCTCTCTCTCTCTCTCTCTCTCTCTCTCTCTCTTAACCACTACCACCACATCAACCCCTCCCACCACTGTCTGCCACCAACACCACTACCAACCCATCAGTCATCACCTCCTAACAGTCATCATCCCCTTTCTCTCTGTGTCACTTTCTCTCTTTAAACCACCACCACCCTTCACCGGAAACCACCACCACCCACACCTATCCTCCTACCTTTTCTCTGCTTCCTCCTACCACACTCAAACCCATCTCAATCGGAGTTTCGTCAACAACATCGAACCCAACCCTCGAACCCATCTTCAGGTGTTTTGTAAGAGAAAAAGAAGAGAATATCGATTGGGGTTGGTTAAAGATTGGTTTTTGGTGGATTTTAGCTAAGGTTTCGATTAGGGTTGGTGGTGGTTAAAGATTGGTTTCGTCGAGACTGTGTTTCCGGTGGTAGGGTTTCGTGTGGCGTCTGAAATTGTTGGTGCTGGTGTCGGTCATGGTGGCGTCGTCGAGACTGTGTGTGGTGGGTGGTGCAGTGGTGGTGTTTGGTGCGGTGGTGGAAGCTGTGGTGGTTGTGGTGGAAGGTGTGGTGGGTGGTGGTTGTTGGTGATTTAGAGAGAGGAAAGGGGTGGGGGGGGTTGTCTGTCAACAGAAGGGGAAGAGGGGGTGGATTTATAACATTTTAATAATAATAATAATAATAATAATAATAATAATAAAAATGATAATAATAATAATAATAATAAAAAGTTTCATAAATATCCCAAAGTTTAGGTTTTTACATTTGGACCACGAAGACTAACCAGGTTAGACCTTCGTTAGTTTGGGAGTGATGAAAGAAAATAAGTTGAAAGTTTAGAGTGTTATTGACCAAAGTGAAAGTTGGGGGTATTATCCGCCAATAGGCTATAGTTAAGAGTATTAAAATCCATTTTCTTTTTTTATTTATGTAATTGTTTAGGTTTGTTTTGGGCCTTTTTCAAATTGTGTGCAGTTTGTTTTGGGCCTTTTCCAAATTGTGTATAACTCCTTATAAATCCATTGTTTGGATATGCATGTTTTTTTTTCATGTAATTGTATAGGTTTCATGTTTCTATCATATTGAATGAAGATGTAAGCTGATTAAAATCGTTTTGCTCAAAGTGCTAAGTACGTTAAATCCTTTGTGTAGGAAAATCAAGACTATCTTTGTATAATGTTTGATGAAATCACAAGAGCAAAATTATTAATTCCACTGAAATACTCAAGTTAGATTAATCAAAAGGATAAGTGAGGGTAAACGTTGTTTCTTTTTAACGGAGAAGGAGATAACTTTTATTCCACGAGACAAAACACTTCGAGTACAACGACACTGTTTCCTAACTAGAAGTTAGAAAACCGAACATAAGAGTCAAAAGTTACAAAATACTAAAAAATTTGTCAAACTTTTTAGAAGACAAGTAGACAACAGCATATCTTATAATTTGATGGTTGAGTACACATGTAAATAAATGAATTATTCATGCTAAACCTGCATTGATTAGAATGATTGTTCCATTTGGAAGACAAAAATAATTTGAAGTAATTAGTTAATAAGCAAAAGTAGTGATGTAATAATAGGCCAGAAGCAGGCTTTGTCTAGCATGCTTCCACTTTATGGAAGCACCCAAAATTTCAAGCATTCATGTTTTTATAGAGAAAAAAAAATACCTTTGTGATTTTCATTTCTAAATATTCAATCCAAATTAAATTTACACATTGTTGATAGTATTTTGTAATTATAACTTCCCAATTATGTCTATAAGCTTTTTATTATTTCCTCGTTAGTTTGTTAGAGGGCTATACTTTAGACTTTTAAATGTTTCCATATTTAAAATCTAGGAAAAACAAAAAAGAAAAATACCAATATGTTTGTGTTAAATAAATTTCTATGTCGTCATGGGGCATCCTGGTTGGTAAGTGGTTTGTTTCCCAACCAAAAGAATAGGAGTTTAAATCCTACAAAGTGCATATTTTGATATATTTATCTTAGAAATTACTTGGTTTCAATCAAACTTTGATTATATTAACAATTGATACACATGTACTACAAGAAGACTCGATATAAAAAAAACCATAACTAAATAATCGGTTTCTAGTTGATTCGATTATTTTAATTATATTTAAAAAAAATATTGTATTTTTATAGTAGCTATTCAGTTATTTGATTTGTTGGCTCACCGCTTTTTGTAACCTTGAAATACATGCCACAAACAAGAGGGTGTTTAACTCGCTATTTTTCCCCTCCTTTTAACTTAGGACTTATTCAACAAGTCAAAGTTAAAAACAAAGTGTTTGGGTAATTGTTTAAAAAAGAACTTTTAAAAGAATTTGTGCTTTGAAAAGGAGGAAAAGTAATTGTAACTTATGGGATTAAAGAGCTTTTGAGGTGGGAAAAAGTCATAAGGAGAAAGGAGAAGGAGAGCCAAACATGCTCCAAGTTTCACGTATTTACTTTATATTCATGAATCGGCATATTGCCTTTGAAAGTACATTAAAACTATCAAAGATGCATAATCTTGTTGAATATTAATACCTTCATATGAACAAATAAAAGAAAAGTAAAATAATGTCTCAAAAAAGAAAAAAAAAGGCTTTCCTACTTTTACAAACTTGTCCCTAATTCATTTCACATTTCTGTCTTGATAAAGAAAAGCCACAACACAATTGGTAAAAGTGCACAAAATGTGTAGAATATGTCTAGAATTAAGGAGTATGAGTCAGCTCTTAAAAAAACTATTGAACTGTAAGTTACCACAAAATGATAATGTGAATATCTTAACATTAATATCATTATTGTTATTATTATTTTAGTAGAAATCAAGCATACAAAATCTTCAAATTGCACATATAATTTGAAATTATGATATGCTATTTTCACTAGTAAATAGTAATTGAGTTGGAGAAGGAATTACATGAGAACTTGAAACACCAACACAACTAGACATTCCTCATCTAGTCACCCTTTGACTTTTGGACCAACTCAATCTTTGACCGTTGACTTTTAGACCATCCCAATTCAAGATTCTAAAATATGATGCAAATCTTTCTTCCCAGAATGTTGCTTAAAAATCCACTTCCATACCTTACTATGCCCTTTACTTCCCTTCTTAATCCCCCTCTCATTAACACTAATCCTACATGATGATGATGATCCACCACCACACCCACTATCACCCCCAACGCACCCACCGACATCCGACGGGTTTTTAAAAACAGAGTACTCTGTTCTCGACCGATCCGATAAATCAAGTTTCAAATCAATAAAACTAGAATCATCATGAATTCTACTAAACTCACTCTCTTTCGCCGAAAAACCGGTTTCGAAATCCATCAAACCACCTCTAAATCCACTCTTTCTTGGCTCAGACTCATTAAAATCAGATATTTTAGCACTTGAATATCTCATATCACTAACACTACCACCATCATGATCCAAACCACCTCCCCTATAACTACAAAGAGACCTACACCTAGACACATCCATTCCACACTCAGACACCCAATCACTGTTTCTCTCTCTAAACTCCTCTTTCTCTCTCTTCTTCTTAAAAAGCTTACCAATCCTCCAAAACCCATTACTCTTCTTCACCTCAACAACACAACTATTGCTTCTTTTAAGCAAAAACACATCCTCTGTTTCTGCTTTTTTGCTCTGTTTCACATGTGAAAAAAGTGTCTTTTGTTCATCACCACTGCCTGCTTTCTCATTCTCTATCAAAAAAGATATCCTACCAACACTTCCAACATCCACAGTACAAGAAGAGTTCCTGTATGATGAAACATCAGAGCAAGAACATGAAGAAAGCCTCTGTTCTCCACAATCAGTACACACAAGCTTTAGCAGCCTGTCTTTAAGGCAGTATGCACATATTCCAACTTGTGATGAAGATGGATGCTTCTTACATTGCACACTAGATGATGATGATGAGTAGTATAAGTTGTAATCTGAGTAGAAGTTGTTGTACTCTTGATTTGTTTCAACAGATTTGCCTCTCTCCTTCATGAGTTTGTGTAAAAATAGATGATATGAATGTATAATGTATTGTATAAAGTTTATACAATGTTTTTGAAAGATTGTGTGTGTGAAGAGATGAAATGAATGTTGTGTGAATAGGCTGACAATATTTGTAGGATGATGTTGAGTTATCAAGAATGGAAAGATACTATGGATATTGACTTATGAATGGGAAAAAGGTGTAAATACAAGGCATGTAAGAATAAAATCAAGAAAACTTGAACTTTAAGTTATGGTATTGATGAATTGGGCCTATTTTTTCTGCTGGCATAATTAAATTTGGCTTAAAGTGATGTGACACATGGAGTGAAAAAATGGAACAAGTAATCATAAATAGTATGCATGTCTAGAGTTGTCCTTTTTGTAGCACTTTTAGTGAATTTGGATGGATTGAAGCTGCGAAGACTTGTGTGCATTGGTCGGTTTTAGGCTTAAATTAAAAAAAACAAAAAACCCTGAAAAACTCGGTTTTTAGTTTGTTTTTTGAAAATTACGTGTTTTTTAGCTGATAGAATTTTTTTGGTTAATTAATAATTAAATGATTATTTTTTGGAAATTACGTGTTTTTTAGCTGAGTGGTGAAGGATTTAACCACACTTTGAGAAATAATTGGCATTTAGGTATTTTAACTTCAAAATACAATTTAAATGTGTTCATTCAATCATTTTGTATATTGTAATTAAAGTCACGGCATTGCATGAAATCAAAGAAAAGTGCGAGGAAGAGGGGGGGGGGGGGGTTGTTTCATGTGATTTGATTTAATAGTAGAAAGAAACAAAGTTAGTCTCACTGACTAAATTGACAAGAAATGGATCGAGGCCAAGAAATGGACAGTGTTAAGACCGAAAACCGGTATTTTTAGCAACCTACATGGATGAATACAACAACTGCCATAAAATTAATTACATTAAATAAATTCTACTTTGTAAGACAATTATATTTAAATAACATCAAACTATAAATCATTGCTCGATAATAATCCTAAGTTATAAGGTGACCAATGGTACTCCTAGCTTTCATTTAACTTGCTAAGGGCAATCATCCACTCAAGGAAAAGTAGACTCTGGATGCCTCTAATTTTATTTATATCATTTGAAAACAATTTATAGCATTTTGCATAAAAATGCCACTTGTTTCATTAGAGTAAGATGAAGTTACTTTTCATTAAGAGTGTGATTGTTTTTGTCACACCCTCAAATTCCACGTGTGGAATTTTACCGCGAGGCGCGTGACAAACCAGGATCTAAGTCAACGGTCACAATAAACGACACTATATAATACGTAAAAACGACATAAGCAAACCATTAACTTTTCATAATTAATACATCGCTGCGGAAGCGTAAAACTTTATTACAACTCAAAAGTAAGACATGAAAGTCTGATAATACTCAAAATGAAATGCAAATGGATCCTAGACGCCGTGAGACTCCGTGCGCCTAAACTCAATGTTGCTACCTTAGCGACCTGAGAAAACATTCCAAAAAGACGTCAACATATAATGCTGGTGAGTTCACAGGTTTTAAGTTCACAAAGCGTTTCAAGCGTAAAGAGTTTCATCTCAAAAGTACCAAGTATGCAAAACCTTTAAGTACATAACAAACGTTTCCTTACTACTACGACTGTGTTCCCGAAACCATTACTGACAAGCGTTGCGTGTGTTGCCGCCCGTGTATGAGTTGCCGAAAATAGAGACAATATGCACCCGCCCGGTTCCCAGCCGTCGGGTGGGGTTCGTCAAGCCCAATAGATCTATTCACATTTCCCCCGTTGTGCCCCGCACATTCATGGTTTCCCCAGGGACTTAGCGTTGCATTGCGTCGTATAGTAATTTAAAACAAGCGTTGCGTTTCCAAAAGCGTTGCACTTCATAAGCGTTGTGTTTCGAAAGCGTTGTGTTTCAAAAGCGTTGCGTTTCATAAGCGTTGCGTTTCAAAAGTGTTACGTTTCATAAGCGTTGCGTTTCAAAAGTGTTGCGTTTCATAAACGTTGTGTTTCAAAACATAAACGTTGTATTTAAAACGTGTGGCATGCTTCTCCACCGAGAAAAGTGTATAAAAGAGGGGCCGTGAAACTCACCTTAGAGTTCGTCCTCAGTAAAATAGAAATCCGATACGTGTGTAATAGTCCCTACTAGTGGCGACCTATCAATGAGTTTACATGAGTGTGATGACTACTAACCCGAAGGCTAATCAGTCCCCAAGTTGTCCAGACCGTGACCGTGTATGTTGAAAACATGTTTAAACGGTAAACCGACCAAACCAGACAATACCCGACATCCCATTGGTGACCTGACATCCCACGTGTTAGCCACATACAAGATATCATTCAACTTATGCAATTAAACACTTAGCATGCGCAAACATTCACCCTATCTAGCATAACGCCCAATTAACGCATAAACAAGTCCGAACACGTGTTACCAAGTTATTAGACATGTTACGGGGTTCCTAACATGTTCCTAGGTGTCAAACCGTATTTCGGGATGTTAAAATGCACATATGACAGCAATACACGCGATTAGGAATCAAACAGGCAATTAGGAAAAGTCAACTGGTGATTAAAAGGAGTCAACAGGCGAATAGAGTTGTAATTGCCATACATACTGGCGATTGGGCTCCCAATCTCCTATTGTTCATGCGATTGGGGGCCAATCGCCCTTAGTACAAGCGATTAGGACTCCCTAATCGCCCCTGCTGCACTGTGCCGTCTTTTTGCGCGTTTAACCCTCCAAATCAGATCCGAAACATGTGGAAACGCCCAATATCAAACCCAAAACATTAATCCAACTATTTCAAGCAAAAACCCCTAATTTATTATCGCCCTAGCTGTCCCGAATGCAAGCGTTTTCCCAAAATAGCATAACTAGCATGTAAGCATCCCATCAATCATGCAAAACTTACCCTAAATAGCAAATATCCAAATTTCATCACATAACGATGTTGTTCGACATTATCCTACTGTTCTAGAATCATCCTAGAGTAAACCCTAACCTCAAACAATCAACAAAACACAACATATGATCATCAATCCTTCATAATCATTCAAACGGGTCAAAATGCCTAATATCCATAATACACATCTATGGACCTTCAAACTCCTAGGTTAACATCATATCAACTCATTTAGATCAGAAACATATCAATAATACAAGAACAACCATGTTTAAACGATAAAAATCCTATCTTGCATGAATACATCACATATAACAAGCATAGAGGTTTGGGTTTGTTTAGAAACTGATTTTAATGAGTTTTCAAAGACACAAATTTTTAGAAACCACGTCCGGGCCTTTAGGGAGCAAAAAAATATCATTACAAAGGTTTGGAATGAAGAACACACCTTGAAATTGTAAGATTATGAGATGTAAAGCTTGGAAATGTGATTTCTTGATCAAAAACGTGTTGCAGAGGTTGAATAAGGTGTGGGGTGGCTTTGGGGTGAATTAGGGTTTCACAAATGATGTTTTAAAACATAAGGGTGGTATTTATAGGCGTTTCTAATCGTTTAGTACGCGTCAGGCGATTACAGTGCAGTATAGGCGATTAGAATTTGTAATCGCTTATACATACTAGCGATTAGGCTCTAATCGCCTATACATACTAGCAATTAGGTTCTAATCGCCTATACATACTGGCGATTAGGATCTAATCGCCTATACCTATTGGCAATTACGCGTAATCACCTATAATGTCATGCAATTACGCGTAATCACCTATAATATCATGCAATTACGCGTAATCACCTATAATGTTGTGACATCCGTCACCTTCGACTTTCAATTAATTTACAAAAATAGTCCCCCAAATATTTTCATTTTAGTCCTTCAAACATTTCTTGTAATTGTTGTCGTTTTCAAATTCAATAAATGTGCGAAACTCAAGTTATATTATTTGCATGTATTTTGGGTCTCGATCTCGATTTAATCTAACGCGTATGTTGCAACGTTATTCGGAAATATATATATATATATATATATATATCATAAAAATTTCAAGTTATAAAAGTTTTAAGTTACATAGTTAACTTAGTTAGTTTTTATTAAGGGAAAATTAACTAGGAAACCTTAAAACTAACTAATGTAAATATGAGGGGCCAAAAGTGTCAAAACCTGAAAGTTTTAAAAAAAAAACTCAATTCTTTCTCCCTCCCGTTTTTCTGTTTCCGACCAGCATGCTGCTCCGGCGAAGTTTTCCGGCAAAGCTTTCCGGCGAGCTTTAAAATCCAAGGTTTAGACACCTTTAAACTGTATTAATCACCTCGAAACGTTTCTCCACGATAATTTTAACCGGTTCCATTCTTTTAATCGAGCATTAAAGGTGATTAATCGCTATCATTAGTGTAACCGTCACATTTATTCCGGCCAAGACCAAACGCTCATAAACGAATGGTTCATTATAAATTGATGATGCCGAGTCATTCCATAACCTTCACACAACAAAACCCACAACAAAGTCCATGTTAAAAACGTCCAGAAAACCTCAAATCGTGTCCTTTATTTGCGAGAAAAGAAGCTTCAGTTGGATCCTAAAAACGAGTTGTAAGTGTTTAATCTTACTTGTTTTATCTTAGTCGAGCCTTGTAGGATAAAACCCCTCTATTACAGAGTTGTATTCATGTCTTAATCAGAGTAATTGAATGTTGGTTGAGGTTAGGGTTCTTGATTAGATGAATTGGGGAAGATGACACTTTTAGTTAACATTATAAATACAAATCGATTTCAAAGGTATCAACAAAAGGCATTGGTAGCCTAGTGGTTAGTGTGTCTGCTGGGTTGGGTATGTAGCCGAGTTCGAGCCTCACAGGGGCCGGTTTTGGCCACTCTTTTTCCATTCTTTTTTTGTGTTTTGCTTATTGTTTGAATTAATTATATATTTATATGGAAAAATCTTATATTAATCATAGAAATTTCATTTTTGCTTCAAAAACTATGAAAATTTAGACATAACATCTTGACATCTAAAATAAGATTTCCACACTTTTATTTTCCGGAAAATGTCTCAATTTTATATTTTTATTGAATTTAATCGTTTTAATCATAATTAAATGATTAAAAATTCATTTTAAGAGATTTTAACCTCAAATTTTCTGGAGATTTATTTCTATGAATAATAAACTGTAATAAAATATAATTTCTTATAAAATGATTATTTTTGTTATTTTTACTAATTTTAATCATTAAAACATCATTTAAATTCATTAAAAATGTTTTAAATGCAAATAAATTAAAAGAAATTATGGAAATATTATTTTAGTATTCCACATCATAAAATAATTATTTCTCATAATAATATCATTTTGGGATCATACCTTGTATTATTCATGCTATTTATAATTAAATTAGATATAATAATAAATTGTTTAATTAAATATAAATCATTAACTTTATTTCAAGGTTATTTTTCTATAAAATGGGATTTATATCTATATGTGAAACACATAAGAGTTTTAGTCATTTATTAAATTCCTCGTAAATATATTTATTTCAAAAACTGCCATTCTAATTATTATTAACAATTTCATCTTCCCTAATACGAGTCTAGCAAGCCCTAAAACCTTAGATTATTGGTTGTCTTAGACTTTTAAGTCATTTTCCTCATTTAGTATTTTTATATATAGGTTGAATTCTTCGGAATTCTTAAGCCTTACGACGAACATTCTCGGAATTTATACTTAGCGAAACTGTGAGTATATCTTTCCCCTTTTTACTGTTTTACTCTTTTGGGGTGACTCATGTACTATTATTATTAAACTTATGTATACTCTTTACAACGCAATGTGCTCTTTGATATGTTTTGTGTGAATTGTATGAACGATTTGTCAAAGTCATTAACCTTTGGGCCGCACCTAACAATGAGTAGTACTACGAATGATATCCCTTGGTTACTTACGTGAACGAGTTAAGTCCTTGGTCATTGTTATGGTTTTTCTTGAACGATGGGTGAACGATTATTGAACGATGGGAGGCTTGATTTTGACCCTTTTACATATTACAAACATCAAGGCACATAAATTGCAAATTACTGGTTGAACGAAAATGGATATACTCACCAATGCATTATATGTGTTGACAAATTATTTTGTACATGTTTCAGGTGAAGTTTGATCTTGCATGCTTCTCACGCTTAGGCTGGACCTAGTGCTTAATTAAAAGTTGAACATTTATTATTTATGTTTGAGATTTACATTAAGACTCTTTGTATTTCGTTTTGAACAATGGAAGTTATTTGCTATTAATATTTACAATTTAGTCCATGTGCTATTGAACAATCGTCACTACGTGACACCTCGATGTTTCCGCCATCGGTTGGGGTGTTACAAATGTCATGTGATTACGCGTAATCACTATTTTAACACATATAAACACGTATTCACATACCGGCAAGTCATATAATGATTGTAAGCACATAATGCATGATAACTAACACGTTCCCATCCGTTCACCAATTCCCGGGACTCGAGATTTACGTGTGTGCGTTAAACCCGACGATTCTACAAATCACCCATCCGTGTTCACATGGTTATGGACCGACTCCCAGTGATCCCGTGGATCATTGTAACGACTCCCGATGATTCCCGGAACCATCATAACGACTCAACTGACCTAGTTAAGTATGTTTGAAAACGTTTTTCGCTAAGGTAGACTTATGTGTTTTATAAAATGTTAACCTAAACGTGTCGGGTGTCACATCATCCCCTGTTGAAAGAATTTTCGTCCCGAAGTAAGAGAGAACGAAGCGATAAAAAGAAAAATTTTCCCGGTCGTCACATCATCCCCCTGTTGAAAGGAATCTCGCCCCGAGATTCACTCTTCGACAATGATGAGTGTCGACCTAACCCAAGCAACGTTTCCCAGAACGCAAACGAAATGATAACCACAAACGAAAGATGATATCATCAGATATTCTATGCCGGGGAACCACCCTCCCCAAAGTGAATACAAAACAATGAATCCTCCTGATCGAAGGCCTACTAGAGACTACTGTGATCGGTATAAATGATACACCGGTACCGTCCAAGTAGCATCTCCAAAGGACCCACATCAAACCCATGAATGCAAAACGATAACCAAATACCAAACTGAATGCACACAATGAATACGAATCGCCAAACAATGTGAATGAGAATGAATACAAGTATAACGAGAATAAAGAAAAGAATACTCACCAGTAACAGTATCAGGATCCTCCTGGTTCTCCCTAGCGCCAATGACATAAAAACGACCCGGAGTAGCTCGACCGCCACCCTCGTTGTTCCCAGCACCACCTGCAGTCCCTTGCTTCAACTTAGGACAATCCCGCTTGAAGTGTCCAGTCTCTCCATAGCTAAAACACCCATGGTTTCCCCGAGGAGCAGGAGCGGGGACAACCACTTGAGTCTGTTTTGGCTGAAGATTGGCCCTACAATCCTTAGCCAAGTGACTGACTCGCTGACAACGTTTACATCGAAACTCATCGCAACTCCCAACATGGTGATACCCACATGTGTTACACTTCAGACTCTTACCAACATAACCCCCAGTCTTCTGTTCAAATGACGCTCCCACAACGTCCTGCCTCTTAACCTGCTGTTGAGACGACCCAATGTTCTTCCCAGCACTCTCCCACTTCCTCTTGTTGTCTGCAGGGGCTTTCACAGCATCACCCCTCGGAGGTAGAACGCCCTCAGCAACATTCATGTTGGTCAGCTTGTGAGCTGCCCGAACAGTGGCCAACATAGTAGTGTGATCAGCAGCGGCAACAAGCCCAACAATCTCCGGCATTAACTCAGCAACGTAGTGCTCAATCCTCCGGTACTCCGGTGTAGCCAAACCGGGGCACATCATAGCCAACTCGTTGTGCTTAGCAGTAAACTCCTTGATCTCCGACCCAACCATCTTCAGATTCCAGAACTCATGCTCCAACTTCATAATCTCATCCCTCGGGCAATACTCCGCTCGCAACATCTCAACAAACTCAGACCACGGCATAGCATTGGCCTCACCCAGACCAAGATTCGCAGTGGTGGAGTTCCACCAAGTCAAAGCGTGTCCCTCAAGAGTAGCAGAAGCATACTTGACGCGATCAGCGTCGGGACAGTTACACATAGCAAACACCGATTCGATCTTTTCCAACCACCGAAGTAGTCCCACTGCCCCTTCAGTCCCATTGAAGTAATGGGGCTTACAGTCCATGAACTTCTTGTAGGTGCACCCAGACTGCACCTGATTTGTATTTCCCAGGGTCTTCTGAGCAGCCTGGAAAGCAGCCAACGCAACGTTCAACTGCTGCTGCAACAAGTGCTCCAACTCCGCCTGAGTCATGGTGATGTTCCCACCACCTCGTCCACCACCCGTGCGGGCCCAGCCGCCACCACGGCGTCCCCCAGTACGTCCACCAGCACGACCAGACATGTTCTGCCAAAACACAAACAAGATACTCAGCATCACTACTAGATCAAACTACTAGTGATCAAACGAATTTAGAACGGGGTTCCAGCATGATCATCTGTCCAAACCCGAAGTCCCCCAAGATTTTCATGCATTTCGATTTATGATTTCGTGTGCACCCGAAATAACAAATCGCTCTACATGGTCCTCTAGGCATGCTCCTAGCTAGAACTTCCAATCACCCGACACCCACATTCCTAAAAGAAACCGTTATCGCACGAAGGTCCCGAAAGTGAACAATCACTCAGGGGAGTACTATGACAAGTACTAGTGCAGGATAGTGTGTGTGTAGGCAAGTATGTACATTAGAGCATAGAGAGGAGATATCCAAATCCCGGAAAAATCTCAAGAATGTGCCGAAGCCACTCCAATGTACACTACTGCCAAGTATAAGCGATAAGCCCCTTCATCTTCAAACCCGAAGAAGAAGATAGAATAAGTGTAGAAATAGTCCAAATATAGATAATACGATACTGTGTGATGAGGATACCGACACCCAGACAAGATTAGTATGTTTACTAAATGACACGACTCGTAACTATGTGTGACCGTCTAACGTGTGTGATACTCGGCTATAGACTAGACTCTACATGCAGTCCTAGTTCACTATAACCATTGGCTCTGATACCAATCTGTCACACCCTCAAATTCCACGTGCAGAGTTTTACCGCGAGGCGCGTGACAAACCAGGATCTAAGTCAACGGTCACAATAAACGACACTATATGATACGTAAAAACGACATAAGCAAACCATTAAGTTTTCATAATTAATCCATCGCTACGGAAGCGTATAACTTTATTACAACTCAAAAGTAAGACATGAAAGTCTGATAATACTCAAAATGAAATCAAATGGATCCTAGACGCCGTGAGACTCCGTGCGCCTAAACTCAATGCTGCTACCTTAGCGACCTGAGAGAACATGCCAAAAAGACGTCAACATATAATGCTGGTGAGTTCATAGGTTTTAAGTTCACAAAGCGTTTCAAGCGTAAAGAGTTTCATTTCAAAAGTACCAAGCATGCAAATCCTTTAAGTACATAACAAACGTTTCCTTACTACTACTACGACTGTGTTGCCGAAACCATTACTGACAAGCGTTGCGTGTGTTGCCGCCCGTGTTTGAGTTGCCAAAAATAGAGACAATATGCACCCGCCCGGCTCCCAGCCGCCAGGTGGGGTTCGTCAAGCCCAATAGATCTATTCACATTTCCCCCGTTGTGCCCCGCACATTCATGGTTTCCCCAGGGACTTAGCGTTGCGTTGCGTTGCGTTGCGTCGTATAGTGATTTAAAACAAGCGTTGCGTTTCCAAAAGCGTTGCACTTCATAAGCGTTGTGTTTCGAAAGCGTTGTGTTTCAAAAGCGTTGCGTTTCATAAGCGTTGCGTTTCAAAAGTGTTACATTTCATAAGCGTTGCATTTCAAAAGTGTTGCGTTTCATAAACGTTGCGTTTCAAAGAGGGCCGTGAAACTCACCTTAGAGTGCGTCCTCAGTAAAACAGAAATCCGATACGTGTGTAATAGTCCCTACTAGTGGCGACCTATCAATGAGTTTACATGAGTGTGATGACTACTAACCCGAAGGCTAATCAGTCCCCAAGTTGTCCAGACCGTGACCGTGTATGTTGAAAACATGTTTAAATGGTAAACCGACCAAACCAGAAAATACCCGACATCCCATTGGTGACCCGACATCCCACGTGTTAGCCACATACAAGATATCATGCAACTTATGCAATTAAACACTTAGCATGCGCAAACATTCACCCTATCTAGCATAACGCCCAATTAACGCATAAACAAGTCTGAACACGTGTTACCAAGTTATTAGACATGTTACGGGGTTCCTAAAATGTTCCTAGGTGTCAAACCGTGTTTCGGGATGTTAAAATGCACATATCACAGCAATACACACGGTTAGGAATTAAAGATCCAATTAGGAAAAGTCAACTGGTGATTAGAAGGAGTCAACAGGCGAATAGAGTTGTAATTGCCAGACATACTGGCGATTGGGCTCCCAATCGCCTATTGTTCATGCGATTGGGGGCCAATCGCCCTTAGTACAGGCGATTAGGACTCCCTAATCGCCCCTGCTGCACTGTGTCGTCTTTTTGCGCGTTTAACCCTCCAAATCAAATCCGAAACATGTGGAAACGCCCAATATCAAACCCAAAACATTAATCCAACTATTTCAAGCAAAAACCCCTAATTTATTATCGCCCTAGCTGTCCCGAATGCAAGCGTTTTCCCAAAATAGCATAACTAGCATGTAAACATCCCATTAATCATGCAAAAGTTACCCTAAATAGCAAATATCCAGATTTCATCACATAACGATGTTGTCCGACATTATCCTACTGTTCTAGAATCATCCTAGAGTAAACCCTAACCTCAAACAATCAACAAAACACAACATATCATCATCAATCCTTCATAATCATTCAAACGGGTCAAAACGCCTAATATCCATAATACACATCTATGGACCTTCAAACTCCTAGGTTAACATCATATCAACTCATTTAGATCAGAAACATATCAATAATACAAGAACAACCATGTTTAAACGATAAAAATCCAATCTTGCATGAATACATCACATATAACAAGCATAGAGGTTTGGGTTTGTTTAGAAACTGATTTTAATGAGTTTTCAAAGACACAAATGTTTAGAAACCACGTCTGGACCTTTAGGGAGCAAAACAATATCATTACAAAGGTTTGGGATGAAGAACACACCTTGAAATTGTAAGATTATGAGATGTAAAGCTTGGAAATGTGATTTCTTGATAAAAAACGTGTTGCAGAGGTTGAATAAGGTGTGGGGTGGCTTTGGGGTGTATTAGGGTTTCACAAATGATGTTTTAAAACATAAGAGGGTATTTATAGGCGTTTCTAGTCGTTTAGTACGCGCAGGCGATTACAGTGCAGTATAGGCGATTAGAATTTGTAATCGCCTATACCTACTAGCGATTAGGCTCTAATCGCCTATACATACTGGTGATTTGGCTCTAATCGCCTATACATATTGGCGATTAGGCTCTAATCGCCTATACCTATTGGCAATTACGCGTAATCACCTATAATGTCATGCAATTACGCGTAATCACCTATAATGTCATGCAATTACGCGTAATCACCTATAATGTCATGCAATTACGCGTAATCACCTATAATGTCATGTGATTACGCGTAATCACTATTTTAACACATATAAACACGTCATCACATACCGGCAAGTCATATAATGATTGTAAGCACATAATGCATGATAACTAACACGTTCCCATCCGTTCACCAATTCCCGGGACTCGAGATTTACGTGTGTGCGTTAAACCCGACGATTCTACAAATCACCCATCCGTGTTCACATGGTTATGGACCGACTCCCAGTGATCCCGTGGATCATTGTAACGACTCCCGATGATTCCCGGAACCATCATAACGACTCAACTGACCTAGTTAAGTATGTTTGAAAACGTTTTTCGTTAAGGTAGACTTATGTGTTTTATAAAATGTTAACCTAAACGTGCCGGGTGTCACAGTTTTTTACAACGAAACTAAATTATGGAAGTATGAAAGTATCATTGATTACATTCTTAATACTAGTTAAGATAATAAATAATAGTTACTGTGGTAGAGTGGTTAGGAAAAGACTTAGTGTTCTTAGTGACCCATGTCCGACTCTTGCCATCTCCATTATATTCTACAGCACATAATGATGGGATACTTGGCGATGATTTCTTAGTTCGATCTTTGAACTGAACAGGTTTTACTTCACCGAACTATCGTGCATTCGGACGAGTGTTCGCGGGCTTCGGCCCTAGGTGTGTGGGTTTTTTCCCGGTTCAATTGGCGAATGTATTATGATGTTGTAACTTTTGTCAGTAATCCATTTAGAGGATTCGTTGGCCGTTTTAAAAAATAACGGTTTAAAATAATAAAATTCAATTTTCTTTTTTAAGAGGATAGTAACAAAATTAAAGTTTGGGCCTATTAGAAATTGTCTAGCAGACTCAGGTTACTATAAGTGATGATCCCACTATGTAGCTTTTGATTGTTTTTAGAGCAATATGTGTTGCTAAACCTTTTTCAGGAGCCCATAACCAACATTGATGAAGATTTGTGCAAGTCAATCTCTGTACCTCAATTAAACTTTAGGTATTAGAGCATTTTCTTGTTTTACTGATGATGGAGTTAATATGTCTACTAACTATTATAGACAACACTGATTATATATTTTACTGTTTTATTGTAATTCTCCTTTTGGGGTGCAAAATCATCTACCCATCAGATTTCATATAATTTGTTCATGATTATATCGGAATAGTTAATTGGTTTCTTGGGGATCTTATCATTGAAACTATTTTTAACTACTATTTTGATTCATTTGATCTCGAGTTAGCCTTTCATGCTTGGAATTTTACTTATAACAATTCATATTTCAATTATGTGAACATCTATATGTAATTTGATTGCAGACTGTAACTAATGACATTCATATGAACGTTTGTTTTGCTCATAAGATATTTTGCATTAATTGAATTATATTTTATTTATAATTCTGCAAATGTACGGTTTAGTGAGATTGTAGGTATACTACATGGTTCATGAGGTCTTAAAAATAAACTATGGCCAGAAGTTGATGTATGGAGTGCTAGAATAATCCAATACATATTGCTTTTGTGGTGTCCCGCCATTTTGTGCAGGTTGGTTTTTATAGCTTAAATTAATATACTGGTGGATAATGAGTAGAGGGTAGCATGTCGAAATGGGTTCGGGTCAAACAAGTAACTGTAAATACATATCAAAACGGGTCTGGTTGGGTTAAGCCATATTCCCCCCCCCCCTTTTTTTTAATAATTTGTTAATATGCTAATGTAATCAAGAAATTTATGCTTTTAGAAAAGTAATATTTTTTTAGTACTAAAATACTTTTGACTTCACTTACACATTCGAGTTTATTAGCAATTGTTTCCAAGTTTTTTCACCTGGCCTTTTGAGAACCAAAATTTGTTTGTAATCAAGAAGCTTAATCTTTGCTGCCTTATAATAGAGAAGCCAAAACCAGTGGCAAGAAACAAGAGACCTAATTTAAATTGTATAGGGATACAAGTGTAGGTATCTATCTATACTACTATATAGTGAGTTCTGGACGGGCAAGGAAGTCATTTTATAATCACAGAGATGGGCAAAATTGTAATTTTATTATATTATCAAGACAATTTTAATGCAACTATTAAATAACTTTGTAGTAATTAAAAACAATAATTAACTCATGCCTTTTAATTTAATTTAATTTTATTTTATTATCTATACATATAATAAACCAAAGCCATTTTAATGACATGACACTCAAAGAGGCATTCTCCTCCTTGAGTGTGTCATGTGTCATCCCATGTGGCATTGAGATATTTTAGGAAAAAAAAAATTTAAAAATAAAATTGGATTTTTCTCTATTATGTTTCCTCCCATAATTTTTAAACGTTAATATCTTTTATATACGAGATTTTTTAAAGAAAAAAATTACACCAAATTAACGAGCGTTTTATTATCTTTCCAACGAGTACCATAGTGCTATATAAAAAAACGGAGAAAAAAAACGACTACTTTTTTGTGGGGTTTTGTTCATACAGAAAAAAAAAAACACAAAGTGTTCAGGTAAATCATTAATCATGTATAGGCAAGTCACTAGTTATGTTCAAATAAGTAAATATGAATTCTATTTTCAACATGCGTTAGCATTGGAGTTATACATTGTTTTAGGTTAGATATTATTATTAATATTAGAGTTATACATTGTTTAAGGTTATACATTGTAAAGGTAAGTCACTAATTATGTTCAAATAATTAAATATGAATTCTATTTTCAACATGTGTTAGCATTGGAGTTATACATTGTTTTAGGTCAGATATTATTATTAATATTAGAGTTATAGTTTAAGGTTAGGCGTTAACATTGGACATACATTTTTAATTGCTTTAGGTTACGTGCTACTCGAAGCTAAAGCGAAGCATTCTATTTCATATATAAAATTAATATGTCATATTAGATTTCTCAACCCGGGACGGTCCCGGGGTATAATCTAGTAACTTATATAAATACACATCCCTTGTTGTTAAAATAATAACTTGATAACAAAACAAGTTTTAAACCTGTATGTACAACCACTTACAACATCTCATGAGTAAGACGTGTCTATTGGATTCTTTCAATACGCCAATTCTGATCACCCGCATATTTGTCTTTTCAATTTCCCTCACTCTCAAGACCAATTGAATGGGATTCAAAGCAAAATTCAAAGTGGGGCGAATCTTAATTGATCGTGAATTGAAGGACTTATGCCATGTATAATCGTTATAAAATCTGTTACACCCTGAAACAACATATTATGCATCCTAAATCTGACAACCAAATCAAAACACAGAGATGGGCAAAATTGTAATTTTATTATGTTATCAAGACAAATTTAATGCAACTATTAAATAACTTTGTAGTAATTAAAAACAATAATTAACTCATGCCTTTTAATTTAATTTAATTTAATTTTATTATAAATTATATAAATACACCTCCCTTGTTGTTAAAATAATAACTTGATAACAAAACAAGTTTTAAACCTGTATGTACAACCACTTACATCTCATGAGTAAGACGTGTCTATTGGATTCTTTCAAGACGCCAATTCTGATCACCCGCATATTTGTCTTTTCAATTTCCCTCACTCTCAAGACCAATTGAATAGGATTCAAAGCAAAATTCAAAGTGGGGCGAATCTTAATCGATCGTGAATTGAAGGACTTATGCCATGTATAATCGTTATAAAATCTGTTACACCCTGAAACAACATATTATGCATCCTAAATCTGACAACCAAATCAAAACACAGAGATGGGCAAAATTGTAATTTTATTATGTTATCAAGACAAATTTAATGCAACTATTAAATAACTTTGTAGTAATTAAAAACAATAATTAACTCATGCCTTTTAATTTAATTTAATTTAATTTTATTATAACTTATATAAATACACCTCCCTTGTTGTTAAAATAATAACTTGATAACAAAACAAGTTTTAAACCTGTATGTACAACCACTTACATCTCATGAGTAAGACGTGTCTATTGGATTCTTTCAAGACGCCAATTCTGATCACCCGCATATTTGTCTTTTCAATTTCCCTCACTCTCAATACCAATTGAATGGGATTCAAAGCAAAATTCAAAGTGGGGCGAATCTTAATCGATCGTGAATTGAAGGACTTATGCCATGTATAATCGTTATAACATCTGTTACACCCTGAAACAACATATTATGCATCCTAAATCTGACAACCAAATCAAAACACCCGCAAACCTAGCTAACCCCGCCGCAACGCGCGGGTTCCTGCTAGTTCTTTATTTTAGCCTTATTTTATTGCTTACATGGCTGTATCATTTCCTTGGTTCATTTAACTGCATTTAATTATGACAGAAAGCGTTCTCAAAAGAATGGACCATACACGCAAAGATGGACTCGTGTATTTGGAGAGTAAAGGAGGCAACACAGTTGTGCCATCTTTATTTATAGCAAGAGTTAATACACAATATACAAGCTCAACATGCCTAAATACAAGGAACTTATGATAATACCATTTTTCTTGTTAGAAACTGGCTTGAGTTTGGATAAAATATTATAAGAGGACAATTTAAAAGCGGAAATCAACAATATGTTTGTATAAAACTTGTATTCAATAGATTACAAGGTGGTAATGTGTATAAGCAACAAAATGCACCGATGTATACATCATGAAAACTAATATGTGATCCAAATAGTAGATGGTATTGCACCTTTTATATATTTGAAACATCCCAAACCGATCTATATATATCCCACACAAAAGTCAACAACTCTTCACATGAAACAAAAAATAAATGATATATGAATTTATCAAATAAAAAACACTTTTGTAAATAAATCAAAGAACAATGAGTACAAATCAAAACCTAACTCACCCAATGCTGATAACCATTTAATGAAACCGATATAATCAAAATTGATCAGTTGAAATTTCTTAACCAAAGATTTTGTTTAGTTTATGTTTATGGCTCAAAACCGACACGAACTAAACCGCCCTATGCATACTCCTAAAATGACCAACTTAGGTGTTATGTTTTCTCGCCGCATCACGCAGGCACCACCCTAGTTTGTTTAAAACTGGACCGGGCCAACAATACATTTAAGTTTTGTCCTGTCAAACCACATAATAACCGATAGCTACAGTACAGAGCCATGGCTACCTTCCCCATTCCTCCGTATTCCGTCGTGTTTAACCGGAGAGCAGCCAGCAAACCGCCGAAACCTAATTCACACAGGCAAGACATTTGCCTCTTGAACCTTAATTCCTTATAAATTTTCAATCATTCACATTAATTAAACATAACTATTTTCTCAGTCGCACCTATAGGAAGAATCGAGCATTCCAGGTCTCATGCGATCACTCCTGTTTCGAAGTAAGTTGTTGCCAAATAATTCTAACTGTTTTATTTCATATTTGCTGTAATAATAATAATAATAATAATAATAATAATAATAATAATAATAATAATAATAATCAGTTAAACGGTTGGTTCTACTCATCGATTAGTTTTGAGTTATGTGAGTACTTGATTTTTGTTCCAGTAATTATATTATATATAGATGATGAGAAATATTACACACGGTGTCTAGGTTATGAAATATTACAGGCCAGTATACTCTAGGTTACTACTACAAAGTATGCAGAAGTAGTTCCTGAGGTTAAATTCATGATGTAAAACATCATTTTTAGCATTTTGTTATTATGTGTCGGTTATATTTTAGATGGTTTAGTTTTAAGTTAACAAACAAGGTTTAAAAGTACAGAATCGTGCCTCGAGGCGGAATTAAAAAATAAATATAAATATTATATATCTTATAAAAAATGAAATACCAACTAATTACGTCATCAGGTTCATAAAAAACAGACACATTAAAAAGACATGGAATGATTGAAACCGATAGTGTCTCCTATTTTGCTATTTCATTTTTATAGTTTTATATAAACCTTTGGCCTCTTAGTGATTTTATTTCTAGATAACAAGTACGTGCGTGATATTGTTCTCAGGTAGTCAAGTCATAGTTTAAAAAGATGGTTGCTAAGAAAACGAGTGTGAGGCGGCGCCTAATGGGGTTATTTTGTATGTACTCGTCAAAGGGATGCCTCAGGGAGGTTGGATGTGTGTGTGTGTTTTTTTAATGTTTTAGACTTTTCTTGTCAATTTAAAGTAAAAACATTCTGTGTCTCTTTGATATGTGTTTTTGATGTTTTTAAATTTTGATGTTTTTAAACATTCCGATTGGGTTTGTCCCGATTGCTAAGTGTTCTGTGCCTTATGTCCAAGGCTTGATACCAAACCACATCGAGCCGGGGGTCTCACCGGAAGCAGCCTCTCTATTCTTAGGGGTAGAGGTAAGGCTGTCTACATATTACCCTCCTCAGACCCTACCTTAGCTTTGCTATAGGTGGGATTAACTGAGTATGATGATGATGATGATAAGATATGTAATTTTTATATTTATTTTTTAGTTTCACCTTGAGGTTTTTGCCTCGTGAGGTGAAGGGAAAACGCCTTGAGGCTTGATTCTGTTCTTTAAAGTTTAAAACTTTGAGTCAAGTATACCTTTCTATTATAATCGGTTTCTGAAACTTCACAGTTGTTTTTCCTATAGGCAAGGGATATCAAATACCGGCCTCCTGGGACTCAGATAAACCTTTTGAATGATGTTAGCTTTGCTCTTCCAGAGAAAAGGTACTGGTTTATTCTTTTTGCTCATACTTAAATTTCCTTTAGCAGGTTGATAATGCTATTCACAACTGCGAATGCCTTTAAGCCCTATTACACATACCTTATTCAGGGTTTGCTGTGACCAATGTCTAGTACCTTGTCCTGTAACCATAAATGGTTGAGTCCAAATGTTTAATGTGGATTTTCCAAGAAAAAAAAATATACGTGTTCTGAGTTATTTGGCTTGACTATCCCCTCTTTTTTAATTCAATTATGATAAGTGGCACTTGCTTTTTGTTGGAGAAGGCGAGAAGACAAGTATAGAACTACAAGTTCATAGTTGTAAGCCTGTAATATAGTGAGATTTTTTTTTAGAGAGATTATTTTTCAGACCTATGTCTGCTACGGATTTGTACATATGCATAAATTATCTCTGCTTGTTACAGTTTTGGATTAATTTTTGGACGAAGTGGAAGCGGGAAGACTACCCTTTTGCAGGTTAGTTTCTGAGTCTGTATTTTAAATATGATTGCCTTGTTTTTTCTATGTACTTTTCTTGAGCACCTCTATACTTGATCATATGTTCTATTTGCATTTTATTTTGATTCCTCCATATAGCTTATTGCAGGGCTAACTAAACCAACATCAGGCTCCATTTATATTCAAAGATACAGTAATGATGGCAGCCCAACCCAGCCACCTGTGCCATTATCATCAGAAAGAGTTGGTATTGTTTTTCAGTTTCCTGAAAGGTATTGGCTATTTTTCCTAAGTTGTATCTGGATTAATTTAATTTGTTTTTTTTTTCTTCTAATGTTTAGATATTATATAAACATTCACTAAACTTCTTGGTGATTAAACAAGAATCTTGGCATATATGGAAACATATAATATGTGATGTGAGGGGTTGCATTAGACAAATAAAAAGGTCCTCTAGATTCTAGAAAAGGACATAATTTAAAATACACATGTTAGATATTGAATTTGGTCACATCCTTTGGAGATTCACAATCATTTTGGTTATCTACCTTGAGATTGGCAATAAAAGCATAAATTTATTGGACAGCCTATAGAAAGACAGAAGAACATGAGTAGGAATTCGTTTGATGACATGTGAAGGTGCCATGTGGCAGGACCACCAGAAGGTGAAAGTGCATACATAGTTTGTTGATGCCATCAATAGTGAGATCTGATAGTGAGACTTTCTTATGTCTTCCATGTAAGTATAACACTAAGAGTCAATATTCAATTTCCATTAGGATATAGTGTAGTATAACACAAAAAATAGGAATTGATGTTACAGACTTACAGTGCTAGCCTAGAAAGCTTAAGCTATATTGTTTTGAACTTCTGATAGGTTTTCTAAACATAGACCCACAAACTGGGAGCTAGGCAACTATATTAGGGCTCAAAAAAACATGGAGAAGAAATGGCAAAACAATATCAGGCACGAATACATAAACACTCTTTTTTTTAAAGGAATACACAAACACACTCTTACCCACCACTTCTGGAAGTCTTGCTAAGTTGTGATGATTACTTTCTCCTTTTCAGCTTGGGGTGTTTCTATTCTGCTTAAGCTTTCATTTAACCTTCTTTAAAACTTTGTTTATCTTCCCTGTTAAACTGCTATTTTTTTGCCATTTGTAGTATATATTCTTTCATGAGCCCCGCCTGTGTGCATATATAATGTATATATGTGTAAGACCTAGGGGGGCAAAAGTAAAATTGCACTAGTTTTAAAGGTATTTTAGTAACTTCGTGAAAACGGTTTTAAAAAGCGCGCCTGAGGCGCGCCTAGGCGCAAGGCGCATCAAGGCGCAGCCTAGGGCGCCTCAGGCTTTGCGCCTATCCTTTTTCCCAAGGGCGCGCGTCTCAGGCGCTTTTTTGTCAGATTTCAGGCGCTTTTCACCCCGAGGCGCGCGCCTCACGTACTCTGGGTATTTTTTATGCATAAAAGTGTTGTACCTTGGTGTTTTTGGCTTGTACATATAGGTAAAATCACATAAAAACCTTATTTATAGCTATATTTTGGGTAAATGAAGTTAAAAACTCATGGAATATATATGGGATATATAAAAAAAAGTATATAATTATTGTGCGCTTCGGGTACGAAAATCCCACGCTTTTTGTGCTTTGCGCTTCGCGCGATGCGCTTAGACCTCGTCGCTTTTGTGCGCCTAGCGCTTTTTAAAACCAAGATTATTTAACGTTAAAAGCGACGAATGGTTAATCATGCATCATGTGGTGGCATAGATAGTCGAAGACAAGGGGGTACATGCATCAATCGGCCTTTGTCCCGATTGTTGAGTGTTGTGCCTTATGTCCAAGGCTTGATGCAAAACTACTATCGATCCGGGGTCTCACCTGAAACCTCTCTATTCCTATGGGGTAGAGGTAAGGCTGTCTACATCTTACCCTCCTTAGACCCTACCTTAGCTTTGCTACTGGTGGGATTTACTGAGTATGATGATGAGTATATATTTGTTTCTTACAGATTTCTGTTTTTTTCTAATCCTATTGGACTTCTTCTACTAGTCTGAGAATTGAGATAAAAGGGGTTCTATTGCTGCTGCTGCTGTATCAGATGTGTTCTTTTTAGTTTAGGTCTTTAGGAGCTTAAACTTCACATTTGCACATATTTCAACTTAACGAGTACCGTGTGTAATATTTCTCAAGTCATTTTTTTGGAAACATATATGTTTTCTGAGGTAAATTATTTTGTAATAGGTACTTTGTGGCAGATAATGTTTTTGATGAAATTACATTTGGGCTGCCTAGACAGAAAAGTGACCTTCAAGTTAAAGAACTTATTGCTAGACGACTTGAAAGAGCTATCACTTCGGTATTTTATCCCTCAGTTTTCAATTGAACTTTCTTTATGTTTGTGGTTATAATTTTACCTTATTGACATGAAAAGCTATATCTTTGGTATTTTACCCCATTAATCACTTTCAGCAAAGTGTAGGAGCCTTGTAGTGAAAATCAAAACTGTTAATATTTTGTGAACACTAACTCAATTTGCTTATGCATTTTAAACTATTAGGTTGGTCTAAATGGGATTCCTTTGGATAAAAATCCAAACTCCCTAAGTGGTGGCTACAAACGGCGCCTTGCTCTTGCTGTTCAGCTGGTAATTGACTTGCCCTTTTGGATCTTTAAACTACTGATTAAGGTGGCAGTTTTGATCCACCATAAGATGGCTCAATTAAGGTTGCACTTGGTCTTCAGCAGGCAAAGTGCCAAAAATGGCTAAAAAGGATAAAAGGAAATGGGTAAAACGCCTCAAAGTGGACCAAAGTATTTTGAATGCTTAAGCCTTCTATGTCGCTTAATATAATAATCTTATAAGTTATACATTTATTTACAACATAGTTTTTGATTTTAAATATTTATGATAATATTAGATTATTATCTAACACGATAGGTTTAAATGGCTAAAGCCTCCCGAGCTCTATATATTTTAAAAAATAGTATACTAATTATGTATAAAATAAAAATTTGTCAGCAGCTTTTCCAGCCTGGTCTGTGTGGACCCACATCAACAGTTATTAGTTTTTTACCCATTACCCAAACTACCTTACCATTTTGCCACCTATGTTATTTGTCATATATTAAATTTGACCACTTCTGTATGTCGACTCACTCAGGTTCAAAGTCCAGAATTACTGGTACTTGATGAGCCTCTAGCTGGTCTCGGTATGGAAAATATCTCATCTTTCCTGATATTTTTTCTTATGTCTAGGATTCTAATATTTATAGAGAGCATATAAAGATACACTATTTCTCGTATGATCTTGGTTTTAAAAAGCGAGAAGCGCACCAAGGTAACAAGGTCTAAAACAGAAGCGCAAAAGCACTCGCTTTTCGTATGCGAGGCTCAAATTATTATATATGTTTTTTTATATACTTCTTAAGTTCTTATAGGTTTTGTTACAACTTTTACCCGTACCTTATGTAGGCTGAAGCGAAGACCATTAAGGTCGCCTTGCACCTAGCACGCATTTTAAAACCAAGAGTACAGTTAGTTGTTAAATAGTAACTGTGATCAAACACACCTTCATTATTAATTTAAACCAAACCATTATTGATCACTATACTTCTTCATGGAAGTATTGTAGATGCAGGTTATTTGTTCTTTTCTTTTTTTTTTTTTTGCCTTGGGAAATGTTAAATTATTTTGCACTATTTGTGTATCCTTTCGCTTAGAAATACTAATGAGAACTACTATACATTCATAATTTAGATTGGAAAGCACGTGCGGATGTTGTTAAGCTGCTCAAGAATTTAAAGAAGGAGTTGACCATACTTGTTGTAAGCCATGACCTTAAGTAAGTAGTTTTCTCATTATTCTTCAACACCTTCTAGTCAGTTTTTTCATCTTGATGTCGATGGAGTGTTCTGTCATGCTTACTCTTGTCCATGCTTGTCATCACCATGCAAGATATATTTAAGAATAGACAAATCAGGAATAATTTTCTTCGTAGGATTGTAGACTTAAAATGTTCTACTAAATTTAACTAACAAAGAAGTTGTGCAACAAGCATATCGGAACTTAAAAACTTTAAAACATCTACTATAGTAGATTTTCTCAGTTCTTTTATAAGATTATTTGGATATAATCATTTTAACATTAGTTTTCTTGGAAGCGCTCAATCTATAAGTAGTTGATTGTGCTTCGTGCCATTATCATTAGGTCGCAAAATCTCTGTATTGCCCTTGCTCCCGGGATCTGCTTTTTTTTTTTGAACGGCAAATTTCTACTCCTTGTGGGAATTGAACCCATTACCTCCCCTTAGGTGTTCCTAGAAGCTTTGCCCTTGCTACCGGGATCTGCTTTTAAATGTAATGATTTAGTTATTATCTCTGCTTACTTATGTGAAACATATATTTTATCCAAAATTGCAGAGAGTTGACATCTCTGGTTGACAAATCATGGAGGATGGATGTGGGTGGACTACTGACAGAAAAGCCCTTACCGGCATAATCTTCTACCTTGTGTCTTTCACATCTTCAGGAGGTACTGCTAATGCTTAATGATTTCAACAAACATGCGGTCACATGTACATAATCTATGAGTTGATATTACTAGCTTTTGTCAATAAAAAAAAATCAAATTAAATGTCTTGTAATTTGAATTATTTGAATACAAGTTATTCTTATTCATAGAGAACACACAAGCTAGCTAGATCTTTACGAATATAGAGAATGCACATATTGCTATCCCGAAAATAATGGCTAAAATCAACCATCACAAACAGTCAAACTAAGACAAGCGAAAGTCAAACCATTATAAATTTAGTCCTTAACATCTCATTTTAACCATAATTAGTGATACAGTCATTACACTACTAATCTAATTACCTCTAGTCCACCATGTATCATAACCAACCAAGATCACAGAAGTTGCATCTTTATATTGTAAAAATAGAAAGATTTAGAGGGTGTTTGGACTTTGGAGTTAAGTCCTGAGTTCCTTTTCGATGAGTGTCTTTTTGTTTGAATGGACTAAATCCCCTTCACTTAGAAACATGCAATTGCCAAGTGATTGTTCTAATTGACCATGCCCATTGTGAAGATGTTTACCGTGTTGGGACTACAAAAGAACCTTTAGCTGGAGTCATCGTATTGCTTTTGTTATTTTTGTTGGAAACAGTTACAAAATAAGTAAAAAGAACTCAGATAATCAAAATGATCTAAGTCGAAGCATTAAACTAGGACCGTCTTCTCCATTACAGAAATGCTATATAGTGTCTATTCTGTTTCACAAAGTGAAATGTGAAACCGTTGTATTTGGCACTTTGTTTATGTACAACAAATAACTTGTGCCAGGTGCCTAAGTACAACAGTTTGAAACCAGGGCTGCAAACGAACCAAACGTTCAGCGAACAATTCGTTCACCATTCGGCGGGAAGTTCGTTTGTGTTTGTTCGTTTAACAAATGAATGAAAACGAACAAAAAATTTTGTTCGAACATGAATAGAGGTCGTGTTCGTTCATCTATGTTCGTGAGCGTTCGGTAATGTGTTTGTTTATGTTCGATAGTTCATCAGGTTCTTTAACTTTTATTTTTAATTTAAGTTCCTCAAAATTCCTAGTAATATATTATTTAATAAATTTTAGTGTATTACATATTAGTATAGCTTCATTTATTTTGATTAACTATTATTTTATGCGGATTAAACGAAGACTTTGAGTTTTTTTTATTGGTGGATTAAATGTGTACTTCATGTTTAAATAAATACAAAGGACCACAAGCACGTTCATTTCCTTAACAAACAAACACATACAGAAAATCTCGTTTAGTAAGTGTTAATGAACAATTTGTGAACAGATTAGTTTCTTAACAAACGAACACGAATAAAGCCTTGTTCATCGTTTGGTTCGTTTGCAGCCCTATTTGAAACTCTGACCACTCTTATTATTGCCTTTTTCAGTGAATTTTATTTTTAATTAACAGACTTCTCATAATATATTCTTTTGTCAAACGTAATCCCCTTAATACATTTTTCTTTCATGTACTGAAGAAACATAGCATAATGTGTCAGACGTTGAAATATATTGATATAACAGGTTTTCTAGTTAAATCCCAAAATTGGGACAAGACTTTCCCTATACTTTTGTTCTTATTCCGTACTTAAATCTAGAAAATTACCTTAGCATTAAGAATATTTCCAGTTTCACAAACTTTGGTATTTGATAATTATAGGAAAAGCAACATACATTTATTGCTAACTCACACTTATTTGTCATTTTCATGATATATAACTGGTAACAAGTTCTATAATTCTTGATACCACCAATTCAGCATACAACCACACTTCCCTTCTTGCAAGGATGGGATAACTAGAGGAGTTAACAGCCGATTTTTCAGCCTCTAAAACTCCAGCACAAAATCTACATGTAAATAGGAGAAAATAGGGAAAAAAAAAAACAGTGGATCAGTAACCTTGAAATGCAGCTGCTACTATCTACCTTTCATAACAGCTATATAAGAGGTGGCAAGATGGTTGGGTCAGGTGGTTTTGTAACAGGTTCGTGTTGAAACAAATCTAAAAAGGGTCAAAACGGGTCAGGTTGGGTTTCTGCACTAGCACTTTTTTGTCCGTTTAATTTTTTTTGTATATTAATTACAAAAACATATTATTCCAATGCTAATATGTTTCGACCCGCTCTATTTTTAGATAGTCTTTTTTATTTGAACAGTATGAGATGAAACACGACCCACATTGACCCATTCATAAGTAAATGGGTCACAATTGCCACCTCTACTTATAATGCATGTGTACTTACAATCTGCATCAGTTTTAATCCAGTGTGCTTTACTTCCAGCTGGCTGGATGGGGAAAGGCCTGTGGGCAACCATCTTGCTGCTAATTGTTTCTTTCTTAAACACCCCATCTTGATGATACATGTCATCTTCATCATCTGAGGTCACTTTATCATAACACATCTTCTTGACCTCATATGTATGTGAATTATTGACATGAATATTTGCTGCTTCTGGGTGGATTTTTCTTGATTTCCGAAAGACCTGAAAAAGATGATACAAGTATTATGTTACTATTCTAAATGTGGGACATAATCGAACTTATTAATATGCCTAAAGACTTGTTTTAAAGTTTCGAGTTGCATACAAAGTTGCACGTTGTATGCATTAAACATAGACATTGCCTGTCTTTTAACTCTTTGATCTGTTCCCCTTTATAGCTAATTTTTTATTTGACCCAAATCAATCCGTTCATAAGTAATTGGGTCGAAATTTCCACTTCTAATAGTAACTTAGATGACCTACCTTGGTGGGTGTCTTCTTAGTTGAATCACAAATAGTATTACTACAAAAAGCAGGTGTGCTGCAACTAGATGCGAAATCAAGCTTTTTCAGCATTTTCTTCACAAAATGAAACACTTGAGTCTCTTTTTTTACCCCTCTGTCTGATTTTCCTGATCTCTTGTTGGATGTGACATTTTTCTTGAAAGTATGTTCAAGCATAGCCTTTTGTTCCTTTTCATCTTCTTTGATTGCTGCCTTTGCTGGTATTTCATAATATTCTTTCAGTGGATACACGGCCGTACTTTTGTTCTCTTTGGTATCTTTTTTCAATTCTTTTTCTGTTAGATTCTCCAACTTGTTCAGAATCTGCTCTCCTGCACTGCTTTCTTCTTCTTCATGTATCGCAGGTTCTGGCGTTATGGGGTCTTTAGTAATCATAACAGAACCGAGAGTCCCAATTGCAAGAAGTCCCTGCAAAAACTCGGGTTTCATTTCAACTGTTTCTTCTTTTACAATTTCCTCTCCTTGTGCTTCAAGTGCAACAGGCTGTCTGAATTGTGCAGAGTTATTGTTAGCTTGTTGCTCATCAAGCTCCCATAGTGTTGAGAAACAAGAATAGGATTTCCCTGAAATTAAATATTACACAGATTAGAATTTCATCTTAAAATTTCGTAGAAAATTTGTTCATTGCTGTAAAGATGTCATCATCATCATACTCAGTTAATCCCACCTATAGCAAAGCTAAGGTAGGGTCTGAGGAGGGTAAGATGTAGACAGCCTTACCTCTACCCCTAAGAATAGAGAGGCTGCTTCCAGTGAGACCCCCGACTCGATGTGGTTTGGTATCAAGCCTTGGACATAAGGCACAAAACACTTACCAATCGGGACAAACCAGATCGGTGCATGTGTACCCCTTTGCCTTTTGGCTATCCACGCCACCACATGATGCATGATTAACCGTCCGTCGTTTTTAACGTTATTTTCACGAAATTAGTAAAATAACGTTAAAACTAGTGCAACTTTACATTGCTGTAAAGATGTAAATAACATTAAGCGGCTGCTAAATAAGAGCGTAGGAGAACCTGTGGAAACATTTGTGCTTTGCCCATTGTTTTTTCCAGAATCTTTTTTGCATCCAACCTAGAGTCTGAAAGTAACATAAGAAAAGAGACGAGGTTAAGATGACATCATCATCATCAACATGTTTACTCTAAAGTTGGATATAGAATTACTCACGTTCATCTTGAACTTTTGCATTAATTATTAGTGATAGTTCGTTTTAAAACCACGAGTTTAGGACTTCCAATGATGTGAAAGGACTATTTATAGTGATCGTGTGTAAAAAGCAAACAACTTGCTTATGAGATGCAGGGTAAAACATAGAGAAACATACAAAAATCATGTGGTAGGGATTCATGTGGGTTCTTACGAGGAAGACAGTTCCTACAGTGCAAGGCAGCATGATTAGACATATATGATGGTGTGGTCACTAGTGTTTAAGGATTCTAACGAGATAGTGTTTCCTTGTTATATGGTTACTATAAGGGTTAGCATCTAGTCAATACAACAATACTCGATACGTCACTGATATATATATATATATATATAGGGGAAAGTTAATTTGAGAACACCTATATTTCGTGCGAACCGTGAGAACGGCATCTAAAACCATTCACATTCCAAATTTCTTTTTACACTTGTCTTTATTACTAAAATTCCATCTCAAAAACACAAATTACGCGTAAAAATTCAAACATATACGAAAATAATTTGTTTTTACACATGTGTAAATTTACTGTTTATACATGTGTAAACTGTTTCATTTACACATGTGTAAAAAGTTAATTTGAAAGTGTTTTTGCAAGAAAAGATGAATTATTTGGAAAGAAAATTCATTTATTAATGTTGTATTTTGATTATAATGAGGTTTGCATTAAAAATTTTTGATTTTGATTGATTTTTTTACTTGTTCTCACGGTTCTCACAATATTTAGCGTTCTCAAGATAACCCTCCCCTATATATATATATATATATATATATATATATATATATATATATATATATATATATATATATAGGGTAGGGTTCAATTGAGAACCAACCCTTAGTTAGGAACTTTAGGAACCAATCTCATCCATCCATCTTCAATGGCATGATGGTAAATATGTTAAACATTAATTAACTTTTTAATTAAATCAAGGGGTAATATTGTCTTTTGGTATGTGAGTATTAATAGGTTATTTAGTATATATTGTAACTGACAAAAACCACAACTAATATCATTTGTGCATTTCTTGTGTACATCATTGCTACAAAAAAATTATACTGTACGATAACATTAAACAACTATACGTCAGTGTATATTCATATTCCAACAATTATACATCAGTGTATAGTCCAATCATTGCTACAAAAACATTATATTGTACGATAACATTAAACAACTATACGTCAGTGTATATTCATATTCCAACAATTATACATCAGTGTATAGTCCAATCATTACTACAAAAACATTATACTGTACGATAACATTAAACAACTATACTTCAGTGTATATTCATATTCCATGCACTCACACGAAACTGATAGGTTGGTCTTATCAAGAGTAACCTGAAACAAAGAAAAAGGTTGTTTAGCATATACATCAGTGTATACATACAATATACATCAGACCCCAATAAAATTGATGCTATAGAACAGTGTTTAGTATCGTCATATTCAAACAATTATACATCGATGTATAGTCCAATCATTGCTACAAAAAACATTTTACTGTACGATAACATTAAACAACTAAACGTCAGTGTATATTCATATTCCAACAATTATACATCAGTGTATAGTCCAATTAGTACTACAAAAACATTGTACTGTACCATAATATTCAACAAATATACGTCAGTGTATATTCATATTTCAACAATTATACATCAGTGTAAAGTCCAATTAGTGATACAAAAACATTCTATAGTACCATCAAATTCAACATATATACATCAGTGTATATTATGTTTAATTATATTACCAGAGAAGGAAGGAACCGGTGGGTTCCAGACCACCGTGTACGGCGGCGCACGACGGAGCCACGGCGGCGCTGCCGCCCTCTTCATCTCGTACAGATGCGTGTTCCGTTTAATCACCCTTGGTGAATGAAATTTTTCTTTCAAAAAAAACATATAACAACAATTATTCAATTAAAACATAAAAATATTAAAATTAAAAATCAATAACATACCTTTAATCCTTATCGTGTGGATCAGCCTGACCAGGTTCATAGTTATCTTCCTCCATTTGATAATAACGATCATGGTCACGATCTTGATGCTCGTACCGCTCTTGATCTTGATGCCGTTCAAAAAAAAAAAATAACATACCTTTAATTTAATGAGGAATGATGAAGTGAATCTAAAGAGGTTATGTGTAAGATTTAACAAAAGATCGGTTGATTTTGGTGGTATTGTCGATTGAAGGAGATTGAGGGCTAATAGGGTTTTAATTTGTGGGATAAGGATTAAAATAATAGAGATAAGGATGGTGGTTCACGGTGGTTAGGGTTTGGAATTGGGTTTTTTTTAGAGAGAGAAAGTATAGGAGAGAAGAGTGGTGTGAGAATGGTGGAGAGAAAGAGATGGGGGATTTTATAACTTTTTTTTTAATTAACATATAAAACATAATTGTTCAATTACCATCCTACCCTTAGATCAAGATTAAAAGATGAATGGCTCAGATTGGTTCCTAAGTTCCTAACTAGTACCTTGGTTCCTAAATGATCTTTTTCCTATATATATAATATATATATATATATAATATATATATATATATATATAGGGTAGGGTTCAATTGAGAACCAACCCTTAGTTAGGAACCTTAGGAACTAATCTTAGCCATTGATCTCTAATGGCATGATTGTAATTAAATGCAACTTCATTTAATTAATTAAATTAGATTAAGGGTAATTTTGTATTTTTCATCACCCACCAAAATAGGAAGTTAATTAATTAATTAATTAGATTAGGATCTTTAATTAAATATATATATTTAGTTTTTTTTATTCTTTTTACATACGTTTTTTTTTAAATTTGTTTTCTAATTTAAGTTAGTTTCTTAATTCTTTATTAAATACGTTTTTTGTGTATGCGTATATACACTTGTGCTTGCATGGTCTTCACATATTCAGTGTTTCTACTATTAGTAAATATACAATAAAACTAGTGTATATTAAACTAGTGTATATTAGTATATATAGATGTACAATAAGGATATACATTAATGTATATTGATGTTTTAATATACTGATAGAAAATATATAATATTATTAGTGTATGTTAATAAACATAGATGTACAAATAGGTTATACATTAATGTATACTAATGTAGTAATGTCTACTGTTAGTAAATATAAATTAACGTCGACGTATGTTAGTATACATAGATGTATATATATAATATACATTGGTTAACAGACAATGTATCTGTACGCTTCAAAAAAAAATTATTGTATCTGTAAGTTTCAGCAAATATACACTAGTGTATAACAACCTAATAAACTAAGATGAAATCTAATTGTATCTGTGTGCTTCAACGAATAACACTAAGTAATACACCAGTGTATAATTACAATTTTGTACGTGAAAAAAGATGAACTGTATAATCCAAGACAAGTATTTCGCAAAATATACACTAGTGTATAATTCGAAGTGTACTTCGAAAACTGAATCTGGGCAATCCAAAAACTGCTATTTCGCAAAAAATACACTAGTGTATATTATACGTTGGTATATAGCTGTCGTAAGTTGAAGTGTACATTGGTGTATATCAATTTTTTTTTGTTCATTCATCATCAACACATATATACAATGGTGTACATTAGTTATACATTGATGTATATCAGTTTTTTTTCTTTCATTCAACATCATCAACACAGATATACATTGGTGTATATTCGTTTTTTCATTCATCATCACCAACAAAAATATACATTGGTGTATATCAGTTTTTTTTTATCATCATCATTGACACAGATATACAATGTATATTCGTTTTTCCATTTATCATCATCATCGTTGACACAGATATACATTGATGTATATCAGTTTTTTTCTTTCATTTAACACAGATATACATTTGTACATTAAACCAATGAGGTTGTACAAAAACTATATACACCATTGTACAGTACCATAATACAAATGACGTGTGAAAAAAAAAATGCTTTTCATTCCACTCAATTAGAACGTACAAACAGATATATGTAATGTATAAACATTTGCTTCAAAATAAACATTTGATAATTGTATCGATCCTTTAACCAACTCATATACAACAGTGTATTAAGGATTAATACTTCGTCATCCTAACTTTACGTACAGCAAAACTGCCATAATACAAATCACCAAAAAATATGAAATCGAACAAAAACCAATTACAAAAACAAAAAAAATACATAAATACCTTGATTCTCAACACTATTTAGCAAAAAAGGTTGTGATTGTGTTTCATGATCTTCGATATCGTGAGAAAGTGATTGAATGTTTTCATGAATATGATCATTATCCATCACGTAAAATATCTTAAAACGATGGAAGCCTAAATCGAACGTGATTTTTTTGAACGTGAATCTTTGAAGAAATGAAAAGATAATCGATATTGAAGAAAAAGTGATTAAGATGTTGAGAAATTTTAGGAATGAATTGGAGAATTATGCGCAGGAAGTTTTAGTAACTTCCATTAATAAAACTTTTATTTTAAATTAAAATATAATAGATAATTGTTTAATTACATCCCTACCCCTTAGATCAAGATTAAAGATGAAGGGCTAGGATTGGTTCCTAAGTTCCTAACTAGTCCCTTGGTTCCTATTTGATCTTTTTCCTATATATATATATATATATTTATATTATTTCTGAATGAGCCTATCAAGTATAAAGGACATCTAAGAAGATAGATCATGATGAATGTTTATTTGCCAATTTGATAGAATCTATTATTTTAGACAGGAGTTTTTGGAGTAAAAAAAAAAAAGACGACACTATAGGTATTGTATGTATTTGTGTAAAGATGGGAGGGAAATTGTGATTAACATTAACTTGATCGTTTCTGCAGAAACGAAGAGATTGTATCTATCTTTACAAACAATTGTGTATGGCTGAAGAATGTGAAGTTGCTGTATATGTCACTAGCATATTACCAGAAAAGGTTCCACTCGTATGACGTGAAACTTCGGCGATGGGTATCCGTACTTAGAAACCTCAAGTGTATGTAGTATTATTCATCCTAAGGGGTTTTTGGACGTATACTGTTAGATGAATGAACAAACACAACTGATGTAACTGACTGAAGTTAATGGTCAGTGTATAGCTGTCAGGTTATGTTTTCTTGTACAAACATCGAGATATTATTGGCGACGATATAATATCTTGATGGCTGGCCTACAGATTGTATGATTGATCACTAAAGTGGTCAGTCCAAAGCATCTCAAACAAGGTTGGCTACTGTGATGAGGTGGCAGTGGCAGTGGCAGTGGGCCTAGATAAAGGTAAATATCTGGCAATTAAAGTGCACCCAGAAAGTGATCGTGTAGCAGGTAGAACAGTTGTTATTATGGTATGGTCACTTTATTATTATCTTCTTTATCTGGACATAGTGTGCATGTTTCGTAGACTCTCACCGGTGAGGGCTCTCCCATGGGCCATGCCTTTCCTCCCTCCACATTAGCGATTTAGCGTCCACCCATTCGTTTGAATTTCTCTCATTTCTCTGTTGTCTGTCTCCACTCAGTCACATTAGCGATTTAGGGTATGTAGCGGGTTTATAAGTAAAGAACAACCTAGGGATGAAAAAATGTGAAGTATTTACTTGATAAATAGGTTCACATGCCAAACAAATGTGAGATGCAACTTCCAGGTGATAATAAGGCTTATTTGGTTATATATAGATGCATGCCTTGAGCCTTGGGTTTTGGGACCAAGACGCCTTGGTACCTTTCAAGAGTTAAAACTAAAAGTTTAAGGGCACTTGCAAGACCGGATGACCAAACGATCTCACATAGATCCTTTGATTTTGCCTAGGTAGCAATCCTACATAAACTTGCTAAGATTTTAACTAGCATAATGGTTCAATTATTAATTGTAGAGCCACCGCACTCCACAAATTGTAGAGCCCCATTGCCTACTTTGGCCAGGCTATGTATTAACCTGGCTCATGCTGGCTTTAAAGTTTGGCTTGGGCGTTCCCCAGGAAAAGCATACCCGCCGGTTGCCACTTGCAGTCATTATGCCGACACAAGAGTAGAACTCTCTGACGTAACACAATGTCGGACTAAAATTCGGGTGGGCATTGACAACTTCACAACGCCTAGCTCAAATCCTTCATTGCTATAATCCATCAAAAGTGACACAAGTGGGATCGAATTTGGGTCTCTACTAAAGAACGCAAGCCTTCCTGGCCCTGCCACTAGGCCACAATTAGGATTTTATTAATTAAATTTTTTATATATATATATATATATATATATCATAATACAATGATTATAATTATAATGACTTTAATGAATTATGAAAACATCAGAGAGTCTCGTGTTCCACCAAACCATAAAATATCTTACATAAATTTCCAGTTTTATTTTATTTGCTTTAAAAAAGTCAAGTTCGAAATAACTTTTGGCCATTTGCTTTGTTTTTTGTGATCTTAAATACTATAAATATACTCATAATAGTAGTTTTCCATTATTATGATGTGATATGAAATTGATGGCTTTTTCCCTTTTTTAGATCCCCATGGCAAAGTATTTAATTAAGATATAAGTTACTATGACACCACATATATATATATGTCTTTATGTCATTGTTGTGTTATTACCTTAATAATAGTATGAAAAAATATTCTAAAACATATATTGACAATTGAGTGATTGAAATTTGAAAGAAAGGTCATGGACTTGCTAGTTACGAGAAAAAAAAAAAGCTATTTATTTAGGTGGGCCCATGGTTGGCTAGTGGGCTTTCATACGTCTTTGGTTGCAGGGTCAGATCACGGCCCAAATTTGATTCAAAATTGTCATTGTCCAACCGCAAATCTTAAAGCCAAACTGCCGCAGGCCCAAATAAGTGATTTAATGTAACATAAGGTAAATAGCGGTGCACAAAAACCAGGGTCTGGACCTGACCCGAAACTGATTCCTAGCCTGCCTAACTTGCGGGTATAGACCAATTCCAAACCCGGGTTTAGAAAAAGGAGCTGAACCGGTTTCACCTCCAACTAAAAAACAAAACCGGACCTAAACCGGCCAAAATCCGGAAAAAACCCGGCCAAACTAATCAAGACCCGGTCAAAAACCCAAAAGTGCCTTGAACTGGTTGAAAAACTGTTTCCTATAGGAACCGATTTGGTTTAACCCTATCCGTCGATCATACATTAGTTTCTACTTGGATCCAAGAACCGGTTATAGAACTGGGTATTAAGGACCGGTTATAAAATCTAGGTAACCTATTATATATGTTAAAAAGCTAGCCTTTTATTACTGTTTTTCAACCAAAAAAAAACATTTTGCCCTCAATGAGTTAGTTTAAATAGGTATTGGATGTACCGATATAATCACACTACTAAAAAGACGCTTTGTTGTCTTAAATCTCAAAAACACTCTAAAAAACTCTCAGGTTCCTTCCAAAAGTGGGCAATCATTCGTTGGTGTTGATTCTTGGTTAAGAAGTTAACCGTTGCGGTTCAAGTTACAAAGAGAAAAATGAAAAATCAGTGAGTAAAAGACTCGATGCAAGAAATGTGGTGCGTTGTTAAAGATAGTCAAACTCAGATTTTGGACTGAATTACAAGTTTTGTCCTTTAGGTTTATACCAAATTGTAAAGAATGTCCTTTAACTTCAAAATTGATTGGTTTTGTACTTTATCTTTTAAAATCTTGCACGTTTTGTCCTTTTGACCTAACTCTGTTAATTTTTATGGTTAAGTTGGGTCATGTGCAAGTCACATGAGGGACTAAAATTCGGGTGGGCATTGACAACTTCACAACGCCTAGCTCAAATCCTTCATTGCCATAATCCATCAAAAGTGACACAAGTGGGATCGAACTTGGGTTTCCACTGAAGAATGCAAGCCTTCCTACCACTACCACTAGGCCACAATTAGGATTTTATTAATTAATTTTATATATATCATAATACAATGATTATAATTATAATAGCTTTAATGAATTATGAAAACATCATAGAGTCTCGTGTTCCACCAAACCATAAAATATCTAACATAAATTTCCAGTTTTATTTTATTTGGTTAAAAAAAGGCAAGTTCGAATAACTTTTGGCCATTTGCTTTGTTTTTTGTGATCTTAAATACTATAAATATACTCATAATAGTAGTTTTCCATTATTATGATGTGATATGAAATTGATGGTTTTTTTTCCCTTTTTAGATCCCCATGGCAAAGTATCTAATTAAGATATAAGTTACTATGACACCACATATATATGTCTTTATGTCATTGTTGTGTTATTACCTTAATAGTATGAAAAAAATATTCTAAAACATATAATGACAATTGAGTGATTGAAATTTGAAAGAAAGGTTATGGACTTGCTAGTTACGAGGAAAAAAAAAGCTAATTATTTAGGTGGGCCCATGGTTGGCTAGTGGGCTTTCATACGTCTTTGGTTGCAGCCTGCAGGGTCAGATCACGGCCCAAATTTAATTCAAAAATTGTCATTGTCCAACCGCAAATCTCAAAGCCAAACTAACGCAGGCCCAAATAAGTGATATAATCTATATCTATACTATAATATAAAGCATGAGGAAAGGATTCCAACAAAATTTAAGAAATTACAACATATAATGCATATGGTACAATACCCCTAATGAAATTAGTAAAGGATAAAATAGTAATTTATCTAACTATTATTAAATTGATCCAATTATCAACTTAATTTTAAGGTACTTAACACATAAAACCACTAAAGCACACCAAAGGTCTTATTTCAATCAATATGCCATAAATCCAATTAATTGAAATTGAAGCTCCTATCATTACTATATTAGTAAATGAAATTCACCATTTCACTCAACATCAACTCTTTCATATGTTGTTGTGCAAGTTAGAAGTGGAAAGGAGTCGATCATATTGTAAGTGTTATTCTTGCATCTCCATTTTAGGTGAGTTTTGAGAAGAATTCTTATGTTGGTTTAACTTATTTTGATTGTTAGATTGAGAGGTTTGATTAGGGTTTTAAATGTTGGTTTTATTCAGACGATTATGAGCTGATTATCTTTTAAGGTTTTCTACTTAGTCGATTACGCTATTACCAGGTAATTTTAAATTGATGGACTGAATGTATTTTTCCATATATTCATCAAGTGCTTTTGAAATTCTAAGTCTTGGTTTCTTTTCAATAATCCTTTAGTAAATAATCATTGTCGTAGTTACAAAATTTTTATATATGGGAGTTCATTTTTTGTAAGTTATATTAAGTACGTCCTCTTACTTTTATTTTATTTGCGGTCAATAGGCACACTGCTCATTGTTTTTTATTATGAAATTCAAAACATGACTTATTGTTGATATATTTAACACATATTTTGAAGTTATATTCATAGTACTTTTCTCTTTTTTATTGTTCTTTGCAGTTCCATAATTTTGGCTTTTTATTATTCAAAACTAATTCACTACATATTTAACCCGAATTCGTTGCATGACATCGATACATGATTTACACATAAAAAGAAGCGTAACCACATGCACAAGCCTTGAAAATTGTTCTAGCTGGAGCAAAACCACAACCTCTTTTACCATAAATAATAGGCTGACTAACTAACCGTAGTATTTCGATAAACATCATCAACAAAAAACGACGGCTTTCCTTTGTATTATCACATTGAAAGGTAGATATGACATACTTTGTAAAGAACAAGATTTTTCTTTTTTTTCTCTTTTGTAGCTATATACGTACAACGAAAATATGACACAATTTGTAGTAGACTGGCGTATTGGTAAACTAAATGGTTCAACGTTATTCCTTTGATGCAACTTGACTCTTGTTTTACTATGAAATAACAATATTCATTTTAAAATAGGCACGACTGCATCAAAGCGTAAAGTTATAGCTCAAGTTCAAACCGAATCATCCTATGCACCCCTAAATCACCAACCTAAGTGTTATGTTTAAGTGTGGTCTTTCCCGCTGCATCACGCGGGCACCCCACTAGTTATCTTATTAAGCAGGAGTGATGGCCAAGATTGTCATTTACATTTCCGTACAACTTAAGAAGCAACATGTACAACATACTTAAGCAAGAAATTTAAGGGTATTTTGGGCATAATTGTGACAATTAAGACACTTAGAAGGTTAAAATTGTAATTTTATCATAACCTCATACTCACAACTTAAAAACTTATTCCAACCTTACCCCATGGTATATGATTGATCAAAAAACCATTAATGTAATAAAATTCTTAAATGTAAGAATGTGAAGAGCCTATGAACATCATAAATTATGCCTAGATTTTTTAAATGGCTTGGCTTGGTTGGTTTAAGAAGAAGAAGTTGATTCAATTGGGGGAATGGCAATGAAAGGAAGGATATACCTGAAAAGGAATTGGTAAACCGGAGAGGGCAAGGTCTTTGAGAAGTTCACAGCCTAATCCACTAGCACCTACTACACATGTTCTTGAAGAATATACACACATATTCTTGAAGATCGTCCCTCAACTACATAAATAAAAACAACAGAGAGGTTAGCTTATTAGCTTAACTACATACATAATTAATTGATTTAATATAATATTGGTGAATGAATAATTCAACCTTTAGTGGATTTTTTTTTTGTTTTTAAAGGCCCCTAGCCCAATTTACAGCCCCTTCCTATCACCGTCTTAATTCTTTGCTCCTAAAAAAAGTCATTATCTATATTATCTATATCTATATTTAATTTGGAGTTTTTTTTTGTTTTTGCTAATTTGGGTGCAGAATTTCAAGATGGATAAAAAAAACATGTATGAGGTACCTTTACAATCAGTATTAACGGATTTACATAAATCAGAATTTCAAGATGGGTGCAGAATTTCAAGATGGTTACAAAAAACATGTATGAGGTACTCTTTGACCTGATTTCTAATTTGTTGACTTCTTTTTTTCTTTTACACATTTGATCTCATATCTAAAGCTGCAAAACTTTTGTATTTCGTGTTTTTATTTAGTTGCTTGCTGTGAAGAAGTTGGGACAAAAAGGTAATCAGTCGACAAAAGGAGGAAGAGTTTATTGATCTTATTAATGATTTGATAAAATTCGGCATGCGGATGTTGTTGAACTCATGGGTTACTTGTTCTGAGCATGGTCATCGATTATTAATTTACGAGTATTGCGGCGGTTGGGCCCTCTAGGATGCGTTACACGCGGATGATGATTATAAAAGCAAATTTTCAAGAAGTATGCGCATAAGATTGGCAAAGGAATTCTCTTGCAACCAGCAGGTTTGATACCTAGATTTACTTGCTAATATCAACGTGAATTATTTGATTATTCGTTTGTTGTTCGATTTTTTATACCTTTTATAGTAGTTGATGATTGTCTTGTGCTAAGTGATGCTATTAATTTCTATTTTTTGATTCGTCAACCAGGTGTGCATATATTTGTAGTTTTTATAAAATTTAATGAACTCTCACAATCTCACTTTCATGTGGTGTCTTAGCATAACTACAGTAATCAACTATTTTCGCTTTTATTATTTGGTGATTTTTATTGACTATCTGAATCTAAGATGACAAAAAAAGGAACTATGGCACCAAGCAGTAGAAATCAATCTCTAGATGATACTAATATTTTTGCCACTGTAATTATCTACAAAGTTTTATTTGGTTTGTTGTGCTAATAATTTTGATACTATATTTTGTTGAATAAAGTAAAATGTCGTAAACCCGGGTTGTGGTTCGTAATCAACATCATAATTGAATATAATATAAATCGAGACACCCGCCGCAATGCGCGGGCATTCCTTCTAGTGTAACATAAGGTAAATAGCGGTGCACAAAAACCAGGGTCTGGACCTGACCCGAAACCGATTCCTAGCCTGCCAAACTTGCGGTATAGACCAATTCTAAACCCAGGTTTAAAAAGGAGTTGAACCGGTTCCACCTCCAACTAGTCAAAACCCGGACCTAAACCGGCCAAAATCCGGGAAAAAAACGGCCAAACTAGTCAAGACCCGGTCAAAAACCCAAAAGTGCCTTGAACTGGTTGAAAGACTGTTTCTTGTAGGAACCGATTTGGTTTAACCCTATCCGTCGATCATACATTAGTTTCTTCTTGGATCCAGGAACCGGTTATAGAACCGGTTATAGAACCGGGTATTAAGGACCGGATATAAAATCCAAGTAACTGGTTATATATGTAAAAAAGCTAGCCTTTTATTACTGTTTTTCCAACCAAAAAAAGAAACATTTTGCCTCCGATGAGTTAGTATAAATAGGTATTGGATGTATCGATTTAATCACACTACTAAAAAGACGCTCTTTGTTGTCTTAAATCTCAAAAACACTCTGAAAAGCTCTCAGATTCCTTCCAAAAGTGGGCAATCATTCGTTGGTGTTGATTCTTGGTTAAGAAGTTAACCGTTGTGGTTCAAGTTACAAGAGAAAAATAAAAAATCAGTGAATAAAAGACTCGATGCAAGAAATGTGGTGCGTTGTTAAAGATAGTCAAACTCAGATTTTGGAAAATTTTAAAGGCTCATGCATTTGTAACATTAGACTATTTGGTGTGGGTTGGGGGAAGTCACTCGAGGTGATGATTTGTCACTTCCCCCCCAAGGGGAACACCGCCCCCCCCCCCCCCCCATTAGGTTTCAGTGAGTTGGGGGGATTTTCCCCTTGCATCCTGATTGGCCCATTTTTGTATTTTGTATTTTTTAAATCAAAGTTTATATAATAAAAAAACGAAGGGGGATTGAAGGAATTAGGGGAATACCATTTCCAAACTTTGGAGAAGACAATGAGGGAAATGATGTGCGCTGATATGGCACTTGAGGGAGTTGGGGGAATTATGCACCACACCAAATAGTCTTAATGTTCATTGGGTTTAACCCCGATACGTTGCAAATGATTTGTTTGGAATCATTATTGCATAGCGGATCACCACCTCCTTTGAGCATCCAACTTTAATACTATCGAGAATCAAGAAGACAAATTACTTTTCATACGTTATTTATCAGCTAATTAATTCATTTACAACAAAATGTGTGGGTCGGGTTGGTGGTGTAACTGGACAAGAAGTTTAGGTTCTGGAGTGGTTTTTTTTTATTTATTTTTATAAATATCAGCTTACAAAATATCAATTGTAGAAAAATAAAATAAATCAGAGAATCCAACATTAGCTAACATATTAGATAATTTATATAAATATGGGTTTATTGTGTTGTTACCGTCATTAGACAATATCATTAGGTTTTCTTTATAAAACCACAGCAGTGACAAAGAGGCAAGATGGCAAAGCTATGGTTATAGGAGCTACGACTGCGACGACATGAGCTTCAACCATGTCGTCACGACGAAATTAAGAGAAAGAATAAATAAAACATAATCTATGTATGTGTGTCTACAAGCATCCCGGGTACGATGTATTAGCACCGATTACATTCTTATTATTATTTAGATTATTCTAGAGTTTCATATTTATAGTATAGATAATCTTTGTATTTTAGGAATCCTTGTCACACCCTCAAAATCCACTTGCGGAGTTTTACCGCGAGGCGCATGACAAACCAGGATCCAAACCAACGATCACAATAAACAAGTCTAAATGTAATTAATGCAATACCAAAACATAGTTTTAAAATCCCGTTTACAGCGGAAGCTTATTCAAAATAAAGTTCAACATAATTAACCAAAGTTCAATGTTTATGAAATCATGCAACTCTAACTAGACGCCGTGCAGACGCGTGCGCCCTAGTTCCATGTGCTACCTTAGCGACCTGAGAAAACATGTAAAAGTTTACGTCAGCACAAAAATGCTGGTGAGTTTACAGGTTTGCAGTTCAAGTACCAAGTCCACCTGTCCATACTATAATAAATAGAAAACCAGTATACGCTAGCTAGGCGTACGTTTTGCTACTACCACGATTGGAAAACCATTACTAACACGTATACCAGTTTTGTGCCCGAATAGTTCCAAATGTTCCTGTTGTTCCTGTTTTGAGACAATATGCACTCGCCCGGCCCTCCAAGCCGACGAGCGGGGTTGGTCACTCCCAATAGCGCTATTCACATTTCCCCGTTGTGCAAACCCGCACATTCATGGTTCCCCCCGGGACTTCCAAAGATCGTGTAGTATACGTTAGAACCCATAGTATGACAGAATTTACCAAACAATCGTTTAAAACACATGTTCTCTCCCCCGAAAGTATAAAACCAGTTTAAAAGAGGGGCCGTAAACTCACCTTAAGTTCCTTTACTCCTAATCCCGAGTAAAATCAGCTGCTATGTTAGTCCCGTACAGTGGCGACCTAACATATGACAGTTACAAGTACTTAGACTAATAACCCGCAGGTTAATTAGTCCCTAGATGTCCAGACCATAACCAAGTTCGTTTGAAAATACCGTGACTGTTTAACTGACCCAAAGTACAAGACTCGACATCCCATTGGTGACCCGAGACTCCCGTGTTATGTTTACGCTCCAAAACATACATTAACGCATCTACACTTAACATACGTTAACACACTCAACAAGTTATAGCACATAGTTCACGTATCACCGAATTACATCCAAATATATGTTACCAAGTTATTAGACATGTTACTGGGTTCCTAGCATGTTTCTACATGTGAAATCGGGTCTCGGAATGCTAATTTATACTTACAGCAGCAGTACACGCGATTAGGAAAAGTCAACTAGCATTTAGGTTGGTCAACTAGCAATTAGGAATCCTAATCGCCTCTATTATAGGCGATTGGGGCTATACCACATGTTATTATTAGCAATTAGGGCTAATCACGTGAACTTACATGCAATTGGGGCTAATCACGTGACATTATATGCGATTGGGGCTAATCACGTGACATTATATGCGATTGGGGCCAATCACGTGACATTATATGCGATTGGGGCTAATCACATGCCATTATTGGCGATTAGCTCCCCAATCTCATGAATTATAGGCGATTAGCCTTGCTAATCGCCTGTAACCATGCTGTTCCGGTTTTTCGCGCGTTTAACACCCCAGATCAGATCCAGAACGTGTGTAACTACCCAATATCATCCCAAACACTATCCTAAACATGTTTAACCCAAAACCCTTCGTTCAACCTCGTATTATCAGTCCCGCATGCAACCAAATCAATCCAAACACTATACACATAGCATGCAACATCAATTAACGCATGTAAGCATAACCCTATTATCCGATTACTGAGGTTCCTATCATCATACTAACAATATTACCTCTGACCTAGCATGATAACACATCAAAACATCATCAAGATCCATAAAAATCCTATCTTTCTAATCATACATACCCATAACGCATGTTAATTAGTTATAATCCGATTAACAACCTTTATTGACGATTTTCAGAAAGCCTTTTTGTTTATGAACAGGTCTGGACCATTAGGGATTGATTAAAAACATTTACAAAGTGTTATGGATAAGAATCAAACCTTAGAATTGTAAAAGATTGATGGTTAGACCTTGAAACCTTGTGTTTTTGATCAAAATCGCCTTCCAGAGGTTGTTTAGGTGTGTGGGGCGGTTATGGGACGACTAGGGTTGATATTAGGGAGTTTAGGAGGTTAAGTGTTCTATTTATAGGCGTTTCTAGTCGTTCCAGCACGTTACACGCGATTGTGCAGCAGTTCATGCGATTAGGGCTGCTAATCGCATGAAGTACATGTGATTGGGCCTAATCGCCCAAACTAACACACGATTGGGGGCCTAATCGCCCCTAATGATGCCCACTCGCCTCCCTTATAGGCGATTAGGCCTCCCTAATCGCCTATAGGGGCTGGTTTGGTGCGTTTTGCGCGTTAAAACCCCGTTTTAACGTATGTTAACACATATTAACATACCGACAAGTCATATAATGATTGTAAACACATAACACAAGTAAATACACATATTTACACTCGTTCACCAATTCCCGGGACTCGAGACTCGTACGTTCCGTATGCTCTGACGATCCTACAAATCGTCACCGTTTGGACACTTGGTTAAGGACTGACATCTAACGAACCTCTAGACCAACATCCAATGATCTTCTAGACTAACCAGTAGTTCCCGAACCATAACCCGACCTAACTAACCCAGTTAAGTACAATATACGCGTGACTCGCTAAGGTAGACTTTCATCTAGACAACGTTGTTAACCCGAATTTGCCAGGTGTCACATCATCCCCACGTTAAAAGAATTTTCGTCCCGAAAATTGCACAAGTACCAAAAGAACAAAAGAGTAACGAAGGAATCAAACAAAAAGATAGAAACCAGAAGAGAGATTTACCCGAGTTGTCACATCATCCCCACGTTAAAAGGAATCTCGCCCCGAGATTCATTCATCTGTCGAGGAGACATATCTTGACTCGAACGCTTCCTTAGGAAATAGGTGAGGATACTTAGACTTCATCTGATCCTCTCGTTCCCAAGTGTATTCCGGTCCCCGGTTCGAATTCCATCGAACCTTCACGATGCGAATCTTGCTGTGTCGTAAGCTACGAATCTTGTAGTCGAGTATCTCCACAGGTTCTTCCACAATCCGAAGACGATCGTCAACCTTGATCTCTTCTAGTGGAACGATGAGAGACTCGTCAGTAAGGCACTTCTTCAAGTTTGACACGTGGAAGACGTTATGTACGTTACCGAGCTCCGTCGGTAAATCAAGGCGATATGCCACCGGCCCAATCCGTTCCAGGATCGTAAATGGTCCGACATACCGTGGGTTGAGTTTGCCACGCTTCCCGAAGCGTATGACGCCCTTCCACGGAGAAACCTTCAGAAGCACTTTGTCGTTAACTTGGAATTCCAGTGGTTTGCGACGCTGATCGGCATAACTCTTTTGCCGGTCCCGTGCCGCCGCCAACCGATTACGAATCTGCACGATCTTTTCCGAAGTTTCGTACACTAGTTCGGGCCCAGTGAGTTGACTCTCACCCACCTCAGCCCAACAAAGAGGAGAGCGGCATTTCCGTCCGTACAGTGCCTCGAACGGAGCAGCCTTGATGCTCGTGTGATAACTGTTGTTGTACGAGAACTCTACCAACGGTAGATGAGCTTCCCAACCCTTGCCAAAATCGATCACACATGCCCGCAGCATGTCTTCTAAAGTTTGAATCGTACGCTCACTCTGCCCGTCAGTCTGTGGATGGTAAGCCGTACTCATGTCTAGTTGGGTACCCAAAGCCTTGTGCAAAGACTTCCAGAAGTGAGACGTAAAATGGGAGTCACGATCCGAGATAATAGAGACAGGTACCCCGTGCTTGGAAACAACTTCTTTCAAGTAGAGACGAGCCAAACGATCCATAGTGTCGGTCTCCTTAATAGCAAGAAAATGGGCTGATTTCGTTAACCGATCGACAATCACCCATATCTTGTCGTTCCCGCTTGGTGACTTAGGAAGTTGTGTGACAAAATCCATAGTAATCCGTTCCCATTTCCATTCCGGAATTTCAGGTTGTTGCAGGAGACCCGACGGTTTCTGGTATTCCACCTTGACCTTAGCACAGGTCAAGCATTTGCTCACGTATGAGGCTATGTCCGACCTCATGTTTGGCCACCAGTAAAGTACCTTCAGATCTTGGTACATCTTATCCGAACCAGGATGAATAGAATACCGGGACTTATGAGCCTCATCAAGAACAAGCTCCCGTAGTCCCCCGAATAAAGGAACCCATATGCGTTCTGCGAAATAGTGCAGGCCATCAGGCCTTCGCTCTAGGTGCTTGTCGGCACCGTGCATAGTTTCAGCTTTAAGGTTTTCCTCCTTCAAAGCTTCCAATTGGGCAGAACGGATTTGGTCAGGTAGCGACGAATGGATAGTGAGCTGCAACGCCCGAACGCGACGAGGTTTAGAGGATTCCTTCCTGCTCAAGGCGTCTGCTACAACATTCGCCTTGCCAGGATGGTACTTAATAGCACAATCATAATCGTTCAAAAGTTCAATCCAGCGACGCTGCCGTATGTTCAAGTGTTGTTGGTCGAAAATGTGTTGGAGACTCTTGTGATCGGTGTAGATGGTGCATTTGGTACCGTACAAGTAATGTCTCCAAATTTTCAACGCGAATACCACGGCACCCAACTCCAAATCATGAGTTGTGTAGTTCTTCTCGTGCACTTTGAGTTGACGAGAAGCATACGCAATCACTTTCTCGCGCTGCATCAACACGCAACCGAGTCCATGAATGGAAGCATCACAGTAAACGACAAAATCATCAGGACCCTCAGGTAAAGACAGAATAGGAGCAGAACACAGTTTAGACTTCAGTTCTTCAAACGCGGACTCTTGTGATTCACCCCAGTCGAACTTCCTATCCTTCTGAGTGAGAGTGGTGAGGGGTTGAGCAATCTTCGAGAACCCCTGAATGAAACGACGATAGTAGCCCGCAAGGCCTAGGAATTGCCGCACCTCAGTTGGCGTCTTTGGTGCTCCCCAGTCCTTGATAGCTTCGATCTTAGCTGGATCGACATGAATCCCTAGTTCATTAACCACATGTCCTAGGAATTGAACCTCGCGTAACCAAAAGTCACACTTTGAGAACTTGGCGTAAAGTTGCTCCCTTCGTAAAAGTTCCAAAACTAACCGCAGATGTTCCCCGTGTTCGGTCTCGTTCTTGGAGTAGATCAGAATGTCATCGATAAACACAATGACAAACTTGTCCAGATACGGTTTACAGACGCGGTTCATCAAGTCCATGAAAACCGCCGGTGCGTTCGTGAGACCGAAAGGCATGACCAAGAATTCGAAATGGCCATAACGTGTTCGAAAAGCAGTCTTTGCAACGTCAGTCTCCCTGACGCGCAGCTGGTGATAACCGGACCTCAAGTCGATCTTGGAATAATAACTAGAACCCTGAAGCTGGTCGAATAGATCATCGATACGTGGAAGAGGATAACGGTTCTTGACGGTCAACTTGTTCAGCTCTCTGTAGTCTACACATAATCGGAAACTCCCATCCTTCTTCTTGACAAATAAAATCGGGGCTCCCCAAGGGGAAGAACTTGGTCGGATGAAACCCTTGTCCAAGAGTTCCTGTAACTGGCTAGATAATTCCTGCATCTCGGGAGGTGCAAGACGGTAGGGGGCCCGAGCAATAGGAGCAGCCCCTGGTACGAGATCAATACCGAACTCGACTTGACGATGAGGAGGAAGACCAGATAAATCATCGGGAAAAACATCAAGAAATTCGCGAACTACCGGAATGTCATCAATCTTCTTCTCATCACTGGAGGAAACAGATAAAAGCGCCAATACGGCTGGATAACCCTTTCGAAGACACTTAAGGGCTTTCATGCTAGAGATGATGTTTAGCGAAACACCACCCTTGATACCGTACACAGAAAGAAATTCTCCATCAGGGAGAGGAATCCGAATAACCTTATCGTAACAGACGATCTCCGCGCGATACAAAGATAACCAATCCATCCTACTACAACGTCAAAACTACCCAATGGTACCGGCATAAGATCGATGGGAAACGTTATACCCGACAATTCTAACTGACACTCCCGAAGGACACTAGTAGCTTCAATCGTTTTCCCGTCAGCCAACTCAATAATATACTTGGTCTCTAATGGTACAGGTACTACATCTAGCAGTCGACTAACGTCCACGGATACAAAACTCTTGTCGGCACCAGAATCAAATAACACGCTAACAGAATGATTATTGAGAAGAAACGTACCGGTGACTGTATCAGGATCTTGCCTCGCCTCAGCAGCTCCAATGACGAAGGCACGTGCATTTCTGCCGCCGCCCCCGTTGTTACCATTCCCATTGTTTCCACCCTGTTTCAGCTTTGGGCAATCCTTCTTGTAATGCCCAGTGTCACCGCAGTTGTAGCACCCTTGTTTCCCTGTAGTACCCTGAGTAGTCGGAGCAGAACTGTTGGTCGGAGCCTGAGTCGATGGAAGTGTAACCCGACAATCTTTAGCATAGTGGCCTGTTCGCTGGCAGCGGTGACAACGGTTACTGTCGCAGTTTCCTTGGTGATGGCGTCCACATTTGTTGCATTTGGGCAGTTTTCCTGCATAACCACCCTGCTTATTACCCGAAGACGATGACCCCCCATTATCAAACTTTTTACCCTGCTGCGTAGACCCAGATCCCTTCCCGTCGTTTTCCCACTTGCGCTTATTGTTCTCTGGAGCCTTAGCAGTCGAACCCTTCGCCGGCAAAATCCCCTCATTCACCTTTAAATTAGTCATCCTATGTGCAGATCGAACTACCTCCGCATAAGTAGGATGATTCCCAGCAGCCACTAACCCTGCAATTTCCGGCACCAACCCTGAGACATAATGTTCAATCTTGCGATACTCTGGCACGTGCAAATCGGGACATAGCACTGCCAACTCATTCCTCCTAACCGTATACTTCTCGATTTCCGACCCAGTCATCTTGAGGTTCCACACCTCATGTTCCAGCTTCTGTACCTCTTCTCTCGGGCAATACTCCCGCTTCAGCAATTGCACAAAGTTTTCCCATGGCATAGCATATGCCTCCCCAATACCCATGTTCTGGGTAATACCATTCCACCAAGTCAATGCCACGTCCTGAAACAACGCAGCCGAATACTTCACCCGATCTTCTGGGAGACAGTTACACATCAGGAATACCGACTCCACTTTCTCCAACCACCTAAGCAAACTGACCGCACCCTCGGTGCCAGAGAATTCCTGGGGCTTGCAGTCCCGGAACATCTTATAGGTGCACATGGGTGGGGGTGGGTCAACAGGACCACCTGAAATGAGACGTATGAGAAACCACGAATAACGTACACAAGGTTCGCCAATGAGGCAAAGAAAACAGATAAAACAACTTACCACCACCGTTGTGCCCTAACTGAAAGGCAGCCTGGAGCAAGTTATTCAGATCAGCCTGTGACAGGTTAATACCTCCACCACGACCACCAGCACCACCACGACCACCACCGCGTCCACCACCGCGTCCACCTCCTCGTCCTCCACGCACTCCAGACATGATTCTGGCAGAAAGAACGAGAAAATTTAGTTTCGCAGTTAAAAGATAACCACAAATGTTCACAAGATTAAAGCCAGATCCAATCCAGGACTATCCCTTCAAACCCAAAGCTCACTAGGGCTTCCATGCATTTCGTTTTATGATTTTGTGTGCACCCAAAATGATAAAACGCTCTACATGGTCCTCCAAGTGTTCTCCTAGTTCAAAGTTCAAATCACCGAACATAGACTCTTAGCTACACACCGTAATACTACGGTAGTTCATGACAAGTGCTTCTATTGGAGTGCGAAAGGGGAGATGTCCGAGCCTTGGACAAATCTCAAGAGCACACGAGTTACCCCAATAGACCACACTGCCTAGAAAACAAGTAACCCAACCTAAGATAGAACGGATGATGTAACGTAGAAAAACCAACGATTTAGAGACACCCCGACAAGACCATACGTAAACCACTATAACGTTTAGTACCGTGTGATCGTCTAGTGTGTGCGACTCGGCTATAGACTAGACTCTACATGCAGTCCTAGTTCACTATAACCATTGGCTCTGATACCAATCTGTCACACCCTCAAAATCCACTTGCGGAGTTTTACCGCGAGGCGCATGACAAACCAGGATCCAAACCAACGATCACAATAAACAAGTCTAAATGTAATTAATGCAATACCAAAACATAGTTTTAAAATCCCGTTTACAGCGGAAGCTTATTCAAAATAAAGTTCAACATAATTAACCAAAGTTCAATGTTTATGAAATCATGCAACTCTAACTAGACGCCGTGCAGACGCGTGCGCCCTAGTTCCATGTGCTACCTTAGCGACCTGAGAAAACATGTAAAAGTTTACGTCAGCACAAAAATGCTGGTGAGTTTACAGGTTTGCAGTTCAAGTACCAAGTCCACCTGTCCATACTATAATAAATAGAAAACCAGTATACGCTAGCTAGGCGTACGTTTTGCTACTACCACGATTGGAAAACCATTACTAACACGTATACCAGTTTTGTGCCCGAATAGTTCCAAATGTTCCTGTTGTTCCTGTTTGAGACAATATGCACTCGCCCGGCCCTCCAAGCCGACGAGCGGGGTTGGTCACTCCCAATAGCGCTATTCACATTTCCCCGTTGTGCAAACCCGCACATTCATGGTTCCCCCCGGGACTTCCAAAGATCGTGTAGTATACGTTAGAACCCATAGTATGACAGAATTTACCAAACAATCGTTTAAACACATGTTCTCTCCCCCGAAAGTATAAAACCAGTTTAAAAGAGGGGCCGTAAACTCACCTTAAGTTCCTTTACTCCTAATCCGAGTAAAATCAGCTGCTATGTTAGTCCCGTACAGTGGCGACCTAACATATGACAGTTACAAGTACTTAGACTAATAACCCGCAGGTTAATTAGTCCCTAGATGTCCAGACCATAACCAAGTTCGTTTGAAAATACCGTGACTGTTTAACTGACCCAAAGTACAAGACTCGACATCCCATTGGTGACCCGAGACTCCCGTGTTATGTTTACGCTCCAAAACATACATTAACGCATCTACACTTAACATACGTTAACACACTCAACAAGTTATAGCACATAGTTCACGTATCACCGAATTACATCCAAATATATGTTACCAAGTTATTAGACATGTTACTGGGTTCCTAGCATGTTTCTACATGTGAAATCGGGTCTCGGAATGCTAATTTATACTTACAGCAGCAGTACACGCGATTAGGAAAAGTCAACTAGCATTTAGGTTGGTCAACTAGCAATTAGGAATCCTAATCGCCTCTATTATAGGCGATTGGGGCTATACCACATGTTATTATTAGCAATTAGGGCTAATCACGTGAACTTACATGCAATTGGGGCTAATCACGTGACATTATATGCGATTGGGGCTAATCACGTGACATTATATGCGATTGGGGCCAATCACGTGACATTATATGCGATTGGGGCTAATCACATGCCATTATTGGCGATTAGCTCCCCAATCTCATGAATTATAGGCGATTAGCCTTGCTAATCGCCTGTAACCATGCTGTTCCGGTTTTTCGCGCGTTTAACACCCCAGATCAGATCCAGAACGTGTGTAACTACCCAATATCATCCCAAACACTATCCTAAACATGTTTAACCCAAAACCCTTCGTTCAACCTCGTATTATCAGTCCCGCATGCAACCAAATCAATCCAAACACTATACACATAGCATGCAACATCAATTAACGCATGTAAGCATAACCCTATTATCCGATTACTGAGGTTCCTATCATCATACTAACAATATTACCTCTGACCTAGCATGATAACACATCAAAACATCATCAAGATCCATAAAAATCCTATCTTTCTAATCATACATACCCATAACGCATGTTAATTAGTTATAATCCGATTAACAACCTTTATTGACGATTTTCAGAAAGCCTTTTTGTTTATGAACAGGTCTGGACCATTAGGGATTGATTAAAAACATTTACAAAGTGTTATGGATAAGAATCAAACCTTAGAATTGTAAAAGATTGATGGTTAGACCTTGAAACCTTGTGTTTTTGATCAAAATCGCCTTCCAGAGGTTGTTTAGGTGTGTGGGGCGGTTATGGGACGACTAGGGTTGATATTAGGGAGTTTAGGAGGTTAAGTGTTCTATTTATAGGCGTTTCTAGTCGTTCCAGCACGTTACACGCGATTGTGCAGCAGTTCATGCGATTAGGGCTGCTAATCGCATGAAGTACATGTGATTGGGCCTAATCGCCCAAACTAACACACGATTGGGGGCCTAATCGCCCCTAATGATGCCCACTCGCCTCCCTTATAGGCGATTAGGCCTCCCTAATCGCCTATAGGGGCTGGTTTGGTGCGTTTTGCGCGTTAAACCCCGTTTTAACGTATGTTAACACATATTAACATACCGACAAGTCATATAATGATTGTAAACACATAACACAAGTAAATACACATATTTACACTCGTTCACCAATTCCCGGGACTCGAGACTCGTACGTTCCGTATGCTCTGACGATCCTACAAATCGTCACCGTTTGGACACTTGGTTAAGGACTGACATCTAACGAACCTCTAGACCAACATCCAATGATCTTCTAGACTAACCAGTAGTTCCCGAACCATAACCCGACCTAACTAACCCAGTTAAGTACAATATACGCGTGACTCGCTAAGGTAGACTTTCATCTAGACAACGTTGTTAACCCGAATTTGCCAGGTGTCACAATCCTTATCTATTCCTAATTAGGTGTTTGCATTGCTTTATGTTTCTTCCCTATATATAGGGCCCTCTTGTATTCATTCTTAATCAATCAATAATAATATCATGAACACTTTCATGGTATCAGAGCCTCGGTTCTAAATACCTAAACCCTAATCGCCCCTCTTCGTTTTTTTTTTTCTCCAGCCGGCGGCACCTTAGCCAGTCTTCATGACCAAACCCGATACCCAGGAGTCTTCGGACTCTGCTGCTAAGCAAAATCCCCTGCACCCAGCATACTCGGTTACGAATATACAGTCCAAGATTCGTATCTTGGACGGGAAGAAGGTTACCTACTCATCATGGGTTAAACTTTTCAAACTTCATGTCGTCGCCTATAAAGTCGCCCAACACATCGATGGTACAGCAGCCCCGTCTCCGACTGATCCAACATACGCAGCTTGGCAGGAACTGGACGCGCTAGTTCTGCAGTGGATTCTCAGTACCATCACGGATGATCTTTTACCCCGAGCCATGGACTCGGATGGCACCGCACGCGGTGCATGGCTCAAGCTAGAAAAGGTTTACCTAAGCAACAAGAAGGCACGCGCCGCAGCACTAGAGACCAAATTCGTCAACCTTACTCTTTCAGCTTGCTCGTCACTCGACGACTATTGCCAGCAGTTGAAGGAATTAGCCAACCAACTTGAAGATGTGGATCAGCCAATTACCGAGTCTCGACTCGTTCTTCAGCTGGTACGTGGTTTACCTCAGGAATTCGATACTACCGCGTCCCTCATAAACTCAACAAATGCTGATTGGGACATGGCCCGCTCAATGCTTACGGACGAACTCATCCGACTGGAAGCTCGACAGGGAACCTCTTCTTCCGTCATGGCTGCTTCGGCTCCAAACCAAGCCGCACCACCATCCACAGGTTCGAATTTCTCTTATCAACATTCATCTAATTACAGGGGTCGAGGACGCGGCAGAAACCAATGGAACAGGAATAATAATAGGGGACGTGGCCGCGGGTCAAACAGGAACCAGCCCGCGCCGTCTTGGACTCCTCAGCAGCCATCATACCCCACTTGGGCCTGGTGGAATGTTCCGCCTTGCCCATACCCGACCCAACCAGCCTGGTCCGCACCAGGCCCTTACCTGCCGCCAAATCCGGCCCAAGGTCAGCAGCCCACAGGCCGCCCCGGTTCAGCCGCACCATCAGCCCAGCAGCCCGCTTTTTACTCAGCCCAGCAGCCCGCTCCATCAGCCCCACCCGGGTTCGATGCCTTCAGTCCGGCAGACATTCAGGCTGCCTTACAGGCTATGCATCTCAACCAACAATCTCAACCCCAAGACCCAGGGCTTATGGACACAGGAGCCGGCTCACATGTGACACTCGATTCAGGTATGATATCAATTCCTAATTCAATTCCTGTAAATCCTAAAATTCTTGTGGGCAATGGGCAACAACTCCCAATTCTTGGGCCTGGCACTGGTTTTTATAAGATTTTTAACCGCACCTACATTCTTCCAAATATACTTTATAGCCCATCTGTCATTAAAACCCTTATTTCAGTCCGTCGCTTCTCTCGCGACAACCTTGTCTCTATTGAATTTGACCCTTTCGGTTTTACTGTGAAGGATCTCAAAACTGGGCGCAAACTTTCCCGCCACAATAGCACGGGAGACGTTTACCCCATCACCCCGCCGGAACTTCCGCCACAAGCTTGCTTCATCACCACCACATCTCTCCCCTAGCATGATCGACTTTGGCATCCTGGCGCTCAAGTTTTAGATATTCTTAGTCGTAAATTTAATTTACTTTGTAAAAACGATTTATCTTTTTGTGATTCATGCCATTTATCAAACAGTAAACGTTTACCTTTTTATACGTCCAGTTCCTTCACATTTTCACCGTTTGATATTATTCATTGTGACTTATGGACTTCGCCCATAATTAGCAAATCGGGTTATAAATATTACATGGTGTTAATTGATAATTTTTCTCACTTTGTATGGGTTTATCCTTTAAAATTTAAATCCGAGACATTTACCACCTTTGCTAAATTTCACCGCCTAATCCTTACCCAATTTAACCGTAACATCAAAACCTTTCAATGTGACTTGGGCGGGGAATTTGATAACAATAGGTTTAAACAGTTTGCCCAACAACATGGCTTATTGTTTCGATTCTCCTGCCCACAGACTTCCTCACAAAACGGCCGGGCCGAGCGAATGATTCGACGCCTTAACGACATCATTCGCTCCCTCTTAATTCATGCCCATCTCCCTCCCGTTTACTGGGTTGAAGCCCTACACACCGCCACCTACTTACATAATATCCTTCCCACCAAAAGACTTAACTATTACACCCCCACCTTTGCCCTCTACCTTAGACACCCAACCTATGATCACCTTCGGGTCTTTGGTTGTGCATGCTACCCTAATACCTCGGCCACTCAACCCCACAAGTTACACCCACGGGCTATTCGGTGTATCTTCTTGGGCTACCCGCCAGATTTTCGTGGCTATCGATGTCTCGATCCCACGACGGGAAGAGTCCATATCTCCCGTCACGTCACATTCGACGAGACATCCTTTCCTTACACCACCCCACCGCCTACTAACACATATTCCTTCTTGGACGACCAAATCCCATCTCAATTTCAGTTTACCACAAATCTGCCCGCCCCACCTCCCGTAACAGCCCCATACCCCATAACTTACTCGCGCCGTCCAAAACCTCCAGCCCACCAACCTGCGGCTCCTCCGGCCCAATCACACCACAGCCCATTAACCTCCGGCCCAAGCACTACCTCGTCCGCTCCACTACAACCCACCACCGGCCCATCTCACTCACTTCCACCTGACCCACAACCTGTCCCACCATCCAATACCCACCCAATGTCCACCCGGTCCAAAACCGGATCCATCAAACCGCCCGTTTATCCCGCCTTAATGACCGCTCCCATTTCCCCAGTTCCCACGTCTTATTCAAAAGCCTTTGCCGACCCGAATTGGGTAAATGCTATGCAAACAGAATTTAATGCTTTACAGGAAAACGACACTTGGGAATTGGTACCTAGACCGGTTGATCGCCCCATTATCAGATGCATGTGGCTTTTTCGCCACAAATTCAAATCGGATGGTACGTTGGAACGTTATAAGGCTCGGTTAGTTGTTAATGGGAAATCCCAAACTGTGGGGGTGGATTGTGATGAGACGTTTAGTCCGGTCGTTAAACCGGCTACAATCCGAACCGTTTTGTCTCTGGCCGTTTCTAGTGCATGGCCCATTCATCAGTTGGACGTTAAGAATGCGTTTCTTCATGGTAACCTGAATGAGACAGTTTTCATGCATCAACCAGCGGGGTTCGTCGATTCTAGGAAACCTAATTTTGTTTGCAGGTTGAAGAAGTCGTTATATGGCCTTAAACAGGCTCCACGGGCGTGGTACACCCGGTTTGCATCTTATATATTACAACACGTTTTTTTGCAACAGTGCTTGCGACAACTCACTTTTTATCTACAATAACGGGGCTGATCGAGCATACTTACTCTTATACGTTGATGATATTATTCTCACGGCTTCTAGCACTACACTTTTAAATAATCTTATACAAGTCCTTTCGAGGGAATTTGCTATGTCTGATTTGGGGGCTTTACACTATTTTCTTGGGATCAAAGTCACACGCCATTCTCATGGTTTGTTTCTAGATCAAACACAGTATACGAAAGACATTCTTGCGCGTGCTTCGATGACTGCAATGTAAGTCGTGCACTACCCCCGTGGATCTCTCAGCCAAATTAAGTGCTTCTGAGGGGCCACTGTTCGCCGATCCTACGTTGTATAGGAGTCTCGCGGGGGCTTTGCAATACCTGACTTTCACCCGACCTGATATCTCCTATGCTGTGCAGCAAGTGTGCCTTTTTATGCACGAACCAAGGGAACCTCATTTTGCTTTTATGAAGCGGATATTCCGCTATCTTCAGGGAACCGTCAACTATGGTATACGGATTGTCAAAAGTGCTTGCCATGAGTTAATTGCATATTCAGACGCTGATTGGGTGGCTGTCCGATTCGCGGCGTTCCACAAGTGGCTATTGTACGTTTTTAGGTGACAATTTACTCTCCTGGTCATCCAAACGTCAACATACAATCTCGCGCTCAAGTGCGGAGGCTGAATATAGAGGTGTGGCAAATGCGGTAGCTGAAGCCACTTGGTTACGCAACTTACTGTTCGAATTACATGTTCCTCTGCAAAAGGCTACAATCGTTTATTGTGACAATGTTTCGGCCGTTTATTTATCTGACAATCCTGTCCAGCATCAACGGACCAAACATATCGAGATCGACATCCATTTTGTTCGTGAAAAGGTTCGTATTGGCCACATTCGGGTTCTTCATGTTCCGGCTGCACTGCAATATGCGGATATCTTCACAAAGGGCCTCCCAAGGGACTTATTTCAACAGTTTCGTTCCAGTTTAAGCGTTTGCACTCCGCCCGCTCAAACTGCGGGGAATATTAGCACGATTACATTCTTATTATTATTTAGATTATTCTAGAGTTTCATATTTATAGTATAGATAATCTTTGTATTTTAGGAATCCTTATCTATTCCTAATTAGGTGTTTGCATTGCTTTATGTTTCTTCCCTATATATAGGGCCCTCTTGTATTCATTCTTAATCAATCAATAGTAATATCATGAACACTTTCACGATGATGGGGAGAAGATAAGAAAGAAAGTCATCACATAAGGAGAACGATAAGAAAAAAAGCCTGACAACCAACCAAAATTTGGTGGTGTGGAGAAGGATTGGATCAAGTGAAAAAAAAAAGATCAAAACCCTAAGAATCTAGCACCAGATATAATAATGAAGACCTCGTAATTTAAATAAAGTTAATAATTTCATTTTTTTCGAAATATCGCATGAAATACACAATTAATTAATTATAACAACTACTAAACGATGATGACTTTACATTTTCAAGAATGGCTAACTAATGCACTTAGAGCGCTTGGAATGCAAGTGGTGCAGTGGATCAACAAGCAAATGATAGAGAGGCTCGTGAAAAAGCAGAATGAATTGTGAAACGTTGATGACCTGGTCGTCACGGGTCATGCAAAACCTAATTAACCTAGGTAGCTAGGGTAAGTAGGGTATCGAATCCAGAGGAGCGTGTGGTTAGTGGATAATATTTTAGTTGATTAAATGGTATTTCTTATGAAGATGCTAGAAACTTATGAAGATTTTTCTTGGTTCATTTAAGAATTTGATTGGAAAAGATTTTTGTTTATTATATTAAACTTGAATAAAAACTGTAAAAGTAAAAAAGTAGTAATGGTTGTAAACAATTTAATTAAAAAGATCACACTAGGGTTTCAACAATTGAATACTAGGGATTTCACAAATGGGTAAACAATAGTAATGTGATTGGTGTTAACGGAGTGATTGCTCAATAGGTTTAGGTGTCAAGTTTTATCAATATCGAAAATAGAATAAACTACACTTCATTACCTAGAACATACAATCCTATGTTTGTGTTAAAGCAAGGAACCATGTTCATATCATTAGAAATTGGCACAAGATCAATTAACTAAAATGAGTTCAACATAAGGTTAATCACAATTCAACACAATTAATTCAAACACACAAAAACATAATCAATAGTTTAAGAACAATACCCAATTTGTTTAACCCTAGATCTTCAAAGTTTACATCCCCAATGTGATACAAAGGGATTAGCCACTCATGGCCATGAAGCTTGCTCCTTCCAAAGTTGGATCTTGAATCCCCTTGTCCCTTTGATCTGCGACCTCTCTCCTTCTTTTTTACAAAACTTGCGTCGTCTTCTACAGCCTTCCTAAAAACTTTTGTGTGTGACCTCCCAAAGCAATATATGTGATCACCTCTTTTCCAATAATTAGAAACGCCGTCCAAAAGAATAAAATAATCAAAACCTCCAATCCAAAATGCTTTCTGCCATTTATTTTCCTTTGATGAATTGGGCTTTTGGATTTTAAAACCAAAACGTCCACAAGGCCATTTTTTTGGTCAACTATTATTATTATTATTATTATTATTATTATTATTATTATTATTATTATTATAAATGGTATTATGACCCCGTGCTCTCGACTCGGGTGTTCAGGTCTCGAGTATAATTTGTACTGTTTTAGCCCCGCTCCATGCGATCACCTACCAAAAATATAAAATAAACAAATTAATAGTAAAAACAACCAAAATATAATAAAATATATACAATACTAAAATAATAGAGTACAGACCTAAAACTAATAAAAATACTATCTAAACGACTCAAAAATATACAAAACTGGCAAATAAACATGATGCCTGCAACCGCGCATCACACCCCCACAGTTATCTTTTTTCGTCTCGAAAAAATTATATACACTCTGCTCAAGACATTATCACAGACTAGCACCACAGTTGCCCCATCATACCTTAGCTAAGGTCCAAAGTCATACCCCATTTACAGATCAGCATTAGATGTGTTAATTCAGCAAGTCAGATTGATTTCCATTTAAAAACAGAATTTACCTGACTAAATCTAACATGCTTCCGGTTTTTATTTTCATGCAACACACCCCTCACAATTTTTCACTCCACTCGGTTTAATATCTGGACTAGCATGTAATGCGCTAGTATTAATCACTCAAAAACCAAGTATGTAACTCTGTTATCATAGGCTTGTATGACAATCACACCTCAACTGTAGGTAATGCACATATCTAAAGGACTTACGGGTTTTGGGCTTAGGGTAAAGGTAAGAAATATTTGGCTAATAAGTGGCTAAAATAAAATGGTGACACCAACATGATTGACAATCCTTATTCACAATACACATAAATAAACATAACTTTGGGCATATTTGACCCATAACACATACTTCTATTTTTTGTATTCTTTATTTTTTTTCTTTTTTTTTCATTTTTTTTCTTCTTTTTTTTTTTCATTTTTTTTTCACACATATATTTTTTTTCTAACATAAATACAGTCACTTAACACTTTGGATGTCATCAACACTTAGTAAAGGTATTGGTTTATTTGGGTGATTATGTGGTTTAGCAAATGAAAGGGTATAAGGCTCAAAGTTGGCTACTAATGGTAATATTCGTGGGTAAACCGGTTAACACAAAACAAATAAAAGGTGTCAAACAAAAAGGGAATCCTAAATCGCCTTTATAATCTATGTGCATATATAGTCTACAACCTCAGCATGTATCAAATCACACAAGTTCTGCAACAGAGAAACATCTGGCCTACTCTCACAAATGAAAATATATAATTCAATCTATCAACTAGTAGGCTCAAGATCTCACAAAAGTGGGGAAATGGGTTACCGATGTGTGCATGCATTTATTACCAATAGCTTGTTAAATCTAGTCAGACAATTCTAAACTTTTTTTTCTTAAAAACACCTGCTGAAAACGGTTCATACTACTTTTCCACAAATTAGACCATGACTAAGGATTTACTGCCAAAACAATCAAGAAACAACTGGTACGTACCGAAAAAAACTGCTTTTATGTCTGATTAGAATGCTTTTTTTTAGGAACAATTTTCAAGACATTTTCATTTTTTTTATTTATTTAAATTTTTTTTTTGAATTTTTTTTTAAGACACAAAAGAAATAAAAACGAAATTTCCCCACCCCCACACTTGAACGACACATTGTCCTCAATGTGAGCTAGGAATAAAATAAAAATAAAATACAACAGTAAAGGAACAGACTCCCCTGGATATAGGCAGTGCGCGTATGAGTCTCTAGAATTCCTCCCAATCGAACCGTATAGCATTTCATTCGCGTCCGATAGACAAACCTGAACTAAGACTCAAAGAAAAATAAAAACGTAAATTCCGGGATGCCTGATACACCGATGGTGTATAGATTTACCTTGCCTGAATGGAGATTGAGTACAGGCAAGTTATCTGATTGCAAGTTAGACTCAAAGCATTCCCAGAAATCAAAAGAGACTCAAAATACTAACTAAAAATAAAAGAAAAATAAAACAAATTAAATAAATATACAAACTGTACAAGAATCATACCTGATATTCATTTATGGTGGTCTCAAAGAACATTTGCCTACCGAGTTTCCAATGTATGCTCGGTAATTTACATGCCATGCCCCAATCTGTTCATTCTCCTTCAACTTGTCCATCGAGTCCAAGCATGAAGGTTTTTGTCCCACATTTTCCTACCGAGTTTCCAACATACACTCGGTAGTTCACATGCCAAATCCACAATTGCTTCCAAGTTATTGGCATGAGAATCGAGTCATTTTTGTTGCGGGGCCGTTTTACAATAAATTGCCCAATGTCCTCCCAACTCACCTTCCTCTTCTTCATCTTTGAACCTTCATCCTCCTCTTTGTTAGGTGCCTTAATCAACACGGGATGCGATTTGTGAGGAACTTTCACCTCATCCACCAACTCTTCATGAGATGCTAAGTCTTCAGTTGGGGTTAACCATTCAGAAAGACTTGCAGTATCTTCATCTATATCAGCCTCTACCATAATACCATTGGCCAACTCGTTTTGCTTACACTTAAATTGGGCAAATTCCTCGGCTAGTTGACCCACTTGAATCACCAAAGCTTCATGAGCTTTGTCTCTTACTTCATTTGCTCTCTTCATTTCTTTGATATTATCATGGTATTCTTTGATGATGATCGCAAGAGCATCGAGCTTAGAATGTGTTGAATTTTGAGGGTCTTCGTATGCCGGTTGAGGTTGATTAAGATAATAGTCATTATATTCCTCATGGTTCGGATATGGTTGCGTCCTTTGGCTAAATGAACCCCCTTGATATCTGTTATTTAACTGATAATAGCCTTGGGAGTTTGAATAGCGTGATTGACGATGTGAAGAAGACAAATGTGAACCTCCAGGTTTTTCGAGCCCAAAAATAATACGATCTTGTCGTTCTTTAAATGCTTCCATTTTCTTACGGGCCACTGGACAATCTCGCCACAAATGATATGGCTCCCACAACAAGGACAAGTATTATCATCATCTTCCCAATACATTGTGATGATGACGATCAAGTCTTGCTAAATTCCCAATCTTCAGATTTTACACAAGTGGCATGCATGCATTATCTGTCACCTGCACACTTCACACACCACGCGTAAAAACGAACAAAAAGAAGTAACAAAGACAAATTAAACAGTTAATCACAATAATCAACTAAAAACTAAACACTAAGCGCACTAGCTCCCCGGCAGCGGCGCCATTTGATGACCTGGTCGTCACGGGTCATGCAAAACCTAATTAACCTAGGTAGCTAGGGTAAGTAGGGTATCGAATCCAGAGGAGCGTGTGGTTAGTGGATAATATTTTAGTTGATTAAATGGTATTTCTTATGAAGATGCTAGAAACTTATGAAGATTTTTCTTGGTTCATTTAAGAATTTGATTGAAAAGATTTTTGTTTATTATATTAAACTTGAATAAAAACTGTAAAAGTAAAAAAGTAGTAATGGTTGTAAACAATTTAATTAAAAAGATCACACTAGGGTTTCAGCAATTGAATACTAGGGATTTCACAAATGGGTAAACAATAGTAAATGTGATTGGTGTTAACAGAGTGATTGCTCAATAGGTTTAGGTGTCAAGTTTTATCAATATCGAAAATAGAATAAACTACACTTCATTACCTAGAACATACAATCCTATGTTTGTGTTAAAGCAAGGAACCATGTTCATATCATTAGAAATTGGCACAAGATCAATTAACTAAAATGAGTTCAACATAAGGTTAATCACAATTCAACACAATTAATTCAAACACACAAAAACATAATCAATAGTTTAAGAACAATACCCAATTTGTTTAACCCTAGATCTTCAAAAGTTTACATCCCCAATGTGATACAAAGGGATTAGCCACTCATGGCCATGAAGCTTGCTCCTTCCAAAGTTGGATCTTGAATCCCCTTGTCCCTTTGATCTGCGACCTCTCTCCTTCTTTTTTACAAAACTTGCGTCGTCTTCTACAGCCTTCCTAAAAAACTTTTGTGTGTGACCTCCCAAAGCAATATATGTGATCACCTCTTTTCCAATAATTAGAAACGCCGTCCAAAAGAATAAAATAATCAAACCTCCAATCCAAAATGCTTTCTGCCATTTATTTTCCTTTGATGAATTGGGCTTTTTGGATTTAAAACCAAAACGTCCACAAGGCCATTTTTTGGTCAACTTATTATTATTATTATTATTATTATTATTATTATTATTATTATAAATGGTATTATGACCCCGTGCTCTCGACTCGGGTGTTCGGGTCTCGAGTATAATTTGTACTGTTTTAGCCCCGCTCCATGCGATCACCTACAAAAAATATAAAATAAACAAATTAATAGTAAAAACAACCAAAATATAATAAAATATATACAATACTAAAATAATAGAGTACAGACCTAAAACTAATAAAAATACTATCTAAACGACTCAAAAATATACAAAACTGGCAAATAAACATGATGCCTGCAACCGCGCATCAAACGTGGAAGAAGAGATCAGATGGAAAGGACGGCGAAAGCCAGAACACTTCGCCTCTACCGAAACACACACCATCATGCGACCATTTCACCTAAACTAATCCTTCCTAAAATCACCCTGTCCATCATGATACTAACGTTGTGTTCCTGAGTTTTTGTGATGAAGGAAAGGAAAGGAAAGGAAGGGGATGAAAATGGTTATTCCGGAGTTTATTAGATGAAGGAAGGGAAAGGAAAACAAGGGAGAAAGAGAGCAAATCTCATCCTCCAAATTTGGGAGGAAACGAGAGGAAAAGAAAGGGAGTAAAAGAAGGGGAAAAGAAAAGAAGAGAAAGACTTTTTTTTCCCTTCTTTAATTAACTAGGGAACATAGAGTAAATTCTCAACCACTCAACGAAAAGCAGAATTATACACACCTTGATATCACTAGATTACAAACTATTTGATGATGATGATGATTAGACATACGTAGGGCTGCAAACGAACCAAACGAACACAAACAAGGCCTTGTTCGTGTTCGTTTGTTAAGGAAATTACGTGTTCACGGACAGTTCATGAACACTTACCGAACGAGATTTTTTTGTTCGTGTTCGTTTGTTAAAAAAACACTCGAGTTCGTGTTCGTTTGTTAATTTTGTTCATGAACGTATACGAACACAAACGAATATTAATGAACACAAATAAATGTTCGTGAACAAAAAATGAACACAAAGAGGTGTTCATGAATGGAAACAAACACAGACACATACTAACTTTTGAATAAAATGGAATTCACGTAATTAAGACATTAGTTAGATTCACCAAATATATAACCTAATTATCTAAACTCACTAAGTATTTAACATAATATTAGTAAACATAATTAAGTAGTGTCTCAAAAACTAAGGGGCTGTTTGTTTACCTCTGAATGGAACCATTCAGAGGTAACCTCTGAATCGGTCAGAGGTTAGTGATGTTTTGGTTAGAAAAAATCCAACCTCTTAATGGTCCAATTCAGTCTGAATCATTCAGTTATAGGAACTTGCTGAATAAAAAAAAGACTCTCAAGCCCTTGAACGTTCTCTTCCTGCTGTACAAAACCAAAACCCAACAATCTTCCCCACTTTCATCTCTTCTCCCTCTCTTCCTCCCATCGCCGCCCCACCCCTCTCCTCACCACCTTCTGCCGCCTTCCTCCTCCCTCTCATCCTCCCATCGGCGCCGCCATCTCCTCTCCCTCTCATCCTTTTCACGCCGCCATCTCCTCTCCCTCTGTATCATTCAGCTATGTTGTGTCAAGTGTGTGTGTGGGTTTAAGAAAAAGAAACAAGATGAAACAGAGAGAAAAGATGAAACAGAGAGAGTAGGTGTGTGTGAGTTATGTGTGTGTGTTATGAGTGAGATGTGTGAGTCAAAGAAATAGTAAAAAGGAAAGATGCCGTGTGTGAGTATGTGTAAAGTGTTTGATTTTTAGTGGATTTTTATATTTTTATTAAAAAATAAGAGGTGAGGGGTAAAATAGTAATTTCATACAGTTATTCAGAGGTCTAACCAAACAACACTTTACTGATTCAATACTTACCGGTTCAGAACCTCTTAACCATTCAGGCCTCTTACTGGTTCAGCACTTATTGATTCAGCACTTACCAAACAGCCCCTAAGTTCGCATTGTAGGTGGATAAATAAGCGCGTTGGAGGTGGAAGGCATCGATGCTGAAACGTGGTAACATATAATGAGCTTGGATACAATAAATAGGTTTATTGATCTTATATAGTCATGTATTTAACTCACATATATTTGGGCAACATAAATAAAAATAAAAGAATATTAGTAAATTATAAAATTAAAAACTCTGATTTATTATCGAACACAAACGAACACGTTACCGAACGTTCACGAACATTAACAAACGAACGCCACCTCTGTTCATGTTCGTTCGTTTAACTAAACGAACGGAAAATTTTGTTCGTGTTCGTTCCTTTATTAAACGAACGAACACAAACGAACTTCCCGCCGAACGGTTCATGAACTGTTCGCTGAAAGTTCAGTTCGTTTGCAGCCCTAGACATACGTTAATATAAAAATATATAAAACAAATAATATAAAAATATTAAATAATACCAAAATAAATCCAATTTTATACTCTTCTCTAGAGGTTAAGTAAAGATCTAGATTCAGTTTTACTACGACAAGCAACCAAACATTTTGTCAAATCCTTTCTTCCTAAAATAACCAAACACTCATAACAAACACCCTCACCTAATCTGCAACAACAATGGGTTCCGAACCAACAGATCATCAGTTGAGATAACCGAACCCTTACTCGAACCCGACCTAGAAACAATACCCGAATGGAAAGATCAGATAACTCTACGTGGCTTAGTTGTCAGTGCTTTATTAGGGACCTTTTCTGCATCATCACACATAAACTTAATCTGACGGTTGGGATTATTCCGTCTTTAAACGTGGCAGCTGGTTTGCTGGGGTTCTTCTTTGTGAAATCTTGGACTACTTTTGTTAACAAGTTGGGATTTTTTGTTAAGCCCTTTACTAGACAGGAGAACACTGTTATTCAGACATGTGTTGTTGCTTGTTATGGCCTTGCTTTTAGTGGTAATTATTATTATTATTAAGTTGATTGCAGACATGAATGAATCGATGGTTAAATTGTAGTGTTATGGATATTATTGGATATTTGAATTGGGGTATGAATGTGTGCAGGTGGATTTGGGTCATATTTGTTGTCAATGGATGAAAGGACTTATAATTTGATTGGACCGGATTACCCGGGTAATCGGGCTGAGGATGTTAAGAACCCGGGGTTGTTATGGATGATGGGTTTCATTTTTGTTGTTAGTTTTCTTGGTCTCTTCAGTCTTGTTCCGCTTCGTAAGGTAACGACTTTTTGCTTTCGGTTTTTTGATGATTGTAACTTGCACAATCTGTGGTTGATCACTTTGACTAAAATGTTTGTTTGCATACCTAAATTGTTTAAAATCTAGTGCTTATGGTGCTCGCGTTTCAGGTCATGGTAATGGATTATAAGCTTACGTACCCTAGTGGAACCGCCACTGCTATGTTGATAAATAGTTTCCACACCACTACAGGTGCAGAGCTTGCAAGGTAATGAAAATTATTGTATTTCAGAATGTTTTCTAGGCATTCAGAACGGTCCGATCCTATGTATAGAATGCTTCTATACCAGAATTTACTTAAGATAGTCAATTTCATCACACTAGATAGCTAAGCAGTTAATGTAGTAAAATATCGGATATCGGTTGATATTTGAGATATAGGTTATGGTGGTGAGATATCAATGGGATATCGTTAATTTTTATTTCATGCAAAATCCATATATATAGCAATTTAACACTAACAGTTCAATATACTCTCCCACAATAACAAATTAACATTTTGCAACTTGCAAAACACTAAAAATTGTAGCAAGTAGGAACTTGTTAAGACTTAAAACACTAATATTTAACACTAACAGTTAACAATTAAGACATAAAACACTAATAACAACAATAAGAAGCAAGACAAATTGAAGAACTAAGAAGAATGGTACTGATATCGGGAATATCAATGGTACTGATATCGGGGAATATCGGTCAATATCCTCGATAATATCGATACCGATATTCTGGCCGATATGTTGTACTGATATATCAGTTGATGACCGATAACTGAGATATCCGTGATATATCACCGATATATCCGTGATATATCACCGATATATCGGTCGAGTTAGCTACATAGCTAGATATTCCTTGGCAGAAATCTTGATTCTATTCCTTAGAAAACAAAATCATAAAAAATTCCAAATAAGGGGTAAAATGGGACTCAGAGGCCAAAATTATGGAATCTTGGTAAAAAAGGCGAGTTTTGTATAGTTGTAATCCGGAAAAAAGAACCCTTTTTAAGATTTTTCGTGATGTCAATATTTACACCATGAACTTTGTGTAATATTATCTGGCAGGAAACAAGTAAGCTCTCTTGGAAAGTATTTAAGCATAAGTTTTGTTTGGAGTTGCTTTAAGTGGTTTTTTCAGTGGTGTCGGGGATGCTTGTGGTTTTGATAATTTTCCTAGTTTCGGCTTGATGCTATACAAGAAACACGTAAGTTCGTTTCTGCTTTCAAGTAATAATAATTTTAACCGCTAGAAATCATAAATAACCTCGTCCATATACCCAAACATTTGCAGATTTTACTTTGACTTCAGTCCCACTTATGTGGGATGTGGTCTTATTTGTCCTCACATAGTCAACTGCTCGGTTCTCTTCGGAGCTATTATATCATGGGCTTTCTTTGGCCCTACATTAATACGCGTGCAGGGGATTGGTATCCCGCTGACCTTGGCAGTAATGACTTTAAAGGTCTCTATGGGTACAAGGTACATGTTTTTCTTTAGATTTGTCACCAGAACAAAATTTGTCAGCGTTTTTTCTTTTCTTTTTTTTTTTTTTTCTAATTTTATTATGATAATCTTGTCAAATAACCATTTTCTGGTTTTGCAGGTTTTTGTAGCGATTGCCCTTATCCTGGTGATGGTCTTTATAATCTGATTAAAATTATAACCATCTCCGTTAAGGCCGTGTGGAACAACAGCACTAAACAACAGAATCTCCCTGTAACCAAAGAGATTCTAGGTTAGACGATACTTGTTAACTTGGCTTTAAAAAGCGTGCGTCTCTGATGCATTTTGATCCCAAAAACCCACTTATACAAGGCATTCGTTACTAAAAAAATACTAAAACTTATTTATAGATAATATTTTAAACTGTTAACTTTTAAAGACTAAAACATAAGATAATATAATCATCACTGGGCAGATTTGTTCAATCGATGGACTCATTTGTTCGAAGATTGGTCAACTGTATATTGTGTCGCATCAGACCATCAATGCATCGTGTTGCATCACATGCGCTGCATTGCTGCAGTTGACGTGATGCGCTCCTGATGCGCGCATTTTAAAACCAAGTGCATCAAGGATCATGCTTTATCTTTATTTTTTGTTGTTGTCCTATGTTTTATTAACCTCAACCTTTGCAGATTCCGAGACATCTGAATCACATGCGGAGCAACAAAAAAGAGACACCATCTTCTTAAAGACAACATCCCAACCTGGTTTGCAGCCTCCGGATACGTAGTCCTTGTTGCCATATCCATGGCTACAATGCCACTCATTTTCCCACCCCTAAAATGGTACCTAGTTCTCTGCTCTTACATAATCGCCCCTGCCCTCGCCTTTTGCAATTCCTACGGAACCGGTCTAACCGACTGGAGTCTCGCTTCAACCTACGGCAAAATCGGCCTTTTCATCATAGCATCATTAGTTGGATCCAACGGAGGTGTGTTAGCTGGATTAGCCGCATGCGGAGTCATGATGTCAATTGTCGCAACAGCTGCTGACCTAATGCAAGATTCAAAACTGGTTACCTAACCTTATCGTCCGCCAAATCAATGTTTGTGAGCCAGTTAGTCGGGACCGCAATGGGCTGCATTATCGCACCACTCACATTTTGGATGTTTTGGACAGCATTCGAAATCGGAACACCTGACAGCCCATACAAGGCGCCATACGCCATTATTTACCGAGAAATGGCAATTCTCGGCGTTGAAGGCTTTCCGAGCTACCAAAACATTGCCTTGCTTTATGCTGCGGGTTCTTTGCAGCCGCACTGGTTTTAAACCTGATTAGGGACTGGGCTCCTAAGAAAGTGGCTCAGTTTGTTCCGATTCCAATGGCAATGGCGGTGCCGTTTTTACATTGGTGCGTATTTTGCGATCGACATGTTCGTTGGGACGGTGATACTGTTTGTATGGGAACGTATTAACAAGAAGGATGCTGAGGATTATGCAGGGGCGGTGGCTTCAGGTTTAATTTGCGGGGATGGGATATGGACCATTCCGTCGGCAATACTGTCGATTTTACGAGTTGATCCGCCTATTTGCATGTACTTTGGGCCGTCGGTCAGTTCGTGAGCAGGATGGTAAGAAGGTAAATGATGTATTTGTAACTGAAAATGGCAGTTGAGATCTGTAAATATAATCTCACTTCCAGTTATGGTTATGTAGTTGGTTCCTGAGACTAATTCCCATTTCTTCAAATGTTTCATCTTGGGCTTAGTTACGATTATGAAGTTATTATGTTTGAATATTATTTTATATATAGCGTTATGCGTTATACTTGAGTATGGTTTTACGGGAGTGTTGACATGGAGGTGGGATCAAGGGGAACACAACGCCCCTAGTGCGGGAGAGAGGGTCTCTCTGGAGAGGATGGAGGTCTCGTTCATCATGCGAAATAAAGAAGATTTTGAGGTGTTTCGGGAGAGAAATATGATGTGGAGGTGAGGGATGGAGGGGACGCCACACCCTTTGAAGGGGTTGTAAGGCGCTATGCTTGTTCACAAGTGTATCGTGGTTAGTTTACTAAGCCAACCTCTTGTTGTCTGGTCGCTCACCAACCCTGAAAGGACCCTGGGGTGTTGTAGACTTGTAGTTGTAGCCCCCCTTCAGGGTCAACTCATTGGGCCAAAAACTCTTGGGGACTTATTTTTATTACGTAAAACTTTTTAATTAGTATTGGCCCAAGCTAAACTATATAAACTTCTATCTTATGCCTTCTATGCAAATTGCAAAATGGTGGTTATAATAAAACCTCTTTGGTTCTATTTTCACCCCCTAAAGCGCATCGCTTTAGCCAAAGTGAGGTGCTTGGCTTCCTTTTCAACGACGTCAATACGAGGTCAGAAAAGCTGAAAAAGTAAGATCAAAGCGCCTCGCTATGGCCAAAGCAAGGCGTTTTGGATCAGGGGGTGATTTTGTGTTTTTTTAGTGTTTTTTTTAATATAATTATTGTAAAAATGGAAAGAAATCAACAGTCGGATCGGTGCTAACAAACAACCCATACAGAGAATGTATAGTACAACCAAGTAAAATTCAGCTGTTGGACGTTGTGAGAATGCATAGTACAAAATTCTTTTGACAAATTTCCGACTGACCTGGAGTTCCTTTGCGACCTAGTTCCTTTGAATTATAAAGAACATTAAGGAATGACTTGTGCTATTTCTTTTCAAACCCTTCCATCATATACCTAACACACTACAATAATTCACCATTCTATACATACAACACACACCTTCAACCCATTCCTCGTAAACCAGATTGATGATAGTCGTTTTCGGCATTGTAAAGCGATCGTTACTGTTCCTAATGGTTTATCCCCATCATTCATCCATCACTATTCAGACACATTATAAAAACCCACACCACCAACACCCACCCCACACACAATATTATTATCATTCTATACCAATGGATGAAGTTTCTGTAAAACGATCAGGAACATTCCAAATAACAGTTCAGTTATGGATCCTTTGATCAGAAAATATATTCTCAAACAATTCCTAAAATCAATCTTCCGATAATCCACACCTTTCTCATGAAGCAAAACCTCTCTAGGTTTAGCATCACCAAACGGATTCACCTTAGGCCTCGGTTTGTCCACTCCCTACAACGCACCCGATACCTCAAACGAACCACCAGACTGCGCACTCCCCAGCCTACTATTCGAATGCGAACTCATCGGCCGAGCATTCCCAAACAGATTCGGTCTATTCCCTTTAGTAGTGCGGAAAGCTTAAAACATTTCCCTCCATAAAACCAAAAGTAAAACCATCTTTCCCTCCTTCCCTCCCTTATTACTAACTTCATTCCAATTCCAATGATTCCAATTCCACCGTTGTTCATTTTCTTCTTCTCAACTTTACAATGGAACTTCAGGTAAAGAGTCTGTCATTGTCATTATATAATAATAATAATAATAATAATAATAATAATAATAATAATGTAACTTATTAGTTTCAGGTTTATAACATTCCTACACACCCATGGATTGTATAGATGATTAATACATATGAATATGTTCATTGCATAATTGTAGAATGAGTTCAATTTGCACCGACCCATGGATTGTATAGATGATTAACCATGTGGACTTACCTGAAGACTAGATTCGGTGCAAATTGAACTCATTCTACAATTATGCAATGAACATATTCATATGTATTATGCAATATGCTTGTACTCAGTCTTCTCTAGGGGTGTAAATGACTCGCAGCGGCTCGAGAGCTACTCGGGATCGGCTCGGTAAAAAGCCCGAGCGAGCCGAGCCTTAACGAGCCCGAGTTCGAGTTCGAGCCTGAATTATGACTCGTTTAGTTATCGAGCCCGAGCTCGAGCCTTATATACAAAGCTCATTTAGGCTCGCGAGCCTAAACGAGCCCAATCAAAAGTTATATTATTTTTATTATGTATGTAATCTTGTCATTTGAACATGTTCAATTTTAATTAATAATGTTAGTGAGCCGAGCTCGAGCCGAGCTTTTGCTCGTTTAAGCTATTGAGGCGAGCTCGAGCCGAGTTTTTAGGTCGTTTAAAAATTATTTTTTAATTACCTCGAGCCGATCCGAGCCGAGCTCGAGCTCTTAGGATTTACTTTCGAGCCGAGCTCGAGCTCAAAATAGTAGGCTCGAACCGAGCCAAACTCGTGCTCGAGCCTCAAAAGAGCATGACGAGCCGAGCTCGAGCCTAGTCAAGCTCGGGCTCGGCTCGGCCCGTTTACACCCCTAGTCTTCTCTTTAAAATTATAAAATATCTACATTGACTTAAGATTGATGAAACTGGTGGTAATGTTTTAAGTATTTATATCCTACTTTGTGTTTCATGTTTATGGGGCGTTTGCGAAAAGAATTTTGTACTATGCATCCTTACACAATGTCCAACAACTGAATATTACTTGCTTGCATGAATAGTTGTTTTAGAATTGAGCAGTGGTCTAGTGGTGTGGTCTACCTTTTGCTTGTGATGTCATCATGCGATAAAATAAAGCAAAAACAGACAGGTTTTATATGTTGTTTCAGGTTTCCTTCATCGTTGACAGATATCTCTCCGACAACAACTTCCTCCGTACAAGATCACAATGTCCAACAACTGAATTTTTACTTGCGTGCATGAACAGTTGTTTAACTATTATAGCAACTTCCATAGGAATTCTCCATGAAGGAATCTTTTCATTCTTTTGATTAGCTTAAATCTTTCTCTGGTCCATGGTTGGATACTCTGATGACAAAGCTTGTGTTGAGGGAATGTGTGGATGTAACGATTTCCGTACGTTGCCCAAGTTCTACGACTTTGTTAAACATGTTCAGTCTGGCCGAAAATAATCGAATTGAAGTGTCTTCTGTCGAGCTCGCATTTGTGAAAAAGGTCAATCAGGCGTTTTCGAAAAGAATTTTGTACTATGCATCCTCACACAATGTCCAACAACTGAATATTACTTGCTTGCATGAACAGTTGTTTTGCAATTGAGCAGTGGTCTACCTTTTGCTTATGATGCCATCATGCGATATATAAAGAAAAAACAGATAGGTTTTATATGTTGTTTCAGGTTGCCTTCATCGTTGACAGATATCTCTCCGAAAACAACTTCCTCCGTACCCGATCCACTTTTCCAACCAAACGTTACCAAAATAAATGTTCAGTCTTCCCCATTGGAGTGTTTTTGGTATCGGAATCTTGTACGAAATCATCTCATTCCATGTTCTCCATATCCATACCTTGTTTCAAGTATCTTGCAAAAGTCATTTGGTTTTCAGGACTTCCAAGAGTTAGCAAAGGTTGACTTCTTTGAGCATTAACCAGATTTTGAATCTGATTTTAAGCTAATCAAACTCATATCTCAAGCTGGTCCTCGTTGCTCGTTTTCAGAAGACACATACGATCAATTGAAAGTACCGAAACGCGTTTAAACAGAGTCCGGAAGTCCATGATATCGATTAGACATGCAAAATTTGTATTTCGAAACCATAACTTATTACATTATTATTATATTTGTAACCTAGTTCCTTTGAATTATAGAGAACATTAAAGAAACTATCGACTGTATAGTCTGCGTTGCACGTACAATGATTTATGAAACTATGAAGAATCAGAAATTAGTAAAATTTATTCAATCAATCCATGACAAGATTTAATTTACTTCCAAAAAATAAATAAAATAACAATAATAAAATCAAATACAGTATCAAACAATGAAAGCACCAAAAACACATATTACACAAACTACCGATCCCAAGGCAAACGAAGTTTAAAGGCTGAACACGATTATAATCAAACAAGGGTTCATGTTCTTGATTTAAACTTCATGTTTGAAAAGAAATAGCGCAAGTGCTTCTTTAATGTTCTTTATAATTCTTTAAAACAAAATATTTTGATCGGATGTGACTTTTGAAAACCAGCAACGATGAATTAAACATTCAGAAACGCGTCAAACAGAGTCTGGAAGTCCAGCATATCTATTAGAAATGCAAAATTTTGTATTTTAAAAAAATATGGGTATCGAATGTATAGTACGAGCACTACGTACAATGATTTATGAAAGTTGTTCAAACTCAGATGTTTTTACCGAAAAACACAAACGAGCAATAAATGAACCGAAACGCCTCAAACAATTTTTTTTTTGGGATTGGAAACAACTTAAAAGAATTAAAAATATTTTTTAATCAATAACAAATATTTAGAACGAATTAAAACAAATTTATTTTATTTTATAAAAAAGCCTAAAGCGCCTGGCAATGGACAAAGCGAGGCGCTTCAGAGGCCTGATTACTTTAGATCTTGCATATCTCCTCTTGGGTTCACTTGTACCCATATTTGTTTCTTTATCGTTACTTTCCCAACTACCAAGACTTATGTTACCACCTAAACAAATCACCCGAAACCTCCCTTTATCATTCTTTGTAACGAAGAGTTGCCTTCTCGACTGAATTACATGATTCTTCACTAATACCTTAATTTCATCTCTATCAATAAATGTCTGACCAAGCCAGAAGGGACATTCATCAGTTTTTTATCTTTTTTCTTCTTTTTCCTAATAATCCTACAAGCTCTTTTCAAAGTGGTATCATCCTTAAGCTCACTAAGACTGTCAAAACCATCTAAGTTAACCTGTTCCTCCACAGCTTCCTCATCTTCATCTTTATTCAAATTCTTTTCATCATCACTAAGGTCAAAGTCAACTGCTGCTCTAAACTCATCCATATCAACATCATAATCTTGAACAATATTGTGACAACCTGCACCCTTCACTTTTCATAAATGTGCATAATCGGTCCCTCAACTATCTCAAAATTTTCATTTTTAACCCATGTATTTTACTAGGAATAAAAGTCACAATTTAATAAAACTTATAATTTTTATAAGTAAAAGAGTAAAGTGCACGGATGGTCCCTGTGGTTTGCCCAAATTTAAACTCTGCTCCTCAGCCTTTCGAAATTACACGTATGGGATCTGTGGTTTGTATTTTGTTTCATCGATGGACCCTGACTTGGATGGAGGTTAAGTTTTTCAGTTAAGTCTATGTAAAATTACTATATTACCCCTCATTAAAAAAAACAAATAAATAAATGGTGCTCCTTTGTCTCTGCAAATCACAACTTTGACATCCAAATTGATTTCCAGCCAATCACAATTGCAAACAAACAAGTGCAAGTGTGCAACAAAATGAATGTTTTGTGATTAAAAGAATAGAATACTAACGGGCTATATAATGCAGCTTTATAATCGTCGACCCCCTCAGCTCCTTCGTACAACCCCACCATACCAACCACCAACACCATGCTCCTCCCACAACCACCATCCTCACCACCGCAACCACCGTCCTCGCCACCATCAACAACGATTCTGAACCTTGACCCTATCAATCGGTGGTTTAGACTCGTCCAATTAAGAATTCAAGCGGCAGACTACACAAGAATGATTATAATGATTTTTACATCACAAGAAAAAAGGGTTACCTTTATGCGAGTTAAGTGACAGGATCCACAATTTTAACACCAACGAGTTGATCTTGTTGACACAGTGTTTGGAGAGACTGGAGAGATGAAAAGGGAGATTGATCGAGTTGTTTTTTAACTGGAGACGGAACGAGTCGTTTTGGGAGTTTGGTCGTAAGTCATATATAGTTGTGATTAATTATTTTGGTTTGGGAAAGCCATGATTGAATAATTAAGTTGGTTAACATGACTATTATCATAGTTTGGGTTGTTCCTTCTTTCTCTCTCTAGAAGATGACAGTGACGATTCAGATTTAGGTAGGGTGGTGGTGGTTGGAAGAGGTGGTGGTGTTGGTGGTTTGAAGGGGGTGATGATGAAGTTGATTTGCTGTAACACCCCGATGTGTTACGGATCTTCTAAACGGGTCGGGTCGGACCCAACCACCCGTTTATGGAATAAAATAGTCAAGTTCGAATCTCGCGGCTAACCGTTTCAACCGAGTATAGAAATAATAATTATTGGATTATTATTACCGCGGTTAAACGCTCTTTTCCTGTTAATTAAAACGCCGTCAGACGTTTTTATACTCGTTGCCAAACATAACCGTGTTTCAGTAATTATCCCTGTGGCCAAATACCCTCTATTTTAATTATCTATAAAACCACCCCTCTTTTCTTATCTCTTTCTCTCAAGTCTCGCTACTCTCTCTCTCTTGTCTGTATATCTTCACTCACCCACATAAGATGAAGCCCCAACCGGACCATCCTCTTCTCCGGCCGCCTGAACTTCTCGCCGGACAGCCATGGCGGCTGTTGCCGCCTCTGTTGCTGCTCCGTGCCTCCGGTCACTGCTCCGTGATTTCAGTCACCCTGCTGTCGTCTTTCTTCTCCTTCTCCGGACACCAACCTCCGGCCGCTACCCTTTCTTCTCCGGTAAGTAACTTCTCTTCTAACCTCTAGGAACCACCGGTGAACACCACCATATTCCTTCTTTCTGTTACGGGTTAACTGTGACCCGATTCCATTTCCGGTCAGAATTCCAGTTACGATCTGACAACGATAAACCCACTCCTTTTGTGTACCGATTAATCGGACAAGTCAGCGGTTCATCGGATGAACATTATCAGACTTTTATAACCCACTGTTACCCTTATAATTATCAAATCTCACCCTTTGATGATAAACTTCGATACCCGGTAGTTAACCGGTTGAATATTGACATCGGGTTTTACCCGTTACTCTCAATCTGATGTATATTTGAGGGTTGAAGCAGCCGGACCATAGCCTTATTATGGGTCCGGGTAAGAATCAAGCCGGTTTCTGTTAGTTATATTCAGTCCGGTTATATTCCCGTCCGTATATATAAGCTGTAGATTATTTGGTACAATTATCATTGAAGTATTGGGTATAATCTCTTGATTATTAACCTGTCCTGGTGATTGTTGTTGTAGGTACCAAATATGGAAGATGGGTCCAATACCCGGTTCGATATAATTTCCGGTCATGTTCCGTAACGAAAACGGTAAGATTCGGTTACTATTATATCCGAATAGTTGATTGGTTATAATCTAATAATCTATTGACTAATATAAGGATTTTGCGTGTTTGCGAGGTACCGTTAACCGTATCAAGGAATTAGAGTCGTTACCGAGTCGACTCAGTGACTCGGTCAACAACCGGAATAGAATTCATTCCAAAGACTAGACGAGGATTATTATAATCATAAGAATTATATATATAATACGAAATAACGTACGGACTTGATAATAATAATAAGAGATTAATAAACATATATAAAATATATATGTTTATATATATAAGATTCGATATATAAAACGATATACTAAACTCGGGTATAGAAGTGTCTAGAGTTCTTTTAGGTTCGCGTGCCAAGCTGTAATGGCCAGCTTTATTTCTTTTTGCCTAGGAAGACCAAACCCCGAGTTTAGGACTATCTAATATATATCAAATTCTATATATATATAAATTATATATATGATATATATCCTAAGTATTACAATCTAACAAGTCTTACGCGTAAAACGTATCCATATATATAGAACATATAATTGTAATAAGAAGATTTGCTGAAGATATAATGCAAATCGGTGAGTATCGTGAACTCCCCACTTTTTCTGTTTTATTAAGTGTTTTGGGGGGAATACATGTCATTTATTAAAACCAGAATTGCTTTACAATAAACGATTATTAATAGAATTTATAAAGAAATATAATAGAAACGGGGATATATAGAAACAACGAGGACAGTACTGGACGGTATCCGCCATTTCCTTTCTTGCACCGACTAGAGGGCAAGAACCATTGTCCAAGGTATAGGACCCATCCCGTAATAAACCCGACGGGAAATCACAATCAGAGTGGTACCATTGTTAGGAATGGCACATAATAGAAAAATCGGGTGATGATTGAATGGATGTATAATAGAGTTGGTTATATAGAATTCCCCTCCAGAATTATAAATGTAAAGCATGTTTATAAAAGAGTTGATAAAAGAATGTTTATAAAAGAGTGTTTATGAAAGAATCTTTATAAAAGAATGTTTTATATAAAAGAATTGTCAATAAACGAATTAGCCATTCACTTTATAAAATACACGACCTCACCAACTTTATGTTGACAGAAACTATTTTTGACATGTGTTCAGGTAACCCAACAGATATGATGACGTGGATCCTACAAAGACTAAAGACTGTTATTACCCGAATTCCGCTGCGTAGCTCCGATCACCCGACCCGACGACCCGGCCACGTCAGCCAGGGTCGTTACAGGTGGTATCAGAGCCGCGCTAATAACAGTTTTGAAGTCTTTAGTCATTCGGGATCTACCAGAATAATTTTCTAAAAAGAAATGTCGCTTAGAGAAATATTTAGGATGTTAGGACTAGTAAAGAAAATATCAGGTTATTAAATTTTTGGGTACCTAAATGTCAATCATTATAAAGTTGGTGAGAACCATAACCGTATACTAGAAATCAGAACGAATCCACTACAGGATATTACTAGAATGATTATGTGGAGTAAATTGACAATTCTGTACACAGTTGTGAATTTATATGCACATTTAATTTCTGGGAAATCTTACAGGATATTAAGGCTATAAAAAAATGAGAATATATATATACAGAACAGAAACCAGATATATTAATAGAAATCAGAAAATGAATCTTGATATAAAACGACGAAGTTATAAAAAGTATATATATGTGTATATAGAAAAATATATAAATCATTAAACATGAATCATCCGTCTTGATTCAAGAAACTTCACATAAGTTTATTGAATTATTCCAGTCTCAACGTTAACTTCACGGTTATTCCGATAATTGTAAACAGAATACAAATATACGCGCCAACTTGAACGTTCCTATGCTCGAGTTTCCAGAAATATTATTTTTACCCCGTAATTTCCGAAATTTCTATAAAAATCGATATATTAGAGATATATAAATATCGTGTTTTTAAAAGAATTTTCCTTGAATATTTAAAATAAAAGATCCAATATATTCCACGATTATTTAAAATATTTTAAATCTTTTTGGTATAATTATGAAATTTATTAATTTTATACTTAATCATTTGTATCGTATATAGAATCGCGTATTTTAGTAAAAATATATATAAATATCCCTCCGTTTAAAATTTTAAATAAACGATTTAGTTAATTTATAAAATTAAGAAAAATCCGTTAATATCATAACTTATTTTTATTTAAGTAGCGATAATTTTTGACAAACCCCAGAATCTATCTCAGGTTTATCCGTTTAACTTTAAAATTTTGATCACAATATTTTGAGAAATCTATTTATTTTACCGATCTGAAATAAGAAATTTGTTTATTAAAAGAATTCGGACATTAAGAAAGTTTTACCGTGAATCTTTCAAATAGTTATTATTTTTAAGAAAATAAATATTATTACGAAACTCGAACCAGTATTATTATTATAAATTTTTCCTAAGGATTTTATTTGAAAACTCACGGCTGTAATATTTTGCCGAACCCGTTTCACTCGGTAATTCGTATTATTTTCGTAAACAATCTTTAAACAAATCTATATCCGTATATAAGTTAAGAAGTATTTTCGGCACGATTTTATAATTATATCCGATTATATATTTTCTTTGATAATTTATCTGGATATAACAACGATTATTATATATTATGATTAATAATATAAATCTATCTTCGTGTATAGATAAAAATTTCCGATAAGTAATATCATCGATCCTTCCCAAGTTAAATAATATTTAGAACGGAAATATCATTATCCCGAATTCATGCGACAAAATTACTTGAACTCTAAAGAAATCGAATTCCTATTCGATCGATTATACGGAAATATAACTACCATCTTAATCCGACGACTTGAATAAGTCAAGGATATTAAGAAGATGGGATTGTTATATTAAATATCTTATGACACGACCAAGTTCTTGAACGATTGACGGTCTACTTCGTTAGACTTATATCAATATGTTTCTTTCCAGAATATATAATTTCGAATATAAGAGAAAATAAAGAACAGAATATCAGAATAATATGTGAGGGACACATACCTATTGTGATTAAAATAAACGAATACTGGAATGTTAGGTGAGGTGGAATAGTAATTATGATCGCGACATAATTATGAACACCACAGGCACAGGAACATTCGAGTAAGAATTTATCGAGATCACAGTATGTTAAGGTCACAAACATATTAAGAAAAATAATAAGAAAATAAATGATAAGAAGAAATATAAATCTGAATTATCAGCGTATCGTATTTGAAAAATACGACTAAATCATTGGCAATCTAGTTGAAATTCCTTCGCGAAATACGACTATGAATATATTTGCAGAATATAAACCATCGATTGGTTAAATTCTATGAATCAGTTTATTGATTTTGGTTGCCAACCAAAAATAGTGTATATTCCCTGTGCAATTTCCGGAGCAAATGATATCTGGACCCTTACAGAAGGTATATCCGGACATTTGCCGCCAAGTCACAGGAATTCTTTGAAAGAATATTTGACACTATGAAAGAATCTTTTCGGTCACTTCCGTATAAAAACTCGCGTGAGTTGTTGTACGATCAAATTGGTAAAACGGTTAAGTATTACCAAGTTAAAAAATAAGAAGTGAGGAAAGAATTATTAAATCTTTAAAATATAATGGATATAGAATTTATATGGATTCAGAAACCGGAACGGTAGAATCCACCAAATTATCAAATATGTTAAGAAATGATTAAATGCCAAGCGGAATCGCGTAGAGATTCGCAAGGTATGATCAAAGTGAAAACGAAAAATGAATAGAGTTATGCTCATTTTTCCAGTGAAACTCTCCGACCAAGGAATGACGAATTTCCTGTCCCGAGTTAAAGGTCGTGAGAAATAATTTGTGATATCACTGTTTTGGCAAGAATTATCTATATGAATATTCCGATGAAATAAGCTTTGCTTATGATAAAGGGAATTAAGAAGATATGATATATTGCCTATATATAAGTCAATCGGAACGTGTTTTCCAGACACGAATAATATAGAATTTAATCGAATAAGAAAGAATTATTCCAAGCAAATGTATATTATAGAAATAATATATTTATAGTGTCTACTATAAATGATTATCAGTATTCGCTTGGAGATAAAAGAATATAAATAGAGAAATGAAAAAGAATTATGATATGAACAGACATCCGATATGTCTGGATAATAATAGATAAGGCATTGGAAATGCCAGATAACACGAGAAGGCAAGCGAAATGCCAAATATTATCAGAAGGCATCTGATATGCCAATAGAAATAAATATATATAGAAAGAAATTAACAGAAATTTATAAAGAATATTTTTATATAAGAAGAAAATATAGAATATTTAATCGAGAATGTCAACGAATCCCAAATTAGAAATAAGAAAGAATTTTATAGAAATAGTTAATATGATAAGTATAGAAATCTCAAATGATAATCATGTTTTTGAGAAAGAATCATTGATGCATTGCTATAAGAATCTTAAATCAAAGAATCGTAACAACGACTGTTACCAGTAGATTCCGAGATTATAAAGATAAAGTTACATATGCTGACTGTAGAATTGTGAAAGACCTCTTTCACGATAATACAATGAGAAAAGTCAAATAATATGTAATAGATACAATGCAGTTAATCATCAATGAAATAGTCAGAAAGATTATTATAGATGATTTAAGAGAAATCTCAATCATCTGTGAATTAGTCTTTTCCGGTACCTTTAAAATCCGGATAAGATACGTTTAATAATCTGAGAATACCCAGAAAATATTCCACTCTTTAAAAATCGGAAGTACAATGATGATAAAATTCTAACGTTCGAATAAGGGAGGTAGTAGCTCGGATCCTATTCAAGTCATTATAATGATGGGACTTCCGTATCTATCTCCTGAGAACTAAATAGAATCCATCCTTGTAATTGAATCCGAATATTAAACGAGGGGAATATTGTATCGATTTGAGACTCTAGAAAGGTTTACTGAAAGTTTATAAATCTTTCAGAAGAAAAAACGATTAGAATCTCAAAAGTCTTTATATAGAAAATATCAATCTATACCTAGAACCTTTAATAGTCATACCAGAAAAATTCAGATAATCCATGTATTTGAATTAACATGACTATAGCAAGAAAGGTTAAAACGTAATTAGAAATCTAGTCAAGATGCAGTCTTGCGGATTGACGTTTCTAATAAGTTATAATCTTGGATTGGTATAAAATCAAGTTAACCACAACCCACGAAAACTGATCATGTCTCAGTGACAAATATCTTGGTTCTAATTGTAACATCCTTAGAGATTAAGGGTGTAAAGGACAAGATCACTCAAATTTCGGGGACGAAATTTCCTAAGGGGGGGAGAATTGTAACACCCCGATGTGTTACGGATCTTCTAAACGGGTCGGGTCGGACCCAACCACCCGTTTATGGAATAAAATAGTCAAGTTCGAATCTCGCGGCTAACCGTTTCAACCGAGTATAGAAATAATAATTATTGGATTATTATTACCGCGGTTAAACGCTCTTTTCCTGTTAATTAAAACGCCGTCAGACGTTTTTATACTCGTTGCCAAACATAACCGTGTTTCAGTAATTATCCCTGTGGCCAAATACCCTCTATTTTAATTATCTATAAAACCACCCCTCTTTTCTTATCTCTTTCTCTCAAGTCTCGCTACTCTCTCTCTCTTGTCTGTATATCTTCACTCACCCACATAAGATGAAGCCCCAACCGGACCATCCTCTTCTCCGGCCGCCTGAACTTCTCGCCGGACAGCCATGGCGGCTGTTGCCGCCTCTGTTGCTGCTCCGTGCCTCCGGTCACTGCTCCGTGATTTCAGTCACCCTGCTGTCGTCTTTCTTCTCCTTCTCCGGACACCAACCTCCGGCCGCTACCCTTTCTTCTCCGGTAAGTAACTTCTCTTCTAACCTCTAGGAACCACCGGTGAACACCACCATATTCCTTCTTTCTGTTACGGGTTAACTGTGACCCGATTCCATTTCCGGTCAGAATTCCAGTTACGATCTGACAACGATAAACCCACTCCTTTTGTGTACCGATTAATCGGACAAGTCAGCGGTTCATCGGATGAACATTATCAGACTTTTATAACCCACTGTTACCCTTATAATTATCAAATCTCACCCTTTGATGATAAACTTCGATAACCCGGTAGTTAACCGGTTGAATATTGACATCGGGTTTTACCCGTTACTCTCAATCTGATGTATATTTGAGGGTTGAAGCAGCCGGACCATAGCCTTATTATGGGTCCGGGTAAGAATCAAGCCGGTTTCTGTTAGTTATATTCAGTCCGGTTATATTCCCGTCCGTATATATAAGCTGTAGATTATTTGGTACAATTATCATTGAAGTATTGGGTATAATCTCTTGATTATTAACCTGTCCTGGTGATTGTTGTTGTAGGTACCAAATATGGAAGATGGGTCCAATACCCGGTTCGATATAATTTCCGGTCATGTTCCGTAACGAAAACGGTAAGATTCGGTTACTATTATATCCGAATAGTTGATTGGTTATAATCTAATAATCTATTGACTAATATAAGGATTTTGCGTGTTTGCGAGGTACCGTTAACCGTATCAAGGAATTAGAGTCGTTACCGAGTCGACTCAGTGACTCGGTCAACAACCGGAATAGAATTCATTCCAAAGACTAGACGAGGATTATTATAATCATAAGAATTATATATATAATACGAAATAACGTACGGACTTGATAATAATAATAAGAGATTAATAAACATATATAAAATATATATGTTTATATATATAAGATTCGATATATAAAACGATATACTAAACTCGGGTATAGAAGTGTCTAGAGTTCTTTTAGGTTCGCGTGCCAAGCTGTAATGGCCAGCTTTATTTCTTTTTGCCTAGGAAGACCAAACCCCGAGTTTAGGACTATCTAATATATATCAAATTCTATATATATATAAATTATATATATGATATATATCCTAAGTATTACAATCTAACAAGTCTTACGCGTAAAACGTATCCATATATATAGAACATATAATTGTAATAAGAAGATTTGCTGAAGATATAATGCAAATCGGTGAGTATCGTGAACTCCCCACTTTTTCTGTTTTATTAAGTGTTTTGGGGGGAATACATGTCATTTATTAAAACCAGAATTGCTTTACAATAAACGATTATTAATAGAATTTATAAAGAAATATAATAGAAACGGGGATATATAGAAACAACGAGGACAGTACTGGACGGTATCCGCCATTTCCTTTCTTGCACCGACTAGAGGGCAAGAACCATTGTCCAAGGTATAGGACCCATCCCGTAATAAACCCGACGGGAAATCACAATCAGAGTGGTACCATTGTTAGGAATGGCACATAATAGAAAAATCGGGTGATGATTGAATGGATGTATAATAGAGTTGGTTATATAGAATTCCCCTCCAGAATTATAAATGTAAAGCATGTTTATAAAAGAGTTGATAAAAGAATGTTTATAAAAGAGTGTTTATGAAAGAATCTTTATAAAAGAATGTTTTATATAAAAGAATTGTCAATAAACGAATTAGCCATTCACTTTATAAAATACACGACCTCACCAACTTTATGTTGACAGAAACTATTTTTGACATGTGTTCAGGTAACCCAACAGATATGATGACGTGGATCCTACAAAGACTAAAGACTGTTATTACCCGAATTCCGCTGCGTAGCTCCGATCACCCGACCCGACGACCCGGCCACGTCAGCCAGGGTCGTTACATTTGCAAAGGTGATTGGTGAAGGAGAAAGGGAGTTTTATTTTTTTTATAGGGTGAGGGTATTTTGGTCATTTTACATGACTTAACTGACAAAATTTAACGACGTTAGCTGGTAGGGACCAAAATGTTATAAAATGTCAACGTTGGGGACCATTGAAAATATATGGGGGCATACGTGAAATATGGGCAAACCACAGGGACCATCCGTGCACTTTACTCTAAGTAAAAGTATGCACGTTTTATACTCACATCTACACCCGAGCACATATGTTTCAGACCTTGATACTTAAAACCCTTAAATTTCGGTCCTAAAACAACTTAGAAACCGAAGGAAACAAGTCCGGAACTAAAAATTGATTAAATTAGAAAAATTGATTTTTTTTAGCTCAGGGCCGCGGAAGGAATGGTAAACCTCTCCCCGCAATACGTGGAGAAATACAGTCAAAGTCCCAGTCAAACATATCACTTTTAGTCCATGGTCAAATCACAAATATGGCCTTTAATTTGAATCAAAACTCATCTTTATGATGAAGACTAAAGACCATAAGTTTCATTAATGGACAATTCTCCATTTAACGGCTTTTTATGTCAATAATTCATCACAAACTAGTATAAAAACCCACTTATGTGACCCATTATCATTGCACCTCTAAATCGATCATTCTACTTCGATTAAACACTATCACACCCTCTTCTCTATTAGTCTATCACCTCTAAACAAGAAGCCCCAATTTTCATCTCTTATTCATGACGAATTGGAAGCTTATTTTTCTTGATATTTTTCGGTTTTTATTTCATCATTTTGGGATATCAAATTCGTTGAGTCTTTTGATTGCTCGCATTTTCACGCTCGCTTAGTCATCTAGTTATTTGGCGAAAGTGAGTATATCTTTCCCCTTTTTCATTTTACTGTTTGGGGCTACTCATGTCCCTTATGTCAAATTACTATTTCTTTTCACTAAGTGCAATACAATCTGTAACACCCCAACCGATGGCGAAAACATCGAGGTGTCATGTAGTGACTTTTGTTCAATAGCTTATGGTACTAAAGTGTAAATTTGAATACATTGAATTAAATAGTTTTATTGCATTGAAAGGAAAATTACAGAATACAATAATTCAAAACGTCAAGTCTAACTAAAATACAATAAAGTCAAAGCTTAAATATAAATCCAAAATCTTAAAAGAAGTGTCTCAAAATAACCTGAAACATGTACGGAAATAGTATATGCCAATACAAAAATGTATTGGTGAGCATACCCTGTTTTGAATACATATAGTAGAAAAACGTTTCGCAATTCATGTGTTGTATACCGTTTGAAATTATGTATTTAAGCAGTATCAGTCAAAATCAACCCTATGAAAGTGAAATGAAATTTATATATAGTATGCGCTATTGACAGTAGTAATGAAACACATAGCAATGACCAAGGTCTCTCAACAGAGTCACAAAGGGGTATATACCATAGTACTATTCAGTGAAATGCTAGGCCGCAACGGTTAATGATTTTGACAAGTCATAGATACACAAAGCAAACACACATGAGAATTGCACTTAGTGAAAAGAAATAGTAATTTGACATAAGGTACATGAGTAGCCACAAACAGTAAAATGAAAAAGGGGAAAGATATACTCACTTTCGCCAAATAACTAGATGACTAAGCGAGCGTGAAAATGCGAGCAATCCAAAGACTCAACGAATTTGATATCCCAAAATGATGAAATAAAAACCGAAAAATATCAAGAAAATAAGCTTCCAATTCGTCATGAATATGAGATGAAAATTGGGGCTTCTTGTGCAGAGGTGATAGACTAATAGAGAAGAGAGTGTGATAGTGTTTAATCGAAGTAGAATGATCGATTTGGAGGTGCAATAATAATGGGTCACATAAGTGGGTTTTTATACTAGTTTGTGATGAATTATTGACATAGAAAGTCATTAAATGGAGAATTGACCATTAGTGAAACTTATGGTCTTTAGTCTTCATCATAAAGATGAGTTTTGATTCAAATTAAAGGCCACATTTGACCATGGACTAAAAGTGACATGTTCGACCGGGACTTTGACTGTATATCTCCGCGTATTGCGGAGAGGTTTACCATTCCTTCCGCGGCCCCGAGCTAAAAAAAATCAATTTTTAGTTCCGAACTTCTTTCCTTCGGTTTCTAAGTTGTTTTAGGACCGAAAATTAAGGGTTTTAAGTATCAATGTCTGAAACATACGTGCTCGGGTCTGGATGTGAGTATAAAACATGCATACTTTTATTTATAAAAAATATAAGTTTTATTAAATTGTGAGTTTTGTTCCTATTAAAATACGAGGGTTAAAATGAAAATTTTGAGATAGTTGAGGGACCGATTATGCACATTTATTAAAAGTAAAGGGTGCAGGTTGTCACAAATATTATCTTCATTTACTAAGAAATCAGAATCTTCATCATCAACCTTCTTTTTTCCCTTTACTACCCTCTTATGCTTACCTTTACTACCCTCTTTATTATTACCATTACTATCCTTTTTAACCTTACCACTATCATCAGATTCAGAATCATCCTCATCAGTAATTGGCTACTCGTAACTAGCATCATCATTGTCACTACCATTTTCCTTATCACTATACTGACCAGACTTATCACTACCCTTAACTTCCTCTTCATCAGTCAAATCAACAAATTCAGCCTCATGGACTTTTTCACTTTCATCTTTTTTAGCATCAAATTTTTGAACATCCTGAATATAAACCTCAATCATTTTATTACTTTTAGCATACTTAATTAAGCTTAAAACATCAATGTCATTCCTTAAAGGTCTTAAACCTGTATCTAGTTCTTCATCAGGTATCCTGAAATGGTATACAACTACATCCTGATCTAAATAACCCAATGTTACCATCATAACATTCAATATGATGACAGAAAATTCATCAGAGTCAATCTTGTCAACATAAGTAAACTTACCCCTTTCATATGTCACATCTGGAAATTCAGTAAAATCACCACCATGATAAATCTTTAAAGTGAAGAAATCAGGTCGATTAGCTGAAAACAAACAATACACAACTCATTATTAACATGATTATCATGGTAAAGATGAACAATATAAAAATTTAACATTTGCTAGGAGAACAAACCATATTTCAGTTGGGGGTCGAAGTCGGAATCACGTTCTTGTATACACCATTCCCACGATTCGTCCTCCATTCTCTCTTAATTAGGGATTGATTGTTGTTTGAATGAAGTGTGTTAGTGATCCGATTTGAGGACGGTGGGTTAGGGTTTTATATAAGAATAATATTAGTTTCACTAATTTATTCAATTATTTTATTCAATTTTTAGTCCTTCATAATTTGACCAAAATACCCCTGATTTAACGTCAGTTTTTAACTGAGTTAGTGAAAAGAACGAAAATAGCAATAAAATCCAAACCTCTGGGGCTCAATTGCAAAAAAAAAAAAAAAAAAAAAAAAAAAAAAAAAAACTTTTTTTATACTGAAGTGGCAAACTGGACCAAACCTCATGGACGAAATTCGCATTTAACTCTAAAGATAAATAAGTGAAGATTATCAAAGTTTGCTTAACTTGGTATTTAATTTTTGTTGGACCAAACTTATAGCCGACCTTTTGTTAACTAAATCGCAAATAGGCATGTGTTCTATTTCGTTTACAATTATTATATATACTAGCATGAACCCGCGCGTTGCGGCGGGGCTGCACGATGTTTGGCTATACATAATTGGTGTATATATATATATGTATAATTTATAGATATGTTTAGCTTTAAGACTTGGACATGTAGCTTTAAGTCTTGTTTTATTGGCCAAAAGAGGTAACCATATGGGATATAGTTATATAGTGATGATATATATTATTAGTACTATTACTACTACCAATACTATTATTACTAAAATAGTGTTTGACTTATTATAACTTTATTACGTTTAACTTAAGCATAAATACATGAATGATGTTGGATAATTCCTGGTATCAAGACCAACAATATTCTAATTATTTAGATAGGGAGTATTTTTTTATTCTTTATTTTGAATGAACTCTGAAAATAGTTTAACAAATAAAAATACGCTAAGACAATTTATATGAGTTCGAAAATTTTATATATTAACTTTTAATAGTGTAATTGATATGATTAAAACAATTGTGTTTTCATGCGTCCAAAAATAGCAAAACGAAAGTACAAACCTTCATTGGTTAAAATTGAAAGACTGCCACATATACTTGAGATGCAATCTGTCGGGCCACTGGTATTTAAAATAGTTGTTGTCCAATCTATGAAAGGATATGTAGCAAGATTGTAAAGAGGGTATGATGGATCGTATAACCTTTTAAGTTTAACATCATCAATGTTGCTAAAAGAAGAAACATGGCAATAATAAAGCTTCCTTGAAATTACCCTGGACCTTTGCAAATTAAAGGGAAAAAGAATTACTAAATACATCTAATGATATAAACTAATAACACAATCAAGAAAAAATTTATATTTGTGGCATCAGTAAGTAACATTGCTCCACTAAATGGGACCTAAAATCATCAAAATTTTGTTATATTCGTGGCATAAGAATAGCATCAACATAGAAGAATATCATCAACATAGATCTTTATAATATGTTCATTATTGACATTGCATAAATTATATATAACCCAAAATTATGTTCTAATAAATTCCTCAACTTTCACTCTATGAAGATTACAAATTCATAATTGCACATTACATAGCATACCCGGTTATTCAAAATATCAGTTTGCAAAATAGCACATATATTTTATGGCTTGGTCACTTTCTCTAATCTAAATGTTAAGGCACATAGCAACTTCTAATTGTCATACTAAATATTAAAATTAATAGTTGACTGTTATGAGATGGTAACTGCTATCAACAAAAACAACATGCCATATGGTTTATTAATTGTAATATGAGCTAATAGTGACCCGTTACTTTATGCAACCTACCATATGACCTATAGATATTAAAAATTAAAAACAATATATATAATTCTTGCAAAACATAGAGAAATTATGAGAAATAATAATATTGTTGAAAATAAAAAATATAAATATAAAACAAAAAAGACTTACCAAAATGATCTTGCTTTCAGCTTCTGTTGACTGGTCCAACTCCTTTCTACATGACAACTTTAAGAAGAACAAATTAAGGCCCTCTTCATAATCCAACAACCAAATATGTCATAACCCATGTCATATAGATTATAAAAATTCTATCTTGACTTAAACTTTGATACAAATTACATCAGAACTGCATAACCCATGTCGTGAAGATCATAAAGATTCAAGCGTGGCTCAAATTTTGGCCAATATCACATCATAACTTCACTCAAATTTTAACTAAAATGTCATAGGTTTTGAATCTCAAAAAATAAAGAGAGCCTACCACCACAAAAAAGAAACAATGATTTTCACATTTCTAAGGAATAGATAATAGAAAACAAATGAATGAAAGAAGTCTCATGTGTAATTTAGAGGGCAAACTGAGAGGAATGTAAAACCAAATTTTAAATTGTACCTTCCAAATCCCTATGAATCAGATCCGGACGATCCCATGAACCCTAATAGTGTTGTCGCCTCTGTTGCTTGATACGAAGCTACTGTTTAGTCATCTACATGTGGTGCCTTCTCCGCTGCAAAAACAAACAACATTGTTACCAACCAAATGAATCATTCTAAAAAATTCGGAGATTTCCAGGGTATAACTTTAAAAGAGAGTATTGAATCATATAAAAGTGAGGGTTACGAATTAAAGGATTATTTTGTAACGGTGGTTGTGTGAAAGGGAGATTGAATGGGGTTAGTAATTGAAGGATTCATTAATGGGTTGGGGTTACGAATTTGCCAACAGTATGGAGTCTTTAAATCTATTTATATAAAGTTAATTTACTCTAGAAAGGAAATAGCGACGATAATACACAAATGATGGTTTTTCACACACGGAGGATGAACCCGTGATTATTATATTATACAATTTTCTAAGTATAGAATTGTAATCATCATACAACACAATTCGACTATTTTGTAAATGTTGTGAATATAAATAGAAAGGTAAAAAATTGGAATAAGTGGATAATGATTATACACATGGAGGGTAATGGCCCACCAAGAGGAAACATGAATGCAAACTTGCATGTGTATCATCAATTAAAAATATACAAATGAAGGTGGCAACAATGTTTACTCGTATCCGAATAATGATATGTTTGGATACTTTATAAAATGCCCAACTTTTAACCCTAATTCCAAGTTTATAGTGTAATTAAATTTATTCTACAAGTGTCTAAATCTGTTTTATATCTAGTGATACTTTTTATGGTTACAAATTACAATACAAGAATATGATGCAATCACTTTGGCCGTATGTTCACAAAATTACAAAAGCTATCAATGTGATATTATTCGATTATGCAGAAGAAGAGGTTCTCATAGGGGAGCATTGAATTGGGTTAAAAACCATATTATTCGAAGCCTGGTCTGGTAAGAAGAAACATCATAGTGTAATTAAATTTATTCTACAAGTGTCTAAATCTGTTTTATATCTGGTGATACTTTTTATGGTTACAAATTACATGTGACCTGTGTGGGGACGCTCCTGAATCGGCTGATCATTTGTTTACGTCTTGCTTTGTGGCGGCAAACATTTGGAATAAAACCAGTTATTGGTGCAACATTCAACTGGTCTATGCGTTTTCATTCAGAGATCTCTTGGAAATTCATAAGATCAATGGGCTTGGAAGAGTGAAGAAAAAGGCGCTACAATTGGTGATCCTTGCAACATGTTGGACGATTTGGAAAGTGCGAAATGAGAAAATATTAGGAAGTAGAGTTTGCCTTGATAGACTCTTTGGGGATATTAAATCGGTATCGTTTCTGTGGCTGAAGGCAAGAGCAATGAGCCATAATTGGGATTGGGAAAAATGGCAAAAATTTGAAATGTAATATAGCTGTCAATGAATAGGTGTATGATGTATCTCTATTGAGCACCTTGCTCATAGAATGGTTGTAAAATTTTGGGTGTTAATGAAATGAAGTTTGCCGTTCAAAAAAAAAAAAAAGTAACCCATGCAAGCATTGAATTAGGTGTTTTATTCACAAGGGTGTGTATTAGAGATATGTACTATTATCATTAAAAGTTGTACATGAGGGGCATAAAGGGAAGAAATAAGGTAAAAGTTAAAGATTTGCAAAGAGACCTTTGTATTGAAATATAGTATTTAGGGTTTTTATATTGAGCCCACGGGCCCGAATTATCTTTATATATTGTAACCCTATGTTCAATGGGAATCAATCAAGTATTTCATCATCTTACATGGTATCAGAGCCGCCCTAGGCTCTCTACCGTTTCCGCTGCACCACTAGAAAAATACAAACCCTAGCCGTCGCCACCGAGTTCATACCCTAGACAGGGCGGCGTGCCGCCACCGCCGCCGCCCTGTCCCACCTTTGTTTTTATTTTTCGTTCTAAATAAAGTACCGGTTTCGGTTCTCGATTTTCTTTAGTTCATGTAAATGTTTGTCGTCAAAAGGATATAATCTGTTTAATTTTTCGAAAACTTAGCCGCCAAAGTTATTTCCAAATCTCCTTTTCTGCTATTTTTATTATTCCATTATCAAGTTATTTCAAAGGGTTTTTCTTTTTCGTCCATAACTTAAGACGGCTGTGAAGTTTTTCACAATCCCCTTTTGATAGCATCTTACCACAATCTAGTTAATTCCATGGCCCAATTAACTGAATCGTCCAATTTGCTTTCTTTATCTCCTAGAATGGCAAGGAAGATGTCGATCTATTTCCATCTTTTGCTCAATTCGTTCCCCCAAGTTGTTGACTAAATTGGTTCAACTTGTCACCGATCAAATTACGGTTTGATCGGATCTCTCTCTTTGTTCTTCGGATCTCATATCTCTTTTTCCTCTCTCTCTTTTTTTTTCGAATCCCCCGGCCTGACCACGGTCACCGGACTTTCCATCTCTCTTAATTTGACACACACCGTCGCATGACCACGATCATCGGTTGTCGATTTGTTTTTGTTTTCTTTTTTTTTTTCAGCGGCGCTTCATCCCTCTTTTGTCTCGCCAACCACCACTTGGTTGGAATCTAGCCAGTCATGTTTATCATTCCAGGAACCAAGAAACAAAGTTGGGGGAGTTGTGGATTGAGCTATATTCAAGAATCAAAGAATATGCGACATTTTTTTTTTTTGGCAAAGTCAAGATGAATGCATACTTTGGGACTAAAAGTCAAGAACCGAGATTGAGACTAGTTTTTCTCATTATTGTTTTCTCTATTTATGCTATTGTTTTCCAGTCTGAGCATCTGATTCTCTCCCGCTCTGACTGCGGGGGAGTATTGAAATATAGTATTTAGGGTTTTTATATTGAGCCCACGGGCCCGAATTATCTTTATATATTGTAACCCTATGTTCAATGGGAATCAATCAAGTATTTCATCATCTTACACTTTGGACTCTCGTCTTAAAATAGAGGTGATTTTACCCTTTTACTCATCTAGAATGTATTATATAGTAGTATAGATATAGATATTAATTACAAACATACTGAACAATAGAATATTTCTTTCTTTTTGAGAATTGACACACAATTTTTACTTTGTATAGACTTGTCACACAACATTACTCTATATACAAAAGGAGAACGCAATGAGGAGCACTATTAGCGGCGTTAACATTAACTGTAACACCGTTAGTAATAATATTGTTAGTACTAATGGCGTCAACTTTTTTTTACGTCGTTAGCACTAACGGCGTTAATTTCTTTTTTTTTTTTTCCGTCTTTCATCACCTCAACGATAATGATGTTAGTACTAATGACGTAAACTATTTTTTTAAGTTGTTAGTACCAACACTGTTAGTGCTAATGACGTTATTATTATAATTATTATTATTTTGCCTTTCATCACCTCAACAATAACGCCATTTGTACTAACAGTGTTATTATTAACAACGTTAACATCATTTTCTTTCTTTATTTTCTGTTAATTTCATTATCGTCCCTATCATCATGTAATTTTTTAACACGTAATATACTAGTTTTACTGAAAAGAAATCTAAAGACCAAGACGTATTTCTTTGACAATTCTATTGAAAGACAACCGCGTCAAGGATATTAGGCCACCATATCTCCAGAAGATTTTATGAAATTTTGTCGCTTTCTATGATTTATTCTTTATAATTCAAACAGGTTACTGATTCTTTTTTTTTTTAATCGGCGAACAACTGTGTGGCAACCACCCTTGCGAGGCGCCGTGCCCAAAAATCGACTACTCGACCTCCAGCAGCCCCCGCCTTCTCCCGATGCATGGAAACCCGAGCCCCACCCGCCCAAAGGCACGACAGTGTTATAGAACTCGGTAAAACCTCGCCGCCCGTCAGATTTAAATCGGCGCCACCCGTATTCGATCTTCACCCGGATACTAAACCATAAATGTTGGAAGTGGGAATTGAACATTTGATCACATAGGTGAAACAAAAGCCACTCCATCACTCCACCACTATGGCTTGATTACTGATTTTTTTTATTTATTTACAAAATTGTGTCCCTTTGATGACCTCACTATCGGTTTTATAATTAAAAGCATAAACCGCATACAAATGGCCTTAAAAAAATATTTAGGTATATTATATCAATTTTAAAATTGAACGAAATGATATTATAAGACTTAGATAAGAGTTTTTTAAACAAAAAACTTACACACCCTAAGGGGTTGTTTGGTAGCCTCTTAATCATTCAGGTCTGAATCATTCAGCATTCAGACTGTTTGTTTCAACATCTGAATGGAATGATTAAGTGCTGAACCATTAAGCTAATAAGGGATGCTGAATGATTCAGCTCTTAATCATTCAGAGCCTCTTAACCATTCAGACTATCTTAATGATTCAGCACTTAATCAACCAAACAGCCCCTAAGGAGCTCTTAATGAGACAGATGTCTGAATCGGTTAGACGTAGTTTATTCAGATTATTTTTTTCACGAGCAGATGTCTAAATCGGTCAGACATTTACCTTTAAATAGGTAAGCATTATTTTGAGTCTGACTGGTTCAGACCTTTTATTGGTTCAACACTTAAGGTTCAGATCTCCTACTAATTCAGCAATTACTTATTAAGAAGTTACCCAACAACCTCTTAAACAATATTAAATGAAATACATTTACGTCTAAAAAATTCTCGAATTTGTATGAACCCTCATCTTTCTTTATTAAAACAAGGGAATTTTTAAAAGTTGGAACCTCTATGTCCATCAACCACATAACTCATATTGGTGGCTTGGGATAATATAATGAAACCAAAGAGAAATGGGGGATTGGGAGTCGGTAGTATTGAAGATCTTAATTTGGGATTAATAGCGAAATGATGGTGGAGGTATAAATCGTCGTCCGACCAAGCATGGCGTAAAGTTATCGATGCAATTCATGGTCGTCGCTCTAAGGATCGTTTTGTTCCAGTTATGAAAACGGCGTCGGGGGTGTGGCATGTGATTGGATCCATTAACAATCAGTTTCAAAGACGTGATATGTGCTTGGAATCTAAAATTGTATGCAAAGTTGGAAAAGGGATACTGTCAAGTTCTGGACGGATATATGGGCTCATGGTGTTCGGTTGAAAGATCGATTTCCAAGGATGTTCGAAATGTGCAGGCTGAAGCGTGTATATGTGTGCGACTGTTTTAAGATTTTGAATAATATGGTGTGGTGGGATATCCCCTGGAGTAGACTACCGATTACGGCTGCAGAATTGAACGATGCTTCGAGTCTATGGCAATTGGTTAACTCGGTAAATGTAGGCATTGGTGTTGATGTTTTGGCTGTGGCAGGATCAGTCGGGCATGGTGGAATTTACTGTCAAAACAGTGAGGAAGGACCTGAGCCGTGTAGATAACTCGAATTCCCTGCAGGCGTCTTTTCACTGGAGCCGTATTGCTACACCAAAAGTCAATTGTTACGTGTGGCGTGCAGTTGGTAACAAGATCCCGACGGCGGACACATTGGCGTATAGGGGTGTTGATGTAGGAGATGGCTTATGTAAAAGATGCAGTGCCGAATTGGAAACGACGGGTCATATCCTTATTGATTGTGTATGGGCGAGAGCTTTGTGGTGGAGTGTGCGAAGTTGGTTGAAGATTGACGACGCCCCTGTGTTCACCTCGCTTCAGCAGATGATCGACTCATGTTTGAAGATCAATCGCCGTCCTGAGGTGGTTACATCCATATATGCGGTAGCTCTTCTAACCTTGTGGAAACTGTGAATAAGCCGTAATGAGAAGCTTTTTAACGACGTAAATAAATCAACACCGGTGATTCTTGAAGAAGTGAAATTGGAATCTTATTTGTGGATGATTAAGAGGGGCCGTCAACCGAGTTTAGATAAAACAAGTTGGTGGAACTTTTCGTTATATGATAACGGGTGAACAATCTGGGGGATGGACGAAATAGTTATCGGTCATACATGAAAGGTTGTAACAATATGGGTCAAGGGTATTATGGCCTAGGTAGTATTTCGCTAAATGGGCCTTGGGGCTGATAATGTAATCAACTTTATATTTTGGTGGAAATGAATAAAGTATCCCGTTTCATCGTTAAAAAAAACATAACTCATATTGGTCAATTATATTCTAATGATTACAAGATGGGTATTATATTATATTCTAGAAATGATTCAAAGGCGTGGTAGTTGTATCTATCAACAACTTTGGAATATTGGGTGTTTAAACTGTGTATGTTTGTTTATTGAATAAGGATGAATTAATTAATGGATAATATGTGGGTGGCGGGCGATAAACAAATACCAATAGGGTCTCTCTTAGTGGATAAGCATGATAAGGCAGCTCAAATAAAGTACATAATTTCACATCTTTTGTCATCTTATTTTACACGATTATTTTTTGAAGTTTAGTTTTGGGAAGCCTCACGCTTACTAGCTCTATGACGTAAGAAGTAAATAAAAAAGTATATCGGTTATTTTTATTTGTTTATTATTTATTTATTTATTTTGACTGAAAGAGTGTGTCATATTACTAATTCAGAACTCATTACAGCTTTAAATAAGGTGGACAACAATGGATCCATGTCCCCCTATGCGTTGAAGAATTTGCTCCTTAGCTAACGTATGGGCAGCAGAATTCGCAGACCTATTAACGAAGCACAACTTTTATGCTCATTTCTTAGGTGTAATATATTATTTGATGTTCGTCTTTATGTGTTATATGGTATCAAGTATTCGTTACTATGTGTTACATATTTGACATTTTAGTCATAATAATTCACCAAATATTTTATAAGTGACACTAATAAAAGAAATCTTGGATATGTCATATTGAATGGCCATACACGGGGAGTCGTATACACTTAAATAGATATAATGGTTTTTAAAAGAGTAATTTTTTGTTTAAAACTACAACTTTGATACATGTATTGGTTTTGTTTTTCATATTTTGTTAGAAAGAAAAGTAGTTTAAATGAAATTATGTTCAAACAATCCGTTGATGAATGCCATTATTGAATGTAGAAAGGACCTGTTTTAACTGTAATATGTAGAGTTCTTAAAATAAATATGTTAACTGGTACTTTATAGGATTTAAACTCTTAAGTATCAAAATTTTGATTATGGAGTGGTCTTGATATTGCGACACTCCAATTCTATATGTTAGACACCTCTCAATATGCTCTAACCGGCATATATTAAACATTTTTTGAGGCGCTAAAAGACAAAACTTACAGGTGGAGTTGATTTGTGGAGGCCACTAATACGCTATATATTATCCAATATGGATAATGCTCCATATTATCAAATATGAAGTGTATAAGTGGTGTGGGTGTTTAAATTGAGTGTGTGTGGTGTGGGGGGGGGGGGGGGGGGTTCTCAATTTACGTAGCCTTATGGGGTACACCGCTTATTACCAGAGTATCCCACCGAGAAAAAAAAGTTTAGAAAAGCAGGCTTTATTAAATTCCATTATTATTTTTTGAACGGCAAAACACTATATATATAGATATAAAGAGTCAATAAGAGGCTGGAAAAACATACAAACAGAAACCGTAAAACAACAAAACACAACCCCAAGGCCCAAAACAGCAGGGGAGACGCACCCTTCTACTTTAATTTCTTATGTTTATTTGTTGGTGTCACGACTCATATTCATGTCAAATCTCAAAGCTTCTTACGGAAAATAACAATATGAAAATCAAGACCTTGAATATCCCATCGAGAAAAGAAAGTTTCTTTAGAAAAGAGGGCTTTATTAAATTTCCTTCTACTTTATTTTCGTTTTATTTATTTGTTGGTGTCACGACTCATATTGATGTCAATTCTCAAAGCTTCTTTTGGTTAAAGAACAAGATGAAAACTAAGAACCTAAAGTGGTCCCAATTATGTAATTTTAATATGAATTTATGGCCTTTTAATCGTTGTTATTTTTTTATTATTTGAATTGTATGTTTTCGCTGGCTTCTAGCATTTTGATCATGAAATAAATTTAAACGAATAATGAATGTATTAAATTAGATATAAGTCTTAAAGTTTTTTACTAAATATTTAAATAGTTAAAAATAATAATAATTTAAGTAATACTAATGATGATTAGTTATTGATCGCTACCGACTATGTTGCCGTAGTGTGACGCGAACACAACAAGGAGCCAAGTGATTCACCAAAGCTAACCGTTGTGAAGATTAGATAAAGCGGCCGGTTAGATTGTGCTCTACAAAATAGCCTCGGCGATACCGGTTGCATCACGTAGGCTATTTTATTTAAATACATAAATATGTAAATACTTATTAATAATAATAATAATAATAATAATAATAATAATAATAATAATAATAATAATAATAATAATAAGTGTACAAGGTATGTCACGTTAGATTACGCTCTCAAAAAAAACAATATCACCCCGAACACATCACAAGAGCCAAACCGCTAGTTTTTCTTTAAAATTCTGCATTGTTTATTATTATTATTATTATTATTATTATTATTTATTTATTTAAATAGCAAAAGTTACCAAAACCATCATTTTCATACTAAGCATTGATAAACCAAAGGTTTTGACGGAAATAGTGTGACGCAGATTTTGACATAACGTGGATTGGAAAATTTGTATTTATATAAAAGTTAGTTTTGACAGTTGCCTAATAACTTAGCTAACTCAAATAAGAATTACACGTGGATTGGGTTCAGGTTCCTATTGTGTTTATTATTTCTTTTAAACGCGGTTATAAAAAGCGACAACACGTATCTTGTAAACTCAGAGGACCTGAGTTTGATAAGTTTCACCAACATTAAGGGCGTTTTCAAATATGAATAGATGAGGCCTCTAATAATTTTGAAGAATATCAGTGTCCTCTCTACGGCATTGAGACGAATTTCTTACACAACTTTGATGTTGCTTAAGGTTTTGACTTTTTTAATATTCTAAAATGGAGTTGTGATTTTATTATTAAATTTCAATATATTTAAAAATAAAACAATTAAAAGATAAACTAATGAAAATAATGATAATTAAGTATCGAATCAAAACAACTAAAATGATCATTTTTTTTTTTATCAATTTATACAACTATGTATCAAATTAAATGTTTTAGAAAAATGGCATATGAAGAATACGTTTTAGAAAAAAAAATAAAAAAGAACCTTTTAGGGTAGGAGTGTGGGTGAAAACTTCGGCATTCCCGACCATAAAAGAAAAAAAAGGCATAAAGAAGTGGCAAGGAAAAAAACATGGCATCATGACACCCTCCATCCATCGCACCGCTCAAAAAACCACTTGATACCAAAAACCATTCAAGATAACACCCCTCCCCCCCCCCCCCCCCCCCCCCCCCTCCCCCCCCCCCCCTTACGCTATCTTTCCCGAGTTCACTTAAGAGAGGGAAAGAAAGGGAGGGATTCCTTTAATTTTTTTCCAATTTGAAAGGATTAATTTTGGTCTAGTTTTCCATTCTAAAAACGGTTCCGGAACACGCATTCTTTCCTTTTCTTCCATTGCTTCCTAAAAAAAACTTTGAAAACAAATAATTTTTTCTTCCTTTCCTTTCCTTTCTTTTCCTTTCTCTTCTCTCCTTTTTTTTTTGAACGGCAAATTTCTTCTTCTCCTTGTGGAACTTGAACCCATGACCTCCCCTTTAGGTGTTCCTAGAAGCTTTGCTTCTACCATTGGGCCACCAACCCCAATTTTCTCTTCTCTCCTTAAACCAACTTAGGAACACAGCGTTAAATATGGATGGGCAACTGGCAACTCACAAAAGACAAGTTTCACAAACACCTACCACAGCATCCTATAAGACTTTGCAAGCTCATTTAACTAACTTTAACCTAAATAGAAGAGGCGTTCACCTAACAACCCACACCCCACCACCATCCAATAAAATTGTGTCAGACATTAACCAACACAACACAACTCAGCTATAATAGAAAGGGTACTCACCTAGCTCAACCCATTGCTACCAATACTTAAGTTGGTCCATGAGGTGTACCCGCCCAACCAGGGTGCCTGGCCCCTGGATTTACTTTACTTAACATCAACCCAAAATAAAATAAAATAAAATAAAAAACTAACAAAAAGTAGATATTTTAATATTAAGAATGCCCCCTATATCCGGGCAGACGGGCAGGTCATTAGTCATAACCGTTAAGTCATCCAACAAGAAGTGCCATGTAAACACGAAACGCCGAACTCGTGACTGTTGAATGTTTAATAGTAATATCAAAGTCAATTTATGTTGATGGCTGACCCACTCATTCGCCGACTTTCTTTAGTCTTTCCTTGCCTCTTGGAGACCACCCAGCCACCCACCTAATAATAATAATAATAATCCTCCATTTCATTCATTTCTCAATTCAAATACAATTCAATCACGTTTCAAGCCTTCTCTATAGTCATGGAAGATGAATATGCTAAACTTATCCGTAGAATGAATCCACCCAGGTACTTATTTAGTTACTTAGTTGCATCCTAGTTTTAGTTAATAATCTTGTTACATGATATTATGATTTATTAATTGGATGTTCTATTTCATTTAGTGTTTTTTTTTCCCTAAATTTGTGTAATTTTTGCAATCTTGAAACTGCTGGAAAACGGCAACAAGCTGTGTCGCGATCCCTTTTGATAGCAAAACCGATCCTACTAAAAACAAAGTGATTAATATTTCTTTTAGTTTTAATTTTGTATATTGTTATTGCAGAGTTACAATTGACAATAATTCTTCTCCAGATGCAACAGTTATTCAGGTATGTGTAATTGACTAATCTCGGTTGACTTTCGGGTTGACTCGGTCATATCTTTCAACTGTTGTGATACATGTGTTGTTGTTAGGTTGAAAGTGTTAATAAGCATGGTATACTACTAGAAGTTGTGCAAGTTCTTTCAGATTTGGATCTTGTTATAAAAAAAGCATATATTTCATCAGATGGAGGATGTTTATGGAAGGTATGTTGTTCGCGTTTTGTGCGTAAATAAGGATTTGGTTTATTTTGTTATATATGGTTACTGCTCACAGTATCTGATCCTAATTTTGTGATTTTGACAGTGTTTAATGTTATAGACCATGATGGATGCAAAATTAGAGATGAAGGGGTGATCAATTATATCAAGAAGGTAAACGCTAAACGTCTGTAACTGTTTGTTTGTACTGTCCATCATGCTGTTTGTATATTTTGGAAACGTAAGTTTGGCTAGATAAGCGAGTCGGTTTGGGTTGAAACAGTCATTTTTAGTACAAGTCGAAACATGTTGGGTTGGGTATGACTTGCAAACCATTTAGGAGGTTGTATGCGTCATAGTGTCAAAAGCGCGCCTAGGCGCAAGGCACAACCAGGCGCACCAAGTGCGCTGCGCCCTGTGAGGCGCGCGCCTAGGCACTGAGGCGCACTATCGGGCTGTTTTCAGGCTGACTTCCGCCAAATTCAGGCTAAAAGTTTCCTAAACCTCGAAAACATCCTAAATGAGTTAAATGAGTTATGAACAAGTTCCTAAATAGCCCTAAAACATCCTAATGTAGCCCTAAACAAGCCTAAAACATCTCTAAAATCCCTAAAAAATGTATTTTAACTAGCGCCTAATTATAAAAAAGCCCCTCGTTTTTTATGCGCCTTGCGCCTAGGCTCCAGGCTTGGCCTATGCGCCTTGAGTGCGCCTAGGCGCTTTGACAACTATACTATGCGTTAAGGAATATCACTCTAAGGCTTTAGCATGTTTGACTTGTTGATTCGTTCCTCTTTTAGTAAATCGTGTAATTTGACTTGCTAAAGATGAAAGAGAAAATACAATTTAAACCGAGCGACCCATATGTTATTGTGCAAAAATTGTTTCTGTTTTTTTGGTGATATAGCCCCATTTAATGTGTATCATGTCTGTCTAGGTGCTTGAAAGTGATGCAATGTATGTACCATCACTGAATGGTTCAGTTGGTTTGAAGTCATCTGAAGATTACACATCAATCGAGCTAGTTGGAACCGACAGACCAGGATTATTATCTGAAGTGTCTGCAGTCCTAACGGATCTTGGTTGTAATGTGGTCGATGCTGAAATATGGACTCATAATGCCACAGCTGCAGCCGTGGTACATGTCACTGATGGAAAAACAAATTTTGCAGTTGAAGATCCAAAACGCCTTTTAACTATAAAGAAACTGCTTCGTAATGTTCTTAAGGGAAACAATGATTTGGAAACTGCAAAAATGACACTTTCGGCCCCTGGTTATATGCACAGACAGAGAAGATTACATCAAATTATGTTTGCAGAGCGGGATTATGAAAAGGTTGAAATAACAGAACAAGAAAAAGAAAGTGGACTAAGACCACATGTTACTGTTCTAGATTGTGTTGAGAAGGATTACACGGTTGTTACCATGCGTTGTATGGATAGACCGAAACTGCTGTTTGATATTATTTGCACTCAAACTGACATGCAATACGTAGTCTTTCATGAGTGGTTCAAACCGAGGACATGGAGGCTTTCCAGGTACCCTAGTTATAGAATTCTTTTTTTTTTTTTGTTGTTTAATAATTTTATAGTAATTTAAGATGTCAAAGGTAAGATCTTATTAGAATTGAAAATGATATATTATAATTCATATCGTGGTGAACGAAGTATACTAAGTACTTGGTCAACGTAGAGGTGTCAATTTCAGGTTTCGGCTTGTTTACTTATGAATGGGTCGACATTGGCTGTCTTTATGTCTAATGGGTTGAAGTTTTGATGTAGGAATATTATATCACAGACATGTTGATGGGGAGCCCAGTAAGCTCAGAGGCAGAGAGAGACGTGTATGCAATGTCTAGAAGCCGCAATCGAGAGACGGACGTCCGAGGTATAGTAAAATAAAACAATTTAGGAGGTTGTATGCATTTTGGACATGCTTAGTAAAAAATTGGCACTGATGGTTTGAAAAGTTGTTCTAAGATTAGATTACTGGTTTAATGTAGGCACTAGAGCTAGAATTGTGTACAGCAGATCGTGTCGGACTTCTTTCAGATATAACGAGAATTTTTAGAGAGAA